>CM070686.1:22261879-22861879 GCA_036346265.1 Melocanna baccifera
GGTGCTTTGTAGGTTGCCTATACTCATCAGAATGACTTTGCTTTAAGCTTGGTTGAAAATACCTATCACTGGCTTCTGTAGTTGGCTGATAACTGGCAATAACAGCAGTAGGAGATTCATGAGATAATTTCTCCTGTTGGTCATAAGGTTGTGCATTTGGAGATGCACTGCGTAGGTTTATATTATTTATAGCTGCAAGCTGTCTCTGTTCCAGAACTGGCAAAGTTGAATTATTGGCAAACTGCATGTCTGTACTTCACACCACCTTATGTCTCACTGTCAAGTGTCAATATTATTTACCATTTGCTCCTATATGTCTCACTGCCAAGTGCAATGCCCTGTCAGCTCCAATGGCCTGATTCAATGGTTTCAAAGTTCGAGTGCAAAATTGAATTACCACAACTTCTTATGATCAATAGTGTGGACTAGATTCATTCAATGAATAGAACTAAGTTATCTAGAAACTTGGCCTGTATCTTAAATGTAGGATGACTGTGCACGTGTAATGTGATCTTATCCTGTTAAGAAACATAAAAGGTTATTGACTAGGTTGTGCTTATGACTAATGGTTAATATTCCATATTTGCAGAAAGCACTTGAGGATGTAGCCACAAATCATCCAGAGTGGACAGAGAAAACCATAAAGCAAGGTGACCTCCTGTCACGCGTCTTTGGTCCTGATAGGAATAGGTATGTTCGTTCTATAGGCAAGGGACCAACTCCAGGAGATTTGGAGATGCCTGGAAAGCTTAAGTATAGATCAACCAAGCTCCAAATGGCTGTTGAAGGGCGTCGACAAGTTGAATTGGACAAAGAATTTCTACTAGGGTGCATTGAAAAACAATGCAAGAGGTTAGTGATAGAAAAATTGATGCCCTTAGTCAACAAGTGGCGGAGATGAAGGAATTGTTACTTACTAATTCTCATGTGGGACGACATGCACATATCAGTTCATAATATGCGTCAAATTCACCTATACATGAGGTATAGTACAATACAAATTTTTGTAATTAATTACTTGGTATAGAAGAATGAAGTTTGTTTTCACTTTTATTTTTATTGGCTCGGCATGCCGAAAGTGACAATGTTGGGGCGGAGTTTAATGATGCACAAAACATGTTGTATGAGGAGGTACATACTGATCACAATGAAATAGATTCTTCACCATTGTCATACTGCAGTTCATATGTAATGTAATGATTTCTCTATTTGCACTTGTAGACATTGAATAGGTGTCGAGTCCTTCACAAAAAAGAAATGGAGGAGTAGGATTTCACATATCTCACTATTTGTTGGTTTGCTCCTTACTATTTTGTAATTTATTTGACTAAACTTGAATTGACACATTCAATGATGACATGTTTCAAAGTGGAACAGAAGTTATCTTGTACTCTGATATTGGATCACATGATATCCCTGTTGCAAAGGCTACTGTTATATCAATGGGTCGGAGGACAACAGTGGGTGGTGCATTGTTGGCTGTTGAATGTTCTGAAGTTGTCGTTAATCATGTGCTAAAGGGCTGCTCCACTGCCTCGTCCTTATGGGGATATGAGCGTCATGGCTGATGCTTATGGGAGATCTATTGCATAGCCAAATCAACATGTATGCATCCATCAATTGTATCCACCTACAATTTGTTTCCTCAATTAATGTTCTTACATCTATTGCAATATGCAGATAAAAGAAGATCGGAAGTCAGTGGAGCCATCACAACAAGCTGTGCGAACACGGGGTAATTCCCCTTGCAACTTTCAATGTTCATCTAAACAGGAAGAAGTAGAAAATGTGAAGATCTTACTAATCCTAAACTAACAAGGATGTGGCTTTTGCTTTTGAAAAAAAAATTAAGTTCTCCAAGCTGGGTGAACACGAGGTATTTGTGTTAGACTTACTTTGCTTTGTCTGGTTGAACATCTCTCAGCCATTCAAGATCAATGCTTCCATGGTCTCTCACCAATCGGTTTAGAAATTCTTTTCGCATGTTTTTGCCTAAACTCTGAGATTTTTTTTTGTCAAAATGGCATCCCCATGAGAGGCAATAGACCTAATGGAAAAACCTACTAAAGCTCCTTTTCTTATGTTCCACGAAATTAAGAGTTAGAGCAAAATGAAGTATTACTGCATGAAGCAGAAAAATTAACCCAGTCTACATATTTCTGAAGTAAACTATATCAACAAACTTTTCTCACAAAATAAATAACACACCTATGAATGTTATTGTGGATTGTGGTGATCAGAAAGCAATCGCGACACAAATTTAGCTATTATGCTACCTTGGTCAGGGATGAAGCTAAGTGAGACGTATGATAGACAAAGGTGCCTCCCAAGAATAGTGCTGAAAATTCAGTAGAGACAAACATATGAGCTGGGTGTTAGTTAATTTCATTTAGCACTTTGCTTAGTCTTCTGTTTTATTCATTTCTGCATGTAGTTTCTCTCTGAATGTTGTCTGCATGTAGTTTCTCTGAATATTGTCAGCTGTAGCATTTTCTGAATTTTGTTCAGCATGTTTCTTGTTGGACCGACTCTTTCAGATCTTGCATGATCCAGAGGGAGAATCGGAGCACTAATTTGCATGTAGCTGAGTCTTGTAGTCAGCCAGCAATAAAAGGAAGAAAACCAGAAAAATCACAGCTGGTTGGTGCGGCACAAACGCTCAGCATTCTCTCTGAATTCTGCTCTGTTCTGTCCACCGAAAACCTCTGCATTGCCGTGACTGTTCACCAACCGGAAACAAAACAGAGAAGACATATCCTCTGTATTGCAGTCTGCAGGTTCAGAGCAGCTTGGAGCAGAGTAGCGACTGAAGCATTTTGCTGTCAATGGGCTGGAGCACCACCAACAATCAGTAAGGAACATATATACAATTATACATATGCTAATTTTTATAACTGCCAATAAGTCCAACATTGAAATATTTTTTCCACCATAAAAGGGTCACTATGGATATAGGATGGTATAACAGGTGTAAAATAGAGAATAGGGAATGCAACACATGGAAAAGGAAGCTCGTCCTGTTGCTGCAAATTAGTGTACAATGACTGGTTATTGTTAAATTTATAATCTTGTTTAACTATTTTACGCTCATATCATGTTTCGGCTTATATATGGTTTGTAGTTATTGACTCCTCAAATTTCTTTTCAGGTACAAAACGTAAGGTCTACCGAAGTTATTGTTTGCTGATGGAGTGATCGTCTTTATTTTGCAAATGGTGATAGTATGATGATTTCATTATGACATCTTCATTGTTGACTGCTTTTGCGTAGATGTTTTGTACATGCCAAGGATAAATTAGTATTGTCATAGAAGTGGTTGGAGTATTTACATGCATGGTTATTAAATCGTCGACTAGTCGACAAGTCGGTGGCCTGGTAACAACTTGCACTGACAAGTCGGGCGCCTGGTCGACTAGTCGTCGACTTGCCGTCGACCGAGCGACGGCAAGTCGGGCGCCTGAGGAGGCGGGAGGCAAGCTTGGGAGGCGGCGGCGAGCCGGATCTAAACGGATCGGTGGCGGGAGCTCGATCCGGGCGAGGAGTCGGATCTGGCCGGAGTGGCGTCGGCGGTGGCGGGCGTGCAGGTGGAGGCGGGAGCATGGATCCGCAATGGAGGCGGCGGTGGCCTGTGGAGGTGGTGGCGAGCGGGTGGAGGCGAGTGGCGGCGTGCGGGAAGCGGCGGCGTCGGGTGGAAGCGCGGCGTCGAGGCGCGGCATCCGGGAAGGTGAGGCGGCGGTGGGGCGGTGCCGGAGGAAGTGGGCGAGTGGGAGTCGGTCGGAGGCGAGTGGGGAGCGGTCGGAGCGAGAGTGGGGGTGGCCTTTCGGATGAGAGAGGGTGCGGCGGTGGAGGAGTCATCTGTGAGGCGATGGGAAGTGAGGGGATTATGAGGATGTTTATTTTGCAGTTTAGTCCTCTTCTTTTATGAAATTGCAATAAAGTCTTTATCTGTATATACATATTCATATAACTAATACAAACAGTACCTATTGACTAGTCAGCGACTAGTCGGCCGACTAGTCGACTAGTCGGTCACTAGGAGGGTAGTGTAGACTTGATAACCTTGTTTACATGTGCCAATGATAGGGATAGACTAGTATTGTAGACTTCTTTTGTGTGGATGTTTTATACATACCAAGGAGACCGTGGCTATATTAGAATGCTCAAAATTATGAAATTGCATGTGTATGGTGTCTGCACATGTACTATTGTGCTTACTAGAAATTTCATATTTTAGGTTTATGTATTTTGCATCATCTGAATTTATCTATGTGTTGCAAGTGTATTTGATTGTTCATATGACATTTTCTAAGTGGTACAATTGAGAAAATTGTATGTTTTCTAAATTCAGTTGAATGGTGCAAACTATTGGGAAAATATTAAATTCACTATTCCTAGTGGCATAATTAAATTTTATTTGTATTTTACATGTATATTCCTAGGTGCTTAAACTACTACGAATCTTGCCAATCTTGGCAATATATCTCTAGGGCAAATAGACAATCTAGGGTAGTTAATGCTGCGAAAATACAACTAACTACAGGAAACTCTAACAATAGGAAAAACTCTCTGCTTTGGGAAACTATAACCGTTGGAAAAAACCACCTTATCTATGGCGATTAACTCAGGAATCCATATATCTATCGGGAATGTCTTTCCTAGCACACTTTACAGTAGGCAATAAGTGCTTGGGAAACACATTCTCGGCAGATAATTTGCTTTTCAAAGCGGTTTTCTCTGCAGATTTAATTGCCCTTAATAGTATGCCATGGTGTAGTGACATGGCGAGTTTTGACACATGTACATGTTTAGCATCCACATGGACGAGCTCACATAGCAAATAAAGAAAGAATAAAAATTTTGTGGCCTACATGTCATACACCAAATTGATCTTCCTCCTCTCTCTCTTGACTTCCTTTCTCCTTCTCTCCCTCATTTCTTTTCTTCTCCCTACCAAGTAAGGATGGGAAACGGTAATGGATAACTCGTTTTATCTAATATTCATATCCGAGAAAACACAAATGTGGTAAGTAAATTCCGTATTCGAAAATGCTCGTATTCGTATTCGATAATATTCGTATCCGTATTTGAGAATGTTCGTATTTGATAATATTCGTATCCGTATTTGAGAATGTTTGTATTCGCATTTGTATTCGAGCATATTCATATTTGTATTTGTATTCAAAACTATTCGATTAAGTACTCAATCCGTTTCCTCACGCCGAGATTCGTATCGGTCATGTTATATAAATTTGTTCTACTGAGATTTGTTACAGAAGTTGTAAGAGGGTATTCGTATTCCATCGAATTAAGTACATATTTAAGTACATATTTGATTTGAATTTGTATTCATTACAACTTTCGATTCGTATTCATATTCGAGAATATTTGAATTCATATTCATATTCATTTTTAAAATATGGATTCGTAATTGAGAATAATCAATCATCTGATGCGTTTCCATCCCTACTAGGGCCTGCACCTCTCCTCACCTTGCTGATTGTTGATCCTCTCTGTCGCCTCCCTTGCAGGGTGTCCGGATCTCGCCGCCAGGCCAAGGCGCAGCCACCACCACCACCACCTTCCAAGGTCAGAGAACATGGGAAACTCAAGGCGGTCTTTGTTGGTGTCTCCCAGAGCTTGCTACAGTGGAGAGGAAGAGGTTGTAGGAGAATCCTCCTAAATCCCATCCCTACGCAGCCGCTGATGGTGGTGGAGCTCGTCACAGTAGTGCATGGCATAATCCTCCCAAATTCCGCTGCTTCATGTTTTGCTTTCTAAATAGATGTCTGCACGTTCCTGGCTTGCTACGACTGGGGATGGAATTGCGGGCTAGAACTGGAGAGGGTGGTGGTACTGGGGGTCTAGTCTACTATTCTCCTGAGTTGTTTGGTGGAGATGGCAGGAGTGCACGGGTCTTTCCTCCTCTCTATACAACCGGTCTACGGGGATCCATGGACGGCGGTCTGCCTGCGACGGCCGGGATGAAACTCACGTCCGGGCTGCTCCAGAGCTTCGCGCGCAGCCTCGCAGGCTCAACGCGCTCTTTCGGATCCGCCCCGCCGCGGAGCCGGGCTGCAGGCTTGCAGCAGCCCGGTGCCAAGTCCACCGCCGATGCCAAGGTGCTGTTCCAGCGACGCCGCCGGCACTCCGTGGCACACTAGGCCATCCTGGATGCACAGCAGTAAAAGGTGACGGGGCTGACGGGTGGGCCCTACCTTCTTTTTAAATTTATTTGCTGACTTTATACTGATTAGGCTGCCATTCAGCTGGAACCCAACGACCAAACGACGTAGCCATCGAGGTAACGGAAACCACTCCAACGTGATAAAAATGAAATCAGTCCTAGGGTGTAAATAAACAGTTTCGATAGTTGAGGAGGGTTGGTTATTCGATTTCATAGTTGAGCGTTGATTTTTAGATAAACGTTATAATTAAGGGACCAAATGAACTTATTCCTTCAGCTATTGAACAGTGAAGTATATTTGTCACGTTAGTTGCTCATTTTGTTTTGTTGTTGCCATCTCTTGGGGGAGCCTTGAAAGGTGAAACTGAAATGTTAATACCTGTTCTTTATTTTCAAGCTTATAACTCATACACGGACAAGAATATGGGCCTATTCTTTGGAGAGAGAGGAGCAGCTGGTGACGTTGTACAGAGATGTTGGAAGTGTGAGAGAGCTCGGGGGCAAGAGAGCTGGATCGCCAAAGCTTGCAGGAGAGAGGACAGAGATGTTGAAGTGTGAGAGAGGAGGGAGCTGCAGGTGACGTGTACATGCTAGGTTAGGCACTTCACCGTAGCATGGATCGACCAGCATCAATTTTGTTATTCATTTGATTATTTCTCTCTCACACACCCCTCCAAGTGGATGAGAGAGGAATTCACTGGATTTATGCTGGAGATTTTCTGAAATTTCAAAATTCCACCCAGGTGGAAACCTCGAGATCATTGATAGGAAAAAGGATATGGTAAAACTTCAGCTTGGAGAATATGTATCCCTTGGTTATGACGAGGTCAGTGAAGCATTTCTCACTGTGAATAATACTTCCATTGATGTATATATCAAGCAACACACACACACATACACACACACACTACATTCATAAATGAACACTATGACAATATCATTTCCTAATATTATTCCACCAAATCGCTATATATCAACATGTCTCGATTTACTTCATTACCTCCCATGTATGGATGCATAATCCTCCTGACCAGAAACACTAAAGAAAACAAAAACAAAAGTGAGCAGAATTCCTCAGCAAACAACACTTGAGAAAATAACTTTGCTCCGGAAGACATTAGAACATGGTTTTGGTATTCAGAGTGAACATGGTAATATGATGTAAAAATGCATGAGTTAAAACATGATTAATCCCTATCATCAACATCATGCCCATGGCAAGATCATTCCTGTTCCACATCAATGCGACGTATGCACTTCCTTTGTCAAACTGGGTCCCTTGACAAGTCCAAAAGCCAACCAATACGATTGCAAACCACATTAGCTAGATCAACCGCCTGAGGAACAGCTCATGAACTCTCAGTGATTTAACTAAAAGGCATGCGCATGCAGTACGTACCTAGGTTGGTGGTCACCTCCGCTCATGCAGCTGGAGGCGGCGGCTGCTCGGCGTCGTCCGCCACCGGGTGGACCCGGCGCAGCCGCCGGCGGCAGCCCACTGCCGCCGCAGGCACCCACCAGGAGGAGACAATACGCCACCACGACCACCGCGACGGCGCCAACACCACAGGCAACTACGAAGATGTTCACCGCTTTGGGGTAGGTGTCACCCGGGATGGCGCCGGTGTTGTTCTGGCTCCCCGTCATGAGAAGAATGGTATCAGTGGACTCTGTGAACTCTGTGAGGAGAATGGAGTGATCGTGACTTGATCAGTATATATGCACATCTTGGAAAAGTAGGATGTGGATTGCGTACGCGTACGCACGCACCCAAACTCTCCTTCACCAGTACAGCTTGGCTGATCAGCCGAACAATCCATAGCGAGGGTTGCGTGTTGTTTTGGGTATTCTGCGATGTCCTTCCTAGTCTTGCTGTGACCCAGAACAAATCATCCTTCTCTGTTTAGCAATGCTTACATGCTATTTTGAAAACTAAGTTCGCTCAAATATAGTCTTGCAACAATACACTCAAATATGATTCTGCAACAATACACAATTAGTAGTGCAGTAGTGGGTGCGGTAGGCCCAAATTTAACCATCAATATTCCTTTCGCATTTGGCAACTACAAGCAAAATGGGATAGCACTAGAGGGTTGCGCACAAAATTCAGAGGTGGAAGGTTTCTGATATGAGAAGATTTTTTTTCCAGAATATGAGCAGGGGTAAAGGATTCATCACTTGCTAGAAGGTTTGAGGAACTAAAATGCCCTCAGGAGGAGGGAGGGAGCCAGAAGTGAGGGTAGTGAGGGAGTAAGGAAAACCATTCTGTAAGCCAAAGAAAACCACCTGTACGCAGTTTGTAAATTCCTACAGTATTTGAAAAAAATAGAAAAAAAGACAATTGGAGGCTTTCCTAGAGGCAAGAAGACCTCACGTTGATTCCAAGAGAAAAATACCTAGAAAATCTCACATGAGTTGAAATAAATAGAAATTCCCACATTAATCTAAAAAAATCATAGTCATCCAATCCTTTTATATTAGAATACCCTACGGTTTGGATCATATTAGCGACCTACTCGGAAAAATACAGATGCAAGAACATACTCAACTGATTGTGAAATAGGCTTGGGCATGTTATTTCTATTCATTGTAGCACATTACAACGGATGGCGCCGTTAAAAACTATTGAACTTATTTAACTAGGAGTTGTAACATGTGGAACCCGGTTTTGCCATCTAAAATTTTTATGATTCCATTGCACTATTATCTGAATTAGTATATAGTACTCACAAACACATTGCTGAAATCAATTTCATATATCGCATACACCAACACTAATATTACATAACCTATTTTAAATAACCCATAACGGGTAAAGTTTACATAGCGAGTTAATCGGGCCAAATGTTTACATTACAGAGGCGATTGAGGATAAAGGATGCCTTACTACTCTCCAAAATTTTGGATAATAAATGTACACACAATCACCATAAAAATGTCTAATCTTGGGTATTATCGATGTCCTTCCTAGTCTTGATGTGACCCAAAACAAATCATCCTTCTCTGTTTAGCAATGCTTACATGCTATTTTGAGAACTAAGTTCGCCCAAATATAGTCTTGCAACAATACACTCAAATATAGTCTTGCAACAATACACAATTAGTAGTGCAGTAGTGGGTGTGGTTGGCCCAAATTTAACCATCAATATTCCTTTCGCATTTGGCAACTACAAGCAAAATGGGATAGCACTAGAGGTTGGGCACAAAATTCGAGAGATGGAAGGTTTTTGATATGAGAAGATTTTTTCAGAATATGAGCAAGGGCAAAGGATTCATCACTTGCTAGAAGGTTTGAGGAACTAAAATGTCCTCGGGAGGAGGAAGTTAGCAGTGAGGGTAGTGAGGAAGTAAGGAAAACCATTCATGTAAGGCAAAGAAAACCACATGCAGTTTGTAAATTCCTACGATTATTTGAAAAAGAAGAAGAAAATAGATAATTGGAGGCTTTCCTAGAGGCAAGAAGACCTCACGTTGATTCCAAGAGAAAAATACCTAGAAAATCTCACATGAGTTGAAATAAATAGAAATTCCCACATTAATCTAAAAAAAATCATAGTCATCCAATCCTTTTATATTAGCATACCCTACGGTTTGGATCATATTAGCGACCTACTTGGAAAAAAACAGATGCAAGAACATACTTGATTTTGATATAGGCTGGGCATGTTATTTCTATTCATCGTAGCACATTACAACAGATGGAACCGTTAAAACTATTCAACTTATTTAAGTAGGAGTCGTAACATGTTGAACCCGGATTTGCCATTTAAAATTCTCTGTGATTCTACCGCACTATTATCTGATCAATATATAGTGCTCACAGATACATTGCTAAAATCAATTTCATACATCGCAGCACCAACACTAATATTACATAACCAATTTTAAATAACCCATAACATGTAAAGTTTACATAGCGAGTCAATCATGCCAAATGTTTATATTACTGAAGCAAAAGCAAAATGGCAAAGGTAAGGCCACCTAGTCATAGGCAAGCGGCGAGGGTAAAGGATGCCTTACTACTCTCCAAAATTTTGGATAATAAATGTACACACAATCATCATAAAAAAATGTCTAAGCGAGATAAGGACTACATTGCTAGCAAACATCCAAGTCTCCTTTGTTGTCTTCTCTGTCAGTCCGTGTGACATAGTAGGCATAGTGGTATTCCTCCACAAGTTTTGAGTTATGGTAGTGAATGAGGTGAGCACAAACTATGGTGCATAGCGACCCAACACACAGAATGCAATATAATAGATGCATGGTTTAACAAGGAAAGCTCGGGGTTCATTTATTTATGAAATGATGTAATTGAATTTCAGTATATAGAATCCTAAGACTTAGCATTTTTAACCAAACTATGTTTCTAAAATTCGACAAGTTCGCAATAATAGTTGAGGCATAGGTTCCATCCACCTATTACATTGTTCCATCCACCATATGCTATTTTATTACTAGGGTTCTATCCACTCAAAGGAAATAAACTCAAGGTTCTATCCACCCATCGTGCTCTTTCATTCCACCCACAAAGTTTAATTTATAAGTAGACACTAACTCGAGTAAGTTTCTATGCCGCTCATGATCGTAGGTATAACTATTCGAATAGTTTTACTCTACAGATGTCACACTCTTTTTCCATAATTGATAATTAACTTGTTGCATTTCACATTTACTTAACACAAGAATCAAAGAAATCATCATAATGTCTTTATAATACATCACAGTGAAGGTTACACCCACTAAGGTTTATAGTAAAACTTGACATGGAGAATATGTATCCCTTGGTTATGGCGAATTCGGTGAAGCATTTCTCACTGTGAATAATACTTCCATTGATGTATATATCAAGCAATACACACACACACACACTACATTCATAAATGAACACTATGACAATATCATTTCCTAATATTATTCTACCAAATATAATCTTGCAACAATACACTCAAATATAAGCTTGCAACAATACACAATTAGTAGTGCGATGAGTGGGTGCGGTAGGCCCAAATTTAACCATCAATATTCCTTTTGCATTTGGCAACTACAAGCAAAATGGGATAGCACTAGACAGTTGCGCACAAAATTCGAGAGATGGAAGGTTTACGATATGAGAAGATTTTTTCGAATATGAGCAAGGGTAAAGGATTCATCACTTGCTAGAATGTTTGAGGAACTAAAATGTCCTCGGGAGGAGGAGGAGCAGTGAGGGTAGCGAGGAAGGAAAACCATTACATGTAAGGCAAAGAAAACCACACATGCGTAGTACAGAAATTCCTCTGATATTTGAAAAAAAGAAAATAGATAATTGGAGGCTTTCCTAGAGGCAAGAAGACCTCACGTTGATTCCAAGAGAAAAATACCTAGAAAATCTCACATGAGTTGAAATAAATAGAAATTCCCACATTAATCTAAAAAAATCATAGTCATCGAATCCTTTTATATTAGCATACCCTATGGTTTGGATCATATTAGCGACCTACTCGGAAAAAAACAGATGCAAGAACATACTTGATTTTGATATAGGCTTGGGCATGTTATTTCTATTCATTGTATCACATTACAACAGATGGAACCCGTTAAAAACTATTGAACTTATTTAAGTAGGAGTTGTAACATGTGAACTGGATTTTGCCATCTAAAATTCTCTAATATTCTACCGTACTATTATCTGAATCAATATATAGTGCTTATAGATATATTGCTGAAATCAATTTTATACGTCGCATACACCAACACTAATATTACATAACCAATTCCTCACACCACAAGTGATTCTTATGGGCCAATTCCACATAAAAAGCTAAGAAGGTGCATATGTATGCAAATAATTCGTCCACAACACATTGTATAAGTATGCAAATGATCCATCCACAATGAACATACATATGAATGCATATGATCTCTGCACCCTTACCAAACAAGGTAAGAGTGTACATCATACTCGGTAATTTACGATGTTGTACCGATCAGGTCCACGACTATATGCGATGACATCCACGATGCAAATGACATGTCATTATATACATGATATGATACCAATGATTCATAAGAATTTAACCACAAAGATCAGTAATATATTCATCAAGAATACTACCTCATAATCCACATATGATTCAATAAGAACAATACCACATAATCTCGTAATTGACCCATCAAGAGCATAAACAATTGATTCATAACAAAATACTACCACATAGGTCACAATATGTTCATAAAGAATACTACCCTATATACCACAATATCTTTGTAAAGGATACCACCCCATAACCACATTTATTTTATTAGGTATAATACCGCATAAAC
This sequence comes from Melocanna baccifera, assembly GCA_036346265.1. Classification (NCBI taxonomy): domain Eukaryota; kingdom Viridiplantae; phylum Streptophyta; class Magnoliopsida; order Poales; family Poaceae; genus Melocanna; species Melocanna baccifera. Next base: position 22,274,367 of record CM070686.1, read on the forward strand.
TACAATTAATCCATCAAGAGCATAAACAATGAATTCTTAAAACGCTACCACATAGACCACATTAAAAAAAGCATATAGCAACATCAAAGAATCTCGGATTTAAAGAATTATCTAAAACGAATGTAATAGAATTAACGAGTTAAACGGTAGCACAACCGCTACGTTTACTTGCCTCTACCGATGAAGCGAAGTGCTCACGCATGGTCAGGAGCGAAGCCACCTATCCAAAAACCATCCCTCAGCACTGGACTACAGCAAGGTATCCATAACTTAAGGAAATAAAATGCCGCTAAGACAAAACCCAGTAATATCCTCTTAACTCGTCGATCCTATGCCCAGCCCATTGCAACAGCGCTGCTTGTTTTTTGTGTATCTTTTAATCTACTAGGCCAAGCATAGAAAATGATGATATTTCTGGAAATTACAGAGAAAAACATACAACTTTCATGTAACTTATTTTTAATCTGCTGCTAAAAGGGTGTAAAATACTGCGTAAAACAGAGGACATACTCTGCTTTGGCGATCTGGCCAGCAATCATCTAACGAATCCCACATTCTGTATAATGTTCTAAAATTCATAAATTTTTTTACAGAAGCTAGTTTACATAATTTCCTACAACTTTTGTTATTGTGAGAAAAATCATAAAATTCATCTATCCCTCTGAAACTATACCTGAACAGCAACCAGTTTCAGACTACTCCTCCGCTACACAGCAAAGTTCCCGACTCTACTGCGCCCAAACCCCACAACCAAATAATCTAAAACAATTAGAGAAGCTAGGTTTCGACATTCGCTACAACTTTCATGTTGGCCAGATCTGCAGGAAAAATTGTCTTGATGCTCTAATCTAGACAAGCAGACAGTTGCTCGAATCGACCTCTGTGAGACGACACTTTACCGCTAATCGATTGATTACCCCAATAGATCACCTATAACCTCAAGCCATAAACCCTAAATATATCTAAAATAGAGGAGAATTAAGATGAGAAAATTTACCTAGCTTGATCCCACGAGATCTGTCATACAGGCCAGCCAGAAGCCGGCTGGCCCAGTTGTGCCCCATATAAGAGAGGAGCGAAGAGGAAGCCAAAATTGGCATTTGCTTCTCCTGTGCTCTCGTTGCTTCTCCCGAGCCCACCTCGCGGCGCCGCCCTCAACCGCGCTGTGCACCTCCCGTTCACCCAACCGCCGAGGCCGCGCTTGCCACCCAGCGCCGCGCGCGCGTGTGTTGCCCGGCCGCTGCGCGCCGTTGCCGCCCCTCCGGCCGCCGTTGCTCCGCTCACCCCCCTCCTACTACTGCTACCGTCGTCGCTCCCCTGCTCTGCCGGCTGCTCGCCGCGCGAGAGGCAAGGGGAGCCAGGGGCTCGTTGTGAGGAAGGGGAGAGTCGAGCCGCGGGCGAGAGAAGCAAAGGAAGGGAGGGGGCCGTCGCGGCGTGGGGAAAGAAAAGGAGCAGCCACGCGTGGGAGGAGGAAGAGAGGAAAAGAAAGGAGAAGGGAGGAGGTGGCTGCCCGGGCGTGAGAAGTAAGGGAAGAAAGGGGGAGTGAGGGCGGCAAGGAAAAAGAGGAAGGAGGAGCCAGGCGGTGTGAGAAAAGAAAGGGAGAGGAAAAGGGAAGAAAGAGAGAGGCCGCGGGTAGGTGAGAAAAGAAAAGAAAAAGGGGAAGTGCGATCGGCGCTAGATCGCGATTAATTGAAATTGATAGTCAGTGCCCGATCTGATCGTCGAGGTTCGGGTATCAGTTTGACAACCCTCCTTCGTTTTTATCGATTTTAGCATAAACTAGTATACCGATTGAAGCGGGACAACGAGGTGATGTTCGGTTAGCGAGAGGTCGGTTATCTGGGTTTGTGCGTGGCGTGTTTTGCTCGTATGTGCATGTACAATGTTAGCAAAATGAATTGAGATGTGTAATGCTGTTCGGTAGCGGATCGAGTGCAGTGCGTCCGTGCTCCGCGCTTGATTAACGAGCAAGTGTATGGTAGAATAGTGCGATGTGGTTATTGGTCGCTATTCATGATTTCTGATGATTACGGCTTGAGTTATATGATTTCTGATGTTTACTGACTGAGTTACGATTTATAATGTTTATAGGCTAAGATACGAGATTACCGGTTAGGTGAATACGAGATGAGTGCAATTTATAATTAAGTGCCAACGGTGAAAGCATATGCATCTGCATTGCACTCATACATAGTGAAAGCAGGCCTACCTTGGTAGGGACTCCACGGAGTGGAGATAGAACCCCGTCGAAAGAGGCGGGGCAATTGAGTGGTCCATCGGCGGGTGGACACTCCGCTATACGATATAAGCTACGATTATAGATGCATCGCATGACATTGCATTGCATGCAAATGATCTGAATGTAATGACGGTGATCTGATTCTGAGAGATTTGATTCTGATTACCGTTATAGTCGCATTGTACTTTATTGCCACCTTAATGAGTAATATAAACGGTGATGCGATTCTGATTCTGATGAGCTTCGATTTACAATTCTGATTACAATAGATGTTCCACAGTAGATATGATTCTGATTCACAATAGATATGATTTACAACGTCTGAGACATAGAATTGATTTGATTCCACGATGAGTTTCTGAATCACGATGGATTGGATTTACTGATTCACAAGGGATTTCTGATTTCTGATGAAATTACAGATTCTGATGAGATTGATTTGCGTTCACGGTAGGTTTCTGAATCACGATGGATTGGATTCTGATTCCACGGAGATTTCTTGATTCTGATGGGTTCGATTCTGATTCTGACAGATTAGATTTACAGATTCTGATGGATTGAATTTACATGTTCTGATGAGAGGTGATTCTGATTAAAATAGATGTGATTTGTACTTCATAGCCACAGAATGGATTTCTAGCTTACGATTCGCGAGAATATGAGTTCACGGTTTCTGATGAATTAGTATTACAGATTCACGGTATATTCCACGATTTATAGTAGATTGGTTTAACAATTCCACGATGAAGCGCGATTTATAGTTTTCAATAGAGTGACTCTACGGACCACGATAGATGTGGATTACAACTTACATCCATAGAAATGTATTACAATTTACAGATATGGATTGTAAATCTTGCTTTATCGTGTGCTTCTGAGTCTTGAACTCACCCTTGCTTTGTTGTTTTTAGGGTGATCGGAAGGATGTTATGCATGGAATGGGAGTAGTTCGTTTACTGCACTTTGTGAGATAAGCTGCTTAGTCACGTGCTAAGCCTTATAATTAATCCTTTGATAAGGAGTTGATGCAAAAATTCTTTGAATTCTGATATGTTTCGGAGAGCGGGTTATCTGTTAGTACGGTTTCGTGCGTTAACTCTGGTTTTGGTGCGTTTTGTGAGACAGTACAATGAGGTGGTAGCATCTTGGACCCTGTGGAGGGTCGGGGTGTTACAGATCCCTTTTTCCTTCTTCCTTTTCCCCCTTCATCTCCTTCCCTTCTTCCTCTCTTCTTCTTCTTCTTCCTTCTTCTTTTTCTTCCTTTCTTTTCAGCCATGGCAGCCATGGGGAGAGAGAGAGCAGGAGAGCGGCCACCGAGGGTGGGGGTGGCCAAGGGGTGGGAGGGGGTTGGCTAGGGTTTGAGGGAAGAAAAGGGGGTGGCTTGGCCCCTTTTGGGCTGGCTGGCCCAAAGTGGATAGCCCACTCCTCTAGGCAGCTCAAAACTTGATTTTTAATTAATTTATTTCTTTATTTCACTTTAGACAATTCCATAATTTTATTCCTGCCTCCCGCGATCCACCGAAAAACTAAGAAACTCAGCGATTCCGCTAAATATTCCTAGGGACGCTGTAAAGACGTTCAGAGCATTACATAAGCACGTGCGGTTAGATCAGCCATTGTTTGGCAGTTAGACCAGAGTTAAGTTGTGCGGTGAGGCCAGCATTGAATATGCAGTCACACTAGTGTCCTATTATCGAAGAAGGTTTTAGGCTAGTTCAGGTGAATTGGATGGCGGTCAGACCACCATGGTTAGCAGTCTGACCGGTGGTGGTTTGGCAGGCATGTAAAATACGATCAGAGAGATGGTGAGTTTCCAAGACTCATTAAACTATGGTTTTAAACTAAAATTTGAGAATTAGCTCTAGGAGCCTGGGATTGGTGCATATGAATTGTAGTATGCATATTTCAACTAATGTGTGTCAAGTTGTTAAGAACTTATCCTTGAAAATGGTTACTTGGTTTATTGTTATGCAGGTGGCTTGGAGTCAACTATGATCAATGACGAGAAAAGCGAGACTTGGTTAGGAGGATCAAGGTCTAGAATGGTCATAGATGTCGATTGAGATGGTTGGATTCAAGCAAGGTGCAAGTAGACAAGAAGCTGTGGAAGGCAAAATTTGAGCCAAGGCCTTTTGAGGTAAAGTGATGCTTTTGAGAGCGGCGCATGAATTTGTATTGTGCGTTTATCAATTATGTCAATTGATGATTTTATGTCTTGTGCATTGCTATGTGATGAGTTTGCGTGTTTGTGATAAACGGGACTTGAAGCTACATCATAGTGAGCGCGGAAGATAGCTACGACTTTTGAAGTGGTAGACATAGTGTACAACAATAAGATAGATCGAGGACTAAACTCAAGGAGGAGTTGAGGTCTAGAGCGGTTGGGGAAGCTAGGTGCGGTCATCTTTGCAAGGTGAGTGTTGTAGGGTGGCCCCACCTAAGTCCGGCCGACCTATGAGGAGAGGGTTATAAGGCCCAAGTGGGGCGTGTATAATGGCGTACATGCCCATGTAAAGGATATTTGGATGTAAGGGCATAAGCTGTAAAGACACTCCCCACAGTACATAAATGTATGTGACGCAAGCCATGGCGAGGCGAGCATTGCTCACCTAACTCTCCACTACCACACACTCTCTGTGTTTGGTCTTGTAACCACAATAGTTGGCACCGTCCGTGGGGCGACAAGAGCAAGCCTCAAGATCTCGAGAAGGATGGCACGAAGAAAGCTTCATCATTGGCGGCGAGGAAGAAGAAAGGGGCGTGGTGAAGTCGTGTCAACATCGGGGCTTGGCATTGGTGGTGCGGCGCGAGCGGCGATGCTCAGCTGCGTGACGATCGACCCGCCACCGCCGACGATTGACCCCACCACGCCGGCGTAGCGGTCGACCACGCCACGGCCCGCGCGACAATCGACCCCACCACGGTGCGGTGAAGTGAAGGACACCATCTTTGGCGGCCCTCGACACGCTCGGCGAGTTAGCGGATCTCGCGGGTGTGCAAAATATCCAAGAGGCTCGAAGTTAGCGGACCCGCGGTGGCGCGCCGAGCCCACGCCATAATGGGCGGATGGCGCGATGCCATGGGAGAGTGCGCGAGCGGAAGGAGACACGCGGCGGTGTCAAGGCAGGGCGTCGATGCCAATCCGGCGGGAACGCGGTGAAGCGAAGATTCGCGAAGGAAGGCTCCTCAAAAGCAGAACCAACGAGAATCGCGAGGATGCCCTTATGCACAATAATGTTGAGCTCGTGAGGTTTCATCAAGCGGTAAGTCTGAGCCCAGCGCAACCGGCGCGGGTCCCAAAACCCGCACATCCTCGACTTAGAGGTGCTCCCAGCTTACCCCGCCTTACAGGAGGCGAGGGAGACGAGGATGGGGATACGGAGGGCGCGATGAGAGCTGCGGCGAATGGTGTGAGCGCCGCGACCACGGTGACCATGGTGACCACACCACGCGGCGAATCGCCATCATGGCGCTACGGCGAGCCACCGTTAAACCTCGGGCCTCGGAGGTACCGCCCCTTGATGGCCACGTCACGGCAACCTGGCGAGCCCCACGAGCTAGGGTCCCGAAGGGCCCGACATTACATCATCGGCGTCATCTCTGGAGGCTCCTCGGCGGGGACCTCGGCACAACCGCTGCGGGAGGAGTGCGGTGAAGTCACCTTCATGCCGGCCGGCGCCGAGGTGTGGAGTTTCCCCACTGGACCCTTTGGTCATCAAGCTAACATCGCGGGATGCGGCGTCGAGCGTGTCCTCATCGGCGAGGCGGTTTCACGAGCGTTCTATTTGCGGAGGCCTCCGGCCGCATGGGGATCCTCGATGTCGCTTGAAGCCATCGGGGACCCGCTCCAAGGTTTAGGGGCCAACCGCTAAGGCGTTGGGCGGTATGTCTCGAGTCTCCTTTCATCGAGCGATAACACGGGAGTGAGGATGTCGTCTTGATTCGTGGACATTCGAACACGTACAACGCCATCTTGGGCGCCCTATCCTCAACTCCTTGAGCGGTCCGCATCATGGCTTCTTGTGTATGAAGCTCCGGGCCTGAGTGTCATCACCATCTTGGCAACGAGGATCTTGCCTAGCGTGGAGGCTCATGCTAGAGGCCTGCACCACAAGGTACGTTCTCACCGACAAGCTCAAGGCGGGCGCGTCGGCCGCTCGGGTTGGGCGCCCAAGCCCAGCCAGGAGCGGGGTCAGAGGATACCTCTCGGGCCAAAGGTCAATTCGTGTCCATCGGTGAAGGCTTTCCCGGAGGTGGGTAGGGCTTGCTCGGGTTCTCGAGCAACATGGATGTCTTCGTGTGGTCCTCGGAGGATATCAAAGCGTGGACGCTCCTCATCGAGCACAACTTAGCGGTCATGCCACGGCGCTAAGCGGTCGGACAAAGGCTTGGCGTATGTCCATTGACCGACAGCAAGCGGCCAAGGTGGAAGTCATCCGTGAGGTCCAACATCCGGATTGGCTAGCCAATCCTGTGTTGGTGAAAAAGCTAACGGCGCTTGGCGTATGTGCATCGACTTCACCGCTCTCAACAAGGCATGCCCAAAGATGACTACCCCTTGCCCGCGTAGATCAAGCGGTTGATGCCATCGCGATTGTGAACTCATGAACTTCTTGGGCGCCTACTTGGCTACCACTAGATCTATATGGCCAAGGATGGCGAGGACAAGACCAGGCTTCATCACGCCGATAGGGACATCGCCGTCGGGATGCCCTTCGGTTTGAAAAATACGGGGCAACCTTCATCCGCCTCATCGCGCTAGCCTGGCCGCAACTCGGGAGGAACATGGAGGCATATGTCGATGACATCATCGTTAAAAACAAGCAGCTAGCCTCACACGGCCAAGACCTCCGGGAGACCTTGACAACCTCGGGAAGGTGGGCATTAAGCTCAACCGGACAAGTGTGTATTCGGTGTGCGGCGGGTAAGCTCCTAGGCTTGATGTCGGACGCGGCATCGAGCCAACCAGGCAAGGTCGATGCAATCCTCACCATGGAGCCACCCAAGGCGACAAGGAGGTCCAACGACTTGTTGGTTGCATGGCGCATGAGCCGTTTCTGTCTAGGGTAGCGGGCGGGGCTTGCCATTTTCAAGACCCTTCGTGGTGTGGCGGGTTCCATTGGGGCGGCAGTGCGCCACGGGCCTTCGATGAACTCAAGAGGCACCTCGTAAGCCTCCCCACTTTGGTCGCCCGGCGCCAGAGCTCCCCTCTGCTCTACCTCGCGCCTTAATGGCGAAGTCGGTGCCGTCCTTGTCCTTGAGGCGCTCTTGATGCTCGTGTACTTTGTCTCGAAGCCCTTGAGCGCCAAGGCGATACGGGCTCGAAAGACAACTACGCGCTGGTCATGACCTCGAGGAAGCTCAGGCATTACTTTCTAGCTCACCCAATCACTATGCCATCATCGTTCCCCCTAGCGGAGATGTTGCACAATAAGGAGTCCACAGGGCACATTGGCAAGTAGGCAGCCGAGCTCGCGCCGTTCTCCTTGACGTATGCTTCGCGAGCAGCGATCAAGTCCCAAGTTCCGTGGACTTCCTCGCGAGTGGACCCCTCATTAACGACCAGCGACGGGCGACCGGTGTGGATGCTCGACACAATGGATCTACGGCGTTTCCAACGGCGTGGGCGCGATGGTCAACTGCGCGGAGGAGCACCGCCTGTCATACTCGGTGCACCTTGCATTTCCCATCACCAACAACACGGCCGAATACAAGGCACTACTCTTCGGCCTCGCGAAGCTCAAATCTCTTGGTGCGCGGCGAGTTCTCGTCCGCACTGACTCACGGCTGGTGGCAGGCCACGTAGACAAGTCATACCAAGCCAAGGACCACGGCACGGCCATGTACAGTAGTTGTAAGAGCAAAGGCGACACTTTGCGGAGTCACAGTCAAGGCCATCCCTCGGGCAAAAAATGAGCAAGCCGACGTCCTCGCAAAAGCCGCCAGTCAACAGCTCCCCACTCCCGGGGGGCATTCTATGAGGTCCTACTCGCGGCGGCCATCGCTCAGGACAACCATGATGCGGCCCTCGTCCACCAGATTACCCAACAGGGCGACTGGCGGGAGCCCACTATGGTTTCTTGCAGAGCATCGCAGAGCCTGACGACCCTGTCGAGCTTCGGCACTTACAATGTCACGCCAGGTGCTCAACGGAGTGCTCTACAAAAAAGAAGTATGTGCACCGCTTCTCACGGTGTCTCTCACGCGAGGAAGGAAGCACCTCCACGCGAGAAATTCATGCAGGCCTCTACGGCTCGCATCTGGCACCGAGATCGCTCGTTGGCAAGGCGTTCAGGCAAGGCTTCTACTAGCCAACCGCCGTTGCTGATGCCCAGGACCTCGTGCGCCGGTGTCAAGGCTACCAATGGATGGGGTGGGTCATTCTTAGACCCCCGACCAGCCTCGACTCCATTCTCGGTATGGCGGCATGGTGGGGCATCGGCGTCGTGGGACCACTTCCTCGGGCCCCGAAGACTGCGGTTCATAGTGATCACTTTGGAATATTTCTCTAGGTGGCGGTGTGGCTCTAGCTAAGATCACCTCGATAGCCATGCGGCGCTTGCTCTAGCGAGAACATCGTATGCGCCGGGGTGCCCAAGGAGATCACCGTCGACAATGGCTGCGATTCGACTCGCCCCATTCAAGGAGTTCTGCGACAACATGGGCATCACGCTCGGTCGTTTGATTGGGCACCTGATCTAACAGGCGATCGGCGGGCGAATGGCGCCATCTCGTCGAGTCAAGCGCCTTCTCGGTGCCTGAGGAAAGTGGCCAAGTGAGCTCCACGGCGTCCTCTGGTCCTTCCGCTGCGCGGTGACACACTCGGCGGGATCTCGCCATTCAAGCTCCTCTTTGGCGATGAGGCAATGATGTCAGAAATCAAGGTCGGCTCGAGAAGGTCGCGCCCGGCCGCTACGAGGAAGAGTGTCGATTGTCCCTAGACCTCTTGGATGGAGAATGAGTAAACACAACCCGATGCGTCGCAAAATGCAGCGGCAAATGGTGCGCATGCGTGATCACTCTATGTACCCACGAGGATTTCAGCGGGGACCTCATTCTCAAAATAGCCTTTATCGAGACCGAATATGCAAACTCGGTCTCTCGTGTATGCTGCACTAGTCGAGGATCACGCTAGTACCACGATCAAACATAGATGTCATCACGATCATACACACGACAATAATAAAGGAAACTAGAATATCGATAAAATATCAAAGTGCGACCTTATGGCCAAGCTTACAATATCTCTAGCGGAAGGGCTTAACAAAATAACGGCGGAAATCCAAAATAAAGCGTAGCGACCAATCGACAAGCCACGAGGCTATCGAGTGGAGAACGAAGCCTAAATCCGTGAAGTCGTCGTAGAACTCTCCTTCTGGAACCTCCTGCTGATAGTACTCCTCTCCCTCAACTGAGCAACATAGGCGTAAAGCCGTGAGTACATTGGTACTCAGCAAGTCGTTTGTAACAATAAATGCAATATAATATGCAAGGCTTACCAAAGGAAGGCTGAAAAGTTAATTTGCATAAAGGCATTTATCGATGAAATATATTAAATAGCTTGAAAGCGAAATTTAACTGAAAACAGTAACAATAGATAATCAAAGGAATAAACATGAACCACTTGTGAACACCAATTCACAAGTTTAAACCAACAGTGAACTATCTGTCCACTCCCAACATAAACCACCAAGTTAAAAATGAAACACTAACCCTCGTGTGAAATCCCCGAGCACTTGTCCATGGCCAGGGGCGCGCTATTCGAATAGTTTTACACTCTGCAGAGGTTGCACAACTGTACCCATACGATGTGATTAGCCTAGGCCTAAGGAAATCATAACAAGGCCTTTACAATGCTCTACCTCAACCCAATCCTGCCCGCTAGGGTTTCGCATCACACCCCCCCTTGCGCCACATGGAAATCAGCAACCATGTCCATCACAATGGCAGAATTGAATTGAAATATTACAAGTTAATCAACCAGGTCCATCCCATAATAGACATGTGGTTTGCGATTAAGCTCGGATCAATGGCGCACAAAGTTAAGTCCTTAACATTACCGGCGAGACTACCACATCCCCAAAGTACAAGCTGTACTTCCCCTTTCTTGCCACGATCACTGCTTGAGTGCAAAACCAATTTGTATAACCAAGCCAGCGTCACACCAATGGCGTGGCACAAATTTTAATACGTGGCACCAACCACGGTTCCATATGTCATTAAGTCAAATTAATAATTTAACATGTGTGATGAGATCAATCGTAAATAAAAACGGCTAAGCAATCTAATCGTACCAACCCATGTGATAAATTAACTAGCATCACTAATAAATTTCCCAATCTATGGTGACAAAGGCATCATGGTATTCCAAAGTGTCAAGGAGGTATAATCTCAATTGGGACAATAACTACGTGCAAAGGTTTGAATAAAAATAGTAATGCAATGTAATTTAAAGCAAAATAATTAAATAATAGTTTGCAAAATTGGGTTCAACATGATCAAGGGACACGACTTGCCTTCGTTATGCTCGTGAGGTACTCTGGTCTTACAGCGCTAAACTGCTCCTCAGGAATCCGAATCTAACGAGAAAAGCGACCGGAAACAAAGAAACACATAAAATGACAAGCAAAAGAACTCAAAAATTCACAAAACCAGAACCAACAGCTAGAGCTCGATTTTAGATGAATTTAGAAAAAGAAGCAGGATCAATCGGAGCTAGGAGCGGAGGAGAAGCGGGCTCCGGAAAATTAATTCTAAAATTAATTTGGGAAAATCGGAAAAGTTCTTGTGCTATGAACCGGTCCACGAGATTCCGAGTCCACCGTGGGCGCGATCCACGTAACGATGCTGCAGGCGGTGGCGGCGGGCGTCTTGGCGTGGCGGCGGCATATCTTTGCCACGTGGCACATCTTGGCGTGGCGGTAGCGTGGCTGCCACTGCTCGGCGGCTAGGGCGGCGTGGCGGCGTGGCATGCCACGTGTCATGCCACGTGGCCTAGAGGCTGGCGTGGCCTGTGGCGATGCTGCCACGTGGCTAAAGCTGGTAGCGGCTCGGCGCGGCGGCGTCGGCGGGATCCGGCAGCGGGGCGGGCACGTGGCGGTCTGGGCCTCGGCTCGAGTCTGGCGCGGCGGCGAGATGCGCGGCGCGGGTGCGAGCGGCAACGATCGGCGGCAGCGTGGCGGCTCGCCGCGTGCGCGTCAGGCGAAGCCTTGTGGCCTTGTGGCGGCGAGATCGCGGCGAGCGCGGCAGCGTGGCGGCGCGAGCGGATCGGCAGCGCGTGGCGGTGTGCCTTGCGCGGCGGCGAGGTCGCGGCCTTGGCGCGAGCAGCGGCGAGCGCGCGGCGGCGCGCGGCGCGGCGGCGGCAGGCGGCGGCAGGCGGCGCGCAGCGCGAGAGCTCACCGCGGCGGCGGCGGCTGCTTGCTCCGGCGACCTCGAGCGGCAGCGGCGCGCGGCGCGGCGGCGCGGGCGCGCTCGGCGGCAGCGCAGCGAGCGCGGCAGCGAAGCGGCGGCGAGGTTCGGCGGCAGCGTGCCGCGAGCCGAGGCGGCCGCTGGTTTTAACCGCGAACCGAGGAGTTCGATCGATTCTGGCGGCAGCGCGAGCGCGAGCGGGTTAAACGGCTAGGATGCGGCCACGCGGCGGCAAGATCGGACAGCGAGGATTGATTAGGGTTAGGAGTTAGGGTTCGCGCGAGCGCGGAGGCGGGCGAGCTGCGATCGCGCGGCGCGCGTCAGCGGCCGAGGCGGCGGCGAAGTCTTGGCCTTGCGCTGCCAGCCAGCGTCAGCCTGGATCTGCGACAGCGTGGCGCGAGCGAGATCGAGCGTGCGGCGCGTGCGCGAGGAAAGAATGCAGGCGGCGGCGAGCGCGGGATTAGGCGGCAGCGTGGAGGAGAGAGGGAGATCGGGCGGTGAGGTTAATTCTTTTTTCTTTTCCAAAAATTCAAATAAACTTCTAAAAGCTCTAGAAAATAGCAAATAACTCCCAAAATTCACCAAAAATACGAGAAAATTCCTTGAGACACGAGGAACACAAATAAAATATTTTCCACTTATGTTAATGTTTATTTTAATCATATTAAATCATTTAAAAATTTTAAAAATTCATTTGAAGCTTCAATTAAATTGAGAAAATTCGAGAAAATTCATTTTTGAAATCCGGCTTTAAAAATCTCGGAAAAACAGGATGTTACAAACCTTACCCCTTAAACGAGATCTCGACCCGAGATGCAGGCCAACTAAGAGAATAGGTTCGGGAACTCCGCTCTGAGATCCTCCTCGCACTCCCGGTGGCTTCCTCCTTGGAATGGTTGCTCCACCAACTTTGCAAAAGCGGACCGCTTTATTAGGGTGACTCGCTCGACACTTCCAAGATTTTGGTAGGTGCTCTTTGTGCAGCAGATCCTCCTGCAGTCAACGGCCTCAAGCGGCACAACCTCCTGGTACACGCAGCACTTCTTGGTGGGACACATGAAAACGTCATGTACCCCAGAAGGGCGCAGTAGCTCAAGCGATAAGCAACCTCTCCCTGCGTTTGAGAATCTGAGCGGACCAACATATCTTGGTGCAAGCTTTCCTTTTAGCTGAAACCTCTTCACACCCTTGAATGGTGTGATCCTAAGGTACACAAAATCATCTGGCTCAAAACTCGGCTCTCGTGTCGGTATCTGCATAGCTTTTACATGCGGCACAGGCGGCTTTCAACCTTTCTGTATCAAGCGGACTTTATCCTCGGCTTCTTTCAAACAATCGGGCCAAAACGACCTTCCCCGTCTCTTTCCAATTGAGAGGGTCTGCATTTCTGCCATACAATGCCTCAAATGGTGACATCGCAAAGCGGCACGATAAGCTGTTGTTGTATGAGAACTCTGCAAAAGGTAAACAAGCGTCCCACTTAGACCCATGATCAAGCACGGGCTCTCAACATGTCCTCGAGTCGATTAACTCACTCTGTCGACCATGCATGCAGGGTGATATCTTTCTTGAAATTGGTGAGTTCCCATAGCCTTATGGAAACTACCCCAAAGCGAGAGGTGAAGCTGCGATCCACGATCGACACAATCTTCTTGGGCACCCCATGCAAACTGACAATTCTGGACATATATAGCTCTGCCAATCTGTCACCACTGTAAGTCGTCTTAACTGGAATAAAATGAGCAACCTTGGTCAATCGGTCCACAATGACCCAAATCGAATCATGACCCTCTTTGGTCTTAGGCAAACTGACTATAAAGTCCATACCAATTTCTTCCCACTTCCACTCGGGGACTTTCAATGGTGTAGCAAACTGCGAGTCTCGGTGCTCTGCCTTTACTCTCTGACAAACATCACAAAGGGCTACGTACTCAGCGATCTCACGCTTCATGTTTGGCCACCAATATTTATCCTTAATGTCCTGGTACATCTTGGTACTACTGGATGAATTGAATCTGACGACTCATGAGCCTCTTTTAACAACACATCCTTTAGTTCTTGCTTGTTGGGTACACACAAGCGCCGCTTGAACCACAAGGCTCCTGGTCATCCACCAAAATCGACTCTTTGCCTTCACTTAAATTCTTTACGATCCATTGAAATGCCTCATCATCTGTGAGCTGCGAATCGACCATCAAAGTAATTTTGCATCTCCATAGCTGCCAAAAATCACAGCTCAACCAACTCAAGGCTAAGCAAAATTCCTCATGCAAAGTGGTGACTCTCTCGAATCATCAGAATTGCGGTATACCTTTACGCTCAAGGCATCTGCAACAACATTAGCTTTCCCGGGATGATAATGTATGCCCACATTATAATCCTTTATCAGCTCTAACCACCTCCTCTGCTGAGGTTAAGCTCGGGTGGGTAAAGATGTATTTGAGACTCTTATGATCCGTGTAAACTTCACATCATTACCCATCGAGATAGTGTCGCCAAATCTTTAAAGCATGCACTCACGGTGCCAACTCTAAATCATGGGTAGGGTAGTTCTCCTCATGCGGTCTCAAGCGGCGTGAGGCATAGGCTACCACTCTCTTGTCTTGCATCAAGACACAACCCAAACCTTTGCGCGAAGCATCGCAAAATATCTCAAAATCCTTGTTAATATCGGGCAACACAAGCCTTTGGGCTGTGGTCAAACTCTCCTTAAGTTTAAAGCTCTTTTCGCACTCTGGCGTCCAAGTGAACTTCTTTTCCTTTTTGAGCAAGCTGCGTGAGAGTGCAGCCACCTTTGGAAAATCCCTCAATAAAGCAGCGGTAGTATCTGCCATACCAGAAAACTCGACTGGAGTAGCCAAAGTGGGTGTTGCCAATCAAAACATCACTTACTTTCCACAGGTCAGCTGCGACTCATTCTGCTGTCAACACATGCCCTAGAAAGCGACTTTCTTCATCAAAACTCACATTTGCTGAACTTTGCATACAATCGATTATCTCTCAATTTCTGCAATGCTAACCTCAAGTGCTCTGATGTTCCTCCTCATCCTTGGAATATATCAAAATGTCGTCAATGAACACAACGACAAACTTGTCCAAATATTCCATAAACACCTTATTCATCAAATACATGAAATATGCTGGAGCATTAGTCAAACCAAATGACATCACTGTGAACTCGTATAGACCATAACGAGTCGAGAAGGCTTTCTTGGGTATGTCCTCCTTACGTATCCTCATCTGATGATATCCTGATCTTAAATCAATCTTGGAGAACACTCCTGCTCCTTAAGCTGGTCAAGCGGTCATCGATCTGGGCGGAGGTACTTATTTTTGTGGTGACCTCATTAAGTGCTCTGTAGTCCACACACATGCGCTGACTACCATCCTTCTTCTTGACAAACAACACTGGCGCTCCCCACGGGGATGAACTTGGTCTGATGTAATCCTTATCCAAAAGCTCCTGAATTTGCTTCTTCAACTCTGCCAAGTCATTGGCTGGCATCCGGTAGGGTCTCTTGGAAATCGGCGCGGTACCTGGCACAAGCTCAATCAGAAACTCAACCTCCCTCTCTGGTGGCATACCTGGAAGATCATCTGGAAATACGTCGGGGTACTCTCGACAACCGTACACCCTCCAGTGGATTACCTTGCTCGGCAAATCATGGTAGCTCTGGTGACACTCAGCGGCTGCGAATCGTACCTTAACTCCGTCTGAATTGGTTAAGGTCAACTTTGCTCTGCTCCACAGTCTAACATCTTTGCTGCTTACGAAGCCAATCCATTCCCAAGATTACATCTAGGGACTGCATATCCAACAAAATCAGGTCGGCCCTGAACTCAACTCCCTGAATGGTTATCCTAACTCCTGGACAACCTAGGTTGGATCTCAACTCGGATCCGGGGGATTGGATTAAAAGAACAGATCCAAAGCAACAGTTTTCAATTGTTGCTTTAAAGCAAAACTCAGAAACAAGCGAATGCAAGCTCGAAATCAAATAAAGCGGTGGCGAGGCCCGATATGCGAAAGCGTCACCGATCACAACGTCTGGTGCTGCTGGGCATCCTCTGGTGGCGTGGTTCACCTGACCTCTGCACCGGCGTCCTGCTGGCTGTCCCGAGGCCGGGGTGCTCCTAAATCTGCTCGGGGTAGAGTACGGCCGGTGTGGCTCCCAAGTCCATGAACGGTGTCGGGGCACGCCTGCGAGGGCACTTGCTAGCATAGTGTCCCACCTCATGACACTTGAAGCAAGTGATGGATCTTTGCTGAATTATTGCTCTTCTGCTGCTGCTGCTGTCCACTTGGAACCACCGGGGCGGCTGGGCCGGCCAGCGCGGTGTATGAGTGGGGTCCGGAATCAAGAGGCTGCTGCTGCTGCTGCTTTGTGGCACTCGTGCGGCCGGTAGGAACCAAAGCGAGGCCTCTGAGGCGGTGTGTGTGTGATCCTGCTGGATCAACCTCCTCTTGCGAGACTCCTCGAGCTCGCGGCGACTCTCCTCGATGAGAATGGCCTTATCCACCAAGCTGCTGGCGGCATAGTCGTTGCCTCGACTTGCACCTTCAAAGCTGGGTTCAAGCCTTTCTTGAACCTCTTACGCGCGAGCATGCATGCCGCTACATCCTGCAGCGCGTGCGAAGCCAAGCTGAGTGAATTTATTGAGATATTCACTCCTTTGTCGAGTTCCTCTGCTTTGGAACTCCCGAAACTCATCCTTCTTCATCTCGACCACTCCCTCCATGACATGAGTGGTATGGAATGCCTTGGCAATTCCTTCCAAGTGATGTTGTCTTGGTTCTCATGGGTGTACACATGGTTCTCCCACCACTCTGCTGCTTTGGTCCCTCAGGCGATGTCTTGCATACAAAACCTTCTCCTGTCGGTGCAGAGCCAAGTTCAGTTTCTTCTCAAGCTGAGCGGACCCAATCGTCGGCCTCAAAGGCTCTGACGAACTGAGAAAACAGGCGGTCTCGTCCTCATAAACTCTGCATAGTGGTCTGGCGGCGAGTCTTTGGCGATGGTGCGGCTCTCCTGAGTGCTTCTGTCATTGCATCATAGTCTGCATACCACGCATCATGGTCTGCATCATCCGAGTGCAGGCCATCAAGAAGCGGCGAGGCGGGATCCAAGGTAGGTGGCAGGCCGCGCAGATTGTTCTCTGGTCTGGTTACGATTGCGGTGGAGGAGTTCTGGTATCAACCATCTTGTTCGAAAAGAAAACAATCTGGCTCGACCAAAGGTAAAAGACGAGAGGAAAAGCATAGATAAGGGGGTAAATGTGTCGGGACCGGAACAACAACTCCGAGCCCTCTCAGTGTAAATCGCACTATCCTGTGAAAAGCTAGTGCACACAGGTTTATGAAGAATGTATATCATGCAAAAATAACCACGAGATATTATTAAACGAAAATACGGCTTTAAGGCCAAGTCTTACAATAAGGCACTAGGCCAACAAAGTAAACAAAACAAATGGAAATAAAGTAAAGGTGGCAAGACACCCATCCAAATTTCCCACAGCGAATGATCAGAAGACGATCCTACTCACAAGTAGTCCTCACCGTCGTAGTCGCCCTCGAAGTCTGGCAACAGATTTAGCAAGGTGAGTACAGAAGTACTCCCAAGGTAAGCAAGTAAATGCTTACGCAAGTTACACCGGGAAATATAACAGATTTGATGCATGCATAAGGGATTTCAAAGGAAGCTTAATAGGGTAATGTGCGGAAAGCAATACTTGAATTTAAATACAATAACGTAAGTACGAAAAGCTGAATTTAAATACAGTATATGAAACATTATTTTTAACAAGTAATATCGTTAGTGTAGGCTCCAACCCACACTAACCTATCCACGGGAATCCACCCGGACCATTACCAAATCCAACGTTTGTTTGCCAAAACCAAGTTTTATGAAAATTCAAGTCTAATCTGTGAAGACTCTACTCAAGATGTCCATGACCGTGGACACGGCTATCCGAGATAGTTTGTTACTCGCAGAGGTGTACAACTTTACCCACAAGACATTCCCTCTCACTTGAGCCACGCGATCAACACACCGCCTTAGGTGTGCGGCGAGAGTTCATGACAAGGCTGTTCGATGATTCATAGCCAACATAATCACGCCGCCACTAAGGTTTCACCACAACTCGAATCCACGAGTTGGAGCCCCTCCGTGCCATGTGAGACTTCCCACACCCTACGCCACGCTCACATTCAAATTATAGCGAGACTATAGTTGGAACTTCACAAATTACTTAGCTGTGTCCGTCCCATACCGACTTGTGGTAGTACAGTGACTTCGTAAAATAATTCACGAAACGGTCCTTAAGTTGATTTAGGCTCAACCACATACCCCGCATACCTATAATCAACCAGTGTCACCAAACACGAGGCATACCGGTACCCACCACCTAACCATTAGCCTAAGTCCAAAACATGTTTTCTATTTTCATTTTTAAATAATTTCAGAAAACCATCCTTGACTTACTGAAGTCAAGATATCGAATTTCAAAGTCCGTCATTTCATGTGAAAGATCGATCCCACCTAAAATTATACTAAGCCAGGCTAAGCATTTCTATAAAAATTTCTAGTCAATACTATGGTACTAACTAGTTTTCAGCTAGGGTGACAAGGTATACGAATTCAGGATTTCAATAGGCTATAATCAAAGGATCATGGGAATATCTAAGTTTCAAATCCAATTTGAATTATACTTGAATAAAGATACGCATGCATATACAAGAAAACAATATAAATAATTTAAAATATTAGGTTCAACATGGTCAAAGGTGTAACTTGCCTTGATCGAGTCCTGCTGCGATTCGTCGAATTCAAACTCTCCTAATCACAATATCTAACGAGAAATCAATTCAAAGCAAATTCAAAACAAAAATTCAAATGGAATCCAAATAACTTCCAAAAATTATCAAATAATTTGGGAGACAGAATTCTGAATTTTTGGATGTGGGTCAACAATTTTTAAAAGGAAATGAGGCTTTTAAAAGAAGTTGAAGTTTTAATTTAAATTTGAACCTTGGAATTACAAAATATATTCAAATCAAATTTAAATAAGTTTCAAAATTTCAAAATTATTCCAGAAATGGATAGATCATGATTTTAGAAAAATTTAGAAATTTGAATGGGTCAATTTGGAGTTAAAATGCAAAAGTTATAGCCTTCCAAAGTTTGAATTCAAAATAAAAGAAAAAGGGTATTTTCTGGATTTATTTTTAAACCGAAAAGGATTTATGACGTCAGCACGAATTATTTTTCTAAAGGAAATTATAGATTATGACGTCAGCCCTAGGATTAATATATTCGGCGCAGGTCGACAGTGGGGCCCGGTGTCATGGACCGAGTCCATGGACCCGAGGAAGGGTGAGGTGGCGGCGCGCGCTGGGAGCGGGTGGCGCCGACGTGGCGCCACGAGGCTGCCGCGTGGTCGCCGCGTGGCTGCCACGCCACGCTTTATGCCGACGTGGCGGCGCGCGCGAGGTGGCGAGGGGCGGCGGGTGGCGCCGGCGTGGCGCCGACCGCCGCCACTGGCTGCCACGCCGCGCTACCGCCCGACGGCCGACGTGGCTCGCCGGCGACGGCGGCGCTTCGGCCCGATGGTCGCCGAGTTCGGAGCGCGCGCGCCGCCGAGGGTACCAAAGCGACGAGGAGAACGCGGGAGTGCGTCGGTACATTGCACGGAGGCCGAGGATGACCGGAGAGGGAAATCGGCGGAGAGGCGGCGGTCGAGAAGACTTCACGGCGCGGAGTAGCTCCGGTGGTGCACGTGCCGGAAGGTGGTCGCCGTGTTCGCCGGGCACCAGCAAGGTCGGGAGGTGTTGGCGAGGGGCGAGGGGCTCGAGCCGGCGGCGATTGCTCGCGGAGTTGCTTGAACCGCGGAGGGAAATCGGCGCAGGGGACCCTGGATCGGATTATGCGCCCGAGGCTCGGGGTGGCGGTGTGGGTAGAGGACCTCGGGAGGCCCTTTATAGCCCGGGAGGGTGTAACGGTCGCGCACAACTCGCCGGACTTGAAACGCCGAGGGGCTTAATGCGACGGCGAGTGGGGCTTTAATCGGGAGCTAATGCCCGCACGGATGCGCGGAGGGGGAATTTGAATTTGCAGCGGCTCGGGAATCAATTGGAAAGGAAACCGACGAATTGAACGCTCGGTCTCGGCATTCATGGCGGCAATGGGCGGGGATCGCGCGAGGAAGAAGGAAAGGGCGGGAAGAAGGGTCTCGACGAGTGGGGCCCACCGGTCGAGAGAAAAAGAAAAGGAAAGGCGAGGGGACGGTCGGATGCTTGACGGTGGCACGGGAGAGATCGGGACACTGGCGCGATGCGAAGGGGTAAGTGAAGGGGACGGCCGAGATTCGATCCGACAACGGAGATTAGATCGGGCGGTCGGTGCTTAAGTGGGAAGGGCGGTCACGATGAGGTACGGCAATAGGGGACGGCTTGGATAACACCACGTGGCGGCAGGAGCGAGAGGAAGCGTGAAGCGGTAAGTGGTTGCGGCGGCGAGGATTAAATCCGCGCGGGAGTGGACGGTCCGATGCGTGACACGCGCCGCACGCGGAGAGAGGGAAGGCGGGAGAGGGTTTGTTAGATCGGACGGCCGAGGGGATTCCGGCGGGCGGGGGACGCCGATGGTTGACACCGCGGCGGGAGGGATTTTCGGAATTTTCTTTCTTTTGATTTTCCGAAATGCTATTAAGCTTTAGAAAACTCGTAAAAATACCAAATAAATTTTGAAAATCCAGAAAAATTCGGGAACTATCTGGAGCTATTATAGACTTAATAAAAATATGTCCCACTCATTTTAACAAGTATATTTTGCAAAGGTATAATTTGATTTTGTAGGAGGGTTTTAATTCCTTCTAAAATCCAGAAAAATTAATATAATCTCATATTTGACTTAAGGAAGTCAAATACATTGGTTTAAGCTTTTAGGAATGCAATAAATTTAATTTTGACTTTTACACAATAAAGTTTAAATTTTTCTCAAATCAGATTTTAACATAATTCCGTAAAATCCAATAAACTCAGATTAAATTTTCAATAAAGGGACAAAATTTTGGGATGTTACAAACCTACCTCTTAAAGGAAATCTCGCCTCGAGATTTGCAATCGCTAGCAAAAGAGATGGGGATGGCTGGTCTTTAAGTCTTCTTCTCGCTCCCGGTGGCTTCGCCCTCGGTGTGGTTGCTCCACCGAACTTTGCGTAACTGATGGTCTTCCTTCCGTCCGACGCTCATTGCCTCGAGAATCTTGATTGGTTGCTCTCGATAGGTGAGGTCATCCCGAGGTCCAAGGTTTCAAAGGCGGCTTGCTCGTGGGTACTCGGAGGCACTTCTTTAATCGAGAGACATGGAAGACATTGTGCACCCCTGACATGCTTGGCGGCAAGTCTAACTGATATGCGACTGCACCTCTTCGGTCCAGAATCTTGAAAGGGCCCACATATCGCGGTGCAAGCTTTCCTCTAACTTGAAACCTTTTCACACCTCTGAGTGGGGATACCCTAAGATAGACGTAGTCCCCGACCTCAAAGGTCGTCTCGACGGCGGTTATCCGCGTAGCTCTTCCGCCGAGACCGGCTATCTTCACCGCCCCGATCTTCTTCACTTGATCTTCTGCGCCTTGCGCAGGTTTGGTCCCGTTTCTTGGGGTTCACCTTGCCGATCCCAAAGCAGGGGTTCTGCACTTTCACCATACAAGGCTTCAAGGGTGCCATCTGCAGTCGGCTTGGTAGTTATTGTACGAGAATTCCGCATAGGGCGTTGAACGGTCCCAACTGCTCCCAAATCCAGCGACAAGCCCTTAGCATATCCTCGAGTATCGATTAACTCTTTCTCTTGACCGTCCGTCTGGGATGGTAAGCGCATCAAACCGAGCTTACTACCCAACTCTTCGTGCAGCCTTTGCCAAAATCGAAAGTAAACCGACTACCTCGATCCGACACTATCTTCTTGGGTACGCCATACAGCACACAATTCGAGACATGTACAGCTTCAGCCAACTTGCTTCCGGAATAAGTGGTCTTGATGGTATGAAGTGAGCTACTTTAGTCAACTGCCTATGATTACCCAAATTGAATCATAACCCGATTGCGCCCTTGGGAGTCCGGTTATGAAATCCATACCATTTCTTCCCACTTCCACTGGGATTGGCAATGGTTGCAAGAGTCCCGCCGCCTCGATGTTCAGCTTTGACTCGTTGGCAGTGTCGCAGTTTCAATGAACTCGCGATTTCCTTTTCATACTAACCCACCAATATCTTTCCCTCGATCCTGGTACATCTTGGTACGACTGGTGGATTGAGTATGGGGTATCATGAGCCTCTTTCGTAATCAGTTTTGATTTCCGATTATTCGGCACACAGATGCGGTTCTCGAACCAAACCGCGCCATGTTCATCTTCGCTGAATCTCGTGCTTTGCCTCTTCTCATATTCTTCTTGATTTCTTGAATATCCTCGCCCACAACTGAGCTTCCTTAATTTGATCGTAAGCCGGTCGCACTTCCAAAGGTGGTGAGGGTGCTTGGTCCCGCTGGGTTTAGACTTAGACGGCGACTCCTCCCAAGTCGGGTCCGGTCTTCTTCTCGATATTACCAAGTTTGCATAAGACTTCTGCTAAGGCGCCGGCTACTACATTCGCTTCCGGTGGTAATGTATACCGATGTCGTAGTCCTTGATCAACTCCAACCATCTTCGCCGCCTCAAAGTTGAGTTCTCGCTCGGGTGAAGATATACTTCAAACTCTTATGGTCCGTGTATACTTCACAACGGTTACCAATAAGGTAGTGGCGCCGATTTTTAAGGCGCACTCATCGCAGCTAACTCCAAGTCATGAGTAGGATAATTGCACTCATGAGGCTTGAGTTGACGCGATGCATAGGCTACCACTTTGCCTTCTTGCATCAGAACACAGCCTAAGCCTAGGCGAGAGGCGCCACGTAAAACCTCGAAGCCTTTATGCACGCCCGCAAGACAAGCACGGTGCCGAGACTAGTCTCTTCTTAAGGGTCCGAAACTCGCCGCAAGCCTTCGTCCATTCGAACTTCTTTTCCTTTTTCAGCAATTGGGTCATTGGCTTGGCTGTCTCGGAGAATCCTGCTATGAACCGACGGTAATAACCCGCAAGTCCAAGAAAGCTCCTGACTTCTGTTACGGACTTTGGTGGCTTCCACTCCATTACTGCTTCTACCTTGGAAGGATCTACAACGATTCCTTCGGCTGTTACGATATGTCCGAGGAAGGCAACCTCTTTTAGCCAGAATTCACACTTACTGAATTTGGCGAAAGTCGATGTTCTCTAAGCTTTTCCAGAGTGATCCTGAGGTGCTGCTCGTGCTCTTCTTCATTCTTGGAGTAGATGAGGATGTCGTCGATGAAGATTACTACGAACTTGTCCAAGTATTTCATGAACACACCGCTCATCATACTCATGAAGTAGGTCGTGCATTGGTCACCCAAATGACATGACCGTGAACTCATAATGCCCATATCCGTGGAGAAGGCGCCTTAGGAATGTCTTCTTCACGAATCTTCAATCGATGGTATCCTCGATCGCAGATCAATCTTGGAGAAGATACCGCTCCTTTCAACCGATCGAACAGTCATCGATCCCGGGAGGGGGTATTTATTCTTGATGGTGACGCCATTGAGTGCTCAGAGTCCACACATAGCCTCGCACTCTCATCCTTCTTCTTGACGAACAGACGGTGCTCCCCAAGGCGACGAACTGGGTCGGATATACCCTTTGTCTTCTAACTCCTTGAGTTGATTCTTCAATTCGCTAACTCATTAGCGTGCATCCGATATGGTCTTTTGGAAATCGGGCGGTGCCGACTAGGTCAATCACAAATTCGATCTCCCTATCCGTGGCATCCTGGCGGCGCCTCGGAAAACATCCGGTACTCCCGCACGATAGGCACTTCCTCCAATACTTGGAGGTGGAAGAGGGCACATTCTTCCGCTTTGAACTGGGAGAGAAGATTACTTCCACGCCTTGGTCATTGGTGAGGGTGATGGATCTGTAGCACAATCGATCCGACTCGATTCTTGGCTAACCAGCTCATCCCGAGAATGACGTCTAATCCTTGCGATTCCAAAACCAAAAGATCGGCGAGGAATCGGGTCCCATCTATGAGCAATTCCACTTTGGGGCACAAAGTCCTGCTCTCATTTCTCTCTCCAGGAGTGAACTATCATAGGGTTGCTAAGGGTTACCCCGCCCAACCCATGCTTATCCACAAAAGTTTTTGACACAAAGGAATGCGATGTTCGGAATCGAAAAGAACTCGATGCTTTGGTATCGAATTGACAAGGAACATACCCAAGACGACATCCGTGCACTGGGCCTCTTCCACACCACGTGGTTCACTCGCCTTTGATGAAGGTCTGCGCGCCTCGCTGGCCCCGGTTACGACTTCCGAGGCTCTCGGTTGCCGCCGCTTGAATCTTCTTAGGCATGCCTTGGCAAAGTGCCCCGTTCCTTGCAGAGTAGCAGTCAATCCGCCGACGGCGGATCGCTTCTTACGTGCTCGCCACCGTTGCTTTGAGTGCGGTTGCCCGGGAACTGCTGGCGGTTGGCCTGAAATGGCGGGCGGCTGGTTGAGGACTTGAACCTGCTGGACTGGTTCTTGAAGTTACTGCCCTGGGGTCTGAACTTGTTTGGGTGGGGAGGAGTACTGCGATTCTTGAAAGAACTTCCAGAGTTGTTCCTCTGGTCCGCCATCCTTTTCTTCCGGGTCTCCATTTCCATGTGCTTGCCCTCCTGGCGGATGGCCTTACTGACTAGCTGGTGGAAGTCAGTATAGTCACCCGATATCAGTTGTACTGATATGTTGTCATTCAGGCCCTCCATGAACCTTTCTTGCTTGGCTTCATCGGAAGCCACATCCTCTGGCGCATAACGGGCCAGTTGGTTAAACTTCTGTACGTACTCATTGACAGTACGACTCCTTGCGCGAGATCTGAACTCCTTCTTCTTTAATGCCATGGTGCCGGTGGGGATATGAGCTTTGCGAAAGCTTTGCTCGAACTCGATCCAGTCACCGTCTGCGGGTTGGCGGTGAAGCGTGAAAGTGTCCCACCATTGAGATGCGGGCCCGCTCACCGATGGGAGGCGAACAGACTCGCTCCCGATCGCGCAACGCAGAATGTCCAGCTTCTTGCCAATCGACCGAGCGATCGTCGGCGCCCATCGGTTCAAAGATCGCCGCGAAGGTGGGTGGCTTGATCCTCGTGAACTCGAGAGAGACGATTGGGAGGCACTTGGGCAGGTTGATGATGAGCCCGAGGGTTGTTGATCGTCCGAGCTAAGAGCTGGATCAACGGGTTTGATTGGCCATCAATCGTGCCCAATCCGTCCTCACACAAGAGGTGGTGGAATCGGAGCGATCGGCTTCCTTGTGCTCCGGGTTGGCGTTGTCCATGTTGGGGTTTCTTCTTGTGTTCACCATCTATTGAGACTTTCAGATTTAGAGAGAGAACTAAAGGAAAGGTTCTAGTAACAATCCCACCAAAACAACACACAAGAGCAAGGAAAACCTGATAAGAGCCAAATAAAACTTTTTATTTTATTATAATAGTCTTCGTGGCTGTTTACAAAGGTTTACACCACGGATAGCGCTCTAAGACTCGGGTTGTCTACACTAGCGCTGCGCCGAGTCTCCTCGGAAAAGGTCCGAATCGGTGGAACCCACATCCTCTCGCACGAGCTCGGCAAGTTCCTCTCGCGCGCGCGCGAGCTTCGCAGGCGGTGTGCAGCTCGTCCAGGTGGTCTGTACATGTGATCCATGGACTTGGTGTACTCCACCGATCGATGAGGCGGGGTTGCTCTCATACTCTGTAGACGAGAAGTCGCTGGCAGCCCATAAGGGAGTCTTCATGGGAAGTAGCGGAAATCGGTGCGCAGCAAGTCTCGAGCGTAGATGTTCCGCAGCTGGCGAATGGCCTCTCGGGCTGCATCCTGAACTCCATCGAAGAAGGTGGCTCGAGGTAGGGTGCGCCGAACACGTAAATGGCTCCGTGTGCTCCAAATCCTTGAAGATCTTCACTTCCACTCTCCAGCGTTCTCGCCTCCATACATGCCAACGTATCCCTGGTAGAGGGGGTATGGGCGGAAGTTGAGCTCTTGCATGAGGTTGTACAGATCGTCGGCGAAGAGTCCGGCAAGGGTTCCGTGGGAGACGCGGGTGGGCTGCTCCATCTAAAATTTGGAAGGGGAGAGGAGTTAGTAATCGGTTTTGGTAAAGAGACTTGAGAAAAGGAGAGATAATTTAAAAGCGCATTTCTTATTAAAATATATCCTTAAAGCTGGTCTCTTGCTAAGGTCACGTCTTAGAGTCATTGTTGCTCGATACCATTTCTGCCGGGACCCGAACAACAACTCCGAGCCCTCAGGTAAATCGCACTATCCTGTGAAAAGCTAGTGCACACAGTTTAACAAGAATGTATATCATGCAAAAATAACCACGAGATATTATTAAACGAAAATACGGCTTTAAGGCCAAGTCTTACAATAAGGCACCAGGCCAACAAAGTAAACAAAACAAATGGAAATAAAGTAAAGGTGGCAAGCATAGCCCATCCAACCTCCCACAGCGAATGATCGAAGACGATCCTACTCACCAAGTAGTCCTCACCGTCCGTAGTCGCCTCAAGTCCGCAACAGATTTAGCAAGGTGAGTACGTAGTACTCCCAAGGTAAGCAAGTAAATGCTTACGCAAGTTACACCGAAATATAATGATTTGATGCATGCATAAGGGATTTCAAAGGAAGCTTAATAGGTAATGTGTGAAAGCAATACTTGAATTTAAATACAATAACGTAAGTACTAAAAGCTGAATTTAAATACAATTATATGAAACATTATTTTTAACAAGTAATATCGTTAGTGTAGGCTCCAACCCACACTAACCTATCCACGGAATCCACCCGACCATTACCAAATCCAACGCTTGTTTGCCAAAACCAAGTTTTATGAAAATTCAAGTCTAATCGTGAAGACTCTACTCAAGATGTCCATGACCGTGGACACGGCTATCCGTGATAGTTTGTTACTCGCAGAGGTGTACAACTTTACCCACAAGACATTCCCTCTCACTTGAGCCACGCGATCAACACACCGCCTTAGGTGTGCGCGAGAGTTCATGACAAGGTTGTTCGATGATTCATAGCCAACATAATCACGCCGCCACTAAGGTTTCACCACAACTCGAATCCACGAGTTGGAGCCCTCTCGTGCCATGTGAGACTTCCCACACCACGCCACCACATTCACCTATAGCGAGACTATAGTTGGAACTTCACAAATTACTTAGCTGTGTCCGTCCCATACCGGACTTGTGGTAGTACTGAAGTGACTTCAAAATAATTCACGTAAACGGTCCTTAAGTTGATTTAGGCTCAACCACATACCCCGCATACGATAATCAACCAGTGTCACCAAACACGAGGCATACCGTACCCACCACCTAACCATTAGCCTAAGTCCAAAACATGTTTTCTATTTTCATTTTTAAATAATTTCAGAAACCATCCTTGACTTATCAAGTCAAGATATCGAATTTCAAAGTCCGTCATTTCATGTGAAAGATCGATCCCACCTAAAATTATACTAAGCCGTGCTAAGCATTTCTATAAAAATTTCTAGTCAATACTATGGTACTAACTAGTTTTCAGCTAGGTGACAAGGTATACGAATTCAAGATTTCAATAGGCTATAATCAAAGGATCATGGGAATATCTAAGTTTCAAATCCAATTTGAATTATACTTGAATAAAGATACGCATGCATATACAGTAAAACAATATAAATAATTTAAAATATTAGGTTCAACATGGTCAAAGGTGTAACTTGCCTTGATCGAAGTCCTGCTGCGATTCGTCGAATTCAAACTCTCCTAATCACAATATCTAACGAGAAATCAATTCAAAGCAAATTCAAAACAAAAATTCAAATGGAATCCAAATAACTTCCAAAAATTATCAAATAATTTGGGAGACAGAATTCTGAATTTTTGGATGTGGGTCAACAATTTTTAAAAGGAAATGAGGCTTTTAAAAGAAGTTGGAAGTTTTAATTTAAATTTGAACCTTGGAATTACAAAATATATTCAAATCAAATTTAAATAAGTTTCAAAATTTCAAAATTATTCCAGAAATGGATAGATCATGATTTTAGAAAATTTAGAAATTTGAATGGGTCAATTTGGAGTTAAAATGCAAAAGTTATAGCCTTCCAAAGTTTGAATTCAAAATAAAAGAAAAAGGGTATTTTCTGGATTTATTTTTAAACCGAAAAGGATTTATGACGTCAGCACGAATTATTTTTCTAAAGGAAATTATAGATTATGACGTCAGCCCTAGGATTAATATATTCGGCGCAGGTCGACAGTGGGGCCCGGGTGTCATGGACCGAGTCCATGGACCCGAGGGAAGGGTGAGGTGGCAGGCGGGCGCGCGGGGGAGCGGGGTGGCGCTGACGTGGCGCCACGAGGCTGCCGCGTGGTCGCCGCGTGGCGCCACGCCACGCTTTATGCCGACGCATGCGGCACGCGCGAGGTGGCGAGGGGCGGCGGGTGGCGCCGGCGTGGCGCCGACCGCCGCCACTGGCTGCCACGCCGCTGCGGCCCGACGGCCGACGGCCGCGTGCCGGCGGCGGCGCGCGCTCCGGGCCGATGGTCGCCGAGTTCGGTGAGCGGCGCGCGCGCCGAGGGTACCAAACGACGAGGAGAACGCGGGAGTGCGTCGGTACATTGCACGGAGGCCGAGGATGACTGGAGAGGGAAATCGGCGGAGAGGGGCGGCGGTCGGAGAAGACTTCACGGCGGCGGAGTAGCTCCGGTGGTGCACGTGCCCGGGAAGGTGGTCGCTGGTGTTCGCCTGGGCACCAGCAAGGTCGGGGAGGTGTTGGCGAGGGGCGAGGGGGCTCGAGCCGGCGGCGATTGCTCGCCGGAGTTGCTTGAACCGCGGAGGGAAATCGCGCAGGGGACCCTCGGGGCTGGATTATGCGCCCGGAGGCTCGGGGTGGCGGTGGGGTAGAGGGACCTCGGGAGGCCCTTTATAGCCCGGGAGGGTGTAACGGCCGCGCACAACTCGCCGGACTTGAAACGGCCGAGGGGCTTAATGCGACGGCGAGCGGGCTTTAATCGGGAGCTAATGCCCGCACGGATGCGCGCGAGGGGGAATTTGAATTTGCAGCGGCTCGGGAATCAATTGAAAGGAAACCGACGAATTGAACGCTCGGTCTCGGCATTCATGGCGGCAATGGCGGCGGATCGCGCGAGGAAGAAGGAAACCGCTGCGGGAAGAAGGGTCGACGAGTGGGGCCCACCGTCAGCGAGAGAAAAAGAAAGGAAAGGGCGAGGGGACGGTCGGATGCTTGACGGTGGCACGGGAGAGATCGGGACGGCGGCGCGATGCGAAGGGGTAAGTGAAGGGGACGGCCGAGATTCGATCCGACAACGGAGATTAGATCGGGCCGGTCGGTGCTTAAGTGGGAAGGGGCGGTCACGATGAGGTACGGCAATAGGGGACGGCTTGGATAACACCACGGGCGGCAGGAGCGAGAGGGAAGCGTGAAGCGGTAAGTGGTTGCGCGGCGAGGATTAAATCCGCGCGGAGTGGACGGTCCGATGCGTGACACGCGCCGCACGCGGAGAGAGGAAGGCGGAGAGGGTTTGTTAGATCGACGGCCGAGGGGATTCCGCGGGCGGAGGGGACGCCGATGGTTGACACCGCGGCGGGAGGGATTTTCGAATTTTCTTTCTTTTGATTTTCCGAAATGCTATTAAGCTTTAGAAAACTCAAAAATACCAAATAAATTTTGAAAAATCCAGAAAAATTCTGGGAACTATCTGGAGCTATTATAGACTTAATAAAAAATATGTCCCACTCATTTTAACAAGTATATTTTGCAAAGGTATAATTTGATTTTGTAGGGAGGGTTTTAATTCCTTCTAAAATCCAGAAAAATTAATATAATCTCATATTTGACTTAAGAAAGCTGAAATACATTGGTTTAAGCTTTGAGGAATGCAATAAATTTAATTTTGACTTTTACACAATAAAGTTTAAAATTTTTCTCAAATCAGGATTTTAACATAATTCCAGAAAATCCAATAAACTCCAGATTAAATTTTCAATAAAGGGACAAAATTTTGGGATGTTACAAAATGCGTCTAAGGGGGTTTTGCTTAATGGAGACCTAAACTAAACAAACACTTAGCCAACAGGCTAACTAAGAAACTGAACAAAAATAAACTCCATTAAAAGATTGACATGATAGCAATATAATGCTTTTAAGGCAATATTTGCAGCTCACATCACACACAACTGCAAATAAAATCCAACGTGTCTACTCGCACTATCTACTCAAGGCTCCCACTGGTCCTCGACAAATAGGGTACACCGCTATCGCCCTCGAATTGTCAGTAAACAACCCACGAAGTTGCGGATCGGCGCGATCGCTTCTCGATCGGGCTGAGGAACCGACCGAGGTAGGCGCGACGATCTCCGGTGATACGACGCCTCCTCCGGGCTCGGCGGTGTAGGCGACGGTAGAGGTACCGCGATCGCGTCGGGCTCCTCCTGCATCGCTCGTAGTCTCGGTAGCTCCGCATTGCTCCTTGAACTTCCGAACGAGTCCGCCATGTTGATCTTGTATAGCTTGCAAAGTCGACGGATGGCTTTGTGCGCAACTCCTCAGCCGACATCTCCCACCGCACCGGTGTTCTTGAAATCGTGATGTAGCACCTGCTTGCCGACTCGGGTGGTGAAGTATAGTCTGGAGATGCTTCCGATGCGTTGTCCTTTTTGCTTCTCATCCTTGGTGAGGTAGACGGGCAGTCTCTTAAATCCGAGGCACCGCAACAAAACGCGTAGAAGTGACCTCCATCCTCCTGTCGGGCTGTAAGAAGCTTGGGACATCTAATGCATTTATAAAGGGAAGATCAGTTTATAACTTTAGGAAAACAAATTTTGCAAGAGTTGGGGCGAGAGACAAGAATCCTTAAGAATGAGGTAAGAAGATAGAGATATTACTAAATATCAAATTTAGTTGGTTTGATTTAGAAAATAAAGTTTTGGGGTTACGACCAATTTAACTAGGGCTTCGTCCTACAGTCGATATGGATCTGATACCATCTCTGTCGAGACCCGAATATGCAAACTCGGTCTCTCTGTGTAAACTGCACTAGTCCAGGATCACGCTAGTGCACACAGTCAAATATAGATGTCATCACAGTCATACACACGATAATAATAAAGGGAAACTAGAATATCGATAAAATATCAAAGGTACGACCTTATGGCCAAGCTTACAATATCTCTAGCCGGAAGGGCTTAACAAAATAGCAACGGAAATCCAAAATAAAACGTAGCGACCAATCGACAAGCCACAGGCTATCGAGTGGAGAACGAAGCCTAATCCGTGAAGTCGTCGTAGAACTCTCCTTCTGGAACCTCCTGCTGATAGTACTCCTCTCCCTCAACTGAGCAACATAGGCGTAAAGCCGTGAGTACATTGGTACTCAGCAAGTCGTTTGTAACAATAAATGCAATATAATATGCAAGGCTTACCAATAGAAGGCTGAAAAGTTAATTTGCATAAAGGCATTTATCGATGAAATATATTAAATAGCTTGAAAGCGAAATTTAACTGAAAACAGTAACAATAGATAATCAAAGGAATAAACATGAACCACTTGTGAACACCAATTCACAAGTTTAAACCAACAGTGAACTATCTGTCCACTCCCAACATAAACCACCAAGTTAAAAATGAAACACTAACCCTCGTGTGAAATCCCCGAGCACTGTCCATGACCGAGGACGCGGCTATTCGAATAGTTTTACACTCTGCAGAGGTTGCACAACTGTACCCACACGATGTGATTAGCCTAGGCCTAAGGAAATCATAACAAGGCCTTTACAATGCTCTACCTCAACCCAATCCTGCCGCTAGGGTTTCATCACACCCCCTTGCGCCACATGGAAATCAAGAACCATGTCCATCACAATGGCGAATTGAATTGAAATATTACAAGTTAATCAACCAGGTCCATCCCATAATAGACATGTGGTTTGCACGATTAAGCTCGGATCAATGGCGCACAAAGTTAAGTCCTTAACATTACCCGGCGAGACTACCACATCCCCAAAGTACAATCTGATTCCCCTTATCGCACGATCACTGCCGAGTGCAAAACCAATTTGTATAACCAAGCCAACGCTACACCAATGACGTGGCACAAATTTTAATACACGTGGCACCAACCACGCCCATATGTCATTAAGTCAAATTAATAATTTAACATGTGTGATGAGATCAATCGTAAATAAGAACGGCTAAGCAATCTAATCGTATTCAACCCATGTGATAAATTAACTAGCATCACTAATAAATTTCCCAATCTATGGTGACAAAGGCATCATGGTATTCCAAAGTGTCAAGGAGGTATAATCTCAATTGGGACAATAACTACCTGTGCAAAGGTTTGAATAAAAATAGTAATGCAATGTAATTTAAAGCAAAATAATTAAATAATAGTTTGCAAAATTGGGTTCAACATGATCAAGGGACACGACTTGCCTTCGTTATGCTCAGCGGGGTACTCCTGGTCTTCTGGCGCTAAACCTGCTCCTCCTAATCCGAATCTAACGAGAGAGAAAACGACCGGAAACAAAGAAACACATAAAATGACAAGCAAAAGAACTCAAAAATTCACAAAACCAGAACCAACAGCTAGAGCTCGATTTTAGATGAATTTAGAAAAAAGAACGGGATCAATCGGAGCTAGGACGGAGGAGAACGGGCTCCCGGAAAATTAATTCTAAAATTAATTCGGGAAAATCGGAAAAGTTACTGTGCTATGAACCCGGTCCACGAGATTCCGAGTCCACCGTGGACGCGTCCACGAATAAAGGCACGGGGCGGCGGCCGACGCGGCGGGCGTGGCCGACGTGGCGCGGCGATATGCCGCCACGTGGCACATGCCGACGTGGCGGTGACGTGGCCGCCACGTGGCTCGGAGGGCGCTAGGGCGACGTGGCGCCGACGTGGCATGCCACGGTCATGCCACGTGGCATAGGGCTGACGTGGCACGCGCCGTGCCGCCACGTGGCTAGGCTGAGCCGGGCGGCTCGGCGCGGCGCGTCGGCGGATCCGACGGCGGAGGCGGCACGTGGCGGATCGGGCCCTCGCCTCCGAGCGGGCGGCGGGATTGCGCGCGCGGTGCGGCGACGGCTTGATCGGCGACGCGGCAGCTCGCCGCGCGGTGTCGCGGCGGCGCGCGCGCGGCGAGCGCGGATCGCAGCGGCGGGCGACGCGTGGCGGGCGCGAGGGCGGATCGGCGACGCGTGGCGGGTGCGCGTGCGAGGCGACGGTCGCGGCGCGCGCGGCGCAGACGCCGAGGCGAGGCGAGGGCGAGGGCGCGGCGAGGCGACGGAGGCGACGCTGGCGAACGGCGCGGAGCTCACGCGGCGACGCGGCGGCGGCCGCTGCCCGGCGACCTCGGCGACGGCGAGGCGCAAAGACGGGCGGCGCGCGAGCGCCCGGCGACGCGCGCGGCGAGCGAGGGCGAGCGGAGGCGGCGGCGAGGGTTTCGCGAGGCGTGCACGCGAACCGAGGACGGCCGGCTGGTTTTAACACGCGAACCGAGGAGTTCGATCCGATTCTGGCGACGCGCGCGCGCGACGGAGTTAGACAACTAGGATGCGCCACGCGGCAAGATCGGACGGCGGGATTGATTAGGGTTAGGTTCGCGCGGCGCGGAGCGGACGGCCGCGATCGCGCGCGCGCGATCGAGCGGCCGAGGCGCGGCGGGGCGCGGGCGTTGGCCGCCGCCGCCACGCTGGTCACGGATGCGCCGACGCGTGGCGCGAGCGGATCGGCGGGCGGAGAGCGCGCGCGGGAAAGGGTACGGTGGCGGCGCGGGCGCGGGATCGGGCGACGCGTGGAGGAGAGAGGGAGATCGGGCAGCTGAAGTTAATTCTTTTTCTTTTCTTTTTCCAGAAATTCAAATAAACTTCTAAAAGCTCTAGAAAATAGCAAATAACTCCCAAAAATTCACCAAAAATACCAGAAAATTCCTTGAGACCTGAGGAACACAAATAAAATATTTTCCACTTATGTTAATGTTTATTTTAATCACATTAAATCATTTAAAAATTTTAAAAATTCATTTGAAGCTTCAATTAAATTCAGAAAATTCCAGAAAATTCATTTTTGAAATCCAGGCTTTAAAAATCTCAGAAAAACAGGATGTTACAGGCACTCCATGTGAAAACAGTCGGCAAGTTGGGGTCCAAGTGGGAAGGCCCGTACATCGTTGCGGCAGCTCTGCAGCGGGGGGCCTATCGCCTCGCCACGCTGGAAGGGCAGACACTCCGCCACACATGGAATACCGACAGGTTGTGGCGATATTATGTTTAGGACAAAGGGAAGTAGGTAACAGCATCGGCACCCTACCAAAAACCGATCGTTCGCCAACCTTTTGTCGAGGTTCGCCTCCGCACGCACTCTAAGGAGTATAAATAAGACGCGGATGTTATCCCTGTGCACTCTACTAAATATAAACAAGAGTACTCTACTGAGTATAAACAAGACGCGGATGTCCCGCGCACGCGTCAGTGTCACCACTACGCGTACTCTCCGGAGTATAACTAAGACGTGATTGATGTTCCTACGCACTCTACGGAGTATAAATAAGACGTAGCATCGAGATCCACCTCCGCACGCACTCTATGGAGTATAAATAAGATGTAGCGTCAAGGTCCACCTCCGCATGCACTCTACGGAGTATAAATAAGACGCAGCGGGGGGACGCCTTCGCGCGCACTCTACGGAGTATAAATAAGACGTAGCGTCGAGGTTCGCCTCCGCACGCACTCTACGGAGTATAAATAAGACGTAGCATCGAGGTCCACCTCCGCACGTACTCTACGGAGTATAAATAAGACACGGATGTTATCCTTGCGTACTTTACTGAGTATAAATAAGACACAGATGTCCCTGCGCACGTGTGGGCACCGCCCCTACAGGTACTCTTCGAAGTATAAATAAGACGTGTTTGATATTTTCACGCACTCTACGGAGTAGAAATAAGACGCGGATATTATCCCTGCGTACTCTATTGAGTATAAACAAGACGCAGATGTCCCTACGGACGTGTGGGCATCGCCCCTACACGTACTCTCCAGAGTATAAATAAGACGTGGTTGATATTCCTATGCACTCTCCGGAGTATAAATAAGGCGTGGTTGATATTCCCACCTAATCTAAGGAGTAAATAAGATGCAGTAGAGGTTTGCCTCCACATCGCGTGTTAGCGAGTGGAAAAGGGATGGAGCACTCGCGCGTCTACTTCGACTAGGCGTCAGCTCCGCTGCCACCACTTCGAGGGGCAGGGGACGGAGAGCTCACGTGTCTATTTCGCCTAGGCGCCAGCTCCACTGCCACCACTTCGAGGGGCAGGGAACGGAGCGCTCACGCATTTATTTCGACTAAGCGCCAGCTCCACTGCCACCACTTCGAACGGTAGGGGACGGAGCGCTCACGCGTCTACTTTGACTAGGCGCCAGCTCTGCTACCACCACTTTGAGGGGCAGGGGACGGAGCGCTCGCGCGTCTACTTCGACTAGGTGCCAGCTCCGCTGCCACTACTTCGAGGGGCAGGGGACGGAGCGCTCGCGCGTCTACTTCGACTAAGCGCTAGCTCCGCTGCCACCACTTCGAGGAGAAGGGGACGGAGCGCTCGCGCATCTATTTCGACTAGGCACCAGCTCCGCTACCACCACTTCGAACGGTACGGGACGGAGTGCTCGCACGTCTACTTCGACTAGGCGCCAGCTCCGCTGCCACCACTTCGAGGGGCAAGGGACGGAGCGCTCGCACGCTACTTCGGCAAGGCGTCAGCTCCGCTGCCACCACTTCGAACGGTAGGGGACGGAGCGCTCGTACGTCTATTTCAACTAGGCACTAGCTCCGCTGCCACTACTTCGAGGGGCAAGGGATGGAGCGCTCGCGCATCTACTTCGACCAGGTGCCAGCTCCGCTGCCACCACTTCGAATGGTAGGCGACGGAGCACTCGCGCGTCTACTTCGACTGGGCGCCAGCTCCGCTGTCACCACTTCGAACGGTAGGGGACGGAGCACTCGCGCGTCTACTTTGACTAGGCACCAGCTCCACTGCCACCATTTCGAACGGTAGGAGACGGAGCGCTCGCGTCTACCTCGACGGAGCACTCGTGTGCCTACCTCGCTTACAGAGCGCTACGGCCGTCTGGAGAAGCGGAGTTGGGTGCAAGAGGCCTATCTTCGTTGTGCCAGGGAATGACTACACGACAAATAGTACGCAACGACATACCACCCTGGGCAACTGTTGGTTCATTCATGTCAAAAGGAGGCCACAGGGCGTTGGTACAACAAGGCACACAGTACAGCACACCGGGTCCCGGCATCATACCTTGGGGTCCGCGCCATCCTCCTTACGCCGAGGGACCTCCTCGAGCCACTGCAGGAAATTTCCTTCCCGGTGTAGCGTCCGTCGTAGCATGACCTTGGCCGCATTCTCCCCGATGTAGCGCCAGATCCGGTCGTAGAAAGTCTTGAGGGCGGGTAGAATGGCGCGGGTGGCACCAGACAACACCCCGACTTCGGCTGGCAGATCCAGCTGGGGATCAACCAGCTCGTTGGCACGCTCACATCCCCGAGTGTGGAGCATGGCAAAAGCAAGGCAAACGCCGGCGAACGCTCTAGCACCGTGGAGTGCCAGGCTCGAGCCCTCTTCGATTCGTTCTAGGGTCTGCGCCACATCCGTGGGGCCGTGCATAAGGTCCGGCACGTCAACGGAAAGGCCCCGGAGGGCCCCCACCAAGGACTCCATTTCCCTCCACGCCGCCACCGACGCGTCGCCCAAGGTCCGGTTCCTCTCCTCTAGGGCCGTGGCAAGCCAGGCCTTCTCTTCTTCCAGCGCGGTGATTTGCTCAAGCAAGCCGGTGCGCTCTTTCGTTGCGGCGCGCTGGGCCTCCTCCGTGGTGCGTTGCGCCGCCGCTACCGTGCTCTCCGCATTAGCAGCAAGTCTCTGCACGTCAGAAGTCGCCCTGGTGATTTTCGCCTCCAACACACGAATACGCTCGTCCTTGACGGTGTGAGCCTCGCTGTCAGCACGAAGCTCGCCCTCCAGCACCCTCCGTTCGCGGGTGCGAACCTCCTCCAGGGCCCAGCTGATGGCAAATGTTTAAAAAAGGCAGGATGGGCGAATATTAGCTATGTGGTCGATAAGCGGCGTAGACCATGAACTCAGGTACTTACCCTCATCTCCAAGGTGCCCAGCGTGAGCGCCAGAAGATCCCCCCGCACGACGACAATGCCCGCCGATTCAGGCTGCCGTCGGTGCGCTTCACGATCCTGTTAAGGACGTGAAGTGTCTCCAATCGAGTGATAAAATCAAACACGACGAGCCTCTGGGCCTCCGAGCCAGCCCTGGGCGCCCACGTCGCGTCCTGCACAACCAGGCCCGCAACTTCGCGGACACCTCCGCTGCTCGATCCTTGGCCGCGACCGGGAGACCTCATATCTCCTAAGGTCGACGACAGAATGAGCGAGCAAAGCGGAGAGAGCTTCGCAAAGTCGCGGTAGGAAAAGGAAGTACGCCTACCTTCGGCACCCTCCACTAGGGCCCAGGGAGGTATGTGCACAGTCTCCGCCTGGGTCGCCAGGGCCTCATCAGCCGGGGGAGCGATGACTCCCTCGGTCAGAGCGGCTTCCCTGTCGGACCCTAGGTCCCCGGCGACCGTGCCCGCTACATTGAATCGCCTCCTCGCGGGTGAGGGCAATCGTATCCAAGGGCGCTTCGCCCTCGGGGACGCGGACGACGCGTCCTCGGCCGTCCCAGTGGCCGTAAAGACTGGGGCAGGCGGCAGGTCCTCAGCAGCCGCTACGGGTGACAACGGCACAGGCGGCAGGTCTTCGCTGGCCAGTACAGGCGACAAGGCCTCATCCTCGAGGATGTCGCTACCGAGACCCACCTCACCACCGCCTAAGCCCTCATCGCTGGGGGCGATGTGCTCCCCCGAACCAGCGGGCGAGGGCGCCGATACAGGCGACAAGGCCTCGTCCACGAGGGTGTCGCTACCAAGGCCCACCTCACCACCGCCTAAGCCCTCCTCGCTGGGGGCAGTGTGCTCCCCTGAACCGGCGTGCCCGGACCCAACGCCCAACATGCCCTCTGACCCGACGATGTCTGCCAGAGATGCGGCCGGCGGAGTGGATATAGCGGTGCTGGACCGACCTCTCTATCGGTTGGGAGACGCACCCACCTCGCCGTCCTCATCAGGCGACGAGTCGGAGTTCGCACCGACACCACACGTGC
Organism: Melocanna baccifera; assembly: GCA_036346265.1. Taxonomy (NCBI): domain Eukaryota; kingdom Viridiplantae; phylum Streptophyta; class Magnoliopsida; order Poales; family Poaceae; genus Melocanna; species Melocanna baccifera. The sequence goes on from CM070686.1 coordinate 22,312,393, forward strand.
TAGTACGGGGACGCCTAGGGCCTCGCACACCCGATTTATCTGCCACAACTTTGCAGGACTGGTCGCGACTTTGCGCAGCGTGTGCTCCTTCGCCGTGTACGGCCCAAGGAACGCGACTACGGCACTCTCTGCGTCCTCCACTGAGAGCACTGCACGTGATGCGATACTTCATTCACAAAGCAGTTACGTATATATATATATGCAGCATACGGCCGAAGTACTTACCAGGACCGGAGGGTCTCTGCACACAAGACACTGTAGGGTGGACGCTATCTCGTCGGGTGCAATCTCGCTCGTACTTTCACCGCACATTGTAAACTCTTCGGCGAGATCGTGCATATTGAATCGAAGGGCAACTCCGGCAAGCCTCCGCGCTTGTTGTTCGTTGATGCCCTATGGCCTCACTCCCGGACTGCTGTTGAAGCATATTGGCTGACCTCGGCACCGGAGGCCGCTACTACTCGTCACATGGTAGTAGAACCACCATCGCATCCAGCCGGACTCCCACTTCCCTCGCGTCGCCAGCGCGAGGAAAAGCTTCATGCAACTCGACCTCAAAATGAAGTTGACACTGCCAAAGTTGGACAGCGCCCCTTCTTCGACCTTCTTCGGCTGACAGCGTGCATCATGAAGAAGGGTGAATAGGTTCGCGTTGGGACGAACACCTTCTGTTCGGACCGCCCAGGAAAAAATAGCCAAGTGAACTATCGCGTTTGGGGTAAGCTGCGCCATCTCCAGCCCATAAGCCCGTAGGACTTCATCGACGAAAAGCATCGAGGGAATCTGGAGCCTAGCCTCGAAGAATGCGACAAAGACAATCGCCTCCGACTCTTGAGGGTGAGGATCCACCTCGTCGCGGGCAGGCAGGTGAGCTCCTACGTACTCCTCTATCTTCTTCTCCCGGATAAGAGTCTGGATCGTCTCTTCTGTAGCACGACTCCGCCCTAGGATGCGGGAGCAGTGGCCCCTCCGGTTCTTCATGGCGTCCCACCGCTTGTCGACCTGCGGCGGCTTGTGAGCCACCAAGGGGAATTCCACCGGTGGCGGCGTCAGGCCGCGCTGGCTTGACGAAGCGCTGCCGCTAAGCCGGCGAGCGGGATCTTCATGGCACGCCATCCTCCTATGTAGTCGAAGGCTAAGAGAGCAGGAGCAAGGGAAGATTCCTCATATTCCCCATATCTTCACGGCAAGCCAGCAGGGAAAAGAGAGCAAAGCAACGACGCACAAGCACGGGATGTGTTCGCTTGCTGGCGGTGACGCTTTATGAAGACCCCTCATATTCCCCATGATTCCAAGGGCAACCGGCGGGAGCCCACCGGTTCGGCTCCCCACGATTGAGAAGAGTAGCCACTGACAGCCGGAGGCGCGCGGCGGTAATCTGCCAAGCAACGCACGACGTGCCGGTTACATCCCGCCATGCACCCCACCTCTCTCAGGAAGGGATGTGGGGTTGCGGTCGTGCGACCGCTGACAGCCCATGACACGCCAACCGCGCCACACCACGTGTACCTCTCTCTCGAGATAGCGCGTACGGTCGCACCAGCCCGCCCCTGGCTTTTCAGTACTTGGCGCGATTCGCGTCGCCATTACGACGCCACCTTCGGCCCGCGGAGCTGTCGGGGCATGACGACTTCAGACTGGGCAAAGACCCCCACCTACTCAACTCCCCAGCGGAGTCCCGGCATCACGCCCAGAGTGTACAACACCTTCGGCTCCGCAAGATGACTCCGTCGATAACGGTGGCGCCGCAAGGGATGGCTCCAAGGCCGGAGGCCGCCTACGCAGCCAGCCCATCCCGGGCGTCAAGTAGGGACGACCCCGCACTCCGCATCCTTGGCGCGAAGCGGGGACGACTTCGGCAGCTTACCTGACTCCGCGTCTTCGGCACAAAGCGGGGTCGCACTAGCAAATGCACTCATCTAAATAAGTCACATGCCGTAGGGATAGAGGGGGCCAAAGGGCTCGACAACATGGCTTCAACCTGTAAAGCCCTTCATCATGAGAGGCTCCTGTTGTAGAGGTGGCCCCCACCTAAGTCCAGCCGACTTGTTAGAGGGTTATAAGACCCAAGTGGGACGTGTGTAATGACGTGAATGCACATGTAAAGGATGTTTGGATGTAAGGGCATAACTGTAAAGACACTCCTCTTGAGTACATAAATGTATGTGATGCAAGCCATGGCGAGGGCCAGAGCATTGCTCACCTAACTCTCCACTACCACACTCTCTCTGTTTGGTCTTGTAACCACAACAGTGAGTATATGACGCGCCAAGTGACTTGGGTCTATTTGCATGCAAGAATGGTTCAGTAGGATCCAGATGCATAAGAAGCTTAGCAGGATGTCATTGGGGCCACATAGAATATAACAGAGCATGGGCGATGCTTCGGGACAAAGGATTCGAGAAATATCAATGGAAGGGCATTTTGGACATTTGTCCAATACCAGAGATGGAGACAGTTTACAAAATTGCGGTGAGTCCTAAGTAGTTTAGGTCATGAAAACGAGGACAAGACAAGGTTAATCAGGCTATTGGAGCTAAGGGAAAGCAACACATTAAAAAACGTGCATATGTAAGTAAGTGGAAAACCCATTATGTGTTGGGTTATCATATGTGCCCATGTGTTGGTGGATGGAATCCACTTTGTATTCAGATCTAGGGTTTTTATATGAAGCGGTAGGTTAGCCTACACTATAAAAAGGAGAGGAAATGGCTTAGAGGGGAAGCAAACGAGAGGAGAGTTAGAGTTGTTAGAGATAACTTTTGAGAGATAGAGTATGGCTCTTGTGTTTGAGTTTCTTATCATCCTTAAGCTTTGTAAGTGGTAAGGGGGTGGTTATAAACATTCATCTTCAAGTATCAATAGATACCCAAAATTCATCCAAGACTTTCTCCTCTTTGCTCGAGTGTTGAAATTTTAATTTAGCTTGGTTTTTGATGTTTCCTTCTCCCCTCTTGATCTTGTTTTGTGCCAAGGACGTGTAAGTAATGAACATATCTCTTGGAGATCATATCACATCCATCTAGATACATTCCTTTGCAAGTTCTTGTATTTGCTTGGTTTTGACTCAAGAAATGGTGATTTTGGGGGTTTTAATCTTAAGGGCATTTTGGGTAGTTCTTGCTGTGTTTTGAGAATGCTAGGATATGTGTGAAACCATCTTTTGCCATCTTAGCTTGATTCTTCCCACGAGCTCCTCTCAATCACTGTTTCATGGTTTTGCCTGATTTTAGTGTCTTTTCGTGCTCAAGTGAGAAAATGTCACAACTTTAACAAGCACATGGAGAAACTCTTGTTGCAATAGCTTCCTGAGGTCTTGATCTTATTGTACGTCATTTTTTCATTTCGTTTGGGGTTGTAGTTTGAAAGTTAGGTCGCTTTGTGGTTTGAGACCAGTTTTAGTGCAGTAGAGCTTTAACACCCAAAAAGTTCCAACTATCTGTTGTTCTTGTAAGATCTCTTTGTGTTTAGGCTTCTAAGGTTGTCATCTAGCCTTGGTTCAAGATTTAAATCATTTGGAGCTTCAATGTGAAAGTTTTACCCTTTTAAGTAGTTGAAATCGTGTTGACTTTTAGTTCTGCCTTGAGGGAGAGTCCAAACCGCCCCTAAGAGAGGTTAGGCAGGTTGCTAGTTGGAGGTCAGACTGCTTGGGGCTTGTCAAAGCTCATTTTACTCGGATTTTCTTGGAGATTTTATTGTTGGTGTCTAGACTCTAATATTCACATCTTGAGGTAGTTTTTAATCATTATTAATGTGAAGAGTCTTGAATTCTCCTTGAGAAAAGATTTTGAAAAGAATTACATTTATGTAGGCTCTTATTCACCCCTCTCTAGTCACCGTTCTTGGTCCTACACATTTCAACCTTGCTCTCTCCCAACGTTCCGCTAGCTTTGATCCAAACGACGGACATGGCAAGTAGCTGCGAGCGATGAGAAGCCGCGGTCAGTAGGTCTCAACAAGCAGGCACAACAAATTGCTGGTGGCCACGACTAGCGGACCTACCAACAACGTGGTCACGTCGTGGTGGTGCTGCAGCAGCACTCAGCCGTGGTAGCGGTGCCCCAGCACTGGTGGTCAAGGGTGGTGGCACGATGCGGCAACACGTCAACGCAGTAGCAGCAATTGCAACACGTGGCCAATGGGAGCTAGATCTGGGTCATGCCAGCACCATGTTGCTCCATCTTTGAAATTTTGCAATTGATTTAGTCTTGAAAAATATTTTATTTTGCTTTTGAAACTTCAAAGGTCCCGAAACTTGCTTGAATTTCGATTTAAAACTAGAAGCATCCATGAAACTTGCTTAACATGGTATTTTTCAAACATGAAACTTGCTGAAACACGGTATGTTGAAACTTGAAACTAGTTGAAATTGTTGAAACGTGGGTCTTGAACTTGTAACTTTTTGAAACTTACTGAAACATAGTAAAATCTGGAACTTCAAACTCATTGGAACTTGCTGAAACCAGGAACTTGAAATCAAAAACTTGTTGAAACTTATGAAACATGTGTTTTGAATATTAAGAGTTCCTATATTTTTGCAATAGTATACCGTGGTCTGGTCCCCTCCAATCATAAATACTGGCTATTTGTTTCTATAACAATTTCATGACCACCAGGAAGCACATGGCATATCTCTTGGGTGGCACGAGCTGAATCACAATGGATCCCTCTCGCCTTCAGGAAAACGGATCCCTTCCTTCCGTTATGGTTTCACAAGACTAGTTGGGCCTATGAGTCCTATTGTAAATTACTCCCTCAGTCTGTCCTAAAATATAGATTGTCGTAGGATCCATGTTATCAAGGTTTGAAAACTTTAACTATTAATATAAGCTAAAGTATGTAAATTAATTGACTAAATGAAAATATTGCTATTGGTTTTGTCATGCAAAATACTTTCAATATTATTTTTATTATAATTTTATTATTTTTACTAGTGTATTATGATACAAAACCATAATCCAAGGCTTAGTGTTGAAGACCGTGAAAAAATCAAAAATAACTTACATTTTAGGACACAGGGAGAAGTATAAGGCATTTATGCACAGTCAATGCTATTTTCTCTCTTTTACTTTTATTTATTTCATTCTCTTTCTTAAGCAATTATGCATGACTAACCCCACCCAAACTATTCTCTCACATCTTTCAAAGCATTTAATGGTAGGGTACTTTAGTCATTCTCCTTAATGAATTTTGTAATCTTAAAGCTTTCTTACTCTTTGTGTCAGATCAAAATAAGCCTTACAAAAATTAACAGAGGGGTACTACAAAGCACGCTGCAATTTTAATGGTTTTTATTTCAGACTGAGAAATTGGTGGTCGCTAATGACAGGTTGAAATTGACTGCAGTCGGACAAGGGACCTTCTTTGGCCTTTTCCATCGACCATTCTATCTGGATGGAGAACTGATGTAGCAACGAATAAAACCAATTTGACGTTTTTGTTATCGTCCATATAAAAACCTGCACCATCAAGATCACCACAGTTTTGCTGAAAAGTCCCAAAAAACCAAATTCAATCACAGTTTTTCCAGATATCAAGCCACACATTATTTGTTCACCAAGCGTGTCCCATTCTTTTATTTTGAAAATAATTTGTGCTCGATATGCACACCTATCAATTTCTCTGTAATTTATTTCTTCAAAAAAATTTGAACCGAAGCAGGAGCTCTGCTAGTTCTCTAAAGAATAAGAGAACTACAAACACCATCCCCGAAGGGAGACAACAACACCATCCAACACCGCATTGCTTCAAAAATTAAGCCCAATCAATGCAACTTCATAAATAAAGAAATTAAATATCAACATAAAATGTGACATTATTGGTCGAATACTCCAAAACTAAGGTCATCTTCCACAGTGTCATCCTTGACCCGACCGATATATACTAGTTTACATGACCTGAATAAACGGAAAGCATATGCACGTGTAGGAAGTAGGTACAAGCAAGTATACACGGATCAGTTCTTTTTAATTTATAACTTATAATATATGATTTTTTTTAAATAAATAAATAAGACAACTTCTCTATTACTATTTTGAAGCGGTTTATCGAGAAAATATTTTCAAATCGGTTTATCGAGACAATATTTTCAAATTGACTTATCAGCTTCATACAAACGCTTGTACTAAGACTAAAAATTATTATCGATAGTCATAAGCTATCAGTCGCAGCTGAAAAGAATATACACCTCCATTTGTTTCTAACAAGCGGGTCCCGTGATTAATTCGGTGTTCATTGTATACATCCATGCATGTGGTTAGCCACTCAACAAAGCATATCCGGAGGCAGAATTAACCTAAGTGCGAGGCATGTGAGGATTAATAGAACTAACAGTGTATCACGAGAGGGCATGTGGACAGCTCATTCTAAGCCCAGAATGGAGTATGAAATCGAGTATTAACCAAAGAGTTCAAGTTAACCCAATTATTCGTGGTCCTCATATTATTTTAATTCAATCATGTATGATCAATAATACCACCTTATCGTCTGTGCATTTCTGTGTGCCCAGTCAGTTGCTTCAATAGTATAAATCGAGTGGGATTTTTTTTTACCCTATGGGCATATCCGCATATGTACCCACGGGATCCACTGTTCATTTGTGTTGAGATCCGTGCATGTATTTTGAGGCATCAAACAATACTTGTAAATATACAGTACAAAATACGGTACAAAAATACACCATTCTCTCCCACCTCTCTCTCTCATCTCTATAGGCTCTAGTGAGCCGTGCCACTGGAAACCCCACCTGCCACCATCACCGCCAAAAACCTTGACCTCAAGGTTTTTGGCAACGCCGCCGCTGTCCAAGCTCTACAAGGCTGCTAGAAACCCCCTTGCCACCGTCTGAGCTCCACGAGGCTGTCGAAAACCTCCGTTGCCGTTGTCGCTACCTGAAATCTCTAGGTTTCCAGCAACAGTAGCGAGGCCCCGCCGCCTCCATCCAAGATCTACGAGGGCGTGCCGAGCCACCGTCGTGCATCATCCTTCACGCCACCGAGCTCAACCACCCCACCGCTGGAGCCACCCTACTGGATCTCGTGCTCACCTGCCGCCGGCTCGCCTGCACCGTCGGATTCAGGGCGCCACCCGCTCACCGCCTTGACACTATGGGAGAGAGAAGAGAGAGGAGAGGGTGAGGATATTTAGAAAAGAAGGAATACATGGATAAATACATGGGCGTATGAGGTGTGCACGAATCTCAAAGCAAAAATGATGGTGGGTGCGTATGTCCCTATGGGCAAAAATGGCTTTTCCATGGTATAATCTCATATAGCCAAACCAATTGACTAAAATACCCTTCTTCCTTGTAACTGGGGGCCATAGCTGCCATACATAAGAGAATATGCTATCATTGCGTCATCCAAAACTCAATCAGATATAAATAAAATGGAGACATATCACATATCAGGGATAGGAGCATGTGCATAGGAGGACCGCACTGCATAGATCCATCACCGCAGTGATTGATCCGGCCTCTGCGCAGCCAAAAGACAGCTGTCAATCATTCCACTGCAGTCGAAGCCGGTCTATTTTCTTCACTGGCTGGTAGACCGCGCCATCCCGGTGGGCCCAATACGACATGCTCTACTTTACACCTATGCGCAACTGGAACCCCCCAAAGCGTACATCCACCAGGAGGTCGTCGGCACTCGGCAGCCACATTGCAGAGGGCGGAGACACACCACCAGAGAGAGAACCATCCATCACAATCACCTCGTTCGAAACACGAAACAAGCGTAGCCACGAAAGGGCACCTGCTGTGTCGTCTCTGGGGAAAAACCGGCCATTGGAAAAAAAAAAGGGAGTAGCCAAGATTTCCCGCGACGCAAGTCGTAGAATCTTCCATCCCACCTACGCCACCGATAGGACTTGGATTACACCTTGAATTGTAACAAGTAGGATTGTGGTAGCATGTAATCCTAGTTATAGAATTATATAGGATCATAGTAAAATTATGATAGAACTATGTGGAATCACATATCTTTTGAGTTAATGGAAGGCTTAGGTATTTGATGGTATTTTTAAAAAATACTAAGTGGTTACTAGTTTAGATATTAACATCCGAAGGTTTGAAATATTTATTTCTTTTATTTTTTTAGTGCAAAATGGTTAGGTAATGATAAGGTTGTTAACATCGATATCCTAGTCTTAGTCCTGAATAAGGTTGACATAACTAATCATATTAGATGACACACGCATATCGCTCTTGGAATATATCACTCTTAGGGTACATAAAAAAATTTAAAGAAAAAGTAAATTACACTTTCCACTATTTAATTAGACATCCGTTGCACAAAACATCAGGTAATATATCTTTCTTCGCATGGAAACCGTGCAATCTTACAATCTATTACACCTTGCACCAAGGCTAACCTCTCAATGGATCCAACCTGCACAGCTGACATTTCGGGCCCACACGGAAACGCCATGCAAGCGGAGGTGGCAGCCACACTGGCCAAGAGCACGCAAGCTTCGATGATATTGATTCCAAGAAAACCTTGCATTGAACGTCCTTATTCTGTCGCACATCCTCTGTGTATCTCTTCTTTTTATTTTTTAAAATTTATTTTTCGATTTTTCTATAGTAACTAATTTTTAAACGAACTATCTTTTTAAGATAGAATCTACAAATTGATTATAGTGCACAATGTAACCACTTTATTTATATCGATCAAAACTACATACAAATTTTTATTACTTTGTACTTTTTTACAAACAGTTCAAAATTTATAAGCTAAATCAAAAAGAACATACCTGTTTGTACTCGACGTTGCGTAGAAGGAACACTACATTTTCCATGTTTGTCCTCTGCCGTGCAGAAGGAAGCGTTTTCCCTGGATCGTCCTCGACGCGACACAGAAGGAACAGGTTCTCTTGTCGACGTCCCTTTTTTTCCATCCTCGACGCGTCGAGGACGAACAGGGCGAGCGTTCCTTCCGCACGGCGTGAATGACGTACAAAGTACGCACCAGAGAATAAGGTCGTGTGATGGGAATGGTTTTCTTCGGAAAAAAAATGCTACGGGCCCAGATGACAAGGGCCACGTGGCAGCATCCCTATAAAATGTGCTTCTGTTTTCTTCTATGGAATCGATCTTATGCGAGCCCCCATACCCTTGGCCAGCTCTGTTGGTTACGTCTGAAGGTGAGTCACGGTGCGAAGCGCAACGGATCGTAAAATTAAATGGTGTCACGTGCAAAGGAGTACACTGTGTTTTGTGCAATTGGGGTCCAATTTGGTGGGGAAAGTATAATTTACTAAAAATATATACTTTTGGTAAAATCAAGTAGGATATTAGATTCTACAATTCAATCTTAAAATACAATTCTATCTAAGCATCTTCAATTCGATTCAGGATCACTATTCTAAAAACTTTGTTTCCGGTCACCATAAACTGAGATTAAAAAAATCAAAAGTTTGAAACTGAATTTTGAATTCGAATCCAGTAGCCAGCCAAAAAATTCTATAATAGGCTTGAATACTGTCGATGATCAAATCATCGATCTTACAAATTGTAGAGAAAAACCAAGCCTCTCAGAAGGATTGAAAAGGAGATGGTGGACTCTTTATTGCTATATCGAGATTACAGCATGCTCTCATAGAACAATTACAAAGACAATGTTGTTAGCTCTAACTTTCTATTTCTTGCCTCCATGTCTAGTGCTTGATCTTGTGTCTCTTTTCTCTTAATTGATCCATCTTCTCTCATAAGGCTTAAATAGCACTGAAGAACTATCAATTGTCCTACTAGAACAAGCACCTTGCCAATTCCTCACTCAAGGCTGAGCAAGCGGTTGCTGTTATTGAGAGAGATCTGACAAATAACTGTTGATTGATTACTTATCAGGAGGAGAAGATCGTAGTAATAACTGTAAGATGGTTGTTGTCAGAGGCGAATGGGAAAATTGTTGTGCGGTTATTGGGGTTAGGGTGCATGTGCCCTATTTCACCACATAGGAGACTGCTTAAAGTTAAGTCTAATTATCAAATCATAGGATTTCTGAGTAAGGGTTGATCGGGTAGTAATCTGACCAGGGGTACTATGCAGTATTGCTTCAAATGATCTATGATTACAATAGCTTAGAACCTTAATTAAATATTAAAGTTATATTTAATAGATTATCCAATCCTCGTCAGCTAGCCTCGAACTTTAAGTGAATTCATGACTTAGAATCCTTCGATTGGAATACAAATTGGAAAATCTTTTTGACAATAGTCAAGAAAGATAGAGAAGTTTTTTCACTTGAAATTGAAGAACCAACTGGAAGGAAATGGAACTGAAGAGTTTATATCCGTTAGGTACAGTTCTCATAACCATTAACTTTGGTTGTGGGGAAAGCCCATATAAACTGAAGAGGTACCAATCGATTTTTATGCTTTCCATAAAACCTTTCGAATTACTCATCTTTCCTCTGTTTTTCTCCGCCATAGTGCTCTTTGTTCTAGGTTCTTTTCTTCCCCAAATTCCCTTGGTCTCTACTAGATCCAAGCCATCCGCAACGAAAATGTCTGGACTCATCATTGAATGGCCAAGGTCTGAATTAGGATTGAAGAGATTGAAGGCCCTGGAGGATTAAGGATTAATCCCCGACCCAATCTTGATCCCATGAAAATCGGCTAAGGGGGAGAACGTTTTGAATGGAAAAGATGACGAGATACATGTGTTCTAGGTATACATAGAATGTGGGTTCAGAATCCAGGTGCACCCCTTTTTATCAGAGGTGCTCGAGTTCTACAGGATCAAATTGGTGAATCTAGCACCCAATTAGATTGCCATACTCTGTATCTTCATGTATATGTGTGAGGCGTATCTAGGAACTCCTGCAAACTTAGAGTTTTTCAAATACTACTATCAAATAACTAGAAGAGCTGGGAAGGCGGGATTGTCAGCTAGGAGCTACTGCCTACATCTTCATGATGGAGAGGCAAAAAGGGTACATTATAATGTACTTGAAGTCTTCCTAGTCGTCATAGAAGAAACTTTGGTTCTGTATGACTGTGAGCAAGGAAGATAGTCTATCATTTGTGTGAAGAGTTGCTGTGGAGAGCTCGGAATGGGGATTCTCTCCTAAGAAGGAAGGATACAACGACTGGTCAATGTTATCGTGTACTTGAAGGATAAGGGATTGACATTGTGGCATGTGGTGAGACAATTCACCATGTGTTGAATCAATCGCTTGAAATTGCGCGATCATATCATGTTATGGTATGAAGGTGCAAAAGATTCGACCAGAGACTCCTCAGAAGGTAAACATTCAAGGACTTTTGCTGGTTAGAAATCTTTTTGTTTAATAGTGCCTTTTCTGACTTGTAGTTCTCTCTTTTGATTTTGTGGCCTTATCCCCATCCAAGGGAGGGTGAAGTCAATCTACAAAGGGGAACCCAAGCGAAAAGAACGAGTCCCTTTATCCCAACGGTTATCTCTCTAGAGGACATGATCGAGAGGCTCAAGGTAATTTATGATACCTGTAACTTAGAACTATCTTCCGATTGTTGTGTTATAATGTTCTTGGTATAGCAAATGATTGGAGTAGATGACTCTAAGCCAAAAGAGGGTGCAAAAGAAATTGTACCAACCCCTAGGAAATGACAACCTATGAAGAAGTCATATGGGGCATCAGAATCTTGTGCCCCTTTGGTTACTCAAGTGTGTGAGGAAAAGGCAAAATTTTCCTTGGAGGTAAGATTCTATTATGATCCTGAGAGTTTTTCTTATAAGCCTATTCCTGCTCTTGTACGAAGAATAGACAAATTACACCATCAGAAATATATTTTTAGGTAAAGGCTTTCGCCATTGAGCATATTGTCGGTGGCTAGTCCATGGGAGTGGAACCAGAGCTACTAGTCGGAGGGGTTGAGGCTGCAAGACCAATGGTGGAATCTAATCCACTGATCATGAGCTCGAAGGTGGTCAGGACCGAACAAGTTTAGAATCTGGTGGCCACCCCCAATACCTCCTTAGTAACATCAGAGGCAAGTATTCTGGTGATTGAGGAAGCTTGTCCCTCTAAGGAGGTTCCAGTGGTTAGGGAGACAATTTCTGACCACCCCAAAAGGGAAGCAATTAAGGAGGTTACTCTGAGTGATAGCATCCAATCGGAGAGTGCCAAGGGTCTAACCAGCCCTACTAGTTCTGAACTGGTGAAATCGGTTGAAAAGAAGAGAAAGACGAGTACCCTAGACTATGCTCTAGGGAGATTTAAATTCAAGACAAAGAAGACCAGGTACGAAATAGCAAAATAGTTGTTAGGATAATTGTACCTTTTGATTTCTAGATATCTTAGATTTCTTACTTCTTCTTTTTTTTGGTTTTGTTATGCGTCTACCACCTCAAGTGCAAGCTTCCTGAGTTCTTCTACTAAAGAAGTATCAAGGGATGCAGTGGTTGTTTCTGTTCCTCAGTTGGCAGCGACACCTATTGGAGGAATGGAGGTTGCTTTGATCGAAAAATCCCTAGGTGGTTCTGACCCCATCAAGGGATGTGAACATAGAGGTGGAGCCAAAAATTCAATAGATCCCTACATTTGCTGAGAAAGTTATTGACAAGGAGGAAGAAGTTGAAATCCCGTCTCCTTTCTTCTAAGGCCTAATGGTCAAGAGTTCTTCAATGATCAGGAGATCTCCATATCCGGAGGATATCCTGTAACATCCTGTTTTCTAGAATTTATAAAGCCCAATTTTCAAAAATAAATTTTCTAGAATTAATTCAAGCTTAAAATGAATTTTCAAAAATTAAAATGATTTAATGTGATTAAAATAAACATTAACCTAAGTTGAAAATATTTTATTTGAGTTCCTCAGGTCTCAAGGAATTTTATGGTATTTTTGATAAATTTTTGGGATTTTTCTGCTATTTTCTAGAGCTTTTGGTCATTTGCTTGAATTTCTGGAAAAGAAAAGAAAAAAGGAAAAGCCCCCAGCCGTCCGATCCGCCGCCGCCCACACGTCGGCCATCCGCCCCACCGCCCTCGCGCCCACGCCCCGCCCTTCCTCCACCCGATTTGCCTCCCCTCCACGTGGCGTCATCTCCGCCGCCTTAAGCCTAGCGCGCTCGCACCCATGCCGTTCGATCCCCTGTGCGCGCATCCCGGCCATTCGCGTGTCCTAAACCGAGCCCGTCTCTGCACCTGCGTCGTATCCGATTGGGCTGCCTTGGTTCACGCGTTATAAACATCGCTGCCTCCTCGGTTCGCGTGCATCTGAACGCCACCACCCTCGCCTCCGTCCTCGCCTCGCCCGGCCACCATCTTCCCCGTTGTGCACCTGCCCCGCCACCGCCGGAGTCCCCGCCACCGACGCCACCCCGCTGGTGAATCGCCCCGTTCTGCCGCCGTCTCCCTCCGCTCTCGTCGCCGGACATCACTGCATCGCCCCAGACGTCGCCCGTGCGCCCTGCCTCGGTCCTACCGCCCACGTGTCGGCCATCGGCCGACTCCCGCTTCCAATCCGCCCGATTCGAGCCACTCATCCAGATCCGAACCGATGCACCAGATCGTGCCACGCGGCACCCCCTCCACCGTCCGATCTAGCTGCACCGCCACACACTTGAGCCGTTCACATTAGCCCTAGCCACGTCAACACCACGTGTCATGCCACGTCAGCAAAACCGAACCCCTCGGTGCCACGTCAGCACGCTATGTCAGCCGCCACGTCAGCGTGTCACGTGTCGCCACCTCAGCCTGCCACGTCAGCCACGCCAGCACGCGTGGTGTGACACTGTTCCATGGACCTGGTCCACCGTGAACCCCTCTCTCCCATAGACCCAGTTCACAGCACAGTGCTATTTTTTATTTTCCAGTATTTATCTCTAGGGTAGATTTTTCGAGAGCCTGTTCTCCTCCGTCCTAGCTCCGATTGACCCCGTTCTTTTTTCTAAATTCATATAAAATTGAGCTCTAGATTTTGGTTCTAGTTTTAAGATTTTTGGAGTTCATTTGCTTATCATTTTATGTATTTTTTTTATTTTAGTCGTTTTCTCTCTCGTTAGATTCCGATTCCGGATGAGCAGGAGCTACGCCCGAAGACACCGAGTACCTCGCTGAGCATAACCAAGGCAAGTCGAGTCCTTTGATCATGTTGAACCCAGTTTGTAATGTATTATTTAATTATCTTCTTTTAAATTACATTGCTTCATTATTTGATTACAAATCTTTGAATAAGATAGCTATCGTCCCAATTGATTAATCCCTCCTTGATAATTTGAATGCATGATGCCATTGACACCATAGGTTAGGAATCATACTAGTGATGCTATGTTATTAGTCACATGGATTGTACGATTAGTATGCTTAGCCTTACTTAATTTACGTTGGGCCCATCATCACATGTGAATAATTAATTTGACTTAATGAGATATTGAACCGTGGTCGGTGCCACAGCTATAAAATTTATGCCATGACATTGGTGTGTCATTGGCGTGGTTACACGAACTTGATTTTGCACTCGGGCGAGTGAACGTACAGTAAAGGGGGAAGTGCAGGTTCACTTCGTGGGATGTGGTAGCCTCGCCCGAGTAGACTTAAGGACTTAACTTTGTGCGTCATTGATCTGAGCTTTATGGTGCAAACCACATGTCTAGTATGAGATAGACCTGGTTGACTAATTTGGGATGTTTCAACTTTAATCTTGCCATTGAGATGAATATGGTTGCTGATTTTCATGTGACGCAAGGGGGGTGTGATGCGAAACCCTAGCGGGCAGGATTGGGTTGGGATTGAATTTTGTAAAGGCCTTGTTGTGATTTTCTTAGGCTAAGGCTAATCACATCGTGTGGGTACAGTTGTGCAACCTCTACAGAGTGTAAAACTATTCGAATAGCCGCGTCCTCGGTTATGGATAATGCTCGGTGATTTCACATGAGGGGTAGTGATTTCATTTAAACTTGGTGGTTTATGTTGGAAGTGAACAGATAGTTCACTGTTGGTTTAACTTGTGGATGGGAGGTCTGCAAGTGGTTTATTTCAATTTCTTTGATTACTTATGTATCATTGCTTTATTTAAATTCCGCTTTCCATCTATTACTAGTATTTACTTTCAAATACCGTTTTATGCAAATTAACCTTTCATTCTTCCATTGGTAAGCCTTGCATACTATATTACATTCATTTATTACAAACGACTTGCTAAGTACCAATGTACTTATAGCTTTACGCCTATGTTGCTCAGTTAAGAAGGAGGAGTATTATCAGTAGGAAGTTCCAGAAGGAGAGTACTTCGACGACTTCACGGATTAGGCTTCGTTCTCCACTCAATAGCCTGTGGGCTTGTCGATTGGCCGCTACGTTTTATTTTGGATTTTCGCTGCTAGATTTTGAGCCCTTCGGGCTAGTGCTATTGTAAGCTTGACCATAAGGTTGTACATTTGAGATTTATCAATATTTGAGATTTTCCTCTTTATTTTAGTGTGTGTATGGTTGTGATTACATCTATGTTTGACTGTGTGCACTAGCGTGATCCTAGACTAGTACAGTTTACACAGAGAGTCCGAATTTGTATGTTTGGGTCTCGACATATCCCTAATCAGGGCTATATTTTCAACAACCAGGGACTTGACCTTGAGTTGAAGACTGGACTTCAGGAGCTTGATTCCACATTTACTGATAAAATGGTTTCAGTAAGTGCTTCACATCACTCTTACCATTTTTAACATGATAGAAAGCTCATCTAAATTTTTTTCTTCTCCTTTTTTTGTTTTAGCACATGATGGAGGTAATCGCATTGGTCAGAAAAAGCGACCAAACAATCTATAGCTCTTGAAAAGGAGAGAGCCACTCTTTGTCGACAAGCAGATGACTAGTAAGTTTCTTAATTTCTATTGTCGTACAAGGTTTTCTTTCTTGTGATTCTCTTAGTCCTTTTGTAGGTCGGAAATCATGCTGAAAGTGCTCGATGAGACCCTTAGGAAGGAGAAGGAAATATTCGGGTCTACATTGACTGAGAACGAACAACTCCTTAAATCTCTTTAGTAGAAGAACCTTCAATCGAAAACTAAGTCCCTTTTTAATCATTGTGTAATCATTATATGTGATTATATGATTAGGTACTCCAAATTGTAATCACATTTTTAGTTATGAACCTCTTGGCTACTTCAGTTGTTGTCTTGACAATTGACTCAACATCGATCCATTTTGTGAATATATAGATCATCACAAATAAGAATTCGAAGTTCTCGAGTGCTTTTAAAGAAGGTTCCAGAATATCTAAGTCTCAAGTTGCAAAAAGCCAAGAGAGAGGGATTGTTTAGAGAGCTTATGCGGGTTGATGTACTTGTCGGCTATGAAACTGACATTATACGCACCCTGTCACAAGTTCCTTTGCATCATGGATAGTAGTTGGCCAATATTACCATTGTTGGAAAGCTTTACCGGCCAGTGTTCTGTAGGAATAATATGCTCCACAGACTCTCCCATATATTTCAGATAGTAAATGTAAACCATCTTTTTGATATATACATCTCATCAACACTCCATGAGTTCCATATTTGTAAAGGGTACATTCGATCAGAGTACATGATATGGCATTTTGAGTTGTATGATCAGCCTCTATGTCATCTTCAGGAAGTTTGCCATGTTGAATATATTCGTAGATTGCTGTCATCCAATTATTTTTGGGGTTGATCTGGGTGAACTCCATGAGAGCTGCTTCAAAATTCTCAACCACCAAAGGTTTGTTGAGTTGCTCTAAGAATACTTCGGGTGAGACGGGTGATTTTGAGGAAGCCATTTGTGCTAACTAATCTTCTAGAAAGTTTTTTTCTAGGAATGTGTTGGACTTCAAAACCAAATAAATATTTATTAACTTCCAAAAGATAAGATTACATCAAGGTACTCGAACATTAATACTCTTTTTCTATTTGATTCGCTACTAGTTGAGAATTATCTTTACTGGCAGTCTACAAATCATGAGCGCTTTAGCTGCTCGAAGGCCTGTTGGTAAACCTTCATACTTTGCCACATTATTTGTAGCAGGAAAATTTAACTGGATGGCATGTTTTATGCTTTCTATAGTAGGAGAGATCATGACTACCCTAGCCCTAGAGCCCTTTAGTGCATGGGAAAGATATGGAAAACCAAAAATGGATGGTTTTTTATTAGTCGTCTCACAGATAATTATATTTAAAAATTATCTGTAATACATACACATTATAGATAGTTATTTGTAAAAACCATTTGTGATACATATACATCATAGATGGTTATTTTTAAAAACCATCTATGTTATTACTTATCACAGATTGTTTAAAAACTGTCTATGAGGATCACATATCATTACTGATCTATAAATTCAGATGGCTCACCAAACCGTATGTGATAATATTTTTGAACTGTTTGTGATGACCTTTTCTATAGTAGTGAACTCCAATTGAAACTAAGGAAGAGCCTTCCATTGCTTCAGCAAGGAGCTTCCACGACGGAGAATGATTAGAGACCATAATTTTCGAGGAACTATATGGTGGACTCAATCTAATTCAGTGAATTACCAATCGTATGGTGAGTGTTAATTGTCTTCATCCGGCTTTCTAGTGGGGGTAATTTCATCGATGCCATGACCAAATGTTGACCGACTCTCACAATGCGTAGGAGCTATTAGCGAATAGCGGTCGCCTATGATCAAATTGTGAATACTCTGACCCTTGGATCGTGGTGTTGCATACTCAGAGTCATGTTTTTTGATCGAGTGTGCCAGACTTGTTATGGTGCCTGGGCATTCCAACAAGGTTGGGACTCCTGACTCCCTAGGAAGTGTTGATGACAAGGAAAGTGTGTCTTCTTTCATCCGATTGACCTCGTTGGGCACAAGGACTAGTGACCCTAGGATGGAGGACGATGAGATGAGGCATTGTGTTTCATGACACAGCTACATGTGTCCATATCGAGGTCAGCACAGTCTGCCAAATTGAATAAATTCTCCTCATCCTAGGTTCCTGCTATGATACATAGGACAATGACGATATTTATGAGAACTTTGAGAGACTCGGTGCTACTTCCCCATGGATGACACCAACTGTCAATGATCAAATCGTTGATCTTACGAATTGTAGGAAAAAAACCAAGCCTCTTAGAAAGATTGAAAAGGAGAAAGAGGACTATATTCATTGCTATATCAGGATTGTAGTACACTCTTATAGAGTGATTACAAAGGGAATGTTGCTAGTCTTAACTTTGCTATGTCTTGTCTTCTCATCTAGTGCTTGATCTTGTGTCTCTTTTTCTCTTAATTGATTCATTGATTCATCTTCTCCTGTAAGACTTAAAATAGCGTCAAAGATGTATCGGTTGTCTTATTGGAATAGATGCCTTGTTAATTCCTCAAGCCTGGCCGAGCAAGCAGTTGCTGTCAGCGAGAGAGATTTGACAAATAACTATTGATTGGTTACTTGTCAGTGGGAGAAGATTGTAGCAACAACTATGAGATGGTTGTTGTCAGAGGCGAATGGCCGAATCGTCATGCAGTTATTGGAGTTAGTGGTGCACCTACCCTATTTCATTACACGGGAGATTGACTGAAGTTAAGCCCATTTATCACATCATAGGATCTCCGAGTAGTGACTGGTTAGGTAGTAATCCTCCAACCAGGGGTTCTTGGGCAGTAATCCTCTGATCACGAGTATTCGGGCAATATTACTTCAAGTGATCTATGATCACAATAGCTTAGAGTCTTAATTACATATTAAAGTTAATAACTTAGAGCCTTAATTATATATTAAGGTTGTATTTAATTAATTATTCAATCCTCGTCAAATACAAATTTAGTTAGTTTTTTATTTGACAATTAATTATCGCTATATTCCATCTCACTTATTTATGGGCTAGGTTCGAAACCACATAAAGTTTATACTTATCTACTGTAGCTATAGTAGATTTTAAAAATGGTGCATTTTTTCGAGGCGGGGTCTAAAGGTCAATTGTAGTACATATTATACTGACTTCATATGTACTGGCCAAAATTGCATATGAGTGTCTATCTCTCTATAATCTCTCTCGTGAACAGCCAAAAATTAGAAGTCATAAACCAAAAAGTCTAAACTACAGCCCAAAAAAACCCACCTATATACTGGATCTTTTTGGCTTTAGCATTGGCTTATCACTTTCTCCTACAGTAACTATCTTTTAAACGGTACGTCTTTTCAAAGCGGATCCATAGGTAGATTATAGTAGACACTATACTAAGTTTAACTATACTGGTCAAAACCACATATAACTATTTTTCTCTATGTACTATCTTTTACGAATAATCAAAATTCAAAAACTATGAACTAAAGAAACCAAAACCAAGATCCAAAAGAACCCGATCTGGCAGCCTACTGTTGCACCCATGTCTCACCTTTCTTCTTTCCTTTCCATTCGTCGAGCCAGACAGGTCCAACTGTCCTTTGCCAAACAACTTCTCTGCACTAGTAACACCAAACGGTTGTTTTGTTTTCTTCCACCTTCTCAATTAGCCACGGTGGAGGGATCGCCAGTGTGACCACCACGGAAACGCCCAAAGTAGCCGCATCGCTGTTATATAAACCCGTCTCTCTCCCCCCATCTCCTCCTCACACTTCCCCTCTCCCTCTCAATCGCCATTAAGCTTGAGGTTGTGGCCGGAGAGGCTGGTAGCTAGGGGAGATGAAGAACTCGGTGTCTGACCGGAGCTTTGTCATCGAGAGCGACGAGGAGGAGGACGCCGTGGAGGACGGGAAGCGGGGCGGCGGCGATGAGTCGGACGGGTCGGACTCGTCGTCGTGTGGCAGCCCTCGGGTCGCCAGCGGACGCCGCAGCCAGCCCAGCTCCTACACCCAGCAGTGGCCGCAGAGCTACAGGTTGGTTATTCGTGGTGACTAGCTGCAGGATGCAGTTTTTTCTTCTTTTTTTTCAATTTTTCTGGAGAGTGCATCGTGGCTTTCCGTAGCGTGTTGTCGATTGCTTTTTGTTGCAGCTTCTCGTACTGTAACATTTTTTTTAAAAAAAATATGGCAATATTTCAATAGAATTACTACAACTTTGGACTGTACTGTTGAAACGAACAGTCTAGAGTCTATACTTAATAAAATATGACACTCGAATTCTAGCGTTAACACTCTGTACCCTTTGTTCCATCCACACTGTATCTCTATAGTCTATACTTAATAAAATATGACACTCGAATTCCAGCGTTAACACTCTGTACCCTTTGTTTCATTCACACTGTATCTCTTGGCAAAGTCGTAGGAATATGACTCCACCCGCTATAATTTAAACTAGAATTCAAGCACGCAGGCTTGGCTAAGTTGAACCCGGGCCACACGGCCCATGTTTCTAACTAGCAACGTAAGTACGGCGACATATCGCGCTAGCTATCATGTGGATCAAAATAAAAGAGACAAAAATTTACAGTAAAAAGAGAGTAAAGGGACTTTTTCGTAAAAAACTGAGGGTCTTTTCGAAAAAACCAAGAACCTGTACGTAATTATTTGAAACCGCGAGGCGTTATCCAGTAAAAGAGGAGCGGATGGGTTTTTTCGTAAAAAATCGATAGCTTTTTCTAAAGAACCGAGAGCATATGCGTAATTACGGAAATATAGGGTTTTTTTGTGAAGTTGACATGTGGCATGGGTGGAGAACATGAATCCCCCATCTTTGTATATAGAGATATTCTGGTGTTATTTGTTATACATACAAATATATTTTAATATAAATTTTTTGATATTATGAATTTATCAATTGTCTCCATATGTTTTCTCGTGTGTTAAAAAGACACTCATAAAAAACACTGTATGCGTATTATTTTCAAAAAACTATAATGTGGGCTGTTCCTGGGTTTGCGATGGCCAGTTGGCGTTTCTAGGGCAGGACACGTGCAGAAGAACGTGTAGATCCAGCTGTACGATACGGGCCAAGGACATGTACCCATGGACACGTGCGCCCTGCTGCCGGTGTGTCATGAGTACAGTTTTGATTGGTTACTAGATATCGCTGTGCACGTGGTCCCGCGGAGCTCAAAGCGGCTTCGGCTGCGGTGTTCTAGCTGAAATTTAGATTACACCGGCAGTTGGTTTTTTAAAAAATAGAATAAAACTTTTATATTATTATTGATAATGTAAAGAAATAAAAAACAAAAAACGATAAAAAAGCTAAAATAAGTCAAAATTAAAAATTGATACGTCTTGTGTGGATCTTGTATGAGATAAGATAGATTGCATTCTAAACTCGAAAACAGAGTCAAACCAGTTTGAGATGATGTTTACTACTAAAAGATGGTGTTGGTGGTGTTTTAACTACTCTTTCTAACTCTCTTTATATCTCCTAAAAATCTCTAACAAAAATAAAAAAAATAATTTACTAAAAAAATATAAATTTCACTACTTTAAAATTTTTCTAACAAGAAAAAATAACTTAGTTCTATCGAATGCACCATAGAACCAAAAGCGTGAAAACACGATACGGCCAAACGCATGGACCGGATAAACTGATCTCAAAATTATAGACTCGAGGTGCTGGAATAATTTTTTTTTGTTATACATAGCAAATTACGAGCGTTCGGCTGGTCAAGGAACAAATGATAACTTCTAATCTAACTCGGAATTACCGCGGCTCATGCTCATCGACCGATGCGCCGCCTAGTACAATATCTTTTCTGCAACAAAAAGACTGTAGGTGCAAGAGCTTAGTTCTGCATCTCTAACAAACTTACCGGTTGAAACAAACCTGATCAGATCTTTTTCCTCGCCAGACGTGTTGATCCATTTGCATAAAACTCGTCACTTGTTCTTAATTAATTCGCACAAACTCCATAATTATTTCTATATCCCAACTAACTCAATTCTATGTTATATGTACAGTAACATAAAGTTTTGCTCTTCTATGAACAGGCAGTCCATTGACATGTACAGCAGCGTGCAGTCACCCAGCCTGAGCTTCCTGGGCTCCCCATCGCTGACCAGGCTGTCAAGCTCCTTCCTGACCAACTCGTTCCGTGGTAAGACGCCGGAGATCATCTCCAATCTCATCAAGCCGCTCCTGCCGCCGACCACCGCCGCGGGCGTCGACGACGAGCAGCAGCACCATGAAGACGCCCGGAAGAGCTCTCAGTACCTCCTGCCGTCGAGGAAGCCGTCGTCTCTGCAGAAGATCCCCGAGGACCAGAAGCCTATGGTGGTTGGCCATCACGAGGCAGGCCCGTACCGGCAGTGCTCCTACACTCAGGGAGTCATGAACGGTACGTACCACACAAGTTTATCGATCTTGGGCTTTCGGAGCAATGCATGGTTCTGAAGAGTTGAAATGATGCTGCATTTCTCGCAGAAAGAAAAGGAACGAAATGATGCTCCAATGCTTTCTTTAGCTATTGGCATTGACTAGTTGTCTAACACACGCACACACGCAAGATTTTGTACATCTTGGTGGATAAATGCGGTATTGGCTAATGATTCAAGATGATGATGATATGTTGTGGTGCAATTTGTGGACACATCATGTCATGTCACCATCTGGAAAAGCAAACAAACATGATAAAGAAAATAGAAACTTATCAGGTCAAACTTCTCCATCAAAAAATTCATGACACGCGCTGCCAGCAAGGCTTGCAGCATGGGAGAGTTTATCGATGAGTCAAATAATTCAGCATTTAAAGAGTACCTAACTGAAGAAGAGTGAAGAACAAGTTCATGGTAAAAAAAGGTCACAACAATCTAGTGTAAAGCCATTCGTAATTTATTACATGTAACCATGGACTGTACACTGCATGGTCATGTTGAGATGGATTGAGTGCAGCAGGCAACTTAAAAAGATTCAACTGCAACTTAGGATGCGGACTTTAGCTATTTATCACTGCTACAAGATACGATAAAATGGATGTGTTACTCTCCTGATGTTGATATACATTGTTCCTTGAGAACAAACTGAGAATGGGACCTCAATTACTAGTCTCAGCAGTGCATTTCTACAGGATGCCATATTGCCCAATTTTTATGCATGTAATTCTTCACATTATGCCATATTTGTTGAACCTGGACTGGACACATTCTCCACATGCTAACATCAAGGTTCAGTGTACAGATTCTGTTCAGAGCCATGTTCACTAAGTAGCAAATGTTAATATAACACTCTAAATGTTAATCAGCTCATCAGATTCTGTTTCTTGAGTACTATCTGTCCTCTGTTGTCATGCCGCATCACAGGTGGTCCAATTGGGCATTTTCTTCTCAGTCTCTGTCTGATGTAGGCATCACATGGTTGATGAGTCAGTACATTCATGTGACAGGATCATGGACACTTGGGTTATAATTGTACCCAGGCATATTGATTAAGATCTGTCTTTCTCGAGGAGAAAGGGAAACCTTGTCCTAATCATATCATGCAATATACTAATAGCAAAGCTGAAAACCCAAGCTGGATTGTAGACAGGGGAACCTTGTCCTAATAGCAAATCATGCAATATACTAGGAGCATCTGCTGATGTGGAATCCGATCCATGCTGTCACAAGATGTCTCTATCAAGTATTTGTTTTGAGATATTACCACAGTTTAAGCATCCCTTTCAACCATAAACAGTTCCAGTAAGGCTCAGCATAAGTAACATAAGCTGGATTGTTGTGTATAACATGTTACGTTAAAATATTCTCCCTGATACTTTTTTTTATTTCTACAATCTCTACGGAACCTGAAGAACTTTTAAAACTTGGATAGCCTTATAAACTTATAATGCAAGACCTTTTTGATGCATGATAAGAGTATTCTGGATCAATTTTTCCACAGACAAGCCGTTCCATTCACATGGGACACCTCATGCTAAAATTAAAAAAAAATCTGAAGGTGTTGGTATTGAATTGAAAGGTTTTCAGTGCACCTAAATCCTGCCCTCTGCTTAATGCGATTTTGAACTATAATTTCACCAAAATTCACAGCACTGTTTACTTATGTTTCTTTTCATCGGAAGGAGAACTCTACAGAGTTATCACTACTGCATTTGTTTCCCAGGTTTTGATCCTTACCATGTAAAATAGAAATTTAATTCTCCAGTAGTACCCAGTTGAACTAGTACATTTGATTTGACAGCTTTAACTCCTCTGTGACAGCCCAATTTCTGAAGTATGTAGTTGTAACAAAAGACTAATTCTTCTCCATTGAAATGAAAAGAACTACTACATAATAAACAGACAGGATTATCATTCTCACTTATAGCTTTTATTTCATTGTCATAATAGGCACCAAAATTAAATTTTCTTGCTGCCTCCATTGAATGACCTGTTTGTCATATCCAGGAGTGAATGTCCTATGTGGTGTGGGTATCCTATCAACACCTTATGCTGTCAAGCAGGGTGGCTGGCTTGGACTAGTGATACTGGCTGTGTTGGCCGTGCTGGCATGGTACACAGGTATACTCCTGCGGCGCTGCCTGGACAGCAAGGAAGGCCTTGAGACCTACCCGGACATTGGTCACGCAGCATTTGGCACTGCTGGCCGCATCATCATCTCGGTATATTTTTGCCACGTCTGATGCCCAAGTGCCCAACTGTCAGTTTGTTTTCATTTCAGTATGTAGTACAATGGATGGTCTTGTGCTAACTCTTTCTTGTATCTTTGCCGCCTGCAGGTTATCCTGTACATGGAACTCTATGTAAGTACTTCTTATGAACCATTGGGATTGTTGAGTCTTACTTAGCATAATGGTTTGTGTTCTGGAAACATTACAGTGACAAATAAATTACTAGATGCTCTTTTAATGCTACATTGGATACAGTGAAGTGAATCTAATCAACATGAAAAAGAAAAAAGAAAATTGCGAACACTTGAATAGCTACCTCCGGAACTTTTGGTACCGAAAACTCTTTTGTTCTCTAAACTACAGGAATTTTTTGTAAAACAAATGACTACTCTTATTGCTCTTTATAAACATTTAGTTCCCACATACTAAGTGGTCCTAATATTTCCCTGCAGGCCTGTTGCATTGAGTATTTGATATTAGAGAGCGACAATTTATCAAAATTGTTCCCCAACTTGCACCTAACCATAGGGAGCTTGACCCTCAATGCACATGTGTTATTCGCAATCTTGACTGCTCTTATTGTCATGCCGACAACTTGGCTTCGTGACCTCAGCTGCCTAAGCTTCATTTCAGGTATCAATTCACTCCTTGCTTCTATCCTTCATCTCACCAAATATATTTGCGTGAGTTGGACTTAACTGAACTAAGGTAATCTTGAGTCGGATCACATCTTGTGATTGTGATTGTAGCTGGAGGAGTCATTGCATCTATCATCATTGTCTCCTGCCTGTTCTGGGTCGGGCTTGTCGACCACGTTGGTGTCAAGAGTGAAGGGACTGCACTGAATCTCCCAGGAATCCCCATTGCCATTGGGTTGTATGGGTACTGCTACTCAGGACATGGAGTGTTCCCTAACATCTACTCTTCTCTGAAGAAACGCAACCAGTTCCCTGCTGTTCTTTTCACCTGGTAACAACTCCAGAATAACTGTATATAAGCTGTAAAATTTCTGGGTGATTCGTGATCTCATTCTGGGTTTATGTTTGTTGACAGCATTGCACTATCTACTGTTCTGTTCGTCGGTGCTGCGGTTATGGGATACATAATGTTTGGTGAATCTACAGAGTCTCAGTTCACGCTGAACTTACCCCCAAATCATGTGGCTTCCAAGATTGCCGTCTGGACTACGGTAATTGTTCTTGTCTAAATTTGTAAAGCAAGCTGTGAGTTATAGCAAAAGTTTACATAGTGCATTTCTGGATAGAGTAAAATTAGGTTCTGTCATGGTATGTTTCATAGTCATCTTTGGTATTCTCTTTAGCACGTTTTACAGCTTCATATACTAAATACTGTTATTTGGCTAATTCTATCCTGCGTTTTGGCTTTTCTTGCAGGTGACAAATCCAATAACCAAATATCCTGAGTGTGTTATTTTGGCTTTTCTTACACCTTTATTTTCAAATGCTTAACATTCTAAATCTTATCATAAATTCTCCTTCCCCACATATTGTTGTATGTCTCATTACCATTCTCACACAAATTGAAGGCCCTAGTTCTCAAAATCTAGACAATCCACCTTTGAGGAACAACAAAACTTCTAGTTTAGATTTAAAAAATCATATTTAGTTCAACTTGTGATATACTCACTCCTTTAATCTATAAGGCGCGGTTTGACATAGTGTGGTCTCCAAAGTTGAACTTGGATGGTTTCTTTTGCAATATTTTGTTAATAACTACAAGACCGTAATAATAAGAAAGTACTTTCAAATAAAAATCTAACGGTATCATTTTTTTGTCACATAATCTATGTATCTATGTATTGTTGGACTACTTGTTGATCAAAGTTTACAAACTTTTGAGTCTCGAAACGCGTGGATGCTTTACAAAAAATCAGCAGAGGGATTATATATGTTGTTCCATAGTTTTGACGTGGTTACATGCTCCGTCCTTAACTAATACCCACATATGCACTTACCATGACTCCCCTCGCCCTGAGTTTGGAGGAGCTGCTACCTTCGAATCGACAGACATACCCGAACATAGTTATGCTCAGATCAGCGCTAGTGTTGTCTTCCCTTGTTGTTGCTCTATCTGTTCCATTCTTTGGTAAGTTTGTTTCATCATTAGAATTTTTCTCGGTTCCTCAGTTAAACCTAGTACAAATAAATGCGAAATTTACTTATTTGTTGTTTCTGACCTTCCGCTTTAATCAATGTTGTTGAGCCTCTGCAGGACTTGTGATGTCCCTTGTTGGGTCTTTTCTCACCATGTTTGTGGTAAGTTTCTATTTCCTTCAGAATTTTGAAGTATTTGGTAGTTGGTACGTTATTTATTGTTGAAGGCTCGTAGTTGATATATATTTTTTGGTTTCTAGGCCTATATTCTACCATGTGCTTGCTTTTTGGCCATCCTTAGGAGTACAGTGACTTGGTATCAGGTATAAACAAGTATTTTGTGTTCATCTACTTACACAAATAAATCAAGTGCCATAGTTTTTCCATTAATGGTTTACAGGACATTCAATTAACTTCTTTTGTCTATCTAGTTGTCTTGTTCAACACAGTCTAACGATATTCCCTGCATTTGGCATCATTGTTATCTCATTTAACCTCTGAATCTTTCAGCGTGAACTCATCAGCCTTTACTTTCTGTATATGCAAATTTTGTGCCACACACAATTCATTGTTGTCAGTATTCTTGATCAGGCCTTTGGCATAATAGTATTGAAGATTCAAAGTTCAAAATTTGGGAAATATGGCATTTTTTTTTCTCGAACACGCAGCGGAAATATGGCATTTACTAAACAACATATTTTTATTCTTGCAGGTAGTATTATGTGTGTTCATCATTGCTGTCGGGCTCTGCTGTGTCGGTGTTGGCACATACTCATCTCTTTCTAAGATAATCCAAAACTACAAGTGATTGCTTTGCTAGCACTATTGTGTCTATGTACTAGAAAAAAACGAGTTTTTGTAAGTTTGATGTAAAATTGTTATTTTCAGAAAAAACATCCTTGCAAAATATATCAAGTTAGGTAATTGTATTTTATTTGAGGTTGCTCTCCTGATGGGAGGTCCTGGAAGGTGAGGTTGGCATCTTCACTCGTGACCTTCTTGTATCATTTTTGTCAGTAATGGTGAAGTTGATATCTTCAATTGTGATTCTGTTTGGCACTGTCAGATTTCTTGTATATCCATTTGGCTAGCTTGCATATTTTTCCAGGCAGCTCCTAGGTGACTAATGTTAAAGTGGATGAAATATCCATCTGTGTAAATATTTTTAAAAGAATTCAGTTGAAAAAACTACCAGCGGCGAGTCCAATTGGGACGGCACCGGACTTGTTTGGCTAAAGCTAGAGTTTGATTTGCATGTTGGTGAGCTATTTCTACATTTTCAATTATTCCGACATGTGAATTACATTGTAAACTGTCGAAGTCTCACAAATAGCTGTGACAACCAATTGTTCTCACTCAAAAAAAAAAGTTGAACTTCAAAATTACAATGATTAATTGTGCTATGTAACAAGGATAAGAGGTCATTGGTATTTGGCCATTATACATGTGGATATCCAAGTTAGACCAAATAAGTAGATGTTTGATTCAAATTTATATTCAATGCTAGATGAATGTCTGTACTTTACTACGAATAAAAAATCATACTATCATAGCATGTCAAATTGAGATTGTCGGGAACAGGCTGTCTGGCCCATGCGTTGGTTTCGACTCTATGCTTGGCTGCGTCATGCCTCCCACCCCTGCTGTGTTGCATACCCGGTAGAGCTATGGTTTTTTTTAGAGAAATTGTGGGTGGTGAAATTAGATTGTTTTTTCTTTTTTTGTTAGATATTTTTTTAGAGAGATATAAGAGGGAGTTAGGAGGAGTAGATGAGCCACCACTACTAACTTTCTCTTTTAAATAGTAGAGATTCATATGATGCATATTAAATCCAAAATTATGTTAATTAGACTTAAAATATACTAATATGATCTAAGCAATGTTCCATTCGTTTTGACCGTTATTTTTTAGACGGAAAGAGCAGAGGAGACCATCTGACATGATTTTGGACGGAGTAGAGGAGACCATGTGACATCAGAGCGTCACATTCCTGCAGGGTGGAATGAGGCACTCATTGGTTTGATCATCCTAGAAAAGTTCAACATTCAGGCCAGAGGTACTGTCGATCAAATAGAAGAATGAAAACATGTGGAAGACACCTAAGATTTGCTGAATGAAGAACAAGTAGAACAAAACAAGAAATTGTAGCGCACAATATCTTCCAAAATTAATATCTCCTCTTATATTTTCTCTTTATCCATTGTGTCTAAATAAATGTCATTTCAGATATTGATGGTTTGATACAAGCTCTAAACACAATTTTGACCATTATTTTTCTCACTGTATGTTAGTTAAACTTATATAAAAATAATGGTATGGGAAAAAATGACGATTCATCTAGTAGTATCATCTCCATGTGACAAAAAATGTACATTAGTGGTAAAAAAATTAATGGTTGACTGAACTCACTTGCAAATGATATCTATTTAGAAGGGGAGGGAGTATATAATAAAAAGTGAAGATACATTGTTAAGATGTCCTTAGGATAAAAAAAATGAAAATGAAAATAAGGAATAATTTTAATAAAAAATGCTGTCTTGAACCAACTTAAACTCAAAAAAATAAGATAAGGAAGAATCTTAAAAATACGGCAACTCTTATCGAGATATGCTTTAAGCTAAATCTGAGATGTGCAACATTAGGGTGATATTTATTCAGGGTCAAAATAACTAAGTTATCTAATCCTAAGCTATTAGTATGTTTAACTTAAGTTTTGCGTTTTGCAGCAAATCTAATTAGTCTAAAATACTTCTTTGAGTTAATTGGCTGACTTCACCCTGGTAGGATATATAGCATCAATGGTACGATTCTAAATGGAATAAATATATCGTCATGTTCAGATCAGGGCCTATATGTTCATGTTCGCATCTGTTTTGCACAAATTCGATGCACATATGTATTTGCTATATGTCCAATGATTTGGCCCCATTGATCAGCCGCAGGTACCTTCAATTCGACGGCTTTATCTCGAATAAAGGAGTATCCAGAAGCATGGATGACTGCTGCTGGCCCCAAGTACATGTTGCCAACCTCCTAGGAGACAGAAAGCGGACACATGGGACCAATATGTCAGACTTAAGCAAGGAAAACTCTCAAGCCAGTAAATAAAATTTAATGAGAAGCATAGAGGAGCGTGAACCGGCTAATCTACAGACACCCACGATCTGGTCTTGTCGTGGATGGGCCTCCAAGCCGTTGGATCGAGCCATCAGGCGCACCGAGCAGTTGGATAAAGGTCTCTGTTTATAACCAACCCGTCTGCAAGTTTGTCTTTCATTCAATTCCCAATAGCGTCATCGTCCTCGTCTTCTTCTATCCGATGCCGCCCTACACCCCCAGCGTCGCACTCCGCTCCTCTCCCTCTACCCCAATGATGTGCTCCCCCAATCGCCACCCCTCCCCTCCTCTTCTCTCACCGCTGCACTTAGCCAGGAGACTTGGCGCGCCATTGGCCAAGCCAAAGGAGGCAGAGACCGGTAGATCCAAACGCTCGTAGTGTTGGTGCCTCTTCCACTGCTAGCCGGCACATCGACACACATGAAAACCAAAATCGGATATATTTTTTCAAATCAATTTGAAAGTTTTTCAAATCAAATGACTTTTCCAAAAGTTCTTTTTTGAATCATTTGAACCTTTTAGACTGAAAGGTTTTTGAATCATCCAAAGTTTTTTTAAATCTTTTGAAAGTTTTCGGGCCAAAGTTGTTTGAATAATCCACAAGTTTTTTTGAATCATTTTGAAAGCTTTCAAATCAAAAGTTTCTTAAATCATTTTTAAGTTTTCCCAAATCATGTGAAAGTTTTTGAAATGTCTTAGGAAAGGGCATTTGTGAGGTGCACTTCTCAAGGACAACACTCTTAGGATAGATGCATTGAGTGTATCGTGGGGCCCAATCAAAACAACATCAATCTCATGTACTCTCCTCTTGCACCACTTCGATGTGTATGCACAGTCCGTATGGTCCCTACCCCAACCCAGTTAGCGTCACCGTTGAGTCTATGTCCACCCTTGTGCTACTATCGGGCCTGTTCTTTGTCTTCGGCTTATGGTTTTTAGGTTATTCGTGACAGGGAGTACAGCGTAACAGAAACTCAAAAACTACTTTTAAGAGCTAAAAAGAAGAGACCCGTAATCCATCACCACCACCACTCGTAGCCGGCAATGGTATTGCCATTGGGCCACTCCACTCCCTCTTCCCTAGCCATTGTTGCTCTTAAAAACAACTTAATGATTGTTCTTGTTGCGGGGCACCCTAGCCCCTCCTAACTTCAAACATGGAAATTGTGGGTGCCCTTACCTCCCGTTGTGATGTCTTGAAGCACTTGCTGTTGTTGGTTCGCCCTTGTTGGAGAGGAAGAATTCGTCCATGATCCACTAGTTAGTCTTCTTATCATTATTTCTGTTGTTCCTCCAGTTTGGAAGTGTACGTTTGTTATTAAACAGAATAGCATGTGGGCAGGAGCAGTTCATTAGAAAACTAATCAACATGCTTGTGCATGTAAAGAAAATCCAAGAAACTGAACGAGAAAACATAGGTTGCAGTATCCCACAGGTGGGCCTCCCCTTTCCATTTGTGGAAGGCGCACTTATCTACTCCTCGATAACCACTACCCTCGGTATCACTTCAACTCACAATTAGGGTCCTACAATCACCCGAGCCCTAGATCCCACACCCAGTGACATATGTTCATCACATCCTAGTTGTAAGATCCACCTAGGTCTATTGGCCGGTTCTTTTCATATTTTAGTCTTTTTTTGTTTTGACTTCTTTGAACAACCACTATTTATTAGACTAATAAGCATAGTCCAAAAAAATAGGCACAATGCTTGTGCGTCAGCAGTAGCGCGTTTGCTAAAATGCACTAACAACTTCTTCTACCTCACGCCCTTTGCACCCTCATCTGCTCTTCTCTCTCTCTCTCTCTCTTCCTTCTCCAATGATGATGATGACCATCTAGAGGGGTTAGGGGTTAGGATTAGGGTTCACCGGGGTTAGGAATGGGTTCACTAGGGCCCCCCGGGGTTACAGAGGGAGGGGAGCGCTAGTGGGTAACACAATAAACACAGTGATGAGTTAGGGTGGGCGAGGCCTACGGTGGTAAGCTTGGAGTGGAGACGGTGTAATGAGGTGCTGCCAGCCGAGGGAGATGGTGGTGGGCGGTGACAGTGAAGCACAACTAACAGTGAAGGCACTGGGAGCTGTTGGGGAGGCGGGCCAATAGGGCGAGGGCTAGGGGTGGAAGGGGACACCAAAGGGAAAAAAGATGGACTCAACTGCGGCAAGTAGGGGCGTAGCTACCAGGAGGGCTTTATTGGGCTCGAGCCCATTCTCTGCCGATGCCAGTAAACCTACATGTGGTATCTTCATTGTATTTTTTTTCTTTTGGCTTTGTTATTCTTCTATGCATAGCCACTAGGAGGGCTTTATTGGGCTCGAGCCCATCCTCTGTCGATGCCGGTAACCCTAAATGTTGTATCTTCATTGTATTTTTTTTGGCTTTGTTATTCTTCTATTCATGTATGAATATAGATTGCACAAGACTATGTTTGTCACAATTTAGCTTTATCCTCTTCGATTTTTGGTTAAAAATAGCTCAATCCTTTGAGCCTCCCCTCTAATTTCATGTTGGTTTAGCTATTGGTGGCAGGAGGAGCGAGGTGGTAGAGAGATCACGAAAGAGGGAGGGACGATGGTCGAGAGGAAGAAGGATACGACGGTTAGATTAGCACCGAGCGGAGGAAGAGGTGGCAGTGAGAGGGGAGGCTAGGGTGGTAGCACACGTTATGTGTCAGACCACGGGTTTGCCATTCGGAACCGACTGTGCTTCCACCACACTATTCTCTAGACCAGTAGATGTTACACAGAGATAGATTGCTAAACATCAAATACATATCTTGCAAAAGTAAAACTAATACAATAGTAGTGGACAATACATAAATAGACCTAATGGTCCTTGACTTACACACGGGCTGATCAGGCCAAAACTTTTAAAGAATAACAACAAGAACATAAACAATAGACAAGTGGGACCCTCAGGATATGCTCACACACAATCAACTGGGGCTCACGACCTAGTTCTTGATCTTTTTATCTTTCAGTCTTATCACCGCCTTTAGACGTCCGCATGGCTTTTCTTTCTCCTTCTTACTTACTAAATGATAGTAATTGAGCAACAGTGAGTACAAAAATGCTTAGCAAGCCAATACATAGAAATGCAACTATAATATATATGTAAGGTTGAACAAAGAGAGGCTTGGGATTCTTTTATTTACAAAAAGGCACATTTGAAATAGAATACATAGAAAGCCTAAGACTTAGTATTTTAACTAAACCATGTTTTCAAAAGAGTGTAAGAGTATGCAATAATAATCATAGCGAAGGCTCCATCCATATTTTACAGAGTATGGTTCCATCCACCATATTCTATTTTTATTTCTAGGGTTCTATCCACCCATTATATTCAGTGGGTTCTATCCACCCATTATATTCAGTGGGTATTCAATGGTTTTTATAAAATAGAGACTAACTCAAGTAAATTCTTATGCCCACCCTTGTCGTGGGCATGGCTGTTCGAACAGTTTTCACTCTCCAGGGGTCATACACTTTACCCATAAGAGATGCTCAACTTATTCTACCGCCACGCTACCATTGGTGCGAGGTTCAGAAGATCGTCACAAGGCTTTTATAATGCATCTCCTTAGCATGGCTACACTTGCTAAGGTTTTCACCACTATGGGATTCTATCCATCTACCTTGAAAGCCCCCTCTTACACTACACGTCAAGGCCTCTGGCCGACACGCTTGTCCATGTTTCACCGGATGACACATCCAATGCTGGGTTGATACAAATTAATTGGCCATGTTGTATTCATTATAAATTTGTGGTTGCATTGTTTTACCCAGGAGGTCATCATAAGATTCGGTCCTTAAGGTTACCTAGACGGTTCTTCCATATACTAAGTTCTCATGCTCTAACTGCACCTGTCCAACTTACCATCCGTCCAGGTATAAAGCAAGTTTAGAGTTTTGGATTCCAATATATAATTTCTAAGTTTAAAATACTAGCCATTTTTATCCAATGACAACCAAGTTTTCATATTTGAAATGGTGTCAGGGCAAATTAATGCCCATATGTATCTAAGCATGACACTTATATATGGACTTATTAGCTAGTATGTATACCATTAATTCTAGGGTGACAAGAAATTATGTCCAAAATCAAGGAATATGGTGTAATAACACAATTATTAGTAGGGAATTAACTACAATCTAGCATGAATATAATTTTGCATAATAAAATAAGCATTCAATTTTGATAGTTTAAAGTAAAATAATTTGCCTTCAAAAGGTAAGTGCAATATAATCAAAGTGATGACTTGCCTCGCTCAGTTTACTATGAGTCTTGTTCTTGCTCAAAGTATTGGTCTTTGCCTTTATCTAGATCTTGATCTCACTCGAACAATTGCTTCCTTGAGACTCCAAATTCTAATTACATGAAAACGACTTAAACCCAAATAAATCCAAAGGCAATCAACCAAATTTAAAAGAATACACACAAAATTCAAAAAGAATACACACCAACTCAAATAAAAACACCAAAATTCAAATAAATTTGAATTAAATTCTATCATGATTAATTTGGTGACATGAGACAGGGTTTTAGTAAGTGTGGGATGAGCGAAGGGAAAAGGGCATGGAAGAAATCTATCGGGAAGAACATCAAGGAGGATGAATGAATATTCACAAGAATATTTCACTCTGGATTTGAAAGCGGTTAGACATAGCTAACCGGTGGATACTATTACTTGAGCCTAAATTAAATTATTTCTTTTATATTTTTTACTTATCAAGGAAGTACCATGAGTTAAGTGAGACCTATGAACATATACAGAGGTCGACTCGATGCACTGGGTAGAATTTACCAAATATCATCATTTAAGGATTACTGCACGGGGCTCTACATGTGATTAGTATATTTTTAATTAACTAGATTAATCTTAGGTTTCACATTGCTAGGAATTTCATGACATAAAATTATTTGAGGTTCAATTGCCAATTAATTGAATGATTAGTTCAATAATTAACTAAAATGTGGGGTTAGCTATTTAATTAAGCAACTGACAGGTTATACATCGATTGCTAAATAACCGCTAACTTTAGTTAGGCCACTAATTACTCAAAAACCGCAGTTGATAAGTAATTAATCTTAGTGTTTTTAACTTTTGATTAATTGGTGCACTAAGCAACAATCCAAATACTATGAGCCTTGATCAATGCATAACCGCTCAACATAACTTTTAATACCAAGCTACTGATGTGAAGGTCTATATGCAGGTGGCTAACGAACTATGGCCGAAACTACATGTCGAGCTAATTTGCAACCTATAGTTAACATTAACTTGTTTCCTAGTAAATTTGAATGAACTCTAAAATTCATGATTTCACTCTTGTTAGAAAGATCTTGAATTTAG
Source organism: Melocanna baccifera (assembly GCA_036346265.1). NCBI lineage: Eukaryota > Viridiplantae > Streptophyta > Magnoliopsida > Poales > Poaceae > Melocanna > Melocanna baccifera. The sequence continues at coordinate 22,347,427 of CM070686.1, forward strand.
ATGAATTTAGAAATAAGTTTAACTCAATATGGATTTAAAACAAGTGAGAACAGGCCTTCCAAAGTTCAAATCAGGAAAAATTCTCAAAATAAATAGGCACATGGCGTGGGCACGTGGCACAACGTGGGAGCAGCGGGTACAGCTGCATGGCACAGCATGAGTGGCATGGTTGAGTCAGGCACACGGCCGAGCTATAGAGAGAGGGAGAAGGAAAGGACAAAGTGAAGTTGAGTGGGTCAGGCCGATGGGCCAAGAGGAAAGAAGGAATGAAAGAAGGAGAGGAAGAAGGAAGAGATGGGGCAAGCCCGATTGGGTTTGAGGTTTTTCCTATTTCTTTGATTTTATGTTTTCTCCATTCATTTTAATTTAATCCCAATTCAAATTATTTTCTTATTAGATTTGTTGTTTGAGCATTGGATCATCTTTTCAGATTTGATATGTTAGCTTGTGTTCATGCCACCATCTAAAAATGTTGAAGTCCTTGATATGCTGATCCACATGATCGTTGTCTAGAAAGACTAATAATTCTTCACTGGTATGGATTGCTCTGGCACTTGATGTTGTTGAACTTGATCTTTAGGAGATCATGGTGCACCAAAAATTTTGCCCTATATATTCGTCTTCTCCCTAAAACTTTCGTTCGTACTTCTAATAAACTTCAAACAATTTAATAAGAACAACTGAAAAATAGTTGGAATAATCTATCCCTGCCACTTCACTAGAAGAGAAAGAACATTAGTGAATCCTTCAATTTTAGCTCTTGGATCTAAAATAAATGCAAATACGTGTAAATACGTAATCTTTTTCTAATATTTTAAATATTTAGTTTTCATATCACACACACCCTCTCATGACACTATGTCATTTCATTAGCTTTCAAGTGACTCGTAATCGCAAGAATATGATACACAATTAAAGAAGATGTTGGTAGTACACTTTGGATAAAGCAACAATGGTTTCAAAAAAGAGTTAAAAATGCAAGTAATTTCTCAACAACATACCAGTGCTGCTCAGTCAAAAATGTGTTGCTATCATGGTTGTGATAGTGCGTGTGGATAAAACAGAAAATATGCTCTTATAAGGTAAAATATTTTGTAGCATGAGATAAATTGAATTCCACCTTACCGGTATGTCCAAATTGAACATCCATGGATATACACCTATCGTCTTACAGAAGCTCTTATATGTTACAATTCGTTGGTTAGAATGATTTACAAAAGATATTGCATCGCGAAAGCTTGAAGATATAGATATAATATCTTCAAACCACATTTAACTATAAGATTAATGATATGGTAGGCTCATCGTTGATGTAGCAAAAATGATTCGACGTATGTACTAAATAACGGAGTGAGAATATCTATTATCCCCTAGAGTTTGTTGTAGCATTATCCAGGATAATTGCAAACATTTTATTTGTAAGACCAAAGTCTTCCATGACTTTGATAGTATATTATGCAATATTCTCATCCGTATGTGATACGTCAATTAGTTTAAAGCCTATAATTTCTTTTTTCCATTACCCAATCAGCATTAAGATTATGAGCATCTACACTAAGATAATTCTTCCTAGCTCGACCACTCCATCTATTCAAGGTCAAGGCCACCAAAAATATACATGTCTAAAAGAGTTCTTTTATTTTAGTACGATCATTATTGTAGTATTTAACTAAATATCTATTTATTGTCTTTCTAGAACTGAATAAAATCTAGGATTATGAGCAGTTCTAATATAAATTTTGAATGCTTGTGATTTACCAAAGTTTAAAGGTAGATTTTATGTGGTGATTATCTGAAATAGAGATTCTCGAGCAAACTCGAAATTATAATCCTAGTTACGTACCGTCCTATCAGGTTTGACCTTCAACTATGACTGCCTTATGGCTATGCCTTGTTTTTCTTTACATCTTTAGGCATGCCTGTACAAGTGCCCGTTTCCACTTGTAGACTTTATGAATAATTCATGATGATAAATTTTGCAAACAACATATTTTACCTAAACTCCGGCCTCATCTCGCTTCACCATCTTGTCGAAATCTTGCCACACCTTTGACGTGCCAGGTCTGGACCTCTTTGCTTTTAGTGCTTGTAGACACAGCGGCACTCGTAGAGCTTGATGGTGGTACAGCCAAGGTCTCCTCTCCTGTTTGAGGTGGAAGCGGAGGCGGAGGCGTTTCATTCCCGAAGGATGAAAGATCTTCCGAATCAATTACATATTCACTTGTAGAAAAATTATCAAATTTTTCTATGGAGAAATGTGGGAAACAACAAAATACAAATAGAAAATTACACTATTACCTATTTTACATCACAACAAAGAAAAGTAAAAACAATATAAATATATAAAAATTTGTATTGTTACTTCTTTTCTTTACTGTAGCTAGATTTTGAATTTTTTGATTTTTGGCAAAAATATTTTGAATTTCGTCAAATTATCACAAAGTGTATTGAGATTTTCACAAGAGAATTTGGAGAAGAGATTGCAGGTTTGAGTGTGGTTGAATGAAGGGGTATGCTACTTATTTATAGAAAAATTTTAGATTTTTTGAATATTTTTCCTATTTTAAACTCCTAAATGCCTAGAAATTCTAAAAATCTGACCCGTTTATACGCTAGACGGGCCATATTCGTGCCAAACAAGCCATACCTACTATGCCGTGCTGGGTTATGCACGCCTAATAGTTGAAGTTTCATGCCTAGCGGACTAATCATGCTACCGGGTTTAATGTGCGTAATGAGCTACTGTGCCTAATGAGTTATACCGTGTCTACCACGTCCATGCTGGGCCTGACACAATTCCATTCCGGGCCAAATTACAATAGCGAGCTGTGAGCTGATCTAGCAGGCACAGCCCATCTGACCTCTACTAACCAGAACACGCGCCGCACAAGCATTATCCAAAAACGGAAACCCCCCGCTCCCCTTCCTTTTTCGCTCCCCTTCCTTTTTCTTCCTATAAATATAAATAAATTTCTATGCCTGGTCTAAACGGAGCCAACACGAGTCCAAAACGGAATCGCGTTCCCCTCATCCGCTCTATTTAAACGTCGCCGAATCCCTATCCCGTCTCCCAATTTTCTCGTTCCCTCCCGCCTCCCTCCCTCTAAAACCCGAACCCAAAACCCTAACCCTAATAAGAAGGCGCCGCCACCCACCCATTTCGGCGTGACCCGTGTGGTTTCGTTCAAAACCCAAACCAATTTTCGCGTACGCGCGCGCGAGGGGATGGCTCCGTTTGGCGATGGGGGCGGCGTGGAGGAGAAGGAGGCGGCCCGGTGGGGGTGGGACCCGCTGCGCAGCGGCAGCGCGCCGCCGACCATGGAGGGCGCTGCGGCGGCGGAGGGGCTGTTCGGGGGAGGAGGAGGTGGCGACGGGGGCTCGTTCTTCTCCTGGATGGATGGGCTCGGCGCGAGGCTGGACGAGGTCAGCCGGCGGCGCGGGACCGTCGCGCAGGTGAGAGTCGTTGATGCTTTCTTAGTATTTCTACTATGGTTGTTTGATGCTTGGATGATGCGAAGTGCGTGTCTATGGGATGGTTGGCTTTGTGCGTGTTGTATATTGGATGGGTCGGTATGTTCGAGGAGTTGCTCAGAGCGTGGATTTTCCTCCGAGTTTGTTTTTGATTTGTGCATAGTTGGTTCCTGCTTGCGTGAGGGTTACTGTAATTTTACAGATTACTGTAATCTAACAAATGCAGTTGAGGGTTGCTCCTTGGGTTGTTTCGATTTTTCTCTAGCTTTGTTCTTTGAAGCGTAGATGAACTATGTGGGGTTGGGGGTGGTACACTTTACGTTTGGGTTAGTACGGGGTTTGAATCGGATGGTTCAGGTTTGTATGTGTAACGAAAGTCGGCAAAAGCGTGAAAATTTTCAACTTTTTGTTCTTGTTTTGTTTTTAGTGTTGTAGATGTTTGTAATTTTACAGGTGTAGGTGAGGGTTTGTAATTTAAGTGTTGCAGATGTTTCTAATTTACAGATATAGGTGAGGGTCATTGTTTCCGTTCCCTTAGCTGTTTAGGTTTGTTTTCTAGATGCTTGGATGAAGTGTTTTGTGATGGCTTGTTGCCGTGTTGTTATCTTTCGGTTGGTATGCAGTCTATGCGGTTTTATTGGTTGATTTGTTTGGTCCATTTTCGTTGTATTGGTTGTGCAGCCTTATCTCTGTTCAAGGTTATCACTTTTGGATTTTTTTGGCAGATTTAGAGGGCTGCAACTCTTATTTACTAGTATTGAGAGTTCAAGCTAAAGTTTTTTGGCCAAAATTTTGTTTTTTCTTGCATAATTGGGTTGGCATGTGGTACTAGCTTCTACAGTAGTATTAAAGAGATAGTACTTAGTAAACCACGTTGCTGATAATGTTTATTAGTTAGAATTGTGTCTTGTGTCATTTTACCATGTTCAGGTCGAACAGATTGCTTGGGCTTACTCACCGAGAGAACGCGGCTTGTACTTTAGTAGATACCCTGTTTCTTTGTTTTAGTTCTTTAAGATTGATTATTTTTCTTTTAAACGTTGTTACACCATTGACTTTAGTCTAATATAGTATGGGCTCTTCAGTTCCTTTCTTTATGCAGGTTTAATTGCCTTGCCTGCTGTCTACATTGAAAACTTTGTTTGTTTTCATGTTTATGTGGTAAGTATAATTTAATATGTTTTATGTGATGGTATGGGTGATAAACATATGTATGCTTATACAGCTGTCAATGTTTTGGAGTTCCCCTTAGTTGAAAAGGGCGTACGTTTTGCCCATGTTTTTCAAATCTTTTTTAATTTTTGGATATTTCTTTTGTTTCTTCATTGGTTAATTCCATTAAAGATGGCAGAAAATTGAAATGAACATAATTTGAACTGAAACAGGGACGGTTTGGAGGGGGTTGCAGTTGAGCATATGTTGGGCCAAATCAAAGGCCAAACTTCTCTTTTCCTTTTTTTCTATCTTGTATTTTTATATTTGTTGTATATTGTGCAAAGAGTTAGCTGCCTTTTAAGATACAGTTTTGTTGCTTAATTGTCGCCTTGGTGCCCGCCTAGGCAATGAAGCACCTGGGAAGTGACTTGCCATGCCGAGGTGCTGTGACAACCAAGGCTAGGTCATTGTTGCTTTTGGCTTAGTCCTTTTTTGGACTTGACCGCCCATACTAACCCATGCAGGTTGACAGTTTTATGTTGCATAGCTCTGGAAGGAAACATATTGCAAGTTCTATATTGCTTGTGCCAACATAACTTCCATTCTTCATATTGCAACTATCAGGAAACATATTTGTCTGTTGTGATTGTGTTGCTGTCCCTATCAATATTATGTTTGCATACTCTTCTGATGTATCTTGCACTAAGAATGCATCTTATTAGTGCCTCTGTATCTTTCGTGCTTTTAGAGGTCCTTTCGTGCACACCTTACACTTTTTTTGTTTCATATTTGCAAATTGCTGGAAAAGGCTTTGGGGTTTATTCTGATTTGCCAAACACATCCCAGACAAGACACGACAAGACACCATTTTTTATGCTTTCGTAATTCATAAATAGCTTATTGTAAGCTTTGTATTATTTGTTTCAGGAGCATTTTGGTAATGATGCATCATTATCTAAGGGACCACCAGGCTTCCAGGTTAATGGTGTGGGAGAGTTGGATGGACAGCAATTTGGACCAAGCAGAGTTCATAGTGTTGGTGCAATACCAAACCACACTACATTTGATATGGGTTCCACATGGGCAGAAACAAAAACAGACGATACTGAATTTCATAGGGATATTCGGAATCGCTTTGTGTCAAACATGGGAAAGATGAGTGCTTTTGGAAGTAGGGACATTGATTCTACCTATCTCTCAGATTCTGATCTTTCAGATGCTTTATCTGGGTTGAGGCTGTCTAATTGTACAGCATGGGATCAAAGGAATAATGATAATGAGCTGCTTGATGAAATACTCAGACGTCATAGAGATTTCTCCTTTAAGATTGCCGATGACAGCCGACCTCCTCCAGCTGGCAATGTTTTTCACACACCTAGGTCTGAACGCTTGGATCATTCGCTAGCGATATATAGAGATGGTGTTTTACACAGGCAGAACAGTGCTATAGATGGTCCTGAAGTTTCAAGGATGAATCGCCATCACATGAAGAATGTAGATTATCTATCTTTTGCTGAACAGCTAGCTTTGATGCAATTGGGCAATCTTCATGGAGAGGCTAATCATATTCGCAATGCACCTATGATAAATATGATCAACCCCTTGAACAATAGACAAAACACCATTGCAGACTTGGATTTGGCTAGGAATCATAAGGCATTGCTTGAGGATCTTTTTGCACGACAGTGTCTGCCGAATGATAATCCCTTTCTCCCAAAATCTGGCCTCTCATATAATGATAATAGACTCTATCATGATGAGCCTCATTCTCCCTATTCAAGAACGCAAAGATCAGGGTCCAATTTTCATCCAAAGTTGGGGAGCTTTCCATGTCATGGTGATCAGCAATCACGGCTCCCTTCTTTTAGTAGAAGGGCAGCTGGTAGAAATACGGGATTACAGTTCTATCAAGATAATCCAGTAGCAAACTACCTGGATTCTTTGGATATTGCAAATAGAAATGGCGCTGCTTCCTTGGAGCTTGTTGATGTAGTGGGTCATGTTATGGAAGTCAGGTACATTTTTCTTTCATTCTGCAGTTACAAGTTTTCAATTCATTTTTACTTGGCATCATTCATTTATCATCTTAATGCAGTGTGGATCAATATGGAAGTCGGTTTATTCAACAAAAACTAGAAGATGCCTCAGCAGATGAGAGGAACAAAATATTTCCAGAGATACTATCCAATGCTATTGCTCTAACAACTGATGTGTTCGGCAATTATGTGATTCAGAAGGTACATCTATCTGTCCTACTTATTTGATTATTTATAGTTTTTTTGGGTTTCCTGACATTTGGAATGTATTGCACAGTTTTTTGAGTTTGCTACAGAAAGCCAGCTAAGCCAATTAGCAGATCAACTAAAAGGTCATATTTTGGAACTTAGCTTTCAGATGTATGGTTGCAGAGTAGTTCAGAAGGTCAGTTGAATGTTAATGCTTTGTATCTGTTACATTGTCACGACTTGTTTTGTTGTAAATACATAATCCATCCAAACTTTGTTCTTGGTGTGAATGAAAGTTTTGAAGCCCTCCCTTGTTAGTAATATCTGATATTATTATACTATGATATATTGCACTAAGTATGACACATCAAAATTGTGAGTTATGTTAATGGTTTATTTTTTTATGTTAATGATTGAAAATCTATTGAGGTACTGGATCTTTTTTTTACTGCAAAAAAGGAAACATTTATCTTTGTATCTCAATTAGCATCACGATCCTGCTACGGACGCACCAATATTCATACATGGAATGTTCCCCTTACACCAAATTTTGATGTCACCATGTCCATATTTATCAGTACCTTACCTTATGAGGCACATACGTAATTTCCATACTTAGGTCCCCCTAAAGAGGTCCATCATAATGATCTGTGATTGTTGGGAACTTGAGTCATGTGTTTTATTTTACTTGCTGCACATTTAATTGGGCAATAGTAAACAATTTGTGTGTTTTCCTTTGAGTTTTAGGTTACGATTTTTTCCATGTCCAGTTCGCCAATCTTTATATGTTGTGATAATCCAACTTTTTTCCTGTCCTGATATGTACCTTATTTCATTCATTGTGGCATTATGACATTTCTGATTATCCTGTAACTCTGGATAGCAAGTTGTCATAGTGAATTGGTGATATGTGCCTCCTAAGTTAATTATTGGCGGTCAGATTGTCAAACAGCGTTTCCATTTCATCTGTTAATTTGTTATGGAAGCCTTATCCAACGATAGTTGTTTCTTGGAGAGAGTGGTTCTCTCTAACTTGCGCCCCTTGTTACTGATCTCATGAGAAAATTAGGTAGTTCATTTAGCAGAGCTTTAGTTTAGTTGACTTTGGACCATCTTGGTCTGAGGAATGGCCTCATTCTGGGACGTATTTGTCCATCATGGCGCTATCCAATTATTTTTATGGCATGACTCAATTCCTTGTCTTCACAATTGGTGTTGTATGGAATGGCATGGTGCTCATCCAATCCTTACACTAAATAAGGATAGGTTATTTAGGATTGCATGTCACTTATTACCCCATTCAAGGCACAAATTGCTGATTGGTGTTTGGTTTACCTTGTTCCATTGAGTACTAGGACAATAAAATGCAGATTAACATGCTCGCTTTGTGCTCAATTTGGAGCCTGTAAGCAATTTAAGCAAATTTGCATAATATTTGAACGTTACTTTGGGGTCTTTCGGCTTAAAGCTGCACAACCAACGTGGTTATCATTGTTTTACTCCATTTATATTAATTGTGTATTTAATGCTAGTAATCTTAAATTGTGTATGCTTGAATCTGCTTAATCACGTTCTTCCCATCTAAGGGTAAATTTTGATGTGATGAATTGCTGTCATCCTTCTGAAGTCTCAGTAGTTTTAGGGTGTGCTGGGATTTGATGGACTTATTATAGTTACATATGCAATGGAGTTTGATTATCTATCTCCATGGTGCTTTTAAGAAATAAATTCTAATGTTCAGTATTGACAGGTTTTGGAGGTAGTTGATATGGATCGAAAGATCAATATTGTTCATGAGCTCAAGAATTCTGTTCTCAGATGCATTGCTGACCAGAATGGTAACCATGTAATCCAGAAGTGCATTGAGTGTGTTCCTGAAGATCGCATTCTCTTTGTCATAGAAGCTATACTTCAGCAAATTTTTGTGCTTTGTACTCACCAATATGGCTGCAGAGTTATTCAGGTATAAAAATGCACCTCTTTCTTTCCTTTCCTAAAAAGGAGTGTTAGTTTGAGTCCCTTTCTAATAACTACAACCTGTGGTATTTGCAGAGAGTTTTGGAGCATTGCCATGATCCAGCGACTCAAAGTGCCATGATGGATGAAATTGTGCAACATGCCTGTCATTTGACAGAAGATAAATTCGGGAATTACGTTGTTCAAGTATGTTAATGCGTTTTATTTATATATACATTTGCTGGTATTGTCAAACTTTCTGTTGCTTTGTTGCCCTGTATAAAATAGTTACATTACCCTAATCACTTGTGCAGCCCACTAATTTATGGACATTGCTAACAAAATCAACAAATTAGTTGGGACGTGATGATGTTCCAAAAAAATGTAAAAGATTCTACGTGCAGATGAAGGGTTCAATTGTTAGATTTTGGCTTGTTGCTAGGATCATTGGTAGTGCTTGTACTAGATAGATGGTATTAGGAGTATATATAGCTCGATTTTAAACGATTAAAAATACTAGAAGCCTACAGAAATACAAGCATAGTTATTAAGGCGTCGCTTGCCTAAGCGGTAAGGCACTCATGGGGTGGCAAGGCATTGCTCCGCCTTGTCGTGCGTGACTAAGGCATCACGCAGCACCAGATCCACCGTCGCTGGCGCCAGATCCAATCGGGGCGGAGGTAGCCGGTAGATCCACTGTCGTTGGCGCTAGATCCAACTGGGGCAGCACGTCGGTGCCATCGGCAGAAGGAATTGGGGAGACGAACGGAGGTAGCCGGTAGATCCATCGTCGTTGGCGCCAGATCCAACGTGGGCGGCGTGCTGGCACCATCGGCAGGAGTTGGGGAGATGAATGAACACCAGGTGAGAACTGGGAGCCTTGGGTAGGTGAGAGCAGCAGTGGAGAGGTGGAGTGGCTGTCGGCGAGGTATGGCCCGGCCCTCGTTGGTGCCTGTGGGGGAGAAGAAAAGGAGAGAGAAGCCGGAGGCTGGGCTCGATGTCGATTTGTAGGGGCGGCGGGTTAAAAGGGACTGGCCACTAGGGTTAAAAGGGCTTGTTAGTTGGTATTTTTGCAATTTAGCCTTCAGAGTTCTATGAAATTCGGTGTTACTTGGACACGGACACAGGAATCGGAATCCAACTTAGATCCAGGTGTCCAATTTTGCGAATGTGTGAACGAAAAAATAGGATTCGAAGACTCGGTTACAATATACTAATATAATACTAATAAATAAATATCTTCTCTTTCAAACCTACGTGGCTATAACTCATTTCTGACATCTTCTGCCCCATTATTTCTTCCATTCAAGCCTTCCCTTCTTTTGCTTTTCATCTCTTTTTACTCTAAGAAAGCCATGGCAGAGAAGGAAATCAGCATTATTTCTTTCTTCTAGTCTTCTTTTAGCTTTGCTTCGCTTAGTCATGATCATGAACAGGGATGTCGAGCCAAGTGTTGTTGCCTTTTCCTTATCTAGTATCTTCCTCTTTCACCTAGACGCTTCTAAAAGGTGTCTGATGAGTGTCGGAGTGTCCGATACGTGTCGACATGGTATAAAATTTTGGACTCGGGTGTTTAGGTAACATTGATGAAATTGCGATTAGGTCCTTCCTGATTAGATTTTTTTTTTTGATTTGGACCTTCAGAGCTTTGTTTTCTTCGCCTTATGGTGTGTGTAAGGCGTTGCCTTGCATCGCGTCTTACCGCTTAAAAGGTGTGAGGGGGTGGGTCCTTTGCCTTGCCTTACTGCCTTAATAACCTTGAATACAAGAACTTGCGAAAACACAAACAAAAATGTACAAAAAAAAATATTATCTGAGAACTATGAGAGAACCAGCTGGTTTCCAGCTTATCGGCTGGATCTGGTATTTCATGAAATGGGACAAATTGTGCCCCTTGTTCTTAGCTTGCATCTTTCATGATAAACAGAAAAGAGAAGGTTCAGGGCATATAGTACATATCAGCCCCACTTGTCAGTTTTGTATGTCCCGTGTAGGACCATGTTACTCCTCTCACTTGGTCTGCATGTCCTAACATGTGCTATGATCATTAAGTTTTTTATGATTTTTTGGGAATTAATGTCCTAACCAGAATGGTTGCGTCACATCTATCACCATGTGCTCCAATGCATTTTCCTAAACCTATATCTACGATGTAGTTCTCATGATTGACGATTTGGTAGAAATTCTTGGTGTGAAATCTATGTGATCCTATAAGGTTTTATTTTATGATTATATGCTTGGAGTTGAAATATCCAGTGAAAGTGCCAGGTTTTGTTTGGAAGACTTGAACAAAAGATGTGGTCAATTAACAGCTTTTTTCTATTTTTATAGAACTTAATGTTACACCGTCTGTTTTTAATGAAGTTTTGGACATTTCACTGACCATTAATTTATATTATAAAATCATAATATTGTCACAGTACTCTTAACTACAAATCTACGATGTAGTTTTCGTGTGATCAACCTTAGATGCTTCTGTATATTTTGTTGGTCTAGTTCGAGAATGTTGCAAGGATTCTGAAACTTACTTAAAAAAGAACAGAGGGAATATAGTTATTGGGCTGTTAATAGCTTCATAGTAAATTCTGTTAGCAATCTAGAATCCTGAACTAATGGTCTTGATAGGTGGTTATACTGAATTATTGATTATTAATAATAAATTTTAACATGAAAGCATTTTAAGCTTTGTCAAACTTTCTAGCCATTGGGTATCCATATCTTTTTGAATATTTAGATTGGACACACGAAAATAGTATAGATAGATTTGTCTCGAAAAGAACTTTCATAAAAGTATAATTTTATTAGGTTTTTACATATCTATTACAATAGAAATTAGTGGCCAAAGTTGCTTTTTGATGATTGTGACTATGTTCAAAACGACATTATTTTATGATTGGAGGGAGTACTAAGTGGTTAGCAGCCTAGTATCCTGAACTAATGGTCTTTTTATGCCCATTACTTCTGTTCTATCCATTTTATTGTTGCTTTTCCTCTGGTGTTCTATGAAGTTGTTATTCAGGAACCTTTTCTTTTAAACATTCTTTAGCATGTCTTGCAACACGGGAAGCCGGAAGAACGTTCATCCATTATTCAAAAGCTCTCTGGGCAAGTGGTGATCTTGAGCCAGCAGAAGTATGCTTCTAATGTTGTTGAGAAATGCCTGACTTTTGGAACTCCTGAAGAACGTGATGGCCTTATAAGGGAGATTGTTTCTTCTGGTCAAACATTTCAGGTTTGTCCTATTTTGCTAAGACCTCACAGCACATTTTTTTAACACGCTATTCCACTTTTGGAGACTTCCCAAGTGGTTGTAAGACACTAAGACTACATTTGCAGAGAGCTGGCACCTATATTTCATTATTTCTTTTTGCATTACACTTGGATACGCAGCACTCTTGCATGTCTTCTCCATATTAATCAATAGTGCCTTGTGCAATATATCTAGTTGTTTCCTTCTGTATGGCTAGTAGAGCCTTGTGGATTTAATGAGTGCTGGGTGGTTGGCTAGTTGGCAGACTTTCGTTGATGTCATGCACTTGTCGGTTCAGTCTCCTGGCACTTGGTTTTAATCTGTTAGAATGTGTGCACTGTATTCTTTTGTTTGTAGTGTAACAAATTTGTTGACGCATTAATTTTTAGTTATTACATAAACTTAATTCATAGTTTTGCCCATCTGTTCTGTAGGGACTGATGAAGGATCAGTTTGGCAACTATGTTGTACAGAGAGTCCTTCAGACTTGTGATGACAAATACCTAGAGATGATCCTTTCAAGCATCAAGGTGCACTTGAACGAACTGAAGAATTACACATATGGGAAGCATATTGTTGCGCGTGTTGAGAAGTTAATTATTACAGGAGGTAAGCAGACGACAAATTTGTGTATCCCAAAGTGAAAACGTCATGAGTTTTTCTGGGGCCGGAAGCTTTCCAGTTGCTAACGCTTCTGCTTGATTACAGAAAACCGAGTGCGGATGGTGTCCAAGGCTTTCCAATGTCAGCAGTCACCAAACCGTACAGATGTTGACGCTAATCCTTTTTAAGCATTGGCATCGATACACATCCGGTGAAACAAGGAATGTGGAGGTTCTGTTTTGATACATTGTGTAATAGGATACCTCGATGGAGAATCAAGGTGATTTCTTCCCTTTTTTTTGGCTGTGGCCTGTGCATAGTCTAGGGTTTTCGGGGACTTTAGATGAGTATTAGGTTTCGCCGCTGTATATCTTTTTGGCCGTGTACAAGTTTACAGATTGATATATAGATGTACATTTGCTGGAGCTGTTTGTTGGTGAAGTGTGCCGTTTAATTTTTCTGTTGAGCACCCTTGCCAAAGCCCTTTGTTTAGGGTCTTAAGGGCATGAGCAATGGTGCAGGAGCCTGGCTGGATGGCTCCTTGAGAGCTGCCGGGAAGTTCGGTTGGAGGCCTGGAGCTCTCACCGCTTGCCAGGCCTTAAGACCCCGGCAGCAGCATTAGCCAGAGGCCTGACTCCGGCTGAACGCGAACCATAGCTGCTTAGCGCTAATCCAGTTCGTCCATGTTGGGACTCCGGGCAGCCGCCGCTGCCGCCGTCCTCCATCATCGGTTGCGTCCGGGTTCGCTGTCACATTGTCGCTCCCCGTTGCAGCTCATGCGCCAGCGCCGCGGACTCCGGTCGTCACGATGTGGGGCTTCCTCGCAGCCGCAACTGTTGCGCGAAGCCACTGCCATGGTATGAAGCTTGGAGATTGATTTGTGGATTGGATATTCTGCCACAACTTTAGACGTCGGAAGAATCCAAGAGCTCCGATGGATGGTCTCAAAGATTTGGAGATTGATTTGTGGATTGGATGGTGTGCCACAGCCTCGAGCGTGCCTGGCCAGGCAAAGGAAAGGCAGAGTTGGCGAGGACGGGGGCGGAAGGACGCGGGACCAGCGGCGATCTAGGTTAACTGGATACCTCAGTACGGATATACGGTTCATTATTTTTTCAAAAACACCGATACGACGATACATTTATATATATATATAAAATAAATATATAAAAAATCAAAAATTAATGAATTCTTATAAATATTTAAGAAACAGAGAAACCTTAATATTGATATAGCAACTTGCTTTGTTCTCCTGTTCTCCATCTTAGATGTTAGCCTTATAAAGTTGACGAAACTAATATAATGAACCATCTACGAAGAAATAAGAGAATAAATAAATACATAGATATAAATAAATGATAGTAACATATATAGTCAGATAGTGCAAGTGTTTAATAGTATGTGCATTGCGATCAGACACTAGGCAACATTATTTGCGTCCTGTCCTAGGGTAGGACATGACTTGCTTCAAGTGTGGTGGTGAGCACCGAGCTGCCGGATGTTCCTGGACAGTGGAATGTCGACACTGTGGCATGATGGGCCACATGGAGAAGGTCTGTCAATAGAATCCCTCCAGTATTATCAAGTGGGAGTCGACACCCGTGTTGTCGAATGCATCATCTTAGGGGTCAGTCTAGGTTTTGGCGGCTACTCCTACGCAACCTTCCTGGGCATTGCCCGCCGGGTATCACTGGCCTCCTACACTAGTTACTCCCTTTCAGTATGCGACATCGCCTCCGTTTCTGATAACGTCATAGTAGAGTGTCAGGGCTCTCACCTCCCCGGTGTGCCTGGAGTCTACACATTGCTTGCTGCTGAGTTCACAGGTTGACTAGACTCCATTACCTACCGTTGAGTTCGCAGGTTGACCGGATGTGGTGATAGGTACTCTGTTAGTGGATTCATATAGTGTTCTAGTTCTTTTCAACTCCGGTGCCACTTATTCCTTTGTTTCCTGTGAGTTTGCTAGAAAAGCAAAATTAAGTATGCAACAGATTTCACAGTTGGTTATAGTTAGTTCTTCGGGAGGTATTATTGCTAGCTCTATGGTTTGTCCCGGATGCATAGTTTCAATAGATGGCGAGGATTTTGTGGCCAACCTTATGGTTATTTCAATAGAGTATTTTGATGTCATCCTCAGAATGGATTGGTTGCATCGTTATTGGGCTGTGATTTCCTATTTTTAGAGGACAGTCACTTTGCAAGTCCCTTCAGGAGAGAAGATAATGTTTCAGGGGAATGCACCTCCGTGTTCTCTTTTTGTGTTGGCCATTTTGTTCCTTGGTCGACGAATGCTCAAGTCTGTGTTACTTCTATCACTTGCGGAAAAGCTAAGTGTGCCTTTGCGTATTGAGGGTATTCCAGTGGTATGTGAGTATCTTGATGTATTTCCTGAAGAGCTTTCAGGAATGCTACTAGAAAGAGATATGGAGTTTAGAATTGATCTTGTTCCGGGTACTTGACCTATTTCTATATCTCCGTACATTTTAGCATGACCACTCCAAGAAGAGCTGAAGAAGCAATTGGACGGGTTGCTATCCAAGGGGTTGATTCGCCACAATGTGTCGCCTTGGGGAGCCCCTATCCTATTCACTGAGAAGAATGATGAAAGTTGGTGCATTTACATAGACTATCGTGATCTTAATCGGGTGACCATCAATAATAAATACACTTTGCCTCGCATTGAAGACTTGTTTGATCAATTTAAGGAGTCAAAGTGTTTTTCAAAATTGATATACAATCTGGGTATAATCAGATTTGAGTACGGGAGCAAGATATTGAAAAAATAGCTTTCTCCACGATGTATGGGCACTATGAGTATAAAGTTATGTCCATTGGACTAACGAATGCCCCTGCTGTCTTTATGGAGACGATGAACGACATGCTACGCAAGTATTTGGATGACTTTGTAGTTGTGTTCATCGATGATATTTTGATTTATTCCAAGACGGAGGAAGAGTGTAAGCGTCATTTGAGACTCGTGCTTGAGACTCTGAGAAAGAATCAGTTCTTTGCCAAGTTGAACAAGTGCGAGTTTTAGATATCTGAAGTAGCCTTTCTGGGTCATATGATTAACTAGGAGGGCATTTCAGTAGATCCAATCAAGATTTCTACAATAGTAGACTGGAAGAGATCATCTAATATTAAAGAGGTAAGAAGTTTTCTTGGCTTAGCTAGTTATTACCGGTGTTTCGTGAAAGACTTCTCCATTATCGCCAAGCCAATATCTCAACTGATGTGGAAGGGTGTGAAATTCCATTGGATTGATGAATGCAAGCGTAGTCTCAAAACTTTGAAAGAGAAATTAGTAACTGCCCCCCCGTTTTCACTCTTCCTGAGTCAAGAAAGCGTTTCACGGTTTACTCGGATGCATCACGAGTGGGTTTGGGTTGCGTGCTCAAGCAAGATAGCAAAGTGGTCGCGTATGCCTCGTGACAATTGAAGAAACATGAGCAAAATTATCCCACTCATGATAGAGCTAGCCGCGATAGTTTTTACTCTAAAGATTTGAAGGCATTATTTTTATGGAGAGTCTTGTGATATTTTCACTGACCGCAAGAGCCTCAAGTACATGTTCACTCAGAAGGAGTTGAATTTGAGGCAAAGAATGTGGTTGGAACTGATCAAGGACTATGATCTCACTCTCCAATACCATCCAGGCAAAGCAAATGTTATTGCTGATGCCCTTAGTCGCAAGACGACAACCCTCACTTTAGGCTGTCTCGTTACTGACTTTGAACGGATGGGAATTTCCTATTGTATGTTGATATCGCACAGGTTGAGACGTAGTTGTTGCTGGAATCAGCAATCCCAGAACGAGTGAGAGAAGCGTAGCAACATGATCAGTTGCTCCAACAAGTGAGGAAGCGCATCGATGAGGGAAAAACGAGGGATTTCACCCTTGATGAGTTAGACATAATACGGTTTAAGAGTCACCTTTGCGTGCCACAGAAAGCTCAAGTCAAGAATGAAATACTCAGGAAGCTCATCGTACCCCGTACATGATACTGTTTTATCGTGTACTTACTGAGTCTTCGGACTCACCCTTGTTTTATTTTTTAGGGTGATCTGGATTGATGGCATGTATGGAATGGGTGTAGTCCTTTTTGCACTCCACATGTGAAACATTTGCTTAGTTACACACTGAGCATAAATGTTTAGTTTGATGCTAAAACTTTTGTGGCTCTCCGTTTGGTGTAGTATATTTGCGAGGCCCTGGTGGTGGGTCTCCATGGTTATGGAGCCCATAGTCTATTTACATTATGGTTTTGCAATCTGATGTAGCTGGCTCATTGCAATTATCCTATGTTTGTTTATTGACTGCTTCTTGTTGGTAGTCTTAAGAACATGGGAGGTGCTGCTAACAGCCTTTTTAGCAGTACTAATTTGAGATGGACACAGTGTGGTGGTACAATCTTGGGCCCTACGGAGGATCAGGGTATTACAAACACATTAGATCACTGTATAAAGTATAAGAAATCCAAAGGGTCACTTCCATGGTCTAAGTCCAAGAAAATAGCAATAAAAAATTTTAGACATGCCAAGAGATAATACATGACTTCCAACAATTTACAAAACACATTTGCAAACTTAGATCATGCCACAAGGAGTAGGTACATAGATTTCAATCATTTACAAAACACATTTACAAAGTATAGTAACATATTACAAGGATTAGATGTATGAGTCTTAACTATTTGCAAAACACATTTATAAACGATAGCATCATGTCACAAAGAGCTAAAGTAAGTGGGATTAAGTCATCAACACATGATGAGACTCAAGCTACTAAACAAGATCTTTTTTAATAGAACGACAATTCTATACTAGCAATTCGATCTTCTAACCAAACACTAAGATCGGTAAAAGACTAGAAACACATCCTTAATCCTAACTAGTTATACCTTTACCTTGAGCATCCTCTTAAAGTTTGATGACACACATCTCCACTTCAAGTCCAGGTCATTGTCTTGATATGTATCAATCCATGATACATCTTTTAAGTGCCCTCTATCAACACATGATGGGTCTTCTCTTGACTTGATAATCAACTCACGATTATCTCCTTTTCGGAATCTTGATGTACATCACACATGATGTATTCTCTTCTTAATACCCTTCAACTCATGAAGTCATCTTTCATTTCAAATCTTGACTTGATGATCTTCAACACATCAAGCCATCCGAAATCTTCATTATCATAGAATATAATCTATTGGTCCAACTCATAGAAAATATTAGTCCCACAATGTGATTATTATTTATTACCAAAATATACCATTTACTCATAATACTGGGTCTAGATTCTTCAACAACCATAATTACAAATAAGTGAATATAAAGCTGTTTGAACTCAAAGTGTGGTATTATAGCCAAATGAAATTGGTATTACCGCAGACCGGTAATACTGCATGCTCAAATCAATATTATTGATTTCCAGGGCTTCAGAAAATATTGAAAAATATGCTATCTGGAAAAAACATACCGTAGGAAAATCGATATTACCATCGGCCGATAGTACCGCTGCACAATGGCGGCATTACTGTCGGATGGTAATATCACATGCCCGCTACGGTGCTACCAATTTATCTTTGTTTTGAGCCATGTCGATCCTTCTTTTCATCTATATTATGGGACTAAACCTTTTAGACATCTTAGCACATATGTTAAATCCAAAAATAAATAATTGAATATAAAGCAATATGAGTATATATGAACTACACAAGTTTTGTATACTCAAAGTATATGTTTCAAAGTAGACATTATTAATATATGGGAAGAAGAAACATTGATCAATACTAATGAAATCATGAAACATAGAGTGAACTCCTCCTAAATGTGTGCATACAAGAATGTGTAATAAAAAATATATGCACATATTTAAGTTAGATTTTTGGTAGAATTCAACCTATATTTTGGATATGAGGAATGCAACAACATATAAGAATACGATGTCGAAATCATACTCCATGATTTTCACTTTTTCAACCAAATGAGACTAAATAATAGCATACTCAACAACCGAGTTAGTCTCATATTTAGATTTATTATCAATGAGTTAGTTAGACTCATATTTAGATTTGTTATTTATGAGTTAGGCTCATATTTAGATTTGTCATTAATCACCAAAACCAATTTAATGGAGCTTAAACTTACAATCTCCCCCTTTTGGTGATTGATAATAAATCCATTATTAATGACAACATTTGGATATAAATCAACATATGATAGAAATTTAAACTGTTGAACTATATTTATGTGTGTCACTAAGTAATTCGAGTATTATGCATATGAGAGTGACATACTTATGTTATGCACACGAGGTATATAGGAGACTATGTGTATGAATGAGATGCTCCTCAAGACATGCACCAAATAATGTGAAATCACAAGATAATATATTAATCATCCAAATGTGACAATTTGGTTAAAATTCTCCCCATCTTAGCATTAATCACCAAAAATGTAAAAGAAAGTTAAGCCAAAATGGAGTCTTTTCCAAAATAAAGAGCTTGGCAATGAATTCATCTTAATTTGGTTGAAACATGTATAAAATAGATACATATGACCTATTTAGAGATTTGGTTTCATGAAATTTTCAATAAAAGCCAAGAATTCCACAAACTCCCTCTTTATAGCCTAAAAGAGCAAAACAACTTGAAACAAGGCCATATTTGAGTTATGCAAGGAAATAATATCTAAAACATATTCAGATAGGCTCATGTTAGACCATGTGGATGGTTGTGAATAATGTGATGATGAATAATTGACATTTGGTTTGCTTTGGATTTTGTGTTTGCGAAAGTTTCGGTCGATTGCAATTAAAGGTTTCAAGATCTAGTGGTTTTTGTTCTGCTATGAGTGGTTTTGGGTCTGAGAGGTTTTGATTTCTCCGAGTGTTTTTGTTTGAGTGGTTTTTGGCTGCGTCGAGTAGCTTCAAATTAGTTTGATCAGGTAAGCAGACAGTTGTCGAGCAGCGATGGAGCATCGGACGGAGCTCCACCTCAAGAATGTTTAGACCAATCCGATCTGGTAAGTGGCATCAGATGGCTATCGAGTAGCGATGAACATCAGTTGATGCTATACTTCAAGGATGTTCAGACTAGTCCGATTGGCTATGACATCAGATGGCCTTGGAGTAACATCAAAGCATCGTCTGACTTTCGAGTGGTATCGGAGGATCTAGTGACTGCAACCACATTTGGCTTCGACCACATCTTACTTCGACCTCATAGGTACAATACGTTTCATGATCATAGCTATAATACTTTTCATGGTCGTAGATTTTACTAAGCAATAGTCGTAGACTTTGCTTACCGAGGTCGTAGCTCTCGTAGACTGCTTTCTGCTCATAGTCTTTATAGATTGCTTCTCGAAGTTATAGATTTCATAGACTGCTTTCTACTCGTAGTCTTTTCAAAGTCATAGATCTTGCAGTTTGCTTCTCAAAGTTGTAGATTTCACAGACTGCTTCTCAAAGTCATAGATCTTGCAGTTTGCTTCTTGAAGTTGTAGATCTTGTAGTTTGCTTCTCGAAGTTGTATATTTCGCAGATAGCTTCTCAAAGTCATAGATCTTGCAGTTTGCTTCTTGAAGTTGTAGATCTTGTGGTTTGCTTCTCGAAGTTGTGGATTTCGCAGAATGCTTTCTACTCATAGTCTTTGCACACTGCTTCTTGAAGTTGTAGACTTTGTGATTGATACTCATAGACTTTTGCAGTATGCTATTGTTGTCTTGGGCTTTTTGATCGGTTGTCGTAGCCTTTGTGCTTGACAGTCTTAGGCTTTTACAATAGGTACTCATTGACTTCCTTGTCGGTTTGAGCGCTTTATCTCTTGCTATTTTTGAGTACTTGTGTTTGGCCAGCGGCAGGACTAGCTGGTATATTGTGATCAGTGATTGGTGAATGGTTCTTGGTAGTTGGTAGCGATGCATGTTATTCCTGAGTGTTTTGAGCGAAGCAATGGATTTCCTAAGTACTTGTGGTGTTTGAGTACTCGTTGAGATAGTGGTCGTAATAAGTTGTTTGGAGATGTCTTCTGGAAAGTGATAGGTCATATGGTCGGGTGACTATGTTGGTGATTGTGGATGACCCGGGTGGTGGTCGTGGAAGATTTAGTTCTTGTCTATGGATAGACAAGGGTGTGTGTGTTGCGTATTGTGCTGATGACAGTTAAGTTATGGAGAACTTATGCCGGGAGAAAGTTTCTTTGGTCTTTGTGTGTGTAGGTGAGCATGGAGGCGATCATGGTCGGTGACGAGGAGGACCGGTACTAGGATGGGGGATATCTGAGGTCTAGGCGATCGGGATGTCACGCGAGGCGGTTGGGCTCATGCTGGAGCACATGGAGATCGAAGGTGGATGGTGCGTGAAGGCGTGGAGACGGTCATGGTTAGTGACAAGGGGGACCAGGACTAGGATGAGGAGATTTGAGATCCAAGCAGTCGGGATGTCATGCGAGGTGATCGGGCTCATGCTAGAGCATGTGGTGATGTGTGGAGAAGATACGGGACATGCAGCCCCGGAGGCTTTGACACGTGAAGGTGATGGTCGTGATGAAGATATAGGAGGTATGTCCTGGGGGCTTTGTTACGTGGTGAGATTTGAGTTGTGGATGAAGTCCATGACTTGGAAGAGATAAAACCCGTGTTACTAATGGTTTCAGGTGCCTTGGTTTAAGGAAAAATAGGGTTGCGTGTCCAAGTTGTTATGGATACAGTTTGAGTTGTTCGTGTCTGAGTTGGACACGGTTTAGGACTCTAGCATATAAAAGCAACCGAAGGCTCCGTGATGGAGCAACTGAGGCGAAACGCAATGGCCAGTAAGTTGCTTGTGCGAGCCTTTTTGTGCCTAGGTCTTTAGGTGTGCTGTATGGGTGCTTTGTAACCAGATACATCTACAGAAATAATAGAATGGATCTATTCCAATAGAAGTTAGTTGATTTCGGTGATGTGTACCTGAGCACTATTCTTCTTGTGCTTTCGGCGACGGTGTGCCAACACTTAGTTTTGTACGATGGTCGTATTTTAAGTCGGTGAGTTAGATTGTTTTTTCTGTTGGTTTAAGATTTGTTTTCAGGGCGGAGCCAATCATTCATCCCCCTCTAATTATGCCATATGGTCCTACAAGTGGTATCAGAGCCAATTTGCTATGGCATTAGATCAGAATTGGTTCTCTGATAGGCCACCACTTCATAGTTCAGACTATCTCTATTGGAAGGCACACATGAAGATTTTTCTACAAACACAAGGTAATGATATCTGCAAAAGGTTGAGAACTCGTATGAATTACCTGCTATTGTTGTCATTGAGAAAACCTCTGATGTAGAAGCAAATGCTAAGACTAGAAATATTTTATTGCAAGGTTTAAGTAGAAATGAATTTGTTAGAATTGCTCATCTTAAATCTGTAAATAAAATCTGGACCACTCTAACTAATTGTCATGAAGGATCTAAATCTGTTAAATGAGTGCATTAGAATCAATTCAAGAAAGAGTATTCTAAATTTGAGATGGAACCTGGAGAATCTGTAGATGCTCTTTTCAATCGCTTTAACAAGATAATTAGTGATCTTCAATCTGTAGGAGTCACATATACTGATTCTCACAATGCTCAGTAGATTTTGAACTCATTGGATATGTCTGTCTGGAATGTCTTAGTCACTACCATCAATCACTCGATTAGCATGGAATCTCTAACTTTGAATGATCTATATTCCAAGATGAAAACCCATGAGATTGATGTTTTAGCCAGGATAAACAAGACTAATTCTTTGGGCTTAGTGACTAACCAATTTAACATATCATCTAGTTCTTCGATTGTTTCGTTGTCTGCTTTGTGTTCTATTTTAGATGAAAAGTTGGAGAGAATTCCAGAGGAGCAGTTTGTACTTCTATCCAATAGGGTGACAAGGGCAATCAATAACTTCAGACTGAGGCAGAGAGGAGGACCTATCAAATGCTTTGATTGTGGTGAACTCAATCACATGAATTCTAATTGCCTCAAACTCAAGAGCAAGGAAATCGAAGACAACAAGTCACCAGCTTGTTGACTTTGGTTCAATACTGCCTCAAGCCAAAAGCAGAACTATTGCAAGGCAATCAACAAGTACTTGCAGTTCTCAAGGTGGTTGATTTAGGCAATGTTGAGTCTGCAAGTGATAAGGAGAATGGCAAGAAGACAAAGGAGACATACTTCACCAGTATGTGCTTTATGGTGAACAGTGAAAATTACTACTGTGATCTCTACAACGATCCGGATGAGGTAAAGCCTTCCTATATTGATTTATCTTGTGCTTTGCTTAGACTAATCGAGGAGCTTAAGAAGTATAAAAGAAGATTAACAATCATAATCTAGTTGTAGAGAATTTAAACTCTAAAATTCATAGACTTAGAGATGAATTGTGTGAGACGTGTAAATTGTTGCATTTTAAATTAGAATCTGCTAGAAAAATTAATGCATCAACCCTGGCATAATTATTGATGTAACTACTAAACTCAATGAACAAAAATTGACACACGACACTTGTGATAAAAAGTTAAAACTGGCTAGAGATGAAATTTAAGAGCTCAAGTCTAGTCTGTCTGTCCAAAACAAAGCTTGCACTAAATGTGATCTGCTTCAGGCTAGACTTAATTATCTCCGGAGTCTATTCAACAAATGTTTTATCATGAGATTATTTCTTGCTCTAATTGTCCTAAGCTTAACAATGAGATCGAAGCATTGACTAGACAACTTAAGAATTTTGCAGAAAAAGAGAAATTGATCCAGTCTAGTGCTTCTAAGAATATTGCTCGTGAATTTGTTAAGTGTAGATCGTGTCTTACATTGGCTAAAGAAAATAAGTATCTTAAAGACACTTTAGAGTGGTTTTCTTTTGGCAAGAAAAATCTGAATATGATCCTAGAAAAATAAAAAACAAGCATGAAGAAACATGGTCTAGGATTTAATTTCATTGAGCATGCCAAGAATCATCCTCCTAAGGTTGTTAAGTTTTTTGAACTTAGAAAGATTGAAGTAGGACCTGAATCAAAACCAATTGTGTTTAAATCTGTTGGTATTACACAAGAGTTCTCTACTCAATCAAGTGCTATGAAGATGACAGATACGACTATTCATCAAATCAAATATCAGCGCACTCATTGTGGTAGAGATGGTCATTTGGTTCAGTTCTACTTTCAGATAGCTAAGAAAGAAAAGAGAGACAGGTTAAGAAAGCATTCTCAAGAAAAGACTATGCAAACTCCGAACTATTGCTCTGGCTCCTCTAATCGCTCTTCTGCAGGCTCAGGAGCTCATTGTCTTTTCACTTGCTCTAGCTAACCCATTGTTTGTAGGCTATCGCGTTGCTCCCTCTAATCAATCTTCTGTAGGCTCGAGAGCTTTTGAAATAGGACCATCTAGACTGAGCTTTTTCCATGGTTGGAACAACGTTGTTAGACCAACAAATCGATTGGCATTACATCGACCAGTGTTCACTACTCGCTCAGACTTGTCGAGGGTCAGGCCATCCAATCAGACAAAGTTTGATCGGTCTTGGGTGATCATACCAGCTGGGTCTTAAGGTCGAACCAGAGCAGTCGAACGAGATTTTTGATCAGCTTTCTCTACTCGTGTAGACTAATTGGAGGCCAACTAGCTTTACACAAGCAGTTGGATCGTCCTCAACCAGTGATGTCCATGTGATCTGACCGATCGACGACTAGACCAGCTTTGCCATGGAGGTCAAACTACCTTGTGGTCGAACAAGCTTTTCAACAACCATCTGTTCGAAAACTTGAAGAGGCTAACTCTTCACTTAACTCTTTGACATTGCCTGCTGCTTCTTCTGTTTGTCGTGTGACACGGTATTGGATTCCTAAATCTTATCTTACTAACCCCAGTACTGTAAGACCGATGCCTTCTGTTATGTAAGACCGGGTGATGTGGGATGAAGATCATGTGCTTGAATGAGTTCGAGTCTTTTTCATCATTGCTAACTTTGATTCTACAAGTGGTAACTGGAACGTTTGATGGTTCTTCACTCCTTTTTGATGGCGTCCAAGAGTTTCTTTACTGGTTAGACCATGCAGTAATGGTATTTTTCAAGTGGTCTTTTTACAAGTGGTCTGTGAGTTCCTTTCTTGGATTGCTTTTTTTTTTCTCTCTTAATTGCTTGCTCCTTCTCAAAGTGCTCTTTTGTTCAGTAAGATGGGATTATTATGAGGGGGAGCTTGGTCTTTAAAATTTTGGAAGCTTTGATTATTATTCTTGTCAAACTAATTCACCAAGTCTAAAGCCTTTAAGGTGCTGGAAGTGGTATCAAATTAGTAGAGCTCTTCTTATCATATATACTCATATGTTGTGTAGCTTTGATTGTGACTATTTTAATAAATTTTCTATACTTGAAGTAAATGCATGACATGGTTGAAGACTTTGACTAGATGGATTGTAGAAAGCACTTTGCGATGTTCATTTAAAAAGATTAGCTTGAATATGAGTCTTATTTTAAATCTTGGCTATGAGGCTAGTATGTTTCATATTGCAATCTCTTTATGATCACTCAATTGGCATGCTATTTAAAAAAATGATGAGAAGGAGACAAGTTGAAAAGATGTATGCTTCAAGTATACCATGGTTAAATAAAAGAAAAGCACAACAAGTGCATAGATCAAAAGAAGTATGCTTCAAGCATACCACCATCTTGTTAAAAGAAGAAAAAGAAAATTAATTGATACAAACTTATCATCATGAAAAGAAGTATGCTTCAAACATGCCACATGCTTAAAGATTTGAGTGTAGAGCAATAAGGTGCTGTATGATATTGCTAGCTCACCTAGAATTAAAGTTTGCTTCTCTTTTAGGCTTGCTCTTTTTGTTGTGATATTTCATTGTATTCTTTATAATTGGTTTGGTCATTGTTGAGATACCTGTTATTAATCTAAATCGCATAATCATGTAAAAGACTAGTTTTGATAGTGCTATATGATATATGATTTTATATGATCTAGAGGGATCCACTCAAAACAAAGTCTTGTGTACATTCTTAAATTAATGCAAAATGACTTGGATAATCCTCAAAGCTTCTAGATGTTTACTCTCTTTGCTCCTTTTTAAACTTATCCTTTCTTTGGAACCCTTGTTGATTTCATTGCCAAAAGGGGAGAAATTAGAGAAAGGGGGAGAGGAATTTGGATTAAAATGAAAAATTTTTGATACTCTTATATTGAGGGGGAGTTCTATGAGTCCTGCTGAGTGTTTGCTGGGTTTTAACAAATTTTGCTTTCCTTCCAAAAGGCAATTCATTTGAGAGATTTTGAGGTGTTGTTAATGTATTCATCAATGGAGGATTGTTAGACCATATGGATGGTCGTGAATAATGTGATGATGAATAATTGACATTTGGTTTGCTTTGGATTTTGTGTTTGTGAAAGTTTCAGTTGATTGCAATTGAAGGTTTCAAGATCGAGTGGTTTTTGTTCTACTGCAAGTGGTTTTGGGTCCGAGAGGTTTTGATTTATCCTAGTGTTTATGTTCGAGTGGTTTTTGGCTACGTCGAGTAGTTTCGGATCAGTCCGATCAGGTAAGTAGATGACTGTCGAGTAGCAACGGAGCATCGGACGGAGCTCCGCCTTAATAATGTTTGGACCAGTTCAATCAGGTAAGTGGCATCAGACGACAGTCGAGTAGTTACGGACGACAACGGACGGTGCTTCGCTTCAAGGATTTTCGGACTAGTCCGATTGGGTAAGTGACATTGGACGACACTTCTACTTCAAAGATGTTTTGACCAGTCCGATTTAGTAAGTGCCATCGGACGGCTATTGAGTAGCGATGGACATCGGACAATGCTCTGCTTCAAGGATATTTGGGCCTGTCCGATCGGCTATGACATCGAATGTCTTTCGATTAACATGAAAGCATCAGACAGTTTTCAAGTGGGATCGGAGGATCCAATGACTACGACCATGTTTGGCTTTGACCACGTTCAACTTCGTCCACATCAAGCTTCGACCTCATAGGTATAATACTTTTTATGATTGTAGCTATAGTACTTTTCATGGTCATAGATTTTTTTGGTCTATAGTCATAAAGTTTGCTTGTCGAGGTCGTAGCTCTCGCAGACTACTTTCTACTTGTAGTCTTTGCAGGATGCTTCTTTTGCAGGCTACTTCTCAAAGTCATATATTTCGTAGACTGCTTTCTACTCGTAGTCTTTGTAGACTGCCTCTCGAAGTTGTAGTTTTCACAGACTGCTTCTCAAAGTTGTAGATATTGCAATTTGCTTCTCGAAGTCGTAGATTTCGTAGATTGCTTCTCAAAGTCATAGATCTTGCAGTTTGCTTTTTGAAGTTGTAGATTTCACAGACTGCTGCTCGAAGTTGTAGATCTTGCAGTTTGCCTCTTGAAGTCGTAGATTTCGTAGATTGCTTCTCAAAGTCATAGATCCTACAATTTGCATCTCGAAGTCATAGATCTTGCAGTTTGCTTCTCAACGTCGTAGATTTCACAGACTGTTTCTACTTGTAGTCTTTGCAGACTACTTCTCAAAGTTGTAGACTTTGTGATCGATACTCGTAGACTTTTATAGTTTGCTATTGTTGTCTTGGGCTTTTCGATCAGTTGTTGTAGACTTCATGATTGGTAGTCTTAGGCTTTTACAATAGGTACTCGTGGACTTCCTTGTCGGTTTGAGTGCTTTATCTCTTGCTATTTTCGAGTACTTTTGTTTGGCCAGTGGTAGGACTAGTTGGTACATTCGATCAGTGATTGGTGAATGGTTCTCAATTGTCAGTAGCGATACATGTTATTCCGGAGTGTTTTGAGCGAAGCAATGGACTTTCCTGAGTACTTGTGGTGTTCAAGTACTTGTTGAGATAGTGGTCACAATGAGTTGTCTGTAGATGTTTTCTGAAACGTGATAGGTCATGTGGTCGTGGGTGACTGTGTTGGTGATTGTGGATGACCCGGGTGGTGGTCATGGAAGATTTAGTTCTTGTCTGTGGATAGACAAGGGTGTGTGTATTGTGTGTTGTGCTGATGATGGTCAAGTTGTGGAGAGCTTGTGCTAGGAGAAAGTTTTTTTGGTCTTTGCATGTGCAGGTGAGCATGGAGGTGATCATGGTTGGTGACGAGGAGGACTGGGACTAGGATGGGGATATTGAGGTCTAGGCGGTCGGGATGTCATGTGAGGTGGTCGGGCTCATACTAGAGCATATGGAGATCGAAGGTGGATAGGCGTGAAGGCGTGGAGACGGTCATGGTCGATGACAAGGAGTACCAGGACTAGGATAGGGGAAATCTGAGGTCTAGGCGGTTGGGATGTCATGCGAGGTGATCGGGCTCATGCTAGAGCACGTGGTGATGTGTGGAGATGATACGGGAGGTGCGGTCTCGAAGCCTTTGACATGTGAAGGTGATGGTCGTGATAAAGATATAGGAGGTACGTCCTGGAGGCTTCGTCACGTGGTGGGATTTGAGTTGTGGATGAAGTCCATAACTTGGAAGAGATAAAACCCATATTAGGAAGGGTTTGAGGTCTCTTGGTTTAAGGAAAGATAGGGTTGCATGTCTAGATTGTTGTGGATATGGTTTGAGTTGTTCTTGTCTGAGTTGGACATGGTTTAGGACTCTATCATATAAAAGCAACTGAAGGCTCCGTGGATGGAGCAACCAAGGCGAAATGGAGTGGCCCGAAGTTGCCTGTGCGAGGCTTTTTGTGTTAGGTCTTTAAGGGTCCCATATGGGTGCTTTGTAACTAGATACATCTACAAAAATGATAGATCAGATCTATTCCAACAGAAGTTAGTTGATTTCGGTGATGTGTAACTGAGCATTATTATTCTTGTGTTCTCAGCGACGGTTTGCCAACACTTCTCAATTTTGTACGACGGTCATATTTCAAGTCGGTGAGTTAGATTGTTTTTCTATTGGTTTAAGATCATTTTTAAAGTGCCAAAATGCAGAGCCAATCATTCACTCCCCTCTGATTACGCCATACGGTCCTACAGCTCACTTTTGAAATCTCATTAAGAAACAACTTTCATGAAGATATCATGCTCATTTTCTCGATGACCAAGGAGACATGTGTTTTTGAAATAATGTTGAACTCAAAAAGATATAGCCAAATGTAATGCCCTGAACATCTTTACGGTGTCCCTGAGAGTATTTAGTGGAATCGCGGAGTTTCTCGGTTTTTCGGTGAATCGCAGGAGGCAAGAAAGTTTACAAAACTGTCTAAAGTGAAAAAATTAAATTAATTAAATAAAATGTGTTGGGCTGCCTAGAGGGGTGGGCCTAGCTACTTTGGGCCAGTCATCCCAAAGGGCCCAGCCACACCCTCCTCCCGCCCCCTCAAACCCTAGCCGCCCCTAAACAGCCCCTTCCTACCCCTTTGGCCGCCCCTACCCCCCTTGGCCACCACCCCCTTGCCCCATGCGCCCCTTCCTGCCCTCTCTCTCTCCCCATGGCTGCCATGGCTGAAAAGAAATGAAGAAAAAGAAGAAGGAAGAAGAAGAAGAGAGGAAGAAGGGAAGGAGAGGAAGGGGGAAGAGGGAGAAAGAAAAAGGGGTGATCTTGTGGGATCACCTAGGTATGATTTCTCTTCCTTTCCCCTCCATTTTAGATTGATTTAGGGTTTTTGATTCGTGATTATAGGTGATCTTATGGAGGGAAAACACCGATTAGCGATTAATTGGTGTTCTGCGGGTAGGCTATTTGGACAGTGCGTCTGTTCGTGTAGTTTAGGCACTCAAGACAATTTTTCCTATGGATCTGGTCAACATGAAAGTTGTAGAGGACGTAAAAAATCCACCTTATATAAATTTTGTAGATTTTTTGGCTGTGGGGTTTGGGCGCAGCAGAGTTTGGAACTCTGCTGTGTATCAGAGGAGTAGTCATAATTTAGTTCCTGTTCTGGTGCAGCTTCAGAGGGGCAAATGAATTTTATAATTTTTCCCACAATAACAAAAGTTGTAGGAAATCTTGTAAACTAGCTTATTTAAAAAAAATCCTGATTTTTAGATCATTATATAGAAGGTGGGAATCGTCAGAAGTTTGCTGGCCAGATCACCGAGTAGAGTTTGTCCTCTGTTTTCCGCGATATTTTACACCCCTGTAGCAGCAGAATAAAAATAGGGTGTCAACGTGAAAGTTGTAGTATATTTTCTGTAGTTTCTAGAAATATAATTGTTTGCTATGCTTGGCCTAGTAGATTAAAAGATACAAAAAATAAGCAGCGCTGCTGCAGTGGGCTAAGCGTAGGATTGACGAGCTGAGAGGGTATTTTTGGGTTTTGGACTTAGCGGCATTTTATTTTCTTAAGATATGGATGCCTTGCTGTAGTCTTGTGCTGAGAGATGGTTTTTGGACATGTGGCTTCGCTTCTGACCGTGTTTGAGCGCTTCGCTTCTTCGGTAGAGGCAAGTAAATGTAGCGGTTGATGCTACCATTTAACTTATTAATTTTACTACATTCACATTAGATAATTTTTTAAATCTGAGATACTTTACCATTGTTACATGCTTTCTTAAATGTGATCTATGTGGTAGCATTTTAAGGAATCAATTGTTTATGCTCTCGATGGATTAATTGTGGATTATGTGGTATTATCCTTATTGAATCAAATGTGGTTATGGGGTAGTATTCTTTACAAAGATACTGTGGTCTATGTGGTAGTATTCTTAATAAATATATTGTAGTCTATATGGTAGTATTCCTTATGAATCGATTATTTATGGTCTTGATGAATCGAATGTGGATTGTGTGGTGTTACTCTTAATGAAACAAATGTGGTTTGGGATAGTATTCATTATGAATCAGATGTGGTCCATGTGGTTAAATTCTTATGAATCATTGATATCATATCATGCATACATGACATGTCATTTGCATCTGGATGTCGCCGCACATATTCGCGATCGTACCAGTACAGCATCGTATATTGCCGTAGTACGATGCACACTCTTACCTTGTTGGGTAAGGGTGCAATGGATCATATGCATTCATATGCATTTTCGTTATGGATGGATCATTTGCATACTTATGCAATGTGTTGTGGATGAATTATTTGCATACATATGCAATTTCTTAGCTTTTTATGTGGAATTGGCCCATAAGGGTCACTTGTGGTATGAGGAATGTGGCTGTGGCAATAGAGTGAGGTTCACCCTCTTGTGTTATGGTAGAGGTTGTGGTTGTGGTATGAGGTATTTCTTTTGTGGTAATTGTTGTTAGCGGTTGTGGTTGTGGGAAATAATAAGATTAGTGCGAAAAATATATTAATGGTTTATTAATGTTGGTAGTAGTGGTGGTTGTGGTTATAAAGTAAGCAAACGAGACTTAATTGTTAATGTTTTATGGTTGTTGGTAGTAATTATGGTTAAGGTTATAAATGCGGTCATTGTGAAAAATAATTATTGATGCTTAAACTATTGTAGTTTAATTAGCTTGTAAAATAGTTTACTTGTTGAGATTTTTATCTTACTCTTGTTCCCCCCTTCTAGGTGATCCTTGAGTATGCATGGGAAGGGTAGAGTAGCACAACCTATTACACACCATTTCATGATTTATGCTATAATGAATATGAGGAGTCTCTAGTTATTTATCTTTTTTCCTCATTGTTGATCACTTTTAATTAATAATACTAGACTGTGGTTCACTTTATTTGGTTAAAACTATTAGTGGTTGTTCCTTAATTTATACTTTTCCATTACTTTTGTTTTATTATGCTTCCGCTTAGCTTATCATGTTTTAGGAGATGTTGCCAATTTATTTTACCTTGTAATTTGGCTAGTTGTGGAGTGGTTTAGTGGTATCCTAGGGTAATGTGGGTACTGGAGTGTTACACCAAAACTCCTTCATTTATTAGAAAGCATGGGGAAACAAGATCCAAAAAATCTGAGATAAATCATAGAGCTAGTCCTTACAAATACATACAAGTTTTATTTTGCTTTGTAAGAAAAAGTCATTCAAGAGGAAAGAGAGATTTGTGAGAGAAATTTGCAAGAAAGCTCATTCATTAGAGAGGAACACATCCAAGAGGTAGCTTCATGAAGATGCCAAGCTCAAGGTCTCAATCTTCAAAGGATATGATCATTTTACAGCAAGATGAGGTCAAAGGAGCAATACTGACAAACGATTCTTTCTAAATATTTGACATTAACAGAAGACAAATTTAGATTGATCATGACAAGAATTTTGGAGCTAGTCCTTCAATATGCACTCAAGGTTGTTTTTGGAGTTGCAACAAAATCTTAACCCTTTTTGGAGAGATGAAAATTCAAAAGTTTTAGAAAACCGAAAATTCAGGTTTGCAGAATTTTGCATTCCATTTGGGATTCGAGACAAGGGTGAAAAAGTGATAAAATGATCTTCAGAAAGTCTAAGAAAATTTAGAATAGAAGTTCAACTATATAAGATCAAAACTCATTATTGTTCCTTCCTCAAAATGTGAAACCATTTGAGGATACAAAAATCGCAAATCTGCTGAAAACCATACAAAGTTACGAAAATTTAGCATTTTGACAATATAAGAAAAACATAACATTCTCAAATCAAGTTAAAAAGCATTCAAATTTGGCAGAAACCAACTTTAGACTTCTAAGAAAAATTTCTAATCAGAATTTGTTTAAAAAAGAGTCTCCATTCAAATGTTATGCCAAAATGTGCTTTCTTTGCAATCTTTTTTGCATAAAGAGAGGAGAAATGCAAAAACCTTTCAAATAAGATCCAAATGTTTCAAAATTGTCCAAATTTTGACTTTAGACTAATTAAAGCATTTCACAAAAAGAATTCTTGTGAAAGAAATTTTATTTCAAAAGATAAGGCAAAATGCACTTTGAATACTAGAGAATAGAATGATTTTTCATCCAAACTTCAAAATGAAATCCAATTTGAATTTTATGGAGTTCTTCACTTTCTTGGCTTTGTATGAGTTATAAATACTATTTCAAACAAGATAGACAAACAAATCTGGTTCAAATAGCCAAACTAGCTACACACAAAAATAGGTTATTTCGGGTTAATACTAATTGTTCTGCGAATTTAAAATGAGTATAACTTTTCAACGGTTGGTCTTTTGCGAAAATTTTGAACTAGAGAAATGTCTGTAATGACCAACCTCATCATTTGGTATTAATATCTTTTTAAAAACTCAATATATTTTGATTAATGAAAATATGTCATTTAATCCAAAGTCAACACCACAAAAGATAATTTTGAGGCCAAATTTGTTGTTTTGTTTCTAAAATAGAAATTTTACTCCACAAGGATTGAAAAATATTTGAAATACATATTTAAGTACTTTTATGTAATTTTCATAAATTTGGGCCTTTTAAACAAATTATTTGATTTTTGACCAAATTGGCTTTTATGAAAATCTAACTTGCAAATACTAGAAGTTTCACTCCATGAAATGAACCAAATAAGAAATTCTTCAATTGGAATGACATGTATCAATTTGAAATAAAATTTTGAACCAAGACAAAGTAAAAAAGTTGGTCTAAGAGGCAAAACTCACATAGCGCTAGAATTTGATCAACATAGGTCAACGATGATTTTTGGGTGATTTTCAAAATCAAATAATTTCTAATAGGTTCGCCTTTTGAGAAACTTTTTTAAAAAGAATTGTTAAGAAAGACTAGCTCTATGATTTGCATTTTGAAACTATTTCCAAAGTCCTTTTACAATTACTTTTATGCAAAATATGAATTTCGGACCAAAATAGGATATTATTAACTAGCTTTTGGGCTTAAAACTTGTTTTTCTTTTGAAATTCATTTTTACAAAGCCAAAACTTTTCAAAAACTTTTGCAAAGTTCTTATAGCATTTGGCAAGTAGTGTTTTGTAATATAACTAATAGTTACAAAGAATTTTATTTTTGGCTAAATTGGCTTAATTTTGAAAATTAATATTAGCACTTAGTTAGTTTGGGCACATTTAGGGAATTAAATACACGATTATGATTTAGCACTCCCCCTTAATGTGCCACACCCAACTTGCTCAAGATTGCGAAAAAGGAATTTTCGAATAAGAGCAATAGCACCCTTTTGAAAAAGGTTTTCATGCTATGCAATCTACAGATGGCAAGGGCTAGATACTTCAATTTAACTGCTTGTTATAGAGATGACATTGGTTCATAATGTGAGATGATCATCCTCAAGTTTGAATTCCGTCTTGTTGGAGACAAAGTCAATCTCTCTCTTGTCATTCAAACTCTGTTGCTTGTTCAAGATACCATCAAGAGAGATCTTCTCTTTGTAGCACTTCTCCAAGTTATTACTCATCTTGGTAACTTGGGCGTTGAGTTTTTTATTTTTCTCTCCAAGGTTAGTTTCAATAAGCATAGATGAAGTAGAAGCATCTAATTTAGAGCAACAAGACATGTCAAGCAAATCATTACAAGAGGTGGATATGTTAACCTTAGATAAAATGCAAGGGCTATGAGCTATACATGACATGTCATCTAGTAAATCACATGCAATGTCCCTATCCACCTTAAGACTCGGTGAGATCCTTGAGAAGAAGAGTCTCATGAGCTTCCTTTAGCTCATCATAAGAATCTTTGAGAGAATTTTTTTTCAAGGCTTTGAATTTTGACTTCTCATGCCAAGGTACTCATTCAAGTCCTCTAGCACATTCATCAACTCATCATAAGTGGGCTCATCATTATCATTATTATTATTTACCTTTTTTATTACCTTTAGCCACAAAGTAGTGAGTTGATATGGAGGGGCTTGTGGATTCCTCATTGTTAGAACTAGATATTGAGCATTCTTCTCCTAACAACTACTCTTCTATGCAATTGTTCTTTGTTGAGGTGGACCTTTTATAATTATCTTGAAGTTGTGTCCACATCTCATGAGCATTCTTGATATTGCAAATGACATCGAATACCTTTACACTCAAAGCAATAAATAAAGCATTAATTCCTTGAGCGTCGAGATGTAAGCATTTCTTTTTCTCAATTATTGGAGCAAGATGATTCATTGGAGGAGAAAAGCCCATATCTACAATCCGCCGTATTTTAGGGCTTATGGCCTTAAAATAATATGACATGCGGATTTTCCAAATAGCTTAATTGATACCATTGAATAGAAGTGTCTTATCAAAGTGCACTATAACAGTAGTGGCCATCCTTTACTGTCTAGTCAGTAAACCTAATCAATGAGAGACCAAACTTTGATACCACTTGTAGGATCGAGGAGGCCGACTAGAGAGGGGGTGAATAGGCAGTCTTAAATTTTCTTTGGCTAAAACCGAGGTTTATATGCAGAAGCGTAAATCAAAATGATTTTTTTCAATTAAGGTCTAAATCAACTAATATATCTAAATGCACCAACAACCTAAGTCTATGCCAAAAGTTTGCAATCCTAAAGTGACAAGTAATCAATTTAATTCTATAAATATAAATTTCTTGAATGTAGATTGAGCATAAGAGAACAAACTATAATGACATGGTTTCTTTTTATCGTGATGTTCAGAGACTTGCCGGTCTCTCCTAGTCTATGTTGAGGTAAACCCAAACGAATTGGATTGGCTCTACAAATTAAGCCAAACATCTCAATTTCACTAGTGGTAGCTCTTTCTCACTCCGGATAAGTGAGCTCCAACCTGACCTTCTCACAACTTTATTTGAGAACATCATGATGCCTCCAACACCATTTAGGAGTCAGTAATCTCCTAGAGTAACAAGTCAAACTCCTTACTTGACTCTCACTATGTGCAACGAATGCACAACCTCAAGTGGATATGAAATTCATCTCTAAATGCAACACATGCAATTAAAGACCTCTCTTCTTACTCACAAGATGCAACACATATACAATTGAGAGAAGAAACTCACACTAGCTCAAGAAAATGAAATAGAGTATCAAAGATGGTATCCCAACTAGTCAAGGGGGTATTTATAGCCCACACCATAAAAACTAGTTGTTGGAGACAAGAACCCCAAAAATTGGTATTTGCGGTAGTACCGCCATGTAAGATCAGTACTACTATACCACTATTCAATGATTATTTTGGAGTCCTCAAAATAGAAGTGGAAAACGAAATGGTCCTCAAAATGAAAAAAATATTATTCAACCTTAAAGCGTTGCCTATAATTGAAAGTGAACTTAAGAAGTCCACATTCTTATGATTTGAAAAACCATCATTCTTACGATCTCACAAGTTTGAACATTGAATGAACATTGAGCACTTCTAGGGAAAACAATATTGCATAATAGGAAACACTGGAAAATGGAAGAAGATCAGAAGAGGACTCACTGAGGGGCTCGGCTCTACGGCTCGGGGGTGCATTGGAGGCTGTAGGCAGCGGCGTCTTAGCGGGTAGGGAAGAGGAGTGGGCGACAGTGTGGGGCCAGGGAGAGAAGGGAAGCAGGCGACGATGGAGCGACAGTGCCGTCGTGGCGGCAGCAGAGGCATGGGAGAGGAGTCGGGCGAGTTAGGTGTGGGGAAAGATCGAAATTTGTGATTGGATCGATCGAAATGGGTGAGACTGGCTAGTAGGTCAAGAGGTATCAGGGAAGTATCTGAAAACCATCAGGAATTATTTCGTATCAGAGCGTATCGGTACGGTATCCATATCCGACACGTCATCTGATATGAATACATCGATTTTGGGAACTATCCACGCAACGTAGGCAGCAATCATGGTCCTTGCAACCTTGCGGCTAGCTGAGTCGATGACGGCCAGGTGACAGAGGTGGTTTGCGGGTGTAGGCTGCGTGCTACCTGGTGCAAGTTGCGGATACAGAGTAGCATGTGAAAGAGGCTAGCACAGGCTTGCTGCCACGGACATCGAGGCTAGCACAGGTCATGTGGAAGAATGACCTCCAGTAGCCCAACCATTGGGCGATTGGAACCTATCGCCCAATGGCTGCGCAACACACATCCAGTCTGTGGGTAGTTAAGCGACAGATTGCAATTGCCCACTAGTTGGGCGACTAAGACTGGTAACAAAACCGTTGGGTGACTAAAGGTCCAGTTGCCTGACTGTTTGATGACTGCAATTTCAGCCCATTTTTGCGCAACTGCCCCCGACCACGCATAGAGGTAAATGACAATTGATGTAGGTAGGTAACATTTATCAAATTTTATGTATGAGTTGTATTTTTTGGAAAAAAATAATGAGACAATGTCGGTTGATCCATTTGTGATTTTGGTAGATTATGAATTGTACAAAATCTATTAGATTCGCAATAACATTTTACTGTCTTCTTATGTTATTTTAGTGCAAGGAATTTTATGAAATTTTTTTGAGAACGACTGAGATAGTAATGATTGGTAAGTGCCATGGTAGGTGATATTGTGTTGCAACCGGGAATTCATACATGGAGGAGACATAGAGGAGAACTTATTTTTTTTATGTTGTTGGATGCCTTGCAACGTGAAGAATTGAATGCAAAAAGACGAGGAGATGTGCTTTTCTGAAATAAAATAGACTTCATAATAAGCTGGGATAATACGGTGCGCAGGGTTTGGTTACAAGTATAAGAAAGAGCATCATGCATGATGCAACAAACTGAACTACTCCAATGATACATATGTGCCTTTTTGGAATAGAAATAAATTTGAGTTTTAGGGGACTAGTGCAGAACGACCCGACCTACTGCATGGACCAAGACCATTTTCCCTTCGTTGCAAGCTCAGCGTTGAACTTCTCAGCGACCTCTTTGGCCTTGACCGCCATTTTCCTCTTTTTCTCGCACTTCCTCTCATGAGGCTCGCGCTCCCTGTGTGTGCACGCCTCGAGATGAGTTTTTGTCTCCCGACGTATACTTTTGGTTTGCTCATCGTTGTGGCGCTCCTCTTCTTGGATCTCATAGGCTCTTTTGACATCCCACTCCCCGAAGTCAAGAGCCCACTGGTCATATGGGTGGATCTCTAGGTCGATCCACTTGATGTAGCCACATAGTGGTTCTAAGGACTGTGGGTAGACGGGGTAGGTTGTAAGTGCATACTTTAAAATAGAAAT
Source organism: Melocanna baccifera (assembly GCA_036346265.1). Taxonomy (NCBI): domain Eukaryota; kingdom Viridiplantae; phylum Streptophyta; class Magnoliopsida; order Poales; family Poaceae; genus Melocanna; species Melocanna baccifera. The sequence goes on from CM070686.1 coordinate 22,385,042, forward strand.
AGTAGGGGGAACATATTGTAATTGGTCCTTACAGACTGTCGATGGCTGCTCGTATCCCATGGTAGTCGGGATAGTCACACGAGTAGTTTGCGCAACCCCAATAATACATGCCCAGGCTAAGCCGCTGCTTAGACTTGAAGAACTTACATGGGTCTCTGCACCAAGAGAGATGCGACGTCTCCCTCTTAGGCGGGTGTTGCGGTGAACGCTCAGTTGGAACATTTGGGACGGGGTTGCTGCTACGAGGACTGTCATTGAGAGGAGTTGATCTTGTGTCATGCTCTACTTGTTTAGCCTAGGCTGCAGCAGCCCTTGCTTATTCATCGCGGGCCACAGCAGACCTTGCTAGTTCGCGGGTCTCCTTCCATTGCTTTATCATCTTTTTCCAATGCTTCTTCTACCTCCTGTCCATCCCAATGTGGTGAAGCAAACTCTGGTGTAGTGTTAGGTTTGGCTGTGTAGTGTTCTTTCTAGATCTCTTTCACCTCCTTTTATAAGGCAAAGGGTTGGCATAGTGTGGCTAATTTCATATAAGTAGCCTGTGAGGCAATGTGTCGCCTTGTCTTTTGGAAAAGTTGTTGGTGGAAAGCTGCCCCATTTGGTCATATCACTGTACAAAGCTGGACGCTTTGGTCTTATCACTGCACAAAGCTACCCCATCTGATCTTTTCACTGCGTAAAGCTGCCCTGTCTGGTCTAGTCACTACGCAAAGCTAACTCGTCTAGTCTAGTCATTGCTCAAAGTTGCGTTGTCTGGTCTTGTAACTGCGCAAACTTGCCCCATCTTCTTGTCACTGTGCAAACCTGCCCCATCTAGTCTTGTCACCACGCAAAATTACCCCATCTGGTCTTCTGACTGTGCAAAGCTATCTCATCTGGTCTTGTCACTGCGCAAAGCTGGCTCGTCTAGTTTAGTCACTAGCAAAGCTACACAGTCTGGTCTTGCTACTGTGGAAAGTTGCCCCATTTGGTCTTGTCACTATGGGAAGCTACCCCGTCTAGTCATGCTTTTTGGTCCACAGGCTAGTTCTCTCTGGACACAGCTACACAAAGGCAGCACATGACCCGGTTTGTCATCAAGCACGATACCTCCCCCCAACGGGCTATAAAATACGCGCCCCACCCCCTTGATAGTAGGAGCACTCTATGCAGTGAGCCATAGGAAGAACCACTTTCTTTGTCCAAGAGTAACATACCATGGCAAATGCCAAGGAGCCAGTCGAATATGGGTCACCAAAGAAAGACCTTTTGCTGGAAAAGAAGGAGGACTTTGGCTGTAACTACCGCTTGATGCCAAACAAACGTGCTCAATAGGTTTCGCTGAAATGCAAGAACATGGAGGATGCGGCCATGCAGGTCATGGAAGGCCATTTCGATGGCGACCAATGTTTCTTCCGATGCTTACACTCTGGGGTATATTTTGGCAATTTTTTATTTTGTATTATTGCTAATAGAGTTTCGATGTTAACCCTCCTTTCTAGTAGGTGGCAAAATGTGAATTCGTTCACTGGATCAATCCCCCCATGAACGCTACATTGTGACGTACATGGATATGTTGTGAGAGCGAATCTTTGAGTTGGATGTGCGGATTGAAAGTCTCAAAGAGGAGATCGATGACCTTTGTCAGCAGATGCAGCACAAGAGGGGCAACAAGGAGGTCGTCAATATATAAAGTTTGTATGATCCAACATGCTGCTGCTGAACCCTAGCTGCATAAGTGTGTGCCACTACAATGACGGCCAGCCATGCTCGAGGCGTCCCCTCTGCAACACTCCGTGTGGGTAGTGCGAGGTACATTCTACCAGTATGCACGCACGGAGAAGGTTGTACCCTCTGCAATACTCTCCCCTATTGTCTGCCATTTTGTTTAATGTCCTAAAGCATGTAATCGAATGGTTGACACCAGTGGCGGACCCAGAATAAAAATTTAGGAGGGGCTAGCAGGACCTCATGTTTGGCCTTATCACTACAGACTGCGGTAGGATGGAGAACATGTGGCTAGTCCGATTAGGCGTTGAGACGAGTGCAGCACCCCGGGTTGAGTAGTTATACTCATCGCAGTTAGTTACAACAATGTACGTCTTATGTATCGATCGATCGAGACGTGCTATACAATTATACATGCATATATGCTCATTGCTCAATTTTGAATAATAATACTTTCAGAAAAAAATAAGAATCACATTGCTTGATTAGATCAGAATTTTCTTGTAGAGATACAGTACGCTTAGAGAGAACATGGGCTGGAACATTTCCTTGTCGAGGCCGGAAAAGGGCCAACTGTTTCGCAGCTGTTCCAGCCTTGCCAGTGCCGGCACCCCAGCTCTTGGTTGGGCTTGGCCTGCCAGTAAAATCACATGAGAAGCCCAAGTCTACAGCCCAGGACAGAAGGTTTCTTTGTTTGGTATCGTTTCACATTCATCTTTCGAGTCTCAACATGTCAACTGATTGATTGCCAGCAACCTAACGAGATGGCTACACCGGGGGGAGTGGTTGGCGTAGGGGGAGCGCTAGCCCCACCTAACCCCCCGGTGGGTCCGCCAGCCCCACTTGACCCCCCGGTGGGTCCGCCACTGGTTGACACATCGTTGTGGTTGTTATTTATTGAGTGGACCGTTCTAGTGGTGCGTTGCGTCCATTGAACTAGAGGTGTCAACATGGATCGAATAAACGGACATCATAACAAGTACAAATAAGAATGCAACAGTATTGCAAACATCACATAGTAAGTGAGAAATATAAGTATTACAGAAACAACAAAAGTATAGCCAACACTAGAACCCCCAACAGCACCCCCAGCACCCCTCCATCACCACCCTGGCTCCCTCCGGCTCAGTGTTCGTGTCCTCCCATCCGGCCCTACTTGGCCATCTTCCTCAGCGTCGGGTATTGGGGCCCCGACAAGGTAAGACACTAAGGAGACCTGCGCGCATGTGGTCCCAAAGCCAGAGGGGTGGACTTCAGTGCCACCTATGTAGCTACTGGTGCACCGCTGAGCTGTGACCCAGAGACAACCTCCGGGAGTGTGGGCTGAGATCTCGGGCCCATTGTCTGGTCGCTCCAATCCGTAAAGTACTGGTCTGTGTCCTCCTGGCCTGGGGAGACCCCAAACCAATCAAAGGGTATAAAACCTGTAGTGCAAATATCATTAATTCATCAAGTAGAGGGATGGGAGAAAATAAAAGGAGGCACGACGTACCCTCGACTGGCGCCATGGTGTGGTCAAAGCTATCCCTGAGGGATGTATAACACATTGTACATGCCCTGCGTGGGGAAGTGGGAGTAGTCTGGAGGATGCACAAACTACTGTGTTGGTGGTGTACGAGGCCATGCCCAAGCTGACCCCCTGGCCTTGTTAGGTTGAGGTGGTGTCCGATGTGCCTTGGCCGACCCTCCAACCTCATCAGGGTGCAGCAGACGTGGCCACGTAGAACCTCCCACGTGGTGTGATGCCGAATGGGACAGCACCAGGGGATGCACTAAGTGTGCACCAGACACTGACGTGCCAACCTCTGGGAGCCTACTGCACAACAACAGGGCAACGACACGGGCACCCAAGACTTGCAGCCAGCTTGAATCAGCTAGAGAAGGTTATGGTTTGCCAGAGCAAATGTACCATGTTAGAGAATGTGCCAATCATCAGAGAGTATCCCAATGTGTTTCCAGATGATCTTCTCAGAATGCCACCTGATCGAGAGGTCAAGTTTTCGATTGAGCTAGCACTTGATATTTCGCTGATTTCTAAGAGGCCGTACCGAATGCTTGTCAATGAGTTAGCAAAATTAAAGAAGCAAAGTTAGGAGTTACTGCACAAATGTTATGTCGAACCTAGCTCGTTTCCATGAGGAGAGCCAATGCTGTTTGTTAGGAAAAAGGATGGTAGTCAACACATGTGTATGGATTACCGGGCACTCAATGCGGTCACATCAAAAATAATTATCCTTTGCCCAGGATCGATGATTTGTTTGATTAGATTAAGGGAGCAGGAGTGTTCTCCAAGATTGACTTGCGGTCAGGATACCATCAGATAAAAATTTGCTAGGAGGATATACCTAAGACAACTTTCTTATCTCGTTATGGTCTGTACGAGTTCACAGTGATGTCCTTTAGCTTAACCAATGCCCAGCTTATTTCATATACCTTATGAACAATGTGTTCATGGAATATTTGGACAAATTTATCGTTGTGTTCATTGATGATATTTTGATCTACTCCAAAGATAAGAGAGAACATGAGGAGCATTTGAGATTAGCTTTGTAAAAGCTCAGGGAGCACCAACTATATGCTAAGTACATCAAGTGTGAATTTTGAATGAAGGAAGTTGCTTTTCTAAGCCATGTCATGTTAGCAAGGGGAGTCACAGTTGACCTCAGAAAAGTAAAGGATGTGCTTGATTGGAAGTCATCATCGACAGTGACGCAAGTGAAAAGCTTTCTTGGAATGGCTGGTTATTTGTCGTTTTGTTGAAGGATTCTTTAGTATAGCTAGACCGCTTAAGGAAAAGAAATTTGTTTGGACACCAGAGTGCAAGAAGAGTTTCCAAAAGCTAAAGGAATGTTTGACCATAGCCCTAGTGTTAGTATTATCAGATATTAACAAAGACTTTGAGATTTATTGTGATGCTTCCCACAAAGATTTGGGATATGTGTTAATGCAAAACAGAAGAGTGGTAGCTTATGACTCGCGTCAGTTGAGGCCACATGAAGAGAATTACCCCACATATGATTTGGAGTTAGCAGCCGTAGTGCATGCTTTAAAGATTTAGCATCATTATCTCATGGGTAACCGTTATAAGATCTATATGGATCAGAAGAGTTTGATGTATATATTCAACTAGGATGATCTTAATCTTAGGCAAAGAATGTGGTTGGAGTTGATAAAGGATTACAACGTTGGAATACATTACCACCCAGGAAAAGTTAATGTGGTAGCAGATGCTTTGAGCAGAAATGTTTATTGCAATACAATGATGATCAAGAAAAGTTAGCCAGCCTTGCATGAGAAATTTCAGAAGCTTAGCCTGGAATTGTTTGAGAAAGGATTCCTAGCCACAATGGAGGTGCAGCCGACATTGGATGGTCAAATTCATCAAGCTCAAGTAAAGAATAAAAATATTCAGCGGATTAAGATTAATACGAGAAAAGTTAAAGCATCAGGGTTTACCAAAGATGACAGAGGACCCTTATGGTTTAAGGAACGTTTGTGTGTGCCAAATAAAAAGGAGTTAAAGAAATTATTGCTCAAAGAAGCTCACAAGTCATTATACTCAATTCACCCAGGTAGCATCAAGATGTACCAGGACATTAAGGACAAATATTGATGGCCAAGCATGAAGCGTGAGATAGCCGAATATGTTGCATTTTGTGACATATGCCAAAGAGTAAAACCTGAGCATCAGAGACCAATAGGTTTGCTACAACCGCTAAGGATTCTCGAGTGGAAGTGGGAAGAAGATGGCATGGATTTCACCACAGGATTGCCTAAGACTAATGATAGTTTTGATTCAATTTGGGTAATTGTAGATCATTTGACAAAGGTTGCTCATTTCATTTCAGTCAGAACAACCTATGCAGGAGATAAATTAGTAGAGTTATACATGTCAAAAATTATGAGTCTCCATGGGGTATCTAAAAATATAGTATCAAATCATGGATCATAGTTTACTTCACGATTTTTGGGGAGTTTTCATGAAGCCATAGGTACTCATCTGAATTTCAGTACAGCGTATCATCCCCAGATCGACGGTCAGACCGAGCGTGTGAATCATATTCTCGAAGATATGCCAATAGTTTGTGTGTTAGATCATGGAGTTAAGTGGGATAATTGTTTGCCTTTCGCAGTGTTCTCATACAACAACAATTACTAGGCCAGTTTGCAAATGTCATCGTTTGAAGTTTTGTATGACAGAAAAATATAGGACCCCTCTCAATTGGAAAGAGATAGGGGAAGGTCAAGTCTTTGGACCAGATTGTCTTAAAAAGGTTGAGGAAAAGGTTGGTTAATCCAGCAGAGATTGAAAACTGCCCAGACAAGATAGAAAAGCTATATGGATACTCGTCGTCGAGAGTTGAGCTTTGAGCTATGAGAGTATGTGTATCTTGGGATCACACCGTTCAAAGGTGTCAAGAGATTTCAGATGAAAGGAAAGTTAGTGTCAAGGTATGTCGGGCCATTCAATATCTTAAAGCGCAAGGGAGAAGTTGCTTATCAGTTGGAGCTACCTGCGACCTTCAATGGGATACATAATGTCTTCCATATGTCTTAGTTGAAGAAATATCTGTGTGTGCTAGACAAAGTAGTGTTAGTCGATGCCATTAATCTTCAGGAGGATCTATTATATAAGGAGCACCCTATCAAAATCTTGAAAGGTCAGAGCATGTGACTAGGAGCAAGGTCGTCCATTTTTGCAAAGTTCAGTGGAGCAACCATTCAGAGGAAGAAACCACCTAGGAGCACGAGGAGGATCTTAGAGTAGAGTTTCCAAACCTATTCTCTTAGTGAGCCTGGATCTTAAGGTCAAGATCCCATTTGAAGGGGAGAGGTTTGTAACATTCCAATTTTGAGAGCTTTTTGAAGCCTTTTAAAATAAAATTCACTATTTGCATTTTTCTAGAATTAATTAAAGTTTAAATTAAATTTTTATAAATTAAAAGGATTTTATTTAGGTTCCTTGTGTATCAAGAAATTTTCTAGAATTTTTCTGGATTTATTTGCTATTTTTCTAGAGCTCATTTTATTTTATTTGAATTTCTGAAATAGAAAATCTCTAAAAATCCTTGAAACAGTAATGGGTTGAGCCCACCACTGTTCATTCAACCCGCTTAAACTTAGCCGTCGGATTTCCACTCAGCCGCGTGTCAAGCATCCAAGCCACCTATGTTTTAGCTGTCGCATCCGATCTTTGGACATGTGTCAACCATCGGAATGGGGTGACACTGTTCATGTGTGCCATTAGTTGTCGGCCGTCCGATCAGTGCCTTACCACGTGTCGTGCATCGGCGGGCTCGTGCGCTGTTCATCATTCCCGATCCGAACTCCGTCACCGTCATCTGAGTTCAACTCCGCCTCAGCGTTCATGCATGCCTGTGATCTCGGCTGTCTCCAAGATGGACTTAGTGTTCGTGCTTTAAAGCTACACCGCCCCACCCCAGTTCACACCGTCGTACCTCCCCGTGAGCTCGAGCTGCCGAAGTTTGTCGCTACCACCGTTCACTGAGCCAACCATCTTCTATATTTGCCACCGTTTGGGACTATCGCCGCCTCATGTAGCCATCATTTGCCATCACCAGCCGAGTCGTCCAGCCATTGGTGAACCCCTACAGTGTAATCATCTCGCCACGCCCCAGCCACACCCCGCCGCTCCCGTCGCCTCGCCGTTCTCCCGCTGTTTGACTCCTCGGTTTGTGTGGCTATCACTCGATTGACGCGCCTCACCAACATCAGCGCCGATGCCATCTCGCACTCGTGCCTCCGTGGTGGTCCGCCTTCTCCATGAATTAAGTTTGCTGTGAGCCGAGTCTTTGACAGGTGGGGCTCGCACGTTAGCCGCTACTGTGCCATGCACCCATGGGCTAGTCTAGCCGAGTCAACGTCCACGTTAGTGCCACCTCAGCCCTAAGTGTCACGTGTCACCATGTGTCATGCCATGTGGGTGCCACGTCAGCTCCGGAGCTATCTCAAATGCCATGTCAACAAGGCACATCTCAGCCACGTCAGCTGCTATGTCAGCCCTAGGTGCCCAGTCAGCATGCCACGTGTCTGCCACTTCATCTATAGCCGTTGTGTCAGTACAATAGTCACACCGTGCACTAATTCATGAGTTGAGTCCATCATAGACCAGCCATTTTGCGCACCGAGTCTATAGCACAGTAGAATTTTTGATTTTTCAGTATTTTGTTTAGATTAGATTTTCCAAGGGCCCGTTCTTCTGTGTCCTAACTCTGATTAACCCCGTTCTTTTTCTAAATTTATCTAAAGTTAAACTCTATCTTTCTGTTCTAGTTTTGAAGTTTATTTGAATTTTATTTGATTTTATTTTATGCCTTATTCATTTTCTCTCTTGTTAGATCGCATCTTTGAAGGAGCGGATGCATCATCAGAAGATCAAGAATTCATAAGTGAGCAAAGCCAAGGAAAGTCATATCCTTTGATCATATTAAACCTAGTTTTTAATTTATTATTTATTTATTTTATTTTAAATTACTATGTATTATTATTTTGTTATAAACCTTTGTACGTGGTAATTAGTGTCCAAATTGATTAATCCCTCCTTTGATAATGTGAATGCCATGATTCTATTGTCACCTTAGGATGAAAAATTATTGAGTAATACCATACTAGTTGTCACATGGGTTGTATGATTAATTTGCTTAGCCATGTCTATAGTTCCATGGGTTCATCATCGTATGTGGTTAATTAATAAATTTGACTAAATGAGATATTGAATCGTAGTTAGTGCCACAGTTATAAAATTGTGTGCCATGACATTGGTGTGTCAATAGTGTTAGTTATACAAAATTAGTTTTTATTTGGGCGAGTGATCATGCAGTAAAGGGGGAAGTGTTGATTCACTTCGAGGAATGTGGAAGTCTCGCTTAGGTAATGTCCAATGACTTAACTTTGTGCGTTATTAATCTAAGCTATACCGTGTAAACCACATGTTTAATATGGGATACACCTGGCTAATTAATTTGTGATATCTCAATTTCAATTTCGCCATTGAGTTAAACATGGTTGCTAATTTTCATGAGACGCAAGAGGGGGTAATTATAGACTAGGTTGTAGCCTACTCGATGGCGAAACCTTAGTGGATGGAATTGAAGTTGAGGTTGAACATTGTAAAAGCTTTGTTGTAATTTTCTATAACGTGAAGATGATCGTATCGTATATGTGCAGTTGTGCATCTCTGCAGAGTGTAAAACTATTCAAATAGCCATATCCTTTGCTATGGACACTGCTCGGTGATTTCACACGAGGGGTAGTTATTTCATAAAACTTGGATTGGATACCTTGGAGAGTGGATAGGTAGTTCACTGGTGGTTTATTTAAGTGAATAGTTAGTTCACTGGTGGTTCATTATGTGAAGGGAGGTGTGTGTGGTTCATTGGAGTGAATGGTCAGTTCACTTATGTGTTATTTAATTACTTTGGTTATGTATTTATTATTGTTTCCCTTAAAGTTTGCATTCAATCTATTTATTGTATTTACCTTAAATTATTTCTTTCTACAAAATAAACTTTCAGCCATCCATTGATAAGCCTTACATATTATATTGCATTCATTTGTTACAAATGACTTGTTGAGTACCAATATACTCATGGCTTTATACTCACTGTTTCTCAGTTGAAGAAGAAGAGCTATATTAGTAGGAGGTACCTGAAGGAGGATACATCGACGACTTCATGGATTAAGACTTCACTTTCTAGTCGATTGTCTATGGGTATGTTGAGTGGGTTCTACGTTTATTGCTATTTTTCACTGCTAGTTTCTTAAGTCCTTCAGTCTAATAAGTTGTAAGTTTGACCATAAGGTCATACTCTAATAATTAATAATATTTGAGTCTTTGTTTTCTTTGTTAATCGTGCATATGGTTGATATTTCATCTATGTTTATATTGTGTGAACTAGCATTGTCCTAAATTAGTACGGTTTACGTAGTGAGTCCAGATTTGCATATTTAGGTCTCGACAACACTCATAGTGGTTAGCGTGGATGAGCCTTGGCATGGCGTGCCAGGAGGAGTCAGAGGCACGAGGTGAGAGCTGGGAGTTGCGCTCAAGTCAGAAGTGGCACGGTTGTGGATGAGCCAAGAAGAGCTGGTAGCAGGGTTGCGACGAGATAAGCCAGGAAGAGTTGTGGCAAAAAAAATTGATAGATGTGTTTCAGAAAACTCTAAGGCTCTGATACCACGAGAGCTATAACCGCTCACCTTGTACTGTTCTATTCATTGGATTATATAGAGTTACAATTATAGGAGTTGTGAACTTGTATAACCAGACAACTATACGGAGACCAACTCAAGAACAGAAACTACTCCTAGTCCATCGTGGTTCGGTATGGTTGGACGGTGAATAGAGAATCACCCCCGCAATCGATTCCCTCCTGTGATTGTATTCGAGTAGGTGAAGCTACTGATTGTAACAAAACTTACTGACCTGTCTGAACTTCATACTATTATAGAAAGGGTCATCGCAAATGGTTCAAAATCGTCATCATAAACAGTTTTTGAATCGTCCAAATTTATGTATCAGTGATAATAGGTGGTTAACACAAACGGCTCCTAAACTGTTTATGATAGGTTAAAACACAGATAATTTTTAGCACAACCTTCTGTGATATGTCGGTATTATAGATGATTTTTTATATTAACTATGTATTATAGCGGACATATCAACATTTTTTTAAAAAAAACCATTTGTGATAACAGAAATAAAATAGACGGTTTATTTTAAAAACCATCTGTGATATATATATATACTAGTAAGGTGCCCGTGCGTTACAACGGAAAATAATCACTGACCCTATTTGTCAACTGAATCTACATCAAGTCAAACTGGCAAATAAAAATGCCTTGTATATAATAGCACTCATGATAAGGAGAATGTATATGATAAATAGAATTAACATCTTAAGTTAACAATAAAAACAATGTAAGTAGCATTAGAATTGAATAAAAAGCACTCACCTAGACTCTCCAAAGATACCAACAAGCGTCTCGGGTGGCGGTGACCAATGTCCCGTGACTTAAGTTACTTCTAAATGCTTGGTACGAGGCTGATGCAAGTCTTTTTGGGTCCAACAAAGATATACACACTGACAATGAATGAACCAGGACAGATTTTGGTCTTGATTCTTTAAGAGCATGACGAAACAACCTCCCAACAAAACTGAAATACCATGAGACAAACAAATAAAAAAAGTAAACTTATGAATAGTTGACAGGTAAAAGAATATCACAGGCTCAACATTTACATTTTTCTGATCATACAACAAGTCAAACTGACAAGACAAACCTTGGGCTGCATATTTTTGCAGCAAGAGCAGGAGGAGCGCATTGAGTCACTGCAGAAAGGATTTCTGCAGCATTGGCATGTACTTCAGGGGAACCCTGCTTGGTCATAGTAGCACATAACAAATAAGTTCCTTTCAAATAAATTTATTGCAAGCAGATGTATTTACTGAGAGAATAAAGCAAGAACATCCCTACACAATGTAAGTTCAACATATTGATGGCATGGTGTAATATTAAATAGTATGTTTTACGTTGTATATTACTAAGTGTGTTGCTGAGTGCTCAAGCTATAGAACTTACAGATGAGCTAAATTTATCCACGATCATTTCCATGACGTCCATTTTTTCTAACCACTGCAATGTGTCAGCATAATCTGAATATATGGTTTCATCAGCACTAATCAATCTCATCAGCACCTGTTTTACAAGCAGTTTCATGAACAGCATTAACCAAATGCATCCACAAAATAGACAGGGAATGGATTTAGTAACAGCTGACCTCCATTATCGATGTGATGCCAATGAGATCGACAAGTTGAACAACAATGTTTGGGTGCTCCTACAGAAAAAGAAACAAATATTAGCACACATAAAATGGAATATCCTCAAGTAACTGCAAGCTTGTAGCGTGCACAGGACTATACAAGAAAAATATTTGATTAACATAAACTTCTTCAAGAACAAAGATAATAGAACACATCCAAGGATATATAATGTGGGTGACAAGTGGAATTGGGATCTCTAAAACAAAGAAAACTCAAGAACCAAGTGTTCATTGATCATATAACATTACCAATCACGCACTTACAAAAATCACGAATTGAAAATATCAAAGAATTACAGCTCCAGTCAGCAAGCACAAACATATGTGATGGATACGCAAGCACGCACGCACGCACAACTACACTAACTAAAATTACTTATACAAAAAGGAGCACATCCAATTCAGCTTGCTTCAGTTAGTCAATCAAAAACTGGGAGTGAATGCAAAGCAAGCAAAACAAGGTCGAGCTCAAGATTACCTACTAATTACTGAGAATAAATAAGAAGAGATGAGCAATACCTGGACATAATCCATAAGAGGAGCAGTCTTCCGTAGCATCAAGCATATTACCACCTGCAATAAATAAGTGGTCAAACTGAGCTCCACAAGTCATCAGATTCAGAAATGCAACTAGAGGGACGACATGAAGTCCAGAGGATGAGGAGGCGTGAAGGAGGGAGCAGAAGTGCAGAGGATGAGGAGGCGCTTACGGATCTGCTAGGGACGGCCATGTTGAGGACGATTTTGCGGTCACAGGTGACGTAGCCGTCGGCCCCTGATTCACGAGTGCAGCGTTCGATTCGGTACTTGGAGTAGATCTCCACGCCACCGGAGGGCGGAAAGGCGACAATGGTGAGGAGCGTGAGGAGGATTTGGGGAAGAAGCCATCGCCACCCTGGCCAAGATCTCGGAGGCCATGGCGATGAGGGGTGGGGGGAGTAGGAGGCGGCGGTTTGGGAGGTGGAGAGGGGGAGGTGGCGGCTTGGGGGTTGGGGGGAGGAGGGAGGCACAGGGTGGGGAGTAGGAGGCGACGGCGTCATGGGGTGGGAGGGAGGGGAGGAGGTGGCGGCGTGGGGTGAGGAGGAGGAGGCGGCGGCGGTGGCGCGGGGTGGGATGGAGGGGAGGAAGCGGCGGCGCGGGGTGGGGAGGAGGAGGAGGCGGCTGCGATGCGGGGTGGGGGGAGGAGGCGACGGCGGAGCGGAGGGGTGGGGGGAGGAGGAGGTGACGCGTGGGGTGGGAGGGAGGGGAGGAGGCGGTGGCGGCACGGGGTGGGAGAGAGGGGAGAAGGCGGCGCGCGGGGTGGGAGGGAGGGGAGGAGGTGGTGGTGGCGCGAGGTGGGAAGGTAGGCGAGGGCGGAGCGGCAGATGAGGGAGGGGAGGAGGCGGCGCGGAGAATGGGGGGAGATGCGGAGAACGTGGGGAGACGGGGGAGAAGGTGGGAGGAAGATTTGATGGGAGGAGAGAGCGCACGGTTTCATGAGGTGGGGTGGGAGGGGCCACACGTCAGTTTGTAGATCTTTTTTTGTGAGAAGAAGTGGGAGAGGACGGACCAACTACCAACTCATTCTTTTATAATAGTAAAGATACACACACACACACACATCACAAACAATTGTTTTCTAAAACCATCTATAATATGTAGATATCATAGACGGTTTTGAATACCAAACCATCTGTGATAGCTATTTGAAAAATTATATTATTTTCTATTTTTCGGCTAGCCTCAGGAAATACTAGCCATATCCTCTGAAGTAAACAGAAGATCTCACAAATATATAGCACATGACAATCATCACATAGATCTCACAAATGAAGTAAACAACTCAAGTAGATCATATATATAGTACATGAACATCATTACACAGATCTTACAAATGAATTAAATAATTGAATGAAGTATAATTGAATAAATTGTTTGATCAAACACAATTGAGTGATTATAATTATATCCAATGTTTCAATATTTAATTATCATTGCCGGGGTGGAACTCTCCAGCATTGTTTATGACATGTATGTATTCTTTCTACTTCTATTTTCAATGGACAAAGGACCTTCTTAGCTTGGTAGGTGGCTCTGGGCAACACATTTCACTTTGGAAAGATGTTCGCTAGGAGATTTAATAATACCGTGAAACTCTTATCGGACCAACCATTGCTTGCCTTCAATTTTAACAGTTCAAGAACGGATGACAACCTTGTGTATTGCAGCTTGCAACCTAGAAACAAAGGTTTCTGAGTCCTCCATCAAGCTCTCAAATTTACCAAACTCTCTCTTACTATAGTTCCCTTCTGCATCGCATAGCATCTGATCCAGATTATCATCTTGCGACCTATCCTCATCGAAAGCACAGTCCACAACCGGCATATCGTTATCTCTCTCGACGATACTATAATTACCTTTCTGTATAATCTTCTTTTCACTGTGACTGGTCCAACATGTATACCCCTTTTTGAAGCCCCTTCAAATCAATTGAATTTCAATCTACACTGAGTTGGTAAACATCTTTAGATTATCGCAATCAATGCATGGACAACACATATATTCTATCCTCTTCTTCAACAGATCCATCTCGGCTGCTCCTTTAAAAGCAGACACACCATTAATGTACTCCTCACTCACACGGTTCTCAACATACATCCAGTTTCAGTCTATCTACATTACACATGTAACAAATTAGCTAGTGTCAATTTGGATTATTAATGCTACTATAGCTAATCAGCCTAGCTACTTACACACATAATTGTCATTCACTTTATAAAAAATTGTCCATATCTAAATTAAGTAGTTAGCCACGTATTCTGAAATAATATATATATATATATATATATATATATATATATATATATATATATATATATATATAAAGCAAGAATATATTGAAGTAAACTAGAAGTACTGACCCATTCTTAAATTGGAGCAAACTACCATCTCTCTCTATTACAAGGCATATAAGTTATTAGAAGTAAATACTAATATCTAATCATTAAGAACAAATCGATCTGCAACGATCTGCAAACGGTATGTTTTCACCAAACTCCTCAAAGTCAGCCGCCTCCTTCAATGCAACGTAATGAAAACAAATCTGTTGAGACCACGTTGGATATATAATAACATGGCGTATCTCAGACGGTTCCAACCACAAATCATCTATGGTATAAAACTATCACAGACGGTTTGTATTAATAACCGTCTGTGAACTAACATAGATGATTATTTATACAAACCGTCTGTGATATTTGCCATTATCACATATGGTTTGTATAAATAACCATTTATGAATTATCACAGAAGGATATTAATAGGAACTATCTGTGATGACTTACGTTATCATAGACGGTTCGTATGAATAACCATCTACAAAAATATCACCGACGGTTATTCGTATGAACTGCCTATGATAATTACAACACAAACGGTTCCATATGAACCGTCTGTGATGTAACCGTCCAGTATAACCTCTTTTGTAGTAGTGCCAGGGACTAGAGGAGCCTTCCAGAACCTGAGAAGCTTGCGGGGGACCCTGATTGCCTTGATTTCTTTCGGCAGCTTCCCGATTGAGCTGTGTTAGCGACAATACTTTCCTTTCTATACAAGTAATATAGATTATGCTAGTTATCTTGTGCAAACCTTGCGACACGATTTGATCCTGTAATCTCATGTAATCCTGTGTAACTAATGCTGATTGATTCGGTTGTACAGTTGCCATACTCGACAACACTATTGCCCATCCGACAAATAGAAGAGATGGACATCATCGCTGTTCTGTGTGCGACATTTTCTCCCACCTTGTTTCTTTACATGGTATTATACTTCTCTCGATCATAGGCCTTTCTTGCTCCCTCCCTCACCCTTCCCATTGCCATCGACACCACTGCCTGGACCTCCCTATCCATCCTGGCGCTGATGTCTCACGCCGTCGCTGGTAGGTGCATGCAGTTCAATATGATATCAAAGAAAAAAAAGTCCTAAGTTCAAGACCTAGCTAATGTTATACAAAAATAATTGTGACCAACTTCTAGTTCATGTCTTAGACCTGGATTGTGAGCCATAAGCTTAAGTTTTGGGTCTTTTCTCAAAAAAATATGATTCAACATATTTCCTTACTTCTAGTTCACGCAATATTAATAAAAAAATAATTACGACTCACTTGTAGTTCAATAAGTTGTATGATCATGCAACACAACAGAAAAACTAGAGCAACATACGGCCATAGGATAGTATATGGTTCATTGGGAGGTTCAGGAAAATTTATTTAGGTGCGCGTCATGTGCGTACGTTCATATATATATATATATATATATATATATATATATATATATATATGTGTGTGTGTGTGTGTGTGTGTGTGTGTGTGTGTGTGTGTGTGTGTGTGTGTGTGTGTGTGTGTGTGTGTGGAGTTGCAGCTCCGGCAATGGCGACACTCTCTCGTACACAAATACGTACACACACAGTATACGAAAGTACACAGGTATTTTGCGCCGCGAACCACTTGCAGCTTTTTGGTTTTTCTTCTCCTTTTATTGACTCGAGATTACACTGCACGATCTAACTGACTCCTAACGACTCGGCCACTTCAACGGTGCACGGCCATACGACGCACCCATGATCTATACGGCAGCTTCGCCACGAACATGAGCGTGACTCGGGCTGCATGCAGTTACATGCAAACAAACTACGTACAAACAGAAAGCCTAACTTGGATGCTAACAATTTGTCATGACTCAGACAATGTAAATCTACGTGCAACAAAGTAAAAACAAGTGACGTGATTAACCCAACAAATCACCCCCTTAAGCGCGGCACTTGTGCTTCACCTCGGCTACGCCAATCTTGTTCCGTAACTCGATGAACTTCACTCGTCCTAGGGGCTTTGTCAGTGCATCGGCAAGCTAGTCTTCAGTTTTTGTGTGTTCCACTTCCACCATGCCGTCATTGACACATTCCTGGATGAAATGATATCGGGTGTCAATATGTTTGCTGCGACCGTGATGCACAGGATTCTGGCACAACTCAATTGCAGACTTGTTGTCAATATGAAGTTTTACCTTCAGTGATGCTGCTCCCGTCAGCTCGCTGATCAATCTACTGAGCCAAACACCTTGGCATGCTGCTATTGCTGCTACTATATATTTAGCTTCACAAGATGAAAGAGCAACAATTTTCTGCTTTTGTGATGCCCAAGTTATCAAGCTGCCTCCATAGAAAAACACCATCCCTGATGTGCTCTTTCGATCATCTGAATCTCCAGCGAGATTGCTGTCACAGAAACCGAACAACTTGGGCTGCGGCACACTAAGCTTCTTGTACATACATCCAAACGAGACTGTACCACTCACGTACCTTAGGATGTGCTTGACTGCCGCCATGTGCTGCTTTGAGGGAGCCTCCATGTATCGGCTGACAATGCCGACGGCGTATGCGATATCAGGTCGTGTATGAACCAAATACCGCAGATTGGCAACAATGCTGCGGAACTCAGTGCGATCAACAGCTTCACTCCCGTCATTCTTCGACAGCTTCAAGAGATTTTCCATTGGCGTTGCACATGGATTGCAACCCGCCATTCCTGCCATCTCAACGATCTTCTGAGCATAACTCTTTTGACCCAGTGTGATGCCTTTTGCTCCTTGCTGCACCTCGATGCCTAGATAGTAAGACAACAGGCCAAGATCACTCATATGAAACTTACACTTCATCTGCTCCTTGAACTCGACAATGACATCGTCAGTTGGGCCAGTGACGATTAGATCGTCAACGTACACCCTCACAAGCAGGACTGCACCGTTCTTCTCCCTCCGGTACACCGCGTGCTCCAAACGACTGCGGATGAAGCCGAGCGACTACAGCATGGAGTAGAGCTTCTGGTTCCATGCTCGCGGGGCTTGGCGTAGGCCATATAGAGCTTTCTTGAGCTTAAGCACCATGTGTCTGCGCTCGGTGTCGACAAAACCTGGGGGCTGCTGTACATAGACCTCCTCGGCCAGCTCTCCATTGAGAAAAGCTGACTTAACGTCCATGTGATGGACACTCTAGCCTCCATGCGTCACTAACGCAAGTAGCATGCGCACTGTCTCCATGCACGCGACCGGTGCAAACACTTCATCATAGTCGAATCCTTGTCTTTGCGCGTATCCCTTTGCGACGAGGAGTGCCTTGTGGCGCACAACCTTGCCATCTGGCGCCTTCTTCACCTTGTAAACCCACTTGAGTCCGATGGCGCGCTGTCCCGCTGGAAGTGTCGCACACTCCCAGGTGGCGTTCTTCTCAATGCACCGCATTTCCTCCTCCATCACCTCCTTCCAGCAGGTTTCCCTGAGTGCCTGCTCCACGCTCGCCGGTTCGTCAGCGGCGAACATGCAAATCCCGCTGTACTCGAGGTCTTGCTGCACCGTGTTGTCGTAGAGGTCGCGGTAGTGTAGTGGCGCGCCGTCAGAGTCGTGTGAGCCCCCGTCGGAGGTGAGACCCATGCCGTGCCTGTCGCCTGTGATTGAGCTGGCGTGGACGGCTCGGTCTCCTGTGGGATATTCGATGGCGCATCTCCGTCGGTTACAGGACTCGCACCTCCGTTCCCTGGATCACCACCTTCCTCGCTCCCTGGAGTTGGACTGCCACCCACCATGGTGACATACTTGACAGTGAACGAGTCCAGCATGTCACGACGTCGTGTGTGGCTGCGCTCGTGCTCGTCTCCCAGGCCTTCTCTTCCTTGAAAAGTACATCCTGTGAGATGTGCAGTTTGCGTGCCTTGGGGTCGTATACGCGATAGGCTTTGCTCCCGTCCTCATAACAGACAAAGATCATTGGTGTAGAACGATTAGAGAGTTTAGTGACACCAGGGCCGACATTCTTTACGTGAGCCACACAACCAAAGGTCCTGAAATAAGACACATTAGGCTTGCGCTTGTACCCCGCCTCGTATGGCGTCCTTCCTTCTAAACTTCTCATCGGAGCTCTGTTCAAGATGTGGACGGCGGTCTTTACAGCCTCTGCCCAGAACATGGCCGGAACGTGCATGCCCTTTAGCAGGCT
Source organism: Melocanna baccifera (assembly GCA_036346265.1). Classification (NCBI taxonomy): domain Eukaryota; kingdom Viridiplantae; phylum Streptophyta; class Magnoliopsida; order Poales; family Poaceae; genus Melocanna; species Melocanna baccifera. The sequence continues at coordinate 22,403,625 of CM070686.1, forward strand.
TCACGCCATCTCCACAACCGTGCGGTTCCTACGCTCGACGACTCCATTTTGTTGTGGGGCATATGGAGCTGTTGTGTACCTCATGATGCCTTGCTCGTCGCACCACTCCTTGAACTCGATGGAGTTGAATTCGCCACCACGATCAGACCGGAACGCCTTGAGCCTGACGTCACATTCATTCTCGGCGAGAGCCTTGATCTTGCGAAAATACTTGAAGGCCTTGTCCTTGGTGCGCAGAAACTCCAACCACATGAACCTGCTGTGGTCGTCGATGATCAACAGGAAGTATTTGTTGCCGCTTGGTGTAGCTGAGATGATTGGCCCGCATAGGTCGCCATGGATGAGCTCCAACCCTTGTTTGGCTCTGTACGCCAAGGCTTGCGGAAACGGCGCTCGGCTCTGCTTGGCGAGCACGCAACCGTCGCAGAGCTGGTCCACGCGGGCGATCAAAGGTACTCCGTCCACTAGCTTCTTTGCGGCGAGGTCGTGGAGGGCGCAAAAGTGCAAGTGCCCATAGCGCGCATACTAGCGCCACGCCATGTCACCAGTCTTCGCCAACAAGCAGTGAGGCTCGGTGATGTTAAGCCTGATGGTGTACATGCGGTTAGGGGAGCGTGGAACCTTCGCCAGGAGGAGCCGCGCTCGATCAAATATAGTGAGCACGCTGTCTTCAATATTGATCTTGCAGCCAATCTCGTCGAGCTGGCCTAAGCTCACGATGTTGCTGCGCAGATGAGGTATGAAGTACACCTCGGTGAGAACCCTGTGCTTCTTGTTCTTGCACTCGAATAGCACGGATCCCTTGCCTTCAATGCTCACGTGCGATCCGTCTCTGAAACGTACAGTGCCCTTGATGCTGTCATCGAGCGACACCAGCATAGACCGATTGCCGGTCATGTGGTTGCTAGCCCCAGTATCAAGGTACCAGACATCAGAGCTTGGATCGGCCGGGATCACTTTGGACTTGTTGAGGAAGACTTGCTGCTGCTAGTGGTCAGCAACCTGCACAAACTCACAATGTTCGGCCATGAGTACTGTAGGTCGATCCTCCTCCACATCAGCGAGGTTTGCCTCCTCCTTGCGCTCGCGCCGCTTGCTGCGACAGTCGCGTGCCCAGTGGCCGCGCTTGCCACAGTTGAGGCACATGTCGCGGCTGTACTGCGATCCTTGTCGTCACGCGCGCCGTCGCTCTTCCGAGCCTGTGGCTTGCCGCAACATCGGTTGTTGTTGTTGCGGCCATACTTGGAGCTACCCGACGACCCCTCGCTAGCTTGACGCTGCTTCCAACGAGCTTCCCATCCCTCTTCGGAGAGGAGAAGCTTACCGCTGAAGTTGGTGCTTGGAGCGGTGCCGCTGAAGCTCGTGCGCCCACCATGCCGTTCCTCCGCCGCTTTTAGTCGCCCGGCCAATTCCTCAATAGATAGTGTGTCAAGATCGAGCATGGTCTCGATCAACAACGCAATCTGTGAGTACTTCTCCGGAACGGCCTGCAGGAACTTACTCATCACCATGTCATCGCCGTGCGGATCGCCAAGGAACGTGAGCTGGATGGCAAGCTTGGTGATGTGGATAGTCAACTCGTCCACCGTCTCGCCGTCGCGGAACTCTAGTGAGTCAAACTCGCGCCGAAGTGTCTTGGCCTTGGCCTTGCGTACGCGATCAACGCCGACGTGAATCGTGCGGATCGAATCCCAAGCAGCCTTGGCGATGGGCTTCGTGGCGATGGAGCCCATCATCTCCGGAGGCACTGCCTTGCAGATCGCCTCCAGTGTGGCACGATCCACCTGGAAATCGACGCAGTCGGAGGTCATGGCGCCCCAGAGGTTTCTGGCCTGCAACATCACCTTCATGAGTGTAGACCAATCGTCGTAGTTGGATCGCGTCAGTGTCGGCCAGTTTGCAGAGCCGCTGCTCTCACGGATGATCGTCGTCTTGTGGCCGCGCGTCCGCGGGCGTCGTGGTGGCAGAGATGGAGAGTTCCAGCGACCGTGTCGCCTGGTGTCATCCGTCAGTGCTGACATCGTCGGCGAGGATCTGCTCGTCCAGCTCTGATACCACTTGTAGTTGCAGCTCTGGCAATGGCGACACTCTCTCATACACAAATACGTACACACATAGTATACGAAAGTACACAGGTATTTTGCGCCGCGAACCATTTGCAGCTTTTCGGTTTTTCTTCTCCTTTTATTGACTCGAGATTACACTGCACGATCTGACTGACTCCTAATGACACGGCCACTTCAACGGTGCACGGCCATCCGACGCACCCACGATCTATACGGCAGCTTCGCCACGAACATAAGCGTGACTCGGGCTGCATGCAGTTACATGCAAACAAACTACGTGCAAACAGAATGCCTAACTTGGATGCTAACAATTTGTCATGATCCAGACAACGTAAATCTCCGTGCAACAAAGTAAAAACAAGTGACGTGATTAACCCAACATGTGTGTGTGTGTGTGTAATATGTGTGTAGGAAAATTTATTTAGGTGCGTGTCATGTGCGTACGTTCATACATATATATCTGTGTGTGTGTGTGTGTGTGTGTGTGTGTGTGTGTAATGTGTGTGTAGGAACAAAAATGCATCTGATCTGATCAGAGCGCGCTGCAGTTCGCTGGCTGGAAGGAGAGCTGTCCCCTGCCAAGGTCGTAGAGCAGATGCATGTTCTGCTGCTGGAAGTTGCCGATGATGCTGCTGCTGTCCTCCGATCTGTTGATCGCCATGCACGCCGTGAAGTTATCCACGGGCATCCAGTAGTTCTCCGGCGGCAGCGCCATGTCCGCGCCGCCACTGAAGTGCAACACCAGCGTTGGCACCTTGTGGTCAGCGTCGCCCCGCGAGAGGCACAGGTCCAGCCCACTTGCCTCGGCGGGCGGAGGCACCAGGCTGCTGGCGCCGAGCTGCTTGATCAGCTCGTCCTTCAGAGCCTTGTACGCGCCGTCGACCAGCAACGAAATTGAGCTGCCGGAGTCGATGATGACACCACCGGACCAATTCCCGGAGCCGACCTGCCGGAGATCGAACAGTGTGCTCGGAATGGGTAGCTTGATCTCGCCTACGGTCAATCCCACCAGAGGGAGGTAGTAGAACGAGTAGTATGGGTATGGGGAATGTCTGGGGATCTTCACGAATTGCATGGACATGACGGGGTTTTCATCGCTCAAGCTCGCCGAGGCGCCGACGAACAGGTGGCTGGGTGCCACGTCGTTGCTGATGTAGGGCGTGAGGCAGTAGGAGAATTTGGTAGCGCCCGCCTGGGAGACCAGCGACAGGCTGCCGCGTCCAAGCCCGATGATTCCAGATGCACCAACGAGGTCTCCCGGCTCAATCCTGCTGTCGTTCACGCACCCGAAGGCGAGATCCACGGTGCCGGACTGGAACGTGAAGACCTCCGTGCCCAGGTGCCCGATGATGCTCCCGGAGCCGTAACTGGCCCCGAAGACGCAGCTGCCGTCCGGCGCGCAGGCGTGGTAGTAGTTGGCCAGGCAGAGGTCGTCCGTGCAAGGCACGGGCTGGACGCTGCGTGACTCGGATTCGTTGTAGTACGGGAGGTTCTGCTTGAAGCAGTTGTTTGGGACGCAGGCCGTGCACTGAGTCCAGACGAGGTCGCTGCCGGTGTCGATGATGGCCTCCGCGCGCTGCGGCGGGTTGCCGATGAGGTACTCCGCGATGTACTCTCCCTGAGCCGAACGTCCCTGAGCCGAACGGATGGGCGCGCTCACGCCGCCGGCGGACGTAGACGCCAAGCGCTGCCGGCTGCGCTCTACGGCGCGGCGCACGCGATCCGCCATGGTGTAGTCTCCCTTGGAGTCGACGTGTGTGAGCTCGATGTGGAGGCCTGCACCACAAGTTAGGGCAGCACTGGAGCAAAACAGCACGAGAACAAGAACATAGGTTCGCGCCATTGTTTCTCTCTCTCTTTCTTAGTTACCTGTTCTAGTATTGGTTCGCGCCATTGTTCATATATATACACATATACAAGCCTGCATGTACTTCTGCAATAGACGAACATCTACAAGTTGAGCAGACTTACTAGTATCAAGATGCTCGCAGCTTTGACGCCTGTGATACTCCTTCCTACAAGTAGAGCAGACTTACTAGTATCACGACGCTGACAGGTTTGGACGACTGTCATACTTCTTCCGTTCTTTTTTATCTGATTTTTACAGTCTTCAGAATACAAATTTAACTATTATTTTTTATTACTTTACATTAAAATGTATAATAAAATTATAATATTATAGATGTATAATAAAATTATAATATTATAAAAGTATTTTTAATGACAAATCTCATGATATAATTTTGGTACAATTTTTATATATAGCCAAACTTGGTATTTTTTTAAATCTTTTAGCTGTCAAACTTGACGGCGCAGATTCGAAGACGTCAAATAACCGAGAACGGAGGGAGTACTTGGTACATCATATGAAAACGTCTATCCATGGGCATCCACTGGTTTGGCGACCATGCACTCCGGCCGCCACCTCCATCTGTAATCTCTACGAAACATTTTTTTTAAAAAAAAAAACCCTATCTCTAGTTCCTAGTTCTTACCTCAGAGTTTTTATATAAGAGTTTGTTGTACGCACGTTTCACCGTGTCGATAACACGTCGGTTGTATTGTGATTGTGATCTAGTATTTCCCGTCCGATAAGTAGACTTCCTGGTATCACGACGCTGACAAACTTGGGATGCCTGTTGCTTTTGTAGTTGGTACATGAGCAACTTGGGACACTTGTTATTTAGCAACTACCTGATTTCTTCAAGGATGATCCGATTGGCCGAAGGAGCTGTACCTGGGCAGGACACACCTTCGATTGGATTGTGCTAGAGAGGTTAGTTGATCGACGAGAACTAGTTTAAAAAAGCTCACACAATTGAGTGGCTAGTCCTAATATTTCCTTTTAAATCATTTATTAAAGTTCATTTCGTATACAAGTGTATTCATAATTTAGAATACCGAGGACAATCTGCCAGCTCCTTAGATGATGCATGTTTTGCATGTTGGGCTGCTGGCTAGCTGACCAGATAGGGACACAAACTGATCAATCCATCAAAAGAACAATTGCCACCGGTGTACTTGAATTCACCATTCCCTGCCATCTTTTTCTAAACCCAACAGCTAAAGCAGCCACCAGATTTCCATTGTATAAGATCAGACACTTGGAAATGTGTATCTAGTTCATGTCCTCTTTCTCGATCTATGCATGCACAATAGAAGAATTATGAACGTGTAAAACATAATTATTTTACTAATTAAACTGTTTGCCCTTTGACCCCTTTTCAGATCTTATGGTCGCCTGATTCGAGATATTGCCTGGGGCTGATAGTCACGTAAGTTGCAATACACCGTAATCCATATGATTAATGCTGATATCCAACAACATAATCTGGCCCTATACGTATAGGGTAGGCACGTCCTTCCCTTGTCTGCTGATCATGCCAGGAAGACTGGCTGTCTTACTAGCGTAATGAGCTAACTAAGCTAAGATGGAGGGCCACTCCTCTAACAGTAACCTCTCATAGTTGAGGGGCCCTAATGAGGGAATGGGGGTCCCGATCTTCCGATGAAAAGGATAAGTTCAATTGTTGATATGACATTGACGATGAGGCTACTTGATCGAGACGATCAAGTCCATCTAGCAATCGCTACACCACATCCTAGTCGATATCAACCGTGCCAAGAACACGGTTGACCTAAACACGAGGTTCAAGTCTGCAAGCAATCGAAGAACAAGTAAGAACAAGATAAAGAGCAATATAACTATTGCGAATATGAATGAGGAACACAAAGGGTTAAGACTGCAATCGCAGTTATTGGTCTAGTCGACACAAGAACACACGACGAAGTCTCACGGTAGAAAACTAATGAAAACAAGTCTGAATTACATGGCCAATTAACCCTCTATTTATAGGGGCACACAGACCCTTACTTATGAAAAGTACACATGGAAAGTAATCAAATCATAGCTAATTCTATCTCTGTTTCCAAAGCTGAAAGATTGTTTTGATGATTTCGTCATGCACAGAAGGAATTTTGGGATAGGGCTAGATCCGTTGAAAAGAGGACGAGATAAACTTTTCGTGCTGTACTTACACATTTCAAATGGACTATTGATGCGAAATCTATGAGCATTTAAAGGTGGTCATGTCAGGCTGAGTCAGTGTCGGTTTATTTTTTGATGATTGTGGTGCGCACAGAAGGAATTTAGAGGTATGATCAGATCCATTGGAAAGTGGATGAATTCTTCTTTCCATGCTGTACTTGCGCACCTCAAATGGAGTTCGTATGCAAAAGTTATGCATATTTGAAGTTGGACCTATCAGGATAATTCGAACTGATTCGGAGGCCGAATTGAATTCGAAAATGTGTCCCACTTAAACTCTTACTTGAATTGATCCAAAATTGACGTGGTGACACTGAGCAAGAGTTGGAAAAGTGATACGGGGTCGCCGGATCTTCTCGACGTAGAATGCATACTCGCGGGAGTCTTCATGAATCGTAATGATCCTCCAATGCCAATGCAAAGTACGAACACTCTTTAATCCGTCAAAACACGCTCGTGTTGATTTCGCCGACCACCAAGCGAAGATGTATCGTGCACTCAATTTCTAGCGGAAAGGCTAAACGATCTTGATTGAAGAACACTCCTAATTCCCTATGAAATTTCAGCAGCAACGATAAACTCGAACAAACTTTAGTAGATTAATTTTTCTTAAAGGTGGTATGAGCCCTAAAGGTTATCAATACATGACTTATATAGTCCCTTGGGACGTCCATATGGTCTCCAAATCGAGTACAACTCAATCCTATATGGTTTTAGATACAAACTCTCACAAAAAGGAAGTTGGATTTTACAACCGTCATATTGTTTCGGTTATAACTTTTGATTCATGATGATTTTGATGATTAGGCTAGATCCATTGCATAGCCCTTGAAATTATCTTTTCAACGAGTGCAAGAACGCCCGAAGCGGACTCTGTTTGTGAAAGTTATGGCCTTTTTAGTAACTGTTTGTCAGGCTGTCCCGAACTGAATCCGAATTGAATTTTGAGTTGAATCCGAGTTTGAATCCAGTTGGGCTTGTGGGAGGTACGAATTGGGCTTGAAAATCTTATCCAAAACTTATACTTTAAGTCCTTGGTCTCCTCCCTTTTGCTCTCCCACTGCATGGTCTTTTTTCACTTCCACATAGGCATTTCTCTTATGTACTCCATCCAGCAAATGAGCTTTGTTCTTGTTGGCTCCATCCGTATGGGCTTTGTTCCTTCATATCTTTAGCATTAAATGTGGTTATCCTCTTTCTTGTACTTCTCCATAGAATGTCCTCATCATCCTTCCCTTCTTCAAGAAAAACTGTCATCGGTTTTTGATAGCCTGAAATTGTACTAAACAAAGAATACAACGTGTATGCATAGTATATATATTTGTTATCCATACTTCTTCGGCTTATCTTATCATGAACTTCTGAAGGTATAGTGAACAAAAAGAACAACACATATGCGTAGTATATATAAGAGTCAATTGTTGTGGCATTCTCATTATTTTGCACAAATCGATGAATATAGCAGCGATCGAAAGATGTATGCATTACAATATTGTTATTCACATCATTTTCCCTCCCATAAAAGAAAGTCGTCCTTGACTTTTCTAAGGACATGGATAGATCATTAATAGGCAAAATCAGATTTAGTTGTTCAGATATAGAGAAGAAAATTTTGAATACCTTCCATGCTTCAACTGCGTTATTCTAAGTATTTTTACATGATTGTACATTAAAGGGTAAATAAGTAGGATTATGAAATCTTTTTAAACAACATGCACTATTGTTGATACTCATTTCATTATGTTCATGACATAGCACAAAAGGTTGTTTATCCATAATATGCAATTTCAATTCAGCAAGCTTATCACATGTAATGCAAATTCTATGAACATAAAATTTATCATCTACACCATAATCTTCAATCAAATTAAACTTATATGTGTAGGTATGGTTAGTAACTAGTGATTTTGAACATAAAATTTCAGCAACATTATCAATCACACTAGATAGTTATCTAGGATCATCAAACATGATATGACACAAAAAATCATTAGGAAATATTCTAGTAAGAACTTCCTTATGAGTAATCAATTCTACATTATGTAAATTAAGTATAGAAATTTCGGAACATGGAGTTTTCGGTTGTTCATATGAGTTCTCACAATTACTCACCTTTGCATAATTAAATTCAGCACTACTATTGTTACCTTTGTTGTCCTCCTCAGATGATGTAAGTGCTGGGGGTTCTAAATTATTAGGATGTACCATCGGTGCATCAAGTTCTTCATTCCCTTCCGTGATTACCACTCTCTCATTTGCCTTCAAAGGTGCTGGTTGTTGAACATTTAATTCTTTATTTTTAATATCAGCCTGCACAATATGATAAACAGCACAAGAAGTAGATATTAATGCGTTAGTTTTAGATTCATCCTCACTTTGTCTATCTACTGCTTCTCTCTTTTCTTTTGGTGTCTCTCTCATATCTCAACTTGGATGATCTCAACCTCACATATGGTGGAATCACACAGCTCACTCTTTTTATCACTCTCATTCAATTTAGCTATGTGGCTCTCATCCTCACGTGGGTTGTGATGTATCTCAGGAACTACATGCTTTAGAATATCATTATATGTCTTCTTGACCGAAGGAAAGATCCCATGCTCGATTTTCGTCTCATGTGTCACACTAGTAGAGGCAGTATAATTGAAGTATGGACAGGGAGAAAACTGTGGTGTACGTCTCTCCATAAGTCTTTTCTCCTCTTGAATAGCACAATTCGTAAGATCTTGCACACTACTAAAATATCTATCTTAAAGTGTGACGGCGATCTTAGAATTCAATTCTCTTTTAAAATATGCATTCTCTTTTAATGCACTAGTAACACCGGCCTGACGTAATACATTTTGTAGCTCAAAATAATATTCTTAAATAGTATTATTCCCTTGTGTGATACTCTCTAAATAGCAAAACAATCTCCGTGCATAATAGGATGGCACAAATTCTCTCCTCATGAGTGCCTTCAAATCTGACCAATAATGAATTCGTTTCCAAATCGTTGATGCCACCAACTATACGCATAATTTTCAAATTCTCTAGTGGCACGCATCACCTCTTGATCTTTGGGAAGCTTTTGAAATCTAAACACTTTCTCCATTCACCATTCCCACTCAAGATACTCTTCTAAATCTTCACTTCTATAGAAAGGAATAAAGTTATCTTTTTTTTGTTGTGGATGAAGTGCCCGTACAATATCATTCATGATGTTCGAGCGTAACACTTTCATTTGATGATTGAATTCAATGCACATATCTTGCGCGGAATTATTGATCTCTACCTTCAGTTGTTCTTTCAAGGTGGAAAAAGTGGCGGTAAACTCATTGCGTAAAGTTCCCCTCAAAGCTTGAAATTGAAAATGATTCACTAGGGTATACTCCTCTCCCATATTATTGTCTTCACCTATTATTGTTAGTGATACAAAGAACGCACAAATACCGCGACATATATATAATATGTGGAGTTCACTCTATATCACTTTTTCCTCACTAAGTAAAGTTCTTACCTTTTCGAAGTGAATTGAGACCAAAAAGAAACTTACACTTGATGGTGTCTACAATTGCAAGTGATAATCAAGTGGATTTAAAAGTAACCCACAATTACACGGTAAAGGATATTTAGTGAAGTTTGGTTTGGAAGTATTTATCCTACACAATCTAAGTTTCACGATGTTGTTGAATTAAGTAATAATTCAAACTAGAAAACTCTTGCCTATGTGCTGATCCACAAAATATAAGTGAGGTATATGAACGCACACGCAATAATCAATGTGACTCAATGCAAACAAATGAATGAGCTAAAAGAAATAATCAAAAAATATTAGCTCATTTTGCATTAAGTACTAAGAAAGACGCTAGCCAATTGCAATAATATAAATTTAAGGGCACAAGATTGCTCAAATGAATTAAAATCTTCAACTGAATATGTAGTATAAAACACACACCCAAGTTCTCCCTTTTTCCACATTTTTTTGCTCTCTTCTTTTTTTTCTTTTTTTTGGCTACCCTACTAGTGACTCAAAAGATTCAAATTCTTATTCTGAGTCTAATGAGGCATATGAGTCACAAACTTTTTTTTTGAAAAATGTAGGGGTATAAACTTTCTCTTTTTTTCTTTTTGATCGGCCGAGTGAGTGATGCACAAGTCTAATGTTCAGTTGAGAGTAAATTATTCAAGAGTAGCCCATGATGCAATATCAATGACTAGTCTCAAGTGTTCAAAGGATTTAAGAGAAGATCGGTTTGTATGGTGTTCGGCTGTTTCAATTGCGCATGGAAAGGAATTCAAGAAAATCAACCTGAACACGAATTCTTCTCTTGGATTTCGGATAGCACTTCCCTAGAGTTGGTTTCGGATGGCAATATCTCTAAGTGTTCGGATGAGGACAGCTAGCCAAACCGACTTAGATTCTAGGGTTGTACTCAAATTGTTCTTGAAAGAGTTGTAGATACAAGCTAAAAAGGTGGCTAGGGTTTGGGGTACGTCCGCCCACCAAGAACCGAAAGCAAAATTGAATCTATTATTTTTTTGGAGCTAATTGAAGGATCAACTAGCAGATTTTTAAATATGTAAAATAACAATGATTAAACAACGCAAAAGGACAGTAAAATCAACATGTAAACAAAATTTTTAATGGATCAAAACTTAATAAAACTCACAAAAATAACAGATACGAAACAAGGGTTTAGATTTTTTTGAGGCAATTTTCAGCTATATTGGACTATAGGACATAAATAAATCAATCTAAAAGTAAAGGGATAAGATCTTACCGAGTAAATCGGCTCTGATACCAAGATGATACGGGATCGCCCGATCTTCTCGACGTAGGATGGATACTCGCGGGAGTGTTGATTAATCGTAATGATCCTCCAATGCCAATGCAAGGGATGAGCACTCTTTAATCCGTCAAAACACGCTCGTGTTGATTTCACCGACCACCAAACGAAGATCTATCGTGCACCCAATTCCCAGCGGAAAGGCTGAATTATCTTGATTGAAGAACACTTCTAATTCTCTATGGAATTTCGGCAGCAATGATAAACTCGAACAAACTTTAGTAGATTGATTTTTCTCAAAGGTGATCTGAACCCTAAAGGCTGTCAATTCATGGCTTATATAGCCCCTTGGGACGTCCATATGGTCTCCAAACCGAGTACAACTCAACCCAATATGGTTTTAAATACGAACTCTCACAAAAAGGAAACTAGATTTTACAACCGTCATATTATTTCAGTTATAACTTTTGATTCATGATGACTTTGATGATAAGGCTGGATCCATTGCGTATCCCTTGAAATTATCTTTCCAACGAGTGCAAGAACGCCCGAATCGGACTCTGTTTGTGAAAGTTATGGCCTTTTTAGTAACTGTCTGTCAGGCTGTCCCGAACAGAATCCGAATTAAATTTTAAGTTGAATCCGAGTTTGAATCTAGTTGGGCTTGTGGGAGGTACGAATTGGGCTTGAAAATTTTATCTAAAGCTTGTACTTTAAGTTCTTGGGCTCCTCCTTTTTGCTCTCCCACTGCATGGTCTTTTTTTCCCACTACCACATAGGCATTTCTCTTATGTGCTCCATCCAACAACATGGACTTTGTTCTTGTTGGCTCCATTCGCATGGGCTTACCAAATGTGGTTATCCTCTTTCTTATGCTTCTCCATAGAATGTCCTCATCGGGAAGACATTGACTTGGTCTTGATATATTAGTCGGCTTTCCTTTAGGTGGGCTCCAACCACGAGCATGTAGTGGTGATATAATCCTCCTTGTATTGCTGCACAAATATATATTTTCATTTTTAGATAGCATCATATTCTCATTTAAATCAAATTGAAACCGAAGAAACGAATTCACCTTTTGTTTATTCTTGAGAGCTATGGTCTTATGCGTATGTGGCGTGGTCATATCAGGCCCTGCTTTCTGTGGGCCAGGACCATGCCTGATGCTCATCGGCCCCCTCCATCCCCCGAATTTTGCTAGGGTGATGCACGGGTAACCCCCAAAACTGGGTCAATTGTGGCGACGGCAGCCGGTCTATGCATGGAGACGGTTGGTTTCCCAATTTGTGAGAGACGAGGTGTCGTGTTGGTCCGGACGTGGAGCGCACCTCATTGATTATTGCACCCATTGCCCGTCCATTAAATGGCATTGTCTCATTGCCTTCTTAAGCATGCGGCTGACACCCTTTTTTTCCTTATTTGCTCCTTGGTTCCCTTTCCTGTCTTCTTTCCATTGCTTGCCATTACTTGTTGTTGCCTCTTACCTTTGCTCTCCCTGCTGATTGTGCTCTTGGTCGCCACAATGGTGCGTGCTAGTGATCGCCGTGGCCGTAGTGTGTCGTCAGTTCCATCGAGCAGCTGGGATGGTGGAGAAAATCGTACAGAGGTGACGGTCGGGAAGCGATGGAAGGCATCAGGAAAATTTGGTAGTGTGTTCATGAACACACTAGGTCCATCGATCGCCACAGAGGAGCTGGTGGACTCCCTTGTACACGATGGCAAGGTCATGTCTCGAGAAGCTGTGCACCTTCCTGGCAAGGAGGAGGTCGAGTCGTGGCCGTGGGGGGGGGGACGAAATGGTTGTGTTTGCTACGTACTTCAATGTCGGGCTCTGTGTCTTGGCCGCAAGCTCCATCGATGACCTGCTATGGCTGGATGAGCTGAAGATCTAGCAGTTGACACCAAACACCATCGCGCATCTGGCCGTCTACTCCTAGGTGACCCATTTGCTGGGCACCCAACCTCGCACGATGATCTTCACGTCTCTTCACGATGCACATAGCCAGCTAAAGCGCCTTGCTTCCGGTGAGTTCTCCAACATGTGCAGCGTCAACCTATAGCTCCATGGCACTACCTCGAGGGACTACCCTTTGAACTCAACACGGATGAAGTGGGAGTCCCGTTGGATGGAGCGGTGGTTTTATCACAAATCAAACATGACAGCAGCCTTTGTTTCACTAGCTGCCTCATGGACTATATCTAGTCGCCCCCCCGTGGTGCTTGATTGAGACGACGAGACATAGCTCCAGAGGCTCTGCGCTGTCTGCCTTCAGCAAAACAGGCAAGACTGTGTCGAAGAGTTTTGCATGCTCTGGCTGTCCCCCTGGCTCACTAATGGGAGGTGCAAACAGGTCCTGCTCGGGTGGACAGTGTCCACCCCTCGCTAACGACGCTGGCAAAGCCTACGGGTCCTAGTAAGCCGCTACGTGTCCTAGCGATTCTGTTGGTCTACGTTGTCCTTGCTTCACCTAAGCTCATGTGTTTGTAGTGCTATCACTAGTGGAGGCAGAGCCCCCCGCTTGCATTATTTTTGGGCCGTACATCCTTAAGGAGCATGGCCTTCAAGCTTCAATGATTGTGTGGGGTCCACGTGTCAACCGTGTTTGTGATGCCCTGGGGATTCATGTCCCCGAGTGCCCCTTGCCTGGCGACAGTGGCGGTCGAGGGCATGGTGCGGGTGGCCCATATGGCGAAGGCACCACCAACCACAATAATCCGGCTAAGCGGGGGGCTTGGCATCAGATATCATGGCCGTGCCTCTCTCCTTAGCCCCTCCCAGCCCCACTGGGTCAAGACGCGCCTAGACGAACTCGGTGAACTTGGAAACTCTGAGGCAGTGGATGGCGAGAGTGAGGAGGCTAAGGAGGAGGATGGTGATGAAATCGACGACAATAGCATAGGTGGCACTAGCAGTGAGGATGATGTGCGCATTATCGATGCGGTGAACTCTGCCATGGTGGAGGGGGACCGGGAGCCCCTCGAGACAGCGCACCTTACAGGTGCGGGTAAACACTGACTCACCGGTAAGTGTTTCCAAATGATCTTCCCAGAATGCTACCTGATCGAGTGGCTGAGTTTTCGATTGATCTAATACATGCTATTTCGCCGATTTCTAAGAGGTCGTACCAAATGCGTGCCAATGAGTTAACAAAATTAAAGACGCAAATTCAGGAGTTATTAGACAACGGTTATGTCAAACCTAGCTCGCCTTCGTGGGGAGAGTTAGTACTGTTTGTTAAGAAAAAAGATGGTAGTCAGCATATGTATATGGATTACCGGGCACTCAATGAGGTCACCATCAAAAATAAGTATCTTTTGGCTAGGATCGATAATTTGTTTGATTAGCTTAAGGGAGCAAGAGTGTTCTCTAAGATTGACTTGGGGTCGGGATACCATCAGATGAAAATTCGTCAAGAAGATATACCTAAGACAACTTTCTCAACTCGTTATAGTCTGTACGAGTTCACAATGATGTCCTTTGACTTAACCATGCTCTAGCTTATTTCATGTACCTTATGAACAATGTGTTCATGGAATATTTGGAGAAGTTTGTCATTGTGTTCATTGACGATATTTTGATCTACTCCAAGAATAAGAGAGAACATGAGAAGCATTTGAGATTAGCTTTGCAAAAACTCAGGGAGCACCAACTATATGCTAAGTACAGTAAGTGTGAATTTTGAATGAAGAAAATTGCTTTCCTAGGCCATGTCATGTCAGCAACGGAAGTCGTAGTTGACCCTAGAAAAGTAAAGGATGTGCTTGATTGAAAGTCATCGTTGACAATGACGCAAGTCAGAAGTTTTCTTGGAATGGCTGGTTATTATCGTCATTTCATTGAAAGATTCTTTAGTATAGCTAGGCCATTTACACAATTGTTAAAGAAGGAAAAGAAATTTATTTGGACACCAGAGTGTGAGAAAAGTTTTCAAAAGCTAAAGGAATGTTTGACCACAGCCCAGTGTTAGTATTGCCAGATATTAATAAGGATTTTGAGATTTATTGCGATACTTTCCACAAATGTTTGGGATGTGTGTTGATGCAAGACAGAAGAGTGGTAACTTATGCCTCGTGTTAGTTGAGCCCACATGAAGAGAATTTCCCCATGTATGATTTGGAGTTAGCATCCAAAGTATATGCTTTAAAGATTTGGTGTTATTATCTCATAGGTAACCGTTGTGAGATCTACACGGATTATAAGAGTTTGAAATATATATTCATCGAAGCCAATCTTAATCTCAAGCAAAGAAGGTGGTTGAAGTTGATAAAGAATTACAATGTTGGAATACATTACCACCTAGGAAGAGCTAATATGGTAGCATATACTTTGAGCAGAAAGGTTTATTGTAATACAATGATGATCAAGAAAAGTCAGCCAGCCTTGCATGAAAAATTTCAGAAGCTTAGATTGGTGGAGAAAAGATTCCTAGCCATAGTGGAGGTACAGCCGACATTGGATGGTCAAATTCATCAAGCTCGAATAGTGGATGAAAATATTCAGCGGATTAAGATTAATATGAGTAAAGTTAAAGCATCAGGGATTACCAAAGTGTGTGCCAAATAAAAAGGAGTTAAAGAAGTTGTTGCTTAAAGAAGCTCACGAGTCATTATACTCAATCCACCCAGATAGCGCCAAGATGTACCAGGACATCAAGGACAAATATTGATGGCCCACTATGAAGCGTAAGATAGCCGAATATGTTGCACTTTGTGATGTATGACAATAGCAAAAGCTGAGCATCAGAGGCCAGCAGATTTGCTACAACCGCTGAGAATTCCCAAGTGGAAGTGGGAAGAAGTTGGCATGGATTTTATCACAGGATTGCCTAAGACTAAGGATAGTTTTGATTCAATTTTGGTACTTGTGGATCATTTGATAAAGGTTGCTCATTTCATTCCAGTTAGAACAACATATGCAGGAGATAAATTGACAGAGTTATATATGTCGAGAATTGTGAGTCTCCATGGAGTATCTAAAAAATATAGTATCAGATCGTGGATCGTAGTTTACTTCACGATTTTGGGGGAGTTTCCATGAAACCATAGGTACTCACCTGAATTTCAATACAGTGTATCATCCCTAGACCGATGATTAGACCGAGCGTGCGAATCAGATTCTTAAGGTTATGCTAACAACTTGTGTGTTAGATCATGGAGTCAACTGAGATAATTGTTTGCTTTTCGCAAAGTTCTCGGACAATAACAGTTATCAGATCAGTTTACAAATGTCACCGTTTGAAGTTCTATATGGCAGAAAATATAGGACCCTTCTCAATTAGAAAGAGACAGGAGAAAGGTTAAGTCTTTGGACCTGCGACCTTTAATATGATACATGACGTCTTCCATGTGTCTTAGTTGAAGAAGTGTCGGCGTATGCCAATGGAAGTAGTGTCAGTCGAAGCCATTGATCTCCTAGAGGATAAGTCATATAAGGAGTACCCTGTCAAAACCTTCAAAGTGTCAGAGAGTGTGACCAGGAGTAAGGTCATCCGTTTTTGCAAAGTTCAGTGGAGCAACCATTCAGAGGAGGAAGCCACCTAGGAGCGCGAGGAGAATCTTAGAGCAGAGTTTCCAAACCTATTCTCTTAGTGAACCCAGATCTCGGGGTTGAAATCCTGTTTAAGCAGGAGAGGTTTGTAACACCTTAATTTTCAGAGCTTTTTGAAGCCTTTTAAAATAAAATTCACTATTTAGATTTTTCTAGAATTAATTAAAGCTTAAATTAAAATTTTTATAAATTAAAAGAATTTAATATGAATAAAATAAATATTAACATGTGCTAAAAATATTTTATTTAGATTCCCTGTGTCTCAAGGAATTTTTTGGATATATTTGCTATTTTTCTAGAGCTTATGTTATTTTATTTGTATTTCTGAAATAGAAAATCCCTAAAAACCCCTGGAATAGTGGTGGGCCAAGCCCACCACTGTTCATTCAACCCGCTTAAACTTAGCCACCGGATTTCCCCTCTACCGCATGTCAAGCATCCAAGCCTCCTATGTTTTAGCCGTCAGATCCGGTCTTTAGACACGTGTCAACCATCGAAGGGGGGGTGACACTATTCATGTGTGCCATTAGCCGTCGGCCGTCCAACCAGTGCCTTGCCACATGTCATGCATCAGTGGGCTCATGCACTGTTCATCGTTCGCAATCCGAACTCCGTCGCTACTGTCCGAGTTCAACTCCGCCTCGACATTCATGCACGCCCATGACTCTCGGCCATATCCAGGATGGACTCTCAGTGTTCGTGCTTTAAAGCTACACCGTCGCAACCCGGTTCCTTCATCCCGTTGCCGCTCACACCGCCGTACCTCGCCATGAGCTTGAGTCGTCGGAGTTCGCTGTTGCCACCGTTCGCCGAGCAAACCGTCTTCTTTGTTCGCTGCCGTTCGAGACTACTGCCATCTCATGTAGCCACCGTTTGCCATCGCCAGCCAAGCCGTCCAGCCACCGGTGAACCCCTACCGTGTAATTGTCTCACCACACCTTGGCCACACCCTGCCACTCCCACTACTTCGTTGTTCTCCTGCTGTTTGCCTCCTCGGTTTGTGTGCCCACCGCTCGATCGACACGCTTTGCCAACATCAATGTTGACGCCATCCCGCACTCGTGCCTCCACGACGGTTCGCCTTCTCCATGAATCGAGTCCGCCGTGAGCCGAGTCTTCGACAGGTGGGACCCGCACATCATCCACTACTATGCCGTGCACCCATGGACTACTCTAGCCGAGTCAGTGTCCACATTAGTTCCACCTCAACCCTAAGTGCCATGTGTCACCATATGGGTGCCACGTCAGCTCCGGAGCTGTCTCAGATGTCACGTCAGCAAGCCACGTGTCAACCCCTGTTAGCTGCCATGTCAGCCCTAGGAGCCTAGTCAGCATGCCACATGTCTACCACATCATCTCTAGTCGCCGTGTCAGCACAATAGTCACACCATGCACCGTTTCATAAGCCGAGTTTGTCGTAGACCAGCCATTTCATGCACTGAGTCCACAGCACAGTAGAATTTTTTATTTTTCAGTATTTTCTTTAGATTAGATTTTCCAAAGGCCCGTTCTTCTCTGTCTTAACTCTGATTGACCCCGTTCTTTTTTCTAAATTCATCTAAAATTGAGTTCTATCTTTTGATTCTAATTTTAAAGTTTATTTGAATTTTATTTAATTTTATTTTGTATCTAATTCATTTTCTCTCTTGTTAGATCGCGTCTTCGAAGGAGCGCGAGCATCATCAGAAGATTAAGAATTCATAACTGAACAAAACTAAGGCAAGTCATGTCTTTTGATCATATTGAACTCATTTTTCAATCTATTATTTACTTATTTTATTTTAAATTATTTTGCATTGTCACCTTAGGATGGAAAATTATTTAGGGATACTATTTAGTTATCACACAGGTTGTACGATTAATTTACTTAGCCATACCTATAGTTCGATGGGTTCATCATCGCATGTGGTTAATTAATAAATTTGACTAAATGAGATATTGAATCGTAGTTGGTGCCACAGTTATAAAATTTGTGTGCCATGATATTGGTGTGTTAATTGTGTTGGTTATACAAAACTGGTTTTCACTTGGGCGAGTGATCATACTGTAAATGGAGAAATGTGAATTCATTTCGAGAGATGTGAAAGTCTAAGCCATACGGTGCAAATCACATGTCTAATATGGGATACACCTAGCTGATCAATTTATGATATCTCAATTTCAATTTTGCCATTAAGTTGAACATGGTTGCCGATTTCCATAAGGTGCAATAAGGGGGCAATTATCAAATAGATTGTAGCCTACTCGACGGTGAAATTTTAGCGGGCGGAATTGAAGTTGAGGTTGAACATTATAAAGGCTTTGTTGTAACTTTCTATAACATGAGGTTGATCACATCGTATGGGTATAGTTGTGCAACCTCAGCAGAGTGTAAAACTATTCGAATAGCCGTATCCTCGGTTATGGACAATGCTCGTGATTTTACACAAGAGGTGGTTATTTCATAAAACTTGGGTTGGATAATGTTGGAGATGGACAGGTAGTTCACTAGTGGTTTATTTAAGTGAGTGGTTAGTTCATTGGTGGTTCATTACGTGAATGGGACGTGCATGTGTCGTTCATAGGAGTGAATGGTCAGTTCACTTATATGCTATTTAATTCCTTTGGTTATGTATTTATTATTGTTTATCTTAAAGTTCGCTTTTAATCTATTTATTGTATTTACTTTAAATTATTGCTTTCTACAAAATAACCTTTCAGCCATCCATTGGTAAGCCTTACATATTATATTGTATTCATTTGTTACAAATGATTTGCTGAGTACCAATATACTTACGGCTTTATACCCACTGTTGCTCAATTGAAGAAGAGGAGCCATATCAGCAGGAGGTACTTGAAGAAGGATACATCGACAACTTCACGGATTAGGACTTCGCTTTCTATTCAATTACCTGTGGGTATGTCGAGTGGTTTCTACGTTTATTGTTGTTTTTGACTGCTAGTTTCTTAAGCCCTTTAGGCTAGTAAGTTGTAAGCTTGACCATAAGGTCGTACTCTGATAATTATTAATATTTGAGTCTTTATTTTCTTTGTTAATTGTGCATATGATCGATATTTCATCTATGTTTATATTGTGTGCACTAGTGTAATATTAGACTAGTACAATTTACATAGAGAGTTCGGATTTGCATATTCGGGTCTCGACGACACTCATGGTGGTTGGCGTGGATGAGCCTTGGCATGGCGTGCCAGGAGGAGTCAGAGGCACGAGGTGAGAGCAGGGAGTTGCGCTCAAGTCAGAAGTGGCATGGTTGTGCATGAGCCAAAAAGAGCTGGTAGTAGGGTTGCGACGAGATAAGCCAGGAAGAGTTGTGGCAGAAAAAATTGATTGATGTGTTTCAGAAAATGCAAAAGCTTTGATACCATGAAAGTTGTAATCGCTTGCCTTATACTGTTCTATTCATTGGATTATATAGAGTTACAATTACAGGAGCTGTGAACTTGTACAACCAGACAACTATACGGAGACCAACTTAAGAACAGAAACTACTCCTAGTCTGTCGCGGTTCGGTATGGCTGGACGGTGAATAGAGCATCACCCCCACAGTCGATTCCCTCCTGTGATCGTATTCGAGTAGGTGAAACTGCTGATTGTAACAAAACTTGTTGACCTGTTCGAACTTCATACTACTATAGAAAGGGTCATCACAAATGGTTCAAAACCGTCATTATAGACGTTTCCAAACCATCTGAATTTATGAGTCAGTTATAATATGTGGTTATCACAGACGGCTCTCAAATTGTATGTGATAGGTCAAAACACAGACGATTTTTCAACACAACCGTCTATGATATGTCGGTATCACAGACGATTTTTATATAAACCATCTATGATAGCACACATATCAACAGTTTTTTTAAAAACTGTCTGTGATAACAGAAATATCACAGACGATCTATTTTAAAAATCATATGTGATATATATATACATCACAAACAGTTATTTTCTAAAACCATCTGTGATATGTAGATATCACAGACGATTTGAAATACCAAACTGTCTATGATAGCTATTTGAAAAATTATGTTGTTTTTTATTTTTTGGATAGCTTAAGGAAATGCTAGCCATGCCATCTAAACTAAATAGAATATCTCACAAATATATAGCACATAATAATCAACACATAGATCTCACAAATGAAGTAAACAACGCAAGTGAATTATATATATATATATATATATATATATATATATATATATATATATATATAGTACATGACAATTATTATACAGATCTTACAAATGAATTAAACAACTAAATGAAGTACAATTGAATAAATTGTTTGATTAAACACAATTGAGTTATTACAATTATATCTAATGTTTCAACATTTAATTATCATTGCCGAGGTGGAACTCTCCAGTATTGTTTATGACATGCATGTATTTTTTCTATTTATATTTTCAATGGACAAAGAACCTTCTTACTTGGTAGGTGGTTTTCGGCAACACATTTCCCTCTAAGAGGATGTTCGCTAGGAGATCTAATAATGCTGTGAAACTCTTATCAGACCAACCATTGCTTGCATTCATTTTCAACAGTTTAAGAACGGATGACAACCTTGTGTATTGCGGCTTACAGCATAGGAATAAAGGTTTCTCTGAGTCCTCTATCAAGTTCTCAAATTTACCAAACTCTCTCTCACTACAGTTTCCTTCTCCATCATATAGCATTTGATTTAGATTATCATCCTACGATCTATCCTCATCGAAAGCAATGTCTACAACCAATATATCGTTGTCTCCCTCGATGATGCTATAACTATCTTTCTGTATAATCATCTTTTCACCGTGACTAGTTCAACATGTATATCCCTTTTTGAAACCCCTTTGAATCAACTGAGTTTTGATTTGCGCTGAGTTGGTAAACATGTTTAGATTATCGCAATCAATACATGGACAACACATATATTCTATCCCCTTCTTCAACACATCTTGCTTGGTCGCGTTTTTAAAAGCAGACACACTATTAATGTACTCCTCACTCACACGGTTCTCAACGTACATCCAGTTTCGGTCCATCTACGCTACGCATGTAACAATTTAGCTAGTGTTAACTTGGATTATTAATGCTACTATTTCTAATAAGCCTAGATACTTATACACATAATTGTCATTCACCTTATAATAATTTATCCATATCTAAATTAAGTAGTTAGCCACATATTCCTGAAGCAATATATATCAAGAAAGAATATATTGAAGTAACTAGAAGTACTAACCCATTCTTAAATTAGAGCAAACTGCCATCTCTCTCTATTACAAGGCATATAAATTATTAGAAGCAAATACTAACCTTTAATCACCAAGAACAAATCGATCTACAAGCGGCATGTTTTCACCAAACTCCTCAAAGTCGGCCGTCTCCTTCAATGTAGCACAATGAAAACAAATCGTCGAGACCACGCAGAATATATAATAACGTGGTGTATCTCAGACGGTTCCAACCACAAACTATCTGTGATACAAAACTATCACAGATGGTTTATATTAATAACCATCTATGAACTAGCACAGATGGTTATTTATACAAACCGTCTGTGATATATGTCATTATCACATATGGTTTGTATAAATAACCGTCTGTGAATTATCACAGATGGTTATTAATAGAAACTATCTGTGATGGCTTACATTATCACAGACGGTTTGTATGAATAATCGTTGGCAAAAATATCACCGACAGTTATTCATATGAACTGTCTGTGATAATTATAATATAGACGGTTTTGTATGAACCGTCTATGATGTAGCCGTCCAATATAATCTCTTTTGTAGTAGTGCCAGGGACTAGAGGACCCTTCCGGAACCTGAGAAGCTTGCGGGGGACGCTGATTGCCTTGATTTCTTTCGGTAGCTTCCCAATTGAGGTGTGTTAGCGACAATAGTTTCCTTTCTATACAAGTAATGTAGATTATGCTAGTTATCTTGTGCAAATCCTTGTGATATGATTTGATCCTGTAATCTCATGTAATCTTGTGTAACTAATGCCGATTGATTCGGTTATGCAGTTGCCATACTCGGCAACACTATTGCCCATCTGGCAAATAGAAGAGATGGCCGGCATCGCTGTTCTGTGTGCAGCATTTTCTCCCACCTTGTTTCTTTACATAGTATTAGACTTCTCTCGATCATATGCATGTCTTGCTCCCTTCCTCGCCCTTCTCGTTGCCATTGACACCATTGTCTGGACCTCCCTATCCATCATGGCGCCGATGCCTCACGTCGTAGTTGGTAGGTGCATGCAGTTCAATATGGTATCAAAACAAAAAAGTCCTTAGTATCAAAACAAAAAAGTCCTAAATTCAAGACCTAGCTAACGTTATACAAAAATAATTGTGACCAACTTCTAGTTCATGTCCTAGACCTGGATTGCGAACCATAAGCTTAAGTTGTGGGTCTTTTTCTCAAAAAAAATATGCTTCAACACTTTTTCTCACTTCTAGTTCAAGCAATATTAATAAAAAAATAATTACGACTCTCTTGTAGTTCAATAAGTTGTATGGTCATGCAACACAACAGAAAAACCAGAGCAACATACGGCGATAGGATAGTATATGGTTCTTTGGGATGTTCAGGAAAATTTATTTACGTGCGTGTCATGTGCGTACGTTCAAATATATATGTGTGTGTGTGTAATGTGTGTGTAGGAACAAAAATGCATCTGATCTGATGAGAGCTTGCTGCAGTTCGCTGGCTGGAAGGAGAGCTGTCCCCTGCCAAGGTCGTAGAGCAGATACATGTTCTGCTGCTGGAAGTTGCCGATGACGCTGCCGCTGCCCTCCGATCTGGTGATCGCCATGCAGGCCGTGAAGTTATCCACGCGCATCCAGTAGTTCTCCGGCGGCAGCGTCATGTCCGCGCCTCCACTGAAGTGCAACACCAGCGTTGGCACCTTGTGGTCAGCGTCGCCCCGCGCGAGGCACAGGTCCAGCACACTTGCCTCGGCGGGCAGAGGCACCAGGCTGCTGGCTGTAGGATCAATTCACACTAAAAGAGACAATCAGAGGGGGTGAATGATTACAGAAACTAAAAATAAATTTTAAAACTCATCTCTAAACACAAAATCTATTTAAGCTGCGTTTAAAGATCTAGAGAGAACAGTGTATCCCCACTAAAACTGATCTCGATAAAAAAACCGTAACTCCGATTGACTTCAAACTTTGACAGAATAAGATAGACAAAGTTATTGAACTAATCTAACTGGAATTACGTCAAACGGAGATCTAGAACTTGAGATATAAAATAAACAAGATCGCTGATGAAGATAGTGATAAGAATTAATTAAATCCTGATTAGCACTTACCTTAATTACCTATTTAATCACAAACCCTCTTCCGTTCTTCTGCAAAGTCACGACCACGCCGCGCCGCCTCTACTTGTTCTCCGCACGAATCAAGGCCGACGCGCGCTCTGGCGTTTCTCTTTCTCCACGCGAATCAAAGCCGACGTGCGCCGATGCTACTCGAGGAACTCGTTGTCGCCTTGCTGTTTTTTCTTCTGAACTCCAGAAAAAATCACGGCACACAAGACAATTTGCCGCTGCCTTCTTTTTATCTAGTCGCTCATCCCGTTCCGCAAGATCACGGCCAATCTCGAGCGACTGGACGTCGACCCAGCGGCCGTCGCCGAGCACCTGCAGCCCGCCGACACGGTCGTCCTGGAACAGCAAGATGAGGCTGCCGACGTCCGTGTGAACTCGCAGCCCGTCCACCAGGTCCGGCCACAGACACGGCGGGTTCCGCTCACAACAAATGCATGTAGTGCTGCCTTTATATTCTCTCCAAAGAAATCACGTCACGTATGCATGCGATCACATACCATCACATGCATTGATCAACTCCTTTTTCTTCTTTTCCAAAGACCACGGTGCTCCAATGCGAAGAAGAGATGAAAGCGCGGGCTTTTGTTGCCAATCACTCTCCTTCTCGGAGGAATCAATCTGCTCGCCCCTGGCTGCGATGGACTTTTCGGCAGCGACCTCGGCTGACGGCTATGTTCCGTGGGCACCGTCTCCTCTCACGATCGCTGTCAACGTCGTGATACTAGTAAGTCTACTCAGTGG
This sequence comes from Melocanna baccifera, assembly GCA_036346265.1. Lineage (NCBI taxonomy): Eukaryota > Viridiplantae > Streptophyta > Magnoliopsida > Poales > Poaceae > Melocanna > Melocanna baccifera. The sequence continues at coordinate 22,428,121 of CM070686.1, forward strand.
CTAGTCCGATCAGGCGTTGAGACGAGTGCAGCACCCCGGGAAAGATGGACCATCGCTGAGAGGGTATCGTTCATGCATACTGATATGTGCGAGCTGAATGAGATACTAGCATGTTCTATTCTGAAAACGTTGCTTCTTCAGAGAAACCGATTGCTAGGGAGGATATGCCATGGGTTCTTCAGCTTCATGCTGTGTCTCAGATTGTTGGACCTGTCGGATACCCCGCTCACCGCACTGTCGCCCGAAATCAACTTGCTTGTCACCCTGCGGTATCTTGGTGCTCCTGTACAGGGGCCGGGGGGAGCGGCCGGCGTAGGGGGAAGCACCAGCCCCACCCGATCCCCCGGTGGGTCCGCCACTGAGTAGACTTACTAGTATCACGACGTTGACAGCTTTGGACGACTGTCGTACCCCTTCCGTTCTTTTTTATCGAATTTTTTCAGTCTTCACAATACAACTTTAATTATTATTTTTATAACTTTACATTAAAATGTATAATAAAATTATGAAAAATCTTATGATATAATTTTGGTATAATTTTTATATATAGCCAAACTAGGTATTTTTAAATCTTTTAGCTGTCAAACTTGACGGCACAGATTCGAAGACGTCAAATAACCGAGAACGGAGGGAGTACTTGGTACATCACATGAAAACGTCCATCTATGGGCATCCACTGGTTTGGCGACCATGCACTCCAGCCGCCACCTCCATCTGTAATCTCTACGAAACATTTTTTTAAAAACCCTATCTCTAGTTCCTAGTTCTTACCTCTTAGAGTTTTTACATAAGAGTTTGTTTCCTATGCTGTGGATAACACGTCGGTTGTATTGTGATTGTGATCTAGCATTTCCCGTCCGATAATTAGACTTCCTGGTATCACGACGCTGACAAACTTGGGATGCCTGTTGCTTTTGTAGTTGGTACATGAGCAACTTGGGACATTTGTTATTTAGCAACTACCTGATTTCTTCCAAAGATGATCCGATTGGCCGAAGGAGGTGTACCGGGGCACGACACACCTTCGATTGGATAGTGCTAGAGAGGTTAGTTGATCGACGAGAACTAGTTTAAAAAAGCTCACACAATTGAGTGGCTAGTCCTACTATTTCCTTTTAAATCATTTATTAAAGTTCATTTCGTATGCAAGTGTATTCATAATTTAGAACACCGAGGACAGTCCAGCTCCTTAGATGATGCATGTTTTGCATGCTGGGCTACTGGCTAGCTGACCATATAGGGACAAAAACTGATCAACCCATTGCACAAAATCAAAAGAACAATTGCCACCGGTGTACCTGAATTCACCATTCCTTGCCATCTTTTTCTAAACCCAACAGCTAAAGCAGCCACCAGACTTCCATTGTATAAGATCAGACATTTGGAAATGTGTATCTAGTTCATGTCCTCTTTCTCGATCTATGCATGCACAATAGAAGAATTTTGGACGCGTAAAACAGAATTATTTTACTAATTAAACAGCTTGCCCTTTGACCCCTTTTCAGATTAGACCTCATACATAGGTGTGTCCAACTCTAGAATTAGTCATCTTATGGTCGCCTGATCCGAGATATTGCCTGGGGCTGATGGTCACGTAAGTTGCAATACAACATAATCCATATGATTAATGCTGATATCCAACAACATAATCTTACCCTTGCTCTCCCTGCCGATTGTGCTCTTGGTCGCCACAATGGTGCGTGCTAGTGATCGCCGTGGCCGCAGTGCGTCGTTGGTTCCATCGAGTAGCCGGCCTGGTGGAGAAAATTGTACGGAGGTGACGGTCAGGAAGCGATGGAAGGCATTGGGAAAATTTGGCAGCGTGTCCGTGAACACGCTAGGTCCATCGATCGCTACGGAGGAGCTGGTGGACTCCCTTGTATGCGATGGCAAGGTCATGTCTCGGGAAGCCGTGCACCTTCCTGCCGAGGAGGAGTGATGTGGTCAAGAGTGTGAACGCTACATTGAATTGTGCTTCAACCATGCAATGCGAAGATACAAGGTTTAGTGTTGAATTAAGTAAGAAGAAAGAAGCAATCGGTTATGGGAGATATAAAAAAATCCTAGTTCATGCGGATGCTTATGTGATTCCTCCTTTACGTAATGCAAACAAGATAGCAACACATGAAATTAGAAGTGTGGGTAGTGAAGAAAGAAAGCTAGTTTGGTTCAAGCGGAAGGCATAAGAACAATCAAAATTTCGTGCTTGCAGCTCTGTGCACAAGGTTTATGAAACTTTCAATGCTAATTTTGAGGTTTCCAATGCACACAAAACACATATTTGAAAAGCTAATGAAGTGTGCTTTCTAACAAATCAAACAACACTTGATTTGGAGTATCCTACACAAAAATATGACAACTTCATTAGACACTGCACAAGCTATCCATAGAGACGCGTGAGATATGCTAAACATAATGAGTCCGTACATTGCAAGGCAAGTGTGGATAATATTGGGTTGCAACATGACTTTTCTAAGGTTGAGAAGGTTTCCTTTCTACCTATCAATTAGATTTGGAAACCTCCTAAATCGAGAAAGGAAAGATATGAAGATTTGAATGTAACTCGGACTCAGTTCGGAACAGTCAGCAGGGTTAACCTTGAAACGCTCATAACTTTTACAAATGGAGTCCGATTTAGGTGTTCTTAGATTCGTTGGAAAGCTAATTTAAAGCCCTATACAACTCATAAGGTTCTAGCCATAGAAACCTTCTAGTTGCTGCACAAATTGACAGACAAACTGATAGTTCTATTTTAGATATTTCCTTTTTAGTTCGTATTGGCGTAGGCTTGTTGTGTTCGTGTTATATTCAAGTTGGCCACACCTTTGGAGCTAATATAAGGCTAGGGCCTTAGCCCCATTGTAACTTAGGCTATGATATAATAAGTTTTTATACTTGTGAAATAAAGGAGAAAATCGTCATGATGGTTGTTGGTACCAGATTGTGTGATTGTAAGGTTTTCTCGTTTCGAGTTTGCTGAGTTGGTGCAAGGCAAGAACATGTGGTTCTTGAGATTGCCCATCAAATCTACAAGGTTCATCTCATCTAGTTCGTGTTTTCTTTGCTGAATTCACGGTTTGGAGAGTTCAGTAGATTGCTTCTAGTGTGCGCATTGCATACTAGTGCAAATCACCCTTATCAAGGTTGTTAGCAATGTTCGCAAGAACCAAAGGAGAAGGAACCTAGCTAAACGTACCAGGAAAGATCGGGCCATCCCTACGCATCAACTAATCCTTAGTTGGTTCGTACCATCTTGGTATCACAGCGTGGCTGATCGCGGTACATGCTTGTGTTTCTTGTTGATTTCAGGATGTCGGGAGCAAGTAGAAGAGGTTCGAGCAGCTACCACAGTGATGAATTGGGCGAACCACTCGGTGATGATGTATCACCTACTATACAGAACCGAGTCCGCTGTGAGCTAAGTCTCCGACAGGTGGGACCTGCACGTCATCCACTACTATGCCATGCACCCATGGGTTAGTCTAGCAGAGTCAGCGTCCACGTCAGTGCCACCTCAGCCCTAAGTGCCATGTGTCACTACGTGTCATGCCATGTGGGTGTCATGTTAGCTCTGGAGCTATCTCAGATGCCATGTCAGCAAACCACGTGTCAGCCCATGTTAGCTGCCATGTTAGCCCTAGGAGCCTAGTCAGCATGCCACATGTCTGCCACATCATCTCTAGCTGCCATGTCAGCACAATAGTCACACCGTGCACTATTTCATGAGCCGAGTCCACTCTAGACTAGCCATTTCGTGCACCGAGTTCATAGCATAGTAGAATTTTTGATTTTTCAGTATTTTCTATAGATTAGATTTTTTAAGGGCCTGTTCTTCTCCGTCCTAACTCTGATTGACTCCATTCTTTTTTTCTAAATTCATCTAAAATTGAGCTCTATCTTTTGGTTCTGGCTTTGAAGTTTATTTGATTTTATTTTGTACCTCATTCATTTTCTCTCTCGTTAGATCGCGTCTTCGAAGAAGCGGGAGTATCATTAGAAGATCAAGAATTCATAACTGAGCAAAACCAAGGTAAGTCATGTCCTTTGATCATATTGAACTCAGTTTTTAATCTATTATTTATTTATTTTATTTTAAATTGTTATGTATTACTATTTTATTATAAACCTTTGTACATGGTAGTTACTGTCTAAATTAATTTATCTCTCCTTTGATAATGTGAATGCCATGATTCCATTGTCACCTTATGATGAAAAATTATTTAGTGATATCATACTAGTTGTCACATGGGTTGTATGATTAATTTGCTTAGCCATGCCTATAGTTTGATGGGTTTATCATCGCATGTGGTTAATTAATAAATTTGACTAAATGAGATATTGAATCGTGGTTAGTGCCACAGTTATAAAATTTATGTGCCATGACATTGGTTTATCAATGGTCCGATCTCCCCATCGCCACTGTCGATCCAGCTCTGGATCAACGGCTGAGATCATGCCATGTGTCCCCGCCACCGCCGTCGGATTCCGCTGACGTCAGCCCGCACCCACACGCCGCCGATGCTTCGCCTTCTCGGTGTACCCGGTCCGCCGTACGCCGAGAGACTGACACCCCGGACCCACCTATCAGTCATGGACCCATGGACCCGACCCATTCGAGTCAACAGCCAGTCAGCAGCCACGTCAACCCTAAGTGCCAGGTGGTGCCATGTGTCAGCCGCCACTTCAGCACCAACCGACCCCCAGATGCCATGTGTCAGTGCCATGTCAGCCCACCGTGCCGCGTGTCAGTGCCACGTCAGCCCACCGTGCCACGTCTTAGTGCCACATCAGCCCTAGTCGCCGCGTCAACATCGCCCTGTGTGCACTGTTTCATGAGCCGAATCCACTGTGAACCTACCTTTTCGTGCACTGAATCCACAGCACAATTATTTTTCCGAATTTCCAGTATTTCCTTTAGATTTAATTTTCTGAGAGCCCGTTCTCCTCCGTCTTAGCTCCAATTGACCCCGTTCTTTTTTCTAAATTCATATAAAATCAAGCTCTACCTTTTTTGTTCTACTTTCAAAATTTTTAGAGTTTATTTAAATTTTATTTGATTTTATTTTTGTTATTTCGGTCGTTTTCTCTCTCGTTAGATCCTGTCTTCGAAGGAGCAGGAGCGCCGTCAGAAGATCCCGAGTACTTCGCTGAGCCCAACCAAGACAAGTCGTGTCCTTTGATTATATTAAACCTAGTTTTTAATCTATCATTTAATTATTTTGTTTTAAATTATCTTGCACCGCTATTTTATTACAAGCCTTTGTACTTGGTAGTTACCGTCCCAATTTGAATAATCCCTCCTTGATAATTTGAATACCATGATGCCATTGTCAACATAGGTTAGAAAATTAATTAGTGATGCTATGCTAGATGTCACATGGGTGGTACGACTAATATGCTTAGCCATGCTTACATTCCGATGGGTTCATCATCACATGTGAATAATTAATTTAACTTAATGAGATATAGAATCGTGGTTGGTGCCACAATTATAAAATTTGCGCCATGACATTGGTGTGTCATTGTTGTTGGTCATACAAAATGGATTTTCACTTAGGCGAGTGATCGTACAGTAGAGGGGGAAGTATGGATTCATTTCGAGGGACGTGGAAGTCTCATCTGAGTAATGTTAAGGACTTAACTTGATGCACTATTGATCTGAGCTTTACCGTGCAAACCACATGTCTAGTATGGAATAGATCTGGCTGATTAATCTGGAATATTTCAATTTCAATCTCGCCATTATGATAAATATGGTTGCTGATTTTCATGAAGCGCAAGGGGGTTGTGATGCGAAACCCTAGCGGGCGAGATTGAATTGAGGTTGAACATTGTAAAGGCCTTATTATGATTTCCTTAGTATGAGACTAATCACATCATGTGGGTACAATTGTGCAACCTCTACAGAGTGTAAAACTATTCGAATAGCCGTGTCCCCGGTTATGAACAATGCTCAGTGATTTCACGCGAGGGGTAGAGATTTCATGAAAACTGGTTGGTTAATATTGAAAAGTGAATGGTTAGTTCACTGTTGGATTAGTTTGTGGATAGGAGGTTCACAAGTGGTTTATTCAATTTCATTGTTTATCTATTTATTATTGTTTTTTCCTTAAAAGTCGCTTTCAATCTATTTATCATATTTATTTTAAAATATCGTTTTATGCAAATTAATCTTTCAGCCTTTCATTGGTAAGCCTTGCATATTATATTGCATTCATTTGTTACAAATAACTTGCTGAGTATCAATGTACTCACGGCTTTATGCTCACTGTTGCTCAGTTGAGGAGGAGGAGTTATACCAGCAGGAGGTACCCGAGGGAGGATACTTTAGCGACTTCGCGGATTAGGACTTCGCTCCCTAGTCGATTGCCTGTGGGCATGTCGAGTGGTTTCCATGTTTATTTCTGTTTTTCGCTGCTAGATTTTGAGCCTTTCGGGCCATAAGGTCATACTTTGGATAATTACTAATAATTGAGTTTTTCCTTTATTTTAGCGTGTATGTAGTTGATATTTCATCTATGTTTAACTGTGTGCACTAGCGTGATCCTGGACTAGTCCGGTATACACAGAGAGTCTGGATTTACATATTTGGGTCTTGACATATAGGTACAGTTGTGCAACCTCTGCACAGCATAAAACTATTCGAATAGCCGTATCCTCGGTTATGAATAATGCTCGGTGATTTCACACGAGGGGTGGTTATTTCATAAAACTTGGGTTGGATAATCTTAGAGAGTGGACAGATAGTTCACTAGTGGTTTATTTAAGTGAATGGTTAGTTCACTGGTGGTTCATTACGTGAATGGGAGGTGCATGTGTGGTTCATAGAAGTGAATGCTCAGTTCACTTATGTGTTATTTAATTCTTTTGGTTATGTATTTATTATTGTTTCTCTTAAACTTCACTTTTAATCTATTTATGTATTTACTTTAAATTATTGCTTTCTACAAAATAATCTTTCATCCATCCATTAGTAAGCTTTACATATTATATTACAATTATTTGTTACAAATGACTTGCTAAGTACCAATGTACTTATGGCTTTATGGCTACTGTTGCTCAGTTGAAGAAGAAGAGCCATATCAGTAGGAGGTACTTTAAGGAGGATACATAAACGACTTCACAGATTAGGATTTCGCTTTCCAGTCGATTGCCTATGGGCTTATCGAGTGGCTTCTATGTTTATTGCTGTTCTCCACTACTAGTTTTTATGCCTTTCAGGCTAGTAGTTGTAAGCTTGACCATACGGTCGTACTCTGATAATTATTAATATTTGAGTCTTTATTTTCTTTGTTAGTTGTGCATATGGTCGATATTTCATATATGTTTATACTGTGTGCACTAGTGTGATCCTAGACTTGTGCGGTTTACATAGAGAGCTGGATTTGCATTTTCGGGTCTCGACAGCACTCATGGTGATTGGCGTGGATGAGCCTTCGCATGGCGTGCCAGGAGGAGTCAGAGGCATGAGGTGAGAGCTGGGAGTTGCGCTCAAGTCAGAAGTGACACGGTGGTGGATGAGACAAGAAGAGCTGGTAGTAGGGTTGCAATGAGATAAGCCAGGAAGAGTTGCGGCAGAAAAAATTGATAGATGTGTTTCAAAAAACGCTAAAGCTCTGATACCATGAAAGCTGCAATCGCTCGCCTTGTATTGTTCTATTCATTGGATTATATAGAGTTACAATTATAGGAGTTGTGAACTTGTACAACCAGACAACTATACGAAGACCAACTCAAGAACAGAAACTACTCCTAGTCCATCGCGGTTCGGTACGGCTGGACGGTGAATAGAGCATCACCCCCATAGTCGATTCCCTCCTATGACCATATTTGAGTAGGTGAAGCTGCTGATTGTAACAAAACTTGCTGACCTGTCCGAACTTCAAACTACTATAGAAAGGGTCATCACGGATTGTTCAAAACCATCATTATATACAGTTTCTGAACCATCTAAATTTATATGTTAGTGATAATAGGTGATTATCACAGACGTTTCCTAAACTATTTGTGATAGGTTAAAATACAGACGATTTTTCAACACAACCATCTGTGATATGTCTGTATCACAGATGATTTTTTTATATTAACCCTTTATGATAGCGGACATATCAACAGTTTTTTAAAAAGCCATCTGTGATGACAGAAATATCACAGACGGTTTATTTTAAAAACCATCTATGATATATATATACATCACAGATAGTTGTTTTCTAAAACCGTTTGGGTTCTGTAGATATCATAGACAGTTTGAAAAATTATATTATTTTTTATTTTTCTTCTAGCATCAGGAAATCCTAACCATGCCCTCTAAAGTAAACAGAAAATCTCACAAATATATAGCACAGGATAACCATCACATAGATCTCACAAATGAAGCAAACAACGCAACTAGATCACATATATAGAACATGACAATCATTACACAGATCTTATAAATAAATTAAACAACTGAATGGAGTACAATTGAATAAATTATTTGATTAAACACAATTGAGTGATTACAATTATATCCAATGTTTCAACATTTAATTATCATTGTCGGGGTGGAATGTTTCAACATTTAATTATCATTGTCGGAGTGAAACTCTCCAATATTGTTTATGACATGCATGTATTCTTTCTACTTCTATTCACAATGGATAAAAAACCTTCTTGGCTTGGTAGGTGGTTTTTAGTAACACATTTTCCTTTGAAAAGATGTTCGCTAGGAGATTTAACAATGCTGTGAAACTTTTGTCGGACCAACCATTGTTTGCCATTAATTTTGACAGTTCAAGAACGGATGACAACCTTATGTATTGCGGTTTGCAGCCTAGGAATAAAGGTTTCTCCGAGTCCTTCATCAAGCCCTCGAATTTACCAAACTCTCTCTTACTATAGTTCCCTTTTTGCATCACATAGCATCTGATCTAGATTATCATACTGCGACCTATCTTCATCGAAAGCATAGTCCACAACCGGTATATCGTTGTCTCCCTCGATAATGTTATAACTATCTTTCTGTATAATCTTCTTTTCACTGTGACTGGTCCAACATGTATACCCCTTTTTGAAACCCATTCGAATCAACTGAGTTTTAATCTGCACTGAGTTGGTAAACATCTTTAAATTATTGCAATCAATGCATGGACAACATATATATTATATCCCCTTCTTCAACACATTCTGCTGGATCGCTCTTTTAAAAGCAGACACACCATTAATGTACTCTTCATTTACACGGTTCTCAATGTACATCCAGTTTCAATCCATCTACGCTACGCATGTAATAAATTAGCTAGTGTCAAATTGGATTATTAATACTACTATAGCTAATCAGCCTAGCTACTTACACACATAATTGTCATTCACCTTATAATAAATTGTTCATATCTAAATTAAGTAGTTAGCCACGTATTCTGAAGCTATATATATATATATATATATATATATATATATATATATATATATATATATATATATATATATATATATTAGAAGCAAATACTAACATCTAATCACTAAGAACAAATCGATCTACAAGTGGTATATTTTCACCAAACTCCTCAAAGTCGACCACTCCTTCAATGCAGCGCAATGAAAACAAATCTGTCGAGATCACGTTGGATATATAATAATGTGGCGCATCTCAGACGATTCCAACCACAAACCATCTGTGATATGAAATTATCACAGACAATTTGTATTAATAATCGTTTGTGATCTAGCACAGATAGTTATTTATACAAACCGTCTGTCATATCTGCCATTATCATATATGGATTGTATAAATAACTGTCTGTAAATTATCACAGATGGTTTTTAATAGGAACCATTAATTCACAGACGGTTCTTAATAGGAACTATCTGTGATGGCTTACATTATCACAGATGGTTCGTATGATTAACCGTTTGCAAAAATATCACCGACGGTTATTCGTATGAACTGTCTGTGATAATTACAATATAGACGGTTCCATATGAACTGTCTGTGATGTAGCTGTCCAGTATAACCTCTTTTGTAGTAGTGCCAAGGACTAGAGGACCCTTCCGGAACCTGAGAAGCTTGCGGGGGATGCTGATTGCCTTGATTTCTTTCGGGAGCTTCCCGACTGAGCTGTGTTAGCGATAATAGTTTCCTTTCTATACAAGTAATGTAGATTATGCTAATTATCTTGTGCAAATCCTTGTGATATGATTTGATCCTATAATCTCTTGTAATCTTGTGTAACTAATGCCGATTGATTCGGTTGTACAGTTGCCATACTCGGCAACACTATTGCCCATCTGGCAAATAGAAGAGATGGCTGGCATCGCTGTTCTCTATGCGGCATTTTCTCCCACCTTGTTTCTTTATATAGTATCAGACTTCTCTCGATCATAGGCCTGTCTTGCTCCCTCCCTCACCCTTCCTGTTGCCATCGACACCACGGCCTGGACCTCCCTATACATCATGGCGCCAATGTCTCACGCCGTCGCTGGTAGGTACATGCAGTTCAATATGGTATCAAAGCAAAAAAGTCCTAAGTTCAAGATCTAGCTAACTTATACAAAAATAATTGCGACCAACTTCTAGTTCATGTCTTAGACCTGGATTGTGACTCATAAGCTTAAGTTTTGTGTCTTTTCTTAAAAAAACAATATGCTTCAACACTTTTCCTCACTTCTAGTTCACACAATATTAATAAAGAATAATTACGACTCACTTGTAGTTCAATAAGTTGTATGACCATGCAACACAACAGAAAAAGCAGAGCAACATACGGCGATAGGATAGTATGTGGTGTGAGTTCATAATCTTTATGCATGAATCGTGATCTGCTAGTATTCGCTAGAACACCTAGAGGGGGGATCGTGTGACTTACTGTCGCCGATGAACGCCATGAGCGAAGACCCGTGCCTGCGTGATGCAGGCGTGAGGAAGAGTCGGTGCAGAGGCTTGTCGCCGCGAGGTCTCGCGGTGGCGGTCGACGCCTTCCCGCGCCGGCAATGCGAGATAGATCGGTTCTCCTTTAGGATTTGTACGGGGTGGTTTTTGTTCTCACGAGTACGCACGTCAGCTATCTCGTGAGATACCGGAACCCCTCCTTTTATATTGCGCTGCGCAACGGGGGACCGTAACCAAAATATGGAAAGCTCCCCCCGATCAAGGCGCTGAAATATCTCTTTCTCGTTTTGGCTGATTGGCCTGAGATCACATACCTAACATTCTCCCCCTTGATCGTAAGGCTAAACATCATAAGCCCTCTCTCAATAAAAATTCACACCAAAGTAGTGCATCACAACAATCAATTAAGTATCGCTGGACATCAGTACTTATAGTGCTCCATTCTATCTCGATCGGATAACATAATACTTCATGGGAGTTGGTTACTTTATTTGGTCCCCTTATTCCAGGATCACAGGCTCTCCAATAAACCCATGCCGGCAACATGATCATGAAAATTATTGGGTGGTAAGCCTTTTGTGAGCGGATCCGCGAGCATAAATTTAGTTCCAATATGCTCAACCTTAATTGTTTGATCCTCGACTCTATCTTTCACAACATGATACTTTATGTCAATGTGCTTGGCAGCCGCACTTGACTTGTTGTTACTCGAATAGAAAATCGGGTTCATTATCGCAGACAAAGTGAGTGGTCTAGAAATGTCGTCTACCACTCTTAATCCCGGATAAAGTTCTTTAGCCATACAAATTGCCCTGTAGCCTCATAACATGCCACAAATTCAGCTTTGCATTGTCGATTTATGCAGAAGTGTTTGCTTTACACTTTTCCATGATATTGCTGCTCCTACGAGGGTGAAAATATAACCTGATGTGGACTTCTTAGTGTCTTTACACCCCGCAAAATCAGCATCAGAATAACCGATAACCTCAAGGTTATCGCATTTTCTATATGTGAGTATGTAACCTTTAGTGCCTTGCATATAGCGTAGGACTTTTTTAACGGCTTTCCAGTGGTCCGGTCCTGGATTTGATTGATATCTGCCAAGCATCCCAGTAACAAAAGCTAAATCAGGGCGTGTACATACTTGAGCATACATAATACTTCCGACAGCAGAAGCGTAAGGTATAGCCTTCATCTGATCAGATTCATAGTCATTCTTTGGGCATTGAAATTTTCCAAACTTATCGCCCTTAACAATAGGAGCAGGCGAGGCAAAGCATTTATGCATATTGTATCTCTTTAGTACTCTGTCAATGTATGCCTTTTGTGATAAACCTAATGTTCCTTTGGACCTATCTCGGTGAATTTCAATACCAAGAACATAAGATGCTTCACCGAGATCCTTCATGTCAAAATTGGATGAGAGAAATCTTTTAGTTTCCCGCAGCATGTCCACACTCCTGCTGGCCAATAATATATCGTCCACATAAAGAATTAAGAAGGTGTAATTACTCCCCCTGAACTTAACATATGTACAATTGTCAATATCATTCTCCTTAAATCCAAAATTCCTTATGACTTCATCGAACTTAAGGTACCATTGCCTAGAAGCTTGTTTCAGGCCATATATGGATTTCTTTAACTTGCATCCTAAATGCTCCTCGCCTTCCACAACAAAACCTTCCGGTTGTGTCATGTAAACGTCCTCATACAAATCTCCATTTAGGAATGCAGTCTTAACATCCATTTGGTGCAACTCTAAATCAAAATGTGCTGTGAGCGCCATTATGATTTTAAAAGAATCTTTAGTCGAGACAGGAGAAAATGTTTCATTATAGTCAATGCCTTCTCTTTGTGTAAACCCTTTTGCTACAAGTCTCGCCTTAAACCTTTCGATATTCCCTTTGGAGTCCCGTTTGGTTTTGTAGACCCATTTGCAGCCTACTTTTTGGCTCCATTAGGAATTTCTACTAAGTCCCATACATCATTATCGCTCATAGACTTAATTTCATCTTTCATGGCATCTACCCACTTAGACGAATCTTTACTCTTCATAGCTTCTTTATAAGAGTTAGGATCATCCATCTTCCCAAGATCATCTTCATTTAAGTAAACCTCATAATCACTTGGGATAGCAGATCTCCTCACTCGTTCTGATCTCCTGACAGGTACAATAGTAGGCTCATTAGGCTGTTCATTAATTGTCACAGAGGGCTGTGAAAGCTCATCATTAGGTACAACACTAGCATTCTCAGAGTCCTCAACAGGAGGAGTGGCCACAGGATTAACTAGAGATGCAACAGGAGTTGCAACAACAGGGTCAACTGTGGGCACAACCACTTGGGGTACAACCGCTTGGGGTACAACCATTTGGGGCATAGGAAAATCAGTCAGTCGGATTAGCGGTTAAAGGACATAAATCCGCTTCTCCTCAAGATCAATTTTCCTAGGCTCCAAGTCCCCACTGATCCCATCATTTTCCAAGAACACTGCGTGTCTTGTTTCTACAAATTTTGTGGTACGATCTGACAAGAGAATCGGTACCCTTTAAACTGTCAGATAGCCAATAAAATGGCAACTCACAGTCTTGGGGTCTAATTTCCCAATCTGTGGGTTAAATAATTTAGCTTCAGCTGCACAACCCCACACATGTAGGTAGTTCAAACTTGGTTTTCTCCCAGTCCATAATTCATAGGGTGTTTTAGGCACTGATTTACTGGGAACCCGATTGAGTATGTGTGCAGCGGTCTTTAATGCTTCCATCCATAACTTTACTGGCAAGGTGGAGTAGCTCAACATACTTCGAACCATGTCCATAAGTGTGCGGTTTCTTCTTTCCGCTACTCCATTTTGCTGGGGATCACCAGGCATTGAGTACTGGGTGACTATACCATTTTCTTGTAGGAACCTGGCAAAAGGACCAGGAACTTGCCCATAAGTTGCGTGTCGCCCATAATACTCTCCCCCACGATCCGAACGCACTACTTTAATCTTTAGATTATGCTGATTTTCAACTTCAGCCTTAAATATCTTAAATTTGTCTAGTACTTCCGATCTCTCTTTAATGGGATAGATGTAGCCATAACGTGAGTGATCATCAGTGAATGTAATGAAAGAATTATAACCATCCACTGATGTCACAGGGAAAGGACCACATATGTCAGTGTGGATTAATTCCAAAATCCCTGTGCTTCGAGTAGCACCTTTCTTTATTTGCTTTACATACTTGCCTTTGATACAATCAAGACATAATGATAATATTGGTCGTGCCATCCGACACGACAAGCTTTATATGTTATCCCTGCAAGATTCTCCTATATCCATGAATGTATGTGATGTGAATAAAAAGCGCAAGCGAATTGATGAGACTTCGTCGAAATTGTGGCACTGTCGTTTGGGCCACATTTCGAGGGGTGAGGAAGAGCAAGGCGGCGGCTCCTGCTGTGGCCGAAAAATGCGCTGGCAGGGGCAGGCGGCGCAGGTGGTGGACCGCGCTGCGGGCGCGCAGTCGCGGCGCGGACGACGGGCGGGCGCCGCGCACAGGAGGCGACTCAGGCGGCGGGCCTTCAAGGCAGCCGGCGGCCAAGCGGCCAGCAGCGGGCAGCCGAGCGGCGCTGGTCGTGCGAGCAGCGCCAAGCGCAGCGCGAGCGCCATACGCAGCGGCCGACCAGAGCTCGCGCAGCAGTGGGCGCGCGCAGGGGCCGCCAGCGGCGCCGGCCAGAGGCGGGTCGCACAGCGGCGCCGGTGGGCGCGCTCGCCTGAGGCAAGGAAATTTTTTTTTTCGATCTGAGACTTCAATCGGGTTTCCAAAAGGGATTTTGGGGAATTTCTTTAGGGTTCATCAAAAAAACTTGAGAAAAACCTTAGGATTTGCTTGCGAACTTTCGATTCCCCTCCTTCTAACGTGCTACCCGAGACAATCAGGGGGCTAGGATTCTAGGAAACGACTAGCAGTGGCTCTGATACCAAATGTGAGTTCATAATCTTTATGTATGAATCGTGATCTGCTAGTATTCGCTAGAACACCTAGAGGGGGGATCGTGTGACTTATTGTCGCCGATGAATGCCATGAGCGAAGACCCGTGCCTGCGTGATGCAGGCGTGAGGAAGAGTCGGTGCAGAGGCTTGTCGCCGGCGAGGTCCTACGGTGGCGGTCGACGGCCTTCCCGTTGCCGACAGCGCAAGATAGATCGGTTCTCCTTTAGGATTTGTACGGGGTGGTTTTTGTTCTCACGAGTACGCACGTCAGCTATCTCGTGAGATACCGGAACCCCTCCTTTTATATTGCGCTGCGCAACGGGGGACCGTAACCAAAATATGGAAAGCTCCCCCGATCAGGGCGCTGAAATCTCTCTTTCTCGTTTTGGCTGATTGGCCTGAGATCACATACCTAACATGTGGTTCATTGGGAGGTTCAGGAAAATTTATTTACGTGCGTGTCATCTGCGTACATTCATATATATATGTGTGTGTGTAGGAACAAAATTGCATCTGATCTGATCAGAGCGCGCTGCAGTTCGCTGGCTGGAAGGAGAGCTGTCCCCTGCCAAGGTCGTAGAGCAGATGCATGCTCTGCTGCTGGAAGTTGCCGATGACGCTGCTGCCGTCCTCCGATCTGTTGATCGCCATGCACGCCGTGAAGTTATCCACGCGCATCCAGTAGTTCTCCGGCGGCAGCTCCATGTCCGCGCCGCCACTGAAGTGCAACACCAGCGTTGGCACCTTGTGGTCAGCGTCGCCCAGCGCGAGGCACAGGTCCAGCCCAATTGCCTCGGCGGGCGGAGGCACCAGGCTGCTGGCGCCGATCTGCTTGGTCAGCTCGTCCTTCAGAGCCTTGTACGCGCCGTCGACCAGCGTCGAAATTGAGCTGCCGGAGTCGATGATGGCACCACCGGACCAAGTCCCGGAGCCGACCTGCTGGAGATCGAACAGTGTGCTCGGAATTGGCAGCTTGATCTCGCCTACGGTCATTCCCACCAGAGGGAGGAAGTAGAACGAGTAGTATGGGGAATGTCTGGGGATCTTCACGAATTGCATGGACATGACGGGGCTTTCTTCGCTCAAGCTCGCCGAGGCGCCGACGAACAGGTGGCTGGGTTCCACGTCGTTGCTGATGTAGGGCGTGAGGCAGTAGGAGAATTTGGTAGCGCCCGCCTGGGAGACCAGCGACAGGCTGCCGCGTCCAAGCCCGATGATTCCAGATGCGCCAACGAGGGCTCCCTGCTCAATCCTGCTGTCGTCCACGCACCCGAAGGCGAGATCCACGGTGCCGGACTGGAACGTGAAGACCTCCGTGCCCAGGTGCCCGATGATGGCCCCGGAGCCGTAGCTGCCCCCGAAGACGCAGCTGCCGTCCGGGGAGCAGGCGTGCGGGTCGTTTGCCAGGCAGAGGTCGTCCGTGCAAGGCAAGGGCTGGACGCTGCGTGACTCGGATTCGTTGTAGTACGGGAGGTTCTGCTTGAAGCAGTTGTTTGGGACGCAGGCCGTGCACTGAGTCCAGACGAGGTCGCTGCCGGTGTCGATGATGGCCTCCGCGCGCTGCGGCGGGTTGCCGATGAGGTACTCCGCGATGTACTCTCCCTGAGCCGAACGGATGGGCAAGCTCACGCCGCCGGCGGATGTAGACGCCAAGCGCTGCCGGCTGCGCTCGACGGCACGGCGCACGCGCTCCGCCATGGTGTAGTCTCCCTTGGAGTCGACGTGTGTGAGCTCGATATGGAGGCCTGCACCACAAGATAGGGCAGCACTGGAGCAAAACAGCATGAGAACAAGAACATAGGTTCGCGCCATTGTTTTTCTTGCTCTTTCTTAGTTACCTGTTCTAGCATTGGTTCGCGCCATTGTTCGTATATATACACATATACAAGCCTTCATGTACTTCTGGGTGTGGAACTAGTGGCAATGGACGAACATCTACAAGTTGAGCAGACTTAGGGGGTGATCGGAATAGCGATGACTTTTGGCTTTTAACTGAAAAAATACTGTAGCTGGCTGAAAAAACACTGTAGCTGAGTTAGTGGATAGTGTAGTGAATAGTAAAAAAAAAGCTGAAGCTAGAAGCTGAAACCGAAACGATCACCCCCTTACTAGTATCACGATGCTGACAGCTTTGGACGCCTGTGGTACTCCGTCCAAGGAGAGCAGACTTACTAGTACCACGACGCTGACAGCTTTGGACGACTGTCATACTTCCGTTCTTTTTTATCTAACTTTTACAGTCTTCGGAATATAACTTTAACTATTGTTTTCTATAACTTTACATTAAGATATATAATAACATTATAAAATTATAGATGCATAATAAAATTATAAAATTATAAAAAGTATTTTTAATGACAAATCTTATGATATAATTTTGGTATAATTTTTATATATAGCCAAACTAGGTATCTTTAAATCTTTTAGGTGTCAAACTTGACGGCGCAGATTCGAAGACGTCAAATAACCGAGAACGGAGGGAGTACTTGGTACGTCATATGAAAACGTCTATCTATGGGCATCCACTGGTTTGGCGACCATGCACTCCGACCGCCACCTCCATCTGTAATCTCTAGGAAACATTTTTTTAAAAACCCTATCTATAGTTCCTAGTTCTTACCTCTGAGAGTTTTTATATAAGAGTTTGTTGTACGCACGTTTCACTTAGATGATGCATGTTTAATTTGCATGTTGGGCTGCTGGCTAGCTGACCAGATAGGGACACAAACTGATCAACCCATTGCACAAAATCAAAAAAAAAAAAATTGCCACCGGTGTCCTTGAATTGACCATTCTTTGCCATCTTTTTCTAAACCCAACAGCTAAAGCAGCCACCAGATTTCCATTGTATAAGATCAGACATTTGGAAATGTGTATCTAGTTCAAGTCCTCTTTCTCGATCTATGCATGCACAATAGAAGAATTTTGAACGTGTAAAACAGAATTATTTCACTAATTAAACTGTTTGCCCTTTGACCCCTTTTCAGATTAGACCTCATACATAGGTGTGTCCAACTCTAGAATTAGTCGATCTTATGGTCGCCTGATTCGACTTGGGGCTGATGGTCACGTAAGTTGCAATACAACATAATCCATATGATTAATGCTGATATCCAACAACATAATCTGGCCCTATACGTACAGGGTAGGCACGTCCTTTCCCTTGTCTGCTGACCATACCAAGAAGGCCGGCTGTCTTACTAGTGTAATGAGCTAATTGGGTCAAGGTGGAGGGCTACTTCTCTAACAGTGTCCTCTTATAGTTGAGGGGCCCTGCTTGCTATGGGCCGAGACCATGCCCGATGCTCATTGGCCCTCTCCATTCCTTCGGCCCATTGGAAAGCAGCCACTTGAAATTCTGCGAGGGTGATGCATGAGTAACCCCCGAAACTAGGTCAATCGTGGCGACGGCGGCCGGTCTATGCATGGCGATGGTTGGTTTCCCAGTTTGTGCGAGACAAGTTGTCGCCTTGGTCCGGGCGTGGAGCGCACCTCATTGATTCTTGCACCCGTTGCCCGTCCATTAAATGGCATTGTCGCATTGCCTTCTTAAGCATGCTGCTGACGCTCTTTTTTCCTTATTTGCTTCTTGTTTTCCTTTCCTTTCTTCTTTCCATTGCTTTCCTTAATTGACTCCATTATTCACTGGTAACTAGTGATATTCAAATCAAATAATAAAAATTAAGCGGTCTCATTACTAGTAAAAAAGAAGAGAGATGATACATAGTTAAGCAAAAATAAAGTGGATTTGGACTGCCAGGTGGAACGTCATGCCACGACACAAGTCACGCGATTTTCACGCCAAAATACGTGAATACGCGCGTGCGCGCGCGCGTGTGTGATTAGCCAAAGTCCTCCCCATACCATCCACACCCATAATTCAAGAATTACATAGATTCTACCTTATAAATTGATCTCTTTCACCTTACCTTAACAATATGGTATTAAACTATACGTGCTTTTAAATTAAGAAAATGTGCCTCATTTATGGACCTATTTTCAACATAATAAACCTTTCCGTAGAAACGCAAGGAATGAGAAAGAAAGATGTACACAGGAACATTGTGCCTGTTTTAACAGGAACTCAAATTTTCACAGGAACATTGTGCCTCTTCTAACAGAAAAAACAAAAGAGAGAGAGAGAAAGATGGACACAGCAGATTAAAGAAGGAATTCCCGCAAACCATAGTCGCAACAAATCTTTAACAACCCACGAGTAAAATGCAAAGCAAGCAGTACTACACCCAATAATTAGCGCTCCGTACTAGAAACTGAAAAAAAAACAAAGCAAACCAACTCGACACAGCGTACACCACACCGCTAATTCCGCAGTCGGCCGCCGCGGCGGCGGCAGAGCCACACCCCGATCATCGATCTGCAACAGATCACATGACCTCCCAACTCCTTCACGCTCTGCTCCTGGTTCCCCTTGTTGAAGGAGTTGCGGCCGGCGGGGGTGACCGAGGGCGCAGGCGCTGGAGTTAGGAGGTGATCGGAATAGCGATGGCTTTTGGCTTTTGGCTGAAAAAACACTGTAGCTGGCTGAAAAAACACTGTAGCTGAGTTAGTGGATAGTGTAGTGAATAGTGAAAAAAAAGCTGAAGCTAGAAGCTGAAACCGAAAAAAGCCAAAACGATCACCCCCTAAGGCGAACTGATGTGAAAAACAATATTATAATATATATATCTTTTGATTGTTGTTATACTTATCGTTTGTGCAAAATAATGAGAATGATATAGCAATTGATTCATATATATACCATGCATATGTATTATTCTTTTTGTTTACTACACCTTCAGATGTTCATGAGATGCTAAGCAGACGAAGTGTTGATGACAAATATATATTAGGTATACACATTATTGTATTATTTGTTTAGTACAATTTTATGTTATCAAAAGCTGAGGATGATTTTTCTTGAAGAAGAGGAGGATGATACAGATACGCTTATGTCTTACGTTTTTCAGTGAAATATATTATTTGACTAGAAAGAATTATTGAGCTGCATTAAATATTGCCAGGTGAACTCTACTTCAATTGTGTCTTTAATTATTATACTTAGAGATACAAAGATCCTACTATTTTATGTAATTGTATGCAGATCCATACTCGATTTGTACAAGTATAAAGTGGATATGTGTTTAGAAAAACAACAAAAGAACACACAGGACTTGGAAGGCACGAATAAAGTTGTACGTGTGCATGTGCTACCTTCATGCATACGGAAATCAAGTGAAGAAAGTAAAAAAGATATGCTATATGCATGGCCATATGCATCGTGGGTGCACATGGCGTTTGGTATAAGTCAGCCATATAATTTGTTGCCTATTAGTCAGTCATGGGTTTAGGCAAGGAGATTAAAAAGAGGAAACCAATCTAAGCTCTTCTATCAATCCAAGTTGTGTTTTATTTTAAATTAGTTTTTATCTTAGATGTATGTGCGTAGCCTCACCTTATGGTGCCAATGTAAGGTCAGACTTAGCTACATTGTAAATGGGCCACCTTTTAATAAAAATCAATCTACTAAAGTTTGTGTGTGTTCATCATTACTGCCGAAACTCTATAGAGAATTAGGAGTGTTCTTTAATCAAGATTGTTCAGTCTTTTTGCTGAGAATTGGATGCACGATAGATCTTTATTTGGTGATCAGTGAAATCAGCATGAGTATATTTTAACGGATTAAAAAGTGTTCGTCTCTGGTATTGTTACACGGATACTATCCGCATGTTACACGGCCTGCTGGTTTGCAAATACAGTGCCGTATATGGCCAGGACTGCTAGGCGTCTGTGCAAACAAATATCTGGAGATTACAAGTACGAAGATGCAAGGCATGCCACTAGAGAAAAAACACATTCATAAGGGCCTATAACGTAAGTGCATCCAGATCTTCTACTCATCGACGGCTGGAATTGAGGAACCATGCAGCCGAGTTATGAGCCGCCTGCAAATAAACCTAGGCGTCAGAGTATTACCCCGGTACGTCTGCAACCACCTTGCAATCGTAAACACGAGTAAATTTACTAAGTATTTACTCATACCCATCTGTTGTCAACAAAATATTGTGCTGATCAATCAAACAATTTTTAAGACAAGTTTGTACCATGTAAAACTCGTTACGAACAACAACGAACTCACGTCGAAAAACGACACACTTATCATTGTATTTTAACTTATAAACTGATAAATCATGGAAACCTTCTACCTAGAGAAACTTTTAACTTTGCATGGAGTTGCTCTTCTGTTATATATATCTTTTTAGGCATTTATTGTTTTTGTCCAAGGCACAGAAACCATCTTCTCAGCATATTGTCCTAACACAATTTCGGCATCTATGGTATTCGCTTAGAATACCTAGACTATCAACCTTGTCTCGACACACAACTCGTTATAACCCGTTAGGTAGATCGAAGTTCTTTAGCAAAATTACAGGGCAATTGACCTTCAACTTAAAGACGTACGGTGGCAATCCATTAGGTGCCTGGAGTGAGGAGGTCGAGGGCAAGGCATGGCTGTTGTCTGGAGCAACGCGTCGGCCATCGCCGAAAGCAAGAATGGAGGCCACGAAGGAATGCAAACGCGCGGGACGGACGGAAATCAAAGCACGGAACGAACGGCGTCTAAGGAATCACGCAGCGCGTGGGGGGAGCGCGTCCGAAGCGTACGGATTGAACGACAGCGGTGGAAATCTTCCGCGCATAAGGAAGTTTATTATTTGCAGAAGATGCTACTCTGAAGATCTTCTGCTGGAAAAGAGTCGTCGACATTGTTGAGAGATCGCATAGTCGGCCGGCAAAATTATTCTGGCATCTTAGTCGGATAAAAATAGAATCAGCATCGTCCTTATGCATCATCCCACGGGAGCGCATGTAGGCAAAGAAGATAATACTTCAACTCAATACTGATCGGCAATCAACTTGCCAGTACTGATCAATTAATAATAATTTTTTGAGCACTGGTTTTGTTGTAGTCCAAAATCGGCTTTCATATTCAAATAACATGGTAGATATTTGTGATGTTGCAATTATTATTTTTTTTGCACCTGCTATTTAATATACGCTGAAAACATGCTTTATTTCTTATTTACAATTCTGAAATTTTATTTAAATATTTGCTGGAACCACATTATCTACGACACAAGTGATATAATAAAACTTGTATGCACCATTGGGCATTGGGCAGCGGCTAATGCCGGTGATACGAACTACCACCAAGCTAGTAGTCGCCGATCAACTTTGGAACAACGCCGGCCCGTTGGGTCTCAAACGTGCTACCGGTCAAGCCCATGTGCTCCATCAAGAACCACACCAATGTGACGAGCTCGCCACCGTGGCTTAGCTGCGCAAGGTGCTCCCTCAACGGTGTCCTAAAGGCCGCGTACGTTAGCATCTCCGCCCACACCTTGGCCACCACCTCCCACATGAACTCGCCGTCCAGCTCCCTCAGCGCCTTGGCCAGGAGGCACGCGTTGAACATCAGCGTCTTGCTCCGGTCACCCCCCATGATATCATCCAAGAAGGTGCTGGCGCTGAAATCCGTGCTAAGTAGCACCTCGGCGACGTGCTGGGGCGTGAGGTTCTGGCCCCACAAGTCGGTACCGCTAAACTTGAGGAGCAGGCGCATGGCTGCGCACGCGCTGCGGTACCGAAGCAGCCCGATCCCTATGGTCGCCGTCATCATCTCCGGCTTTTTGATGAGCAAGTACAGCATGTACTCCGACAAGTTCTGGCTGATCAACATGTAATCCGGCTTTTTCGGCACAGGTTCTTGCTGAGTCTTCTCTCTCGGCGACGTAGGACTGACGGGGAAGCAGCACAGGATCTTGCTGATCAACATCCTCTTAGGAGCCTGCTCTCTCGGCACCGTAGTGTTGGGACTCTATTCTTGTGGTTTCTTGAGATAATACCGAGAGAGAGAGGGGTACTAACCGTCCGACGTAGAGGAGGAGGAGTTGGCCATCGCGGTTCGTCGGTGAAGCTCTGCGCACGGGCAGCGACGGTCGGGGAAGAACGGACGGCGACGGCGGCGGCACGATGGAGCTTCCCGTCGCTAGAGCGCCCCCTTCTCAGATCGGGTTAGGGTTTGTCGGTGGGGTTTGTGGCGGCACGGTGAACCTCGTCGTACGTGCCACCCCGACCCCCACCTCTATTTATTGTGGCGCTAGCGACAGGGGCCCACCAGCCTATTGGGCTGGGCGCCCCCGATCAGGGCGCGAACAAGGGGTCCGTTTGGCCGTTGAGCCAAACGGTTTGAGATCAGTCTAACATTCTCCCCATTGATCTCAATCTATGCTTTAACTTTAATTACTTTCGACTTTACTCATTCCATTACAGATTAGTGCATAGAACATGTCTCATCGTCACGGTCAATCGCCGATAGATTCAACAGCTACAATACACCTCTCTGTTCTGAAATAGTTACTTTAAACTTTTGGGCCATCTTTTAGTTCAGGAATCATAGGCTTTCCCTTAAACCCATGCCGGCTACATGTTCTCTGAATACGTTGGGTGGTAAGCCTTTAGTAAGCGGATCCGCTAACATCTTTGCGGTACTTATATGCTCAAGACTTATAATTTGATCTCGAACTTTATCTTTCACAACATAGTACTTTATGTCAATGTGTTTGGCAGCACCACTTGACTTATTGTTGTGGGCATACATTACTGCGGGTTCATTGTCGCAGTACAACTTAAGTGGTCTATTGATGTCGTCAACCACTTTTAAACCGGGTATGAACTTCTTTAGCCAGTTCACCTGCCCCGTAGCCTCATAACATGCTACAAACTCGGCATACATTGTGGACGATGTAGTGACGGTTTGCTTTGAGCTTTTCCACGATATAGCTCCTCCAGCGAGAGTGAATACATATCCGGATGTTGACTTTCTATCATCTCCGCATAATCGAATCAGATACCCCACTATATGGAGTAAATCGATCTTCAGTATGTCATCATGAGGCCTTTTGTTCCTTGCAAATAACGCAAGACTTTCTTTACCAATTTCAATGCTCTATTCCGGATTGCTCGAATCGCCAAGTAACCGGTAACAAACGCTAAGTCGGGCGTGTACACACTTCAGCATATCGTAAGCTTCCGACACCAAGCATATGGAACCGATTTCATTTGATCGAGCTCAGACTGGTTCCTAGGGCATTGAAAATCCCCATATCTGTCGCCCTTGACTATAGGTGCAGGTGAAGGACTACTTTTATGCATACCAAATTTCTTTAAGACTTTCTCTATGTATGCCTTTTGTGATAGTCCCAATGTCCCTTTGTTTCTATCCGGTGAATTTGATTCCTAGAACGAACTAAGCTTCACCAAGATCTTTCATATCAAAGTTTGAGGACAAAAACTTCTTTGTCTCGATGTGATGACATCACTACTAGCTAGTAGGATATCATCCACATACAGGATTAGGAAGATAAACTTCCCATCTTTAAACTTTGCATAAACACAGTTGTCCTCTACATTCTCTTTAAACCCAAATTTTCTTATTGTACTGTCAAACTTCAAGTACCATTGTCTTGAAGCTTGCTTTAACCCATAAATTGATTTCTTTAGGCGGCATCCCATTCTTTCATTTCCTTCCACAACAAAACCTTTCGGTTGTGCCATGTAAACATTTTCCTCCAAATCCCCATTAAGAAATACCGTCTTTACATCCATCTGATGTAACTCTAAATCATAATGTGCTACTAATGCCATTATGATTCTGAAGGAGTCTTTACATGAGACTGGAGAAAAAGTCTCATTGTAATCAATCCCTTCTCTTTGCGTAAAGCCTTTTGCCACAAGTCGCGCTTTGTATCTTTCTATATTCCCTTGGGAGTCAAGTTTTGTCTTGTAGACCCATTTACAGCCTACTGTTTTGGCTCCTTTAGGAATAATTTTCAAGTCCCAGACTTTATTAGTCATCATGGACCTCATTTCCTCTTCCATGGCTTCAAGCCATTTTGAAGAGTTTTCGCTTCTCATGGCTTCTTCAAATGAGGTGGGATCATCCTCCATTTGAAATTCCTCTGTATGATAAATCTGATAATCATCAGAGATAGCTGATCTTCTTACTCTTTGAGACCTCCTCGGGGCCTCCACATTTGGTACATCTTCTGTTTGGGGCTGCTGTTGCTCCCCCTCATCTGTGGCAATGGGTTCTGTAGGATCCTGAAGAACAGGTTCCTCATTCTCATTCATTGTTGCCACAGGAGGAACAATAACAGGTGCTGGCACCACAGTGTCTTGCACCGTCGGTGCAGCGACAGCAGGTACTGCGAAGAATGGCTCTTGAATCATCGGAGTGGGTGCATACGCCCGCTTCTCTTCAAGGTCAATCCCTCGAGTTACCATACTTCCCCTCATCATTTCATCCTCTAAGAAGACAGCGTGTCTCGTTTCTACAAACTTTGTATATCGGTCTGGACAGTAGAAACGGAAACCTTTTGACTTTTCAGGGTAGCCAATGAAATGGCAGCTTACTGTTTTGGGATCAAGCTTCCCAAGATTTGGGTTAAATACTTTAGCCTCGTGGACTCCCCACACACGTAAGTGGTGCAGTGAGGGAACTCTTCCTGTCCACAACTCGTACGGTGTCTTGGGCACCGACTTACTAGGTACTCTGTTGAGAATATGAATGGCGGTTTTCAACGCCTCCATCCATAAACTCAATGGCAGTGTGGAGTAGCTCATCATGCTTCGCACCATATCCATCAGGGTACGGTTGCGTCTTTCAGCTACTCCATTTTGCTGAGGTTCGCCCGGTGTAGAATACTGGGCCACTATACCATTTTCCTGTAGAAACCTTGCAAAAGGTCCAGGAACTTGTCCATATGGGGTATGTCGACCGTAGTACTCCCCCCCACGATCAGATCGGACTATCTTAATCTTTAAATCATGTTGGTTTTCAACTTCAGCCTTAAATATCTTGAATTTATCCAAGGCTTCATTTCTTTCTTTGATTGGATAAATATATCCGTAACGGGAGTAATCATCCGTGAATGTTATGAACGAGTCATATCCATCCACACTTTTCACAGGAAAGGGACCACAAATATCTGTGTGAATAATTTGTAGAACTCATGTGCTTCTTTTGGCGTCTTTCTTAATTTTCTTTACATATTTTCCTTTAATGCATTCTCTGCATTGTTCTAAGTCTGAGAACTCTAATGGAGGAAGAATATCATTCTTAACTAGTCTTTCTATTCTCCCCCTCGAAATATGGCCTAAACGACAGTGCCATAATTTCGACAACGCATCTAGAGTTCTCTTTTGTTTTCTGTTTGCATTCGTAGACGAGGATCCATTTACTTTCTCGCACGCAACGTTCCCATTATCGCATACGACATTCACATCATCACATAATGATAATAAATAAAACTCATTTTGCATGATGGCAAGGCCAACACATGCTTTATTAAACATTATTTCACATTTGCCATTTCCAAAATGACAATCATAACCATCATTGTCCAAACATGAAACACTAATCAAATTTCTCTGTAAAGAGGGAACATAAAGAACATCTCTAAGTAAAAGAGTGAAGCCATCAGCTAGCTCTAATGAAAGATCGCCAACGGCTTCAACTTCAGCTTGGACTCTATTTGCGACTTTAATGCATCTTTCTTTTCTTTGCGTAGTCCTCGTCGAACGGAATCCCTGTAAAGAATTAGCAACATGAACAGTTGCTCCTGAGTCAATCCACCAAGTGGATTTCGAATATTGCACATACAGGGATTCATTTATATAGGTAATAATGTTCTCACCTTTCTTTGCCATTATCATCTTTAAGTAATCAGGACAGTTCTTCTTTTAGTGTCCTGTCTTCTTGCAGTGAAGACACTGATCTTTGTCTACAGCAAACTTATTCTGTTGAGGCTGATGGACAGAGATTTTTCCCTTGTTCTTTGAGAAGGAGTGATTGTTGAAGTTCCTTTTCTTGTTATCCTTCACATAGTTGATAGAACCACCACCATGTGAGGATTTAATTCTTTCCTCCTCTTGCACACACATAGCTATGCACTTTTCCAAATCCCATTTCTCGGGCTACATATTGTAGTTGACAACAAAAGTGTCAAACTCTTTCGGCAAGGAAGCAAAAACTAAGTGAATAAGGAACTCATCCTTGAGAGCCAAATCCATTGGTTTAAGCTTGGATGCCATGTTACTCATCCTCAGTATGTGCTCTCTTATGCCATCGCCACCACCGAGTACCTCTCTGTCACAAGTCGCTTGATCGGTTGTGTAGCATAAGTCTTTGAAGAGCCAGATGAACGACTCTTTATCCTCTCAAGGTACTCGTGACAAGTCACACTCTGCGATTGAGCCCACAATAGCGAGCTCAATCGTGTTCTTTATCACAGCCATACATTTCTTGTTGGTCGTGGTCCATTCTTATGCTCAAGGTCATAAGACATCCAGTAAGGAGCATGATCCTCTGTCTTTTCGCCAAGCAAGATCATCCTCATTTGGATCCTCACTTTGGTGCCATAGGCTCGGTGGGGCGTCTTGTAGTGAGGACCCGGTCCACTTCACCAAGATAAACGCTAAGTCTATCTTTTTCTTCCACTCTCCATAATTATCTCCTTTAAGAGTGGGATCTCTCTGATACAACTCATCAAGTTGTATCCGCCTGAAAAATATTTCAAATAAAGTGAGAACATAACAGGAAAATTATATGCCTTATTTCCAACGTTGGTCAAAAAAACGACATACAATTAAATTAATTTTATCTATACATTAAATCTATATCACCGTTGGGCAGAAATAGAAATAATGCATAAAAACATTAATGAAATTATAATATTGTTATTATCAACGTTGGTCAGAAATTAACAATATTATAATTCACAACAATGCTCAAAAAATTAAATTCTCCCGTTGGTTCGAATTTAATTTAAAGACTAATCACCATTTAACTTTTGTGAAACATCAATTAAAAATTATATCTGTTTTTCCAAAATTAAATTCTCCCGTTGGTTCGAATTTAATAATGAAAATTAAATCTTTTCTTTTAGATATATCAAATATATCTAAAAGTACGCATACCATGAAACAATATCAATACATATATATACCTGAATATATGCATGACATAATTGCTGATAAACATGAAATTAAACTGTCAACTCAAAAATGACATAATAATTTTCAGTATCTTAGCAACATTACCAATATATACTGAAAATAAACATGAAAAAATACATCATAAAACGATTTCATGCAATTATCAAAAGACTATAAGCTATCCAAAACCTCTTGACCGGTCAAAACCATGCCCCATTAGCTTATCCTCTCACGGAGGCAACTTCCACCACACAATCAAACATGCTGACCGGTCAAAGAAAATATCTGCTGGTCAAAAGCTTCCCCTCCACCACTCATTTCCATCTCCCCACAAAACCAGCCTCAAAAATCGGATCTGGGGAGGGCCGGCCGGAAAACACGGGCTAGTTGGGGGCCTACTCGGCCGGCAGGCGCCATCAGCGCTGGCGGGCGTATCGCGGCGCGGCAGCCGCCAGGCGGTCTCGGGCAAGGGCCGCGCAAGGAGCGGCGGCGCGCGCGCGGCTTTGGCGCTAGCGAGCCGCTGCGGGCGGCGGGCTCACGCAGTGGCCGAGGCGCAGCGGCCTAAGCGCAGCGGGCGAAGCGCAGGCGGCGGCGCCCGCGCGCGGCGCGGGACCGGGAAGCGGCCGCGCGGCGGCGCGCGAGCATAGTGGGCAGCGCCGGCGCGCTCGGCTGCGCGCGCGCGTGGCACGAGGGGCCGCCAGCGCGGGCTCGGCGGGGTTGCCGCGGGTCCCAGCAGACGGCGGCGCGCGCGCAGCGCCAACACGGCGCGCAAGGCCAGCGGCGGTGGGCGCCTGGCCGGCCAGCCAGAAGGGCGCGGCTACGCGCAACGCGCTGGATGCGCCGGCGGCCGGCGGCGCCGGCTGAGGCCAGCCAGGTCGCGCAGGCCGCTAGCAAAACCGTGAGCCTCCCCCTTTTTTTTTGTTTGCCTTTTCCCCGATCTGAGACTCGGGAAAATTGGAGATTTTTCTTTGCCTCTATTCCCGCTCTGATACCATTGTTGGTACTCTATTCTTGTGGTTTCTTGAGATAATACCGAGAGAGAGAGGGGTACTAACCGTCCGACGTAGAGGAGGAGGAGTTGGCCATCGCGGTTCGTCGGTGAAGCTCTGCGCACGGGCAGCGACGGTCGGGAAGAACGGACGGCGGCGGCGCGGCGCAGTGGAGCTTCCGTCGCCGGGCGCCCCTTCTCGGTCGGGTTAGGGTTTGTCGGTGGGGTTTGTGGCGGCACGGTGAACCTCGTCGTACGTGTCACCCCAACCCCCACCTCTATTTATTGTGGCGCTAGCGACAGGGGCCCACCAGCCTATTGGGCTGGGCGCCCCCGATCAGGGCGCGAACAAGGGGTCCGTTTGGCCGTTGGGCCAAACGGTTTGAGATCAGTCTAACACGTAGGACTGTCGCACCAGTAGCATAGGTTCGTCGCGATGTGCCACATCAACAAGGACTCATCAAAGTCCGTCTTGGTGACGCTGCTCAGGATGAGGTCCCCCTTTTGCTTCATCTTTTCATTATCACGAAGCCGCTCAAGAATTCCATCGCCTCGGCAGTCGCGCAGCTTGTTGATCTGTTCGGCGTCTTGGAGTTGGGCCGCATCCTTGAATACTTGAAAAATGAAGGCCATGATATCGTCAGGGGGCACCGTTCGGGCCCGGCAGGGGGAAGGCTTTTCTTCTACGGGGGAGCGCCTCATTCTCTGGATTTTCACGGCGCGTCGCTCACTGGATTTTCTTCCCGGGCAGGTAGAGATGAAGTCGTGAAATATCTCCCTGACGCGCTGTGTGAGGGTCTCAGGGATGTCGTCGAGGAGGTTCATCTGCTTGACCTTCCGTGACCACCGCCGCACTGTCCACCACTTCTTGGCCATTTGGGAGGCGTTCGCTAGCCACGCCAGCCGTTTGGAGTGCTCGGACTCGTGGACAAACACCAGCGTCCAGTCGGAGAAGAGCAGCATGGTGAGCGCGGCCGCGTCAAGCGCGATAGCGCTGAGCAGAAGCGCGTATGTAATCCAGACATCGACTGGAAGCATGCCGGCCTTGTCGATGAGCGTGAAGATGACGAGGCTGGAGATGACGCAGCAGCAGCCGATGAAGCGGAGGATGTATCCGGCCATGGTTCGGAGCACTGGCATCTTGGTGTAGAGAATGTCGTAGGCGTAGTTGAGCTCCTGCTCCAAGATCTCGATGGCCGCGGCAGCCGCCTTATCGTCGTCCAGCGGCTCCAGCCCCAAAAAGTAGTCCTTGGCCATCGTCACCTTTGTCGAGCTGACGACACCGTTGACGAAGAGGGGTGGAGAGCTGCCTCTTGCACGTCCCTGGTGGAGAGCTCTTCGCGAGGGTCGGTGAAGACAAGTTCGGCAGGCAAGCCGGACCTTGTCCTGCGGGAGAGCTCCCGCATCAGTCGCGTAAAGACTTTGGTCGACTCGGCGTCGGGCTCGCCAAGGATGACGTCTCGGAAACTGCCACTGCTGCCGGAGTAGAGCGAATAGGTGCGCTCACCGTACTTGATGACCCCGGCGACGAACATGAGGACGGTCGCCGTGACCATGTTGTTGCCCCGTAGGGAGCAGAAGAAGACCACTGCTGCCGCAAAGAGCTCGAAGAGGAGGCCAATGAGGTGGTGGAGCCAGAGCTCGTTGTCCGCAAGTGCGTACGCAGTGATGGTGTCTGGCCAAGGTTTCAAATAGCGGGCTAAGACATTTAGCAGATGGATTCCGTAGAGGTTACAAAGGCTATAGCGGGGCGGCATGCCGCATGAGGCATTGAGGCTAGGGTTAGGCTGCGAGTTTGGGCCTTCGGGCCAGGCCGCTAGCTCCGACGTTTGTTTCGGCCCACTTGGTTTTTTGGTTTTTCCTCTCTTTTAGCCGGCTAAACAGCAGTGTGTTTAGCGGATTTAGCCAGATTTAGCCGGCTAATAGCAGCGAACGGTGTTTAGCGCTAAAAATGAGTTTTCTTAGCCTTTAGCCTTCCAAAAGGCTAAATCCGGCTATAGCGGTGGCTATAGCCGGCTATTTTAAACCTTGTGTCTGGACCACCGAGGTGGAGCAGCAAGAATGGCGCCCAGAACGCGAAGATGATGGGGCTGCCACCGCCACGGCCTCCACCTCCTGCCGGCACGCGCTTCAAGCTTGCAACGGTGGCTCGGTGAGCCAAGTCACCAACACTACCTCCGCCGCCGATGTTGCCCATATTGTGGAGGGGAGGCCGAGGGCAAGGTCAGCGACCCAGTCGGCGAGGAGGTAGCTGGACCAGATGACAAAACGGGTGAAGGCAGAGGTGGAGCGCTTCCTGAGTGGGCCGGCGAAGATGAGGACGACCTGGAACACGAGGCTGAGGAGCACGCCGACGTGAATCTCCCAATTGCTGTCCTGCTGCGGCACGGGAGGGTTGAACCCCATCACGACCTCCTAGCTGGATGACCAGTGATTATTATTCCGTATATCTCAAAATACATGTTTTAGTGTCAGAACCGGATCTAGAAATCTGAATTCCTCTGTGATTTCTGCACTGTTCCCTGGATCAGTAGCCAGTGCTCACAGTTACATCAATGGATATCAAAAACATATTAAGCGGAAGCATAATTAATACAGTAATAACTTACATAGGCGATTGGGCGAAAAGCCTGAATGCATGCGTGAAATCTTCACACAAGTGGGACCCTCAGGACTTGCCCACAGGCAGCCAACTGGAGTTTCGCGACCTATGTCCATGGCCTTCTTAAATACCAGCTCTGTCGACCCTCTTTAAACATTGCAGGGCCTCTTCTTCTGTTCTTGACTAACTGGAGGGTAATAAGCAACAGTGAGCACAAATTGTACTCAACAATCCATCACACAGAATGCATCACTAATAACTATTATATGCAAGGCTGTGAAAGGAGGCTTGATGCTATTTTATTTGCTAAAGCAGCGCTTCCAATACAATAGGTAAAATTACTGAGACTTAGCAATTTTCACCAAAATGCAGTTGTAAAGAGAGAGTGCAATATTTATAGTAGCGTAGGTTGCATCCACCTTTTACAGTGTATGGTTACCTCCACCAATGCTAATTTTGATTACTGGGCTACGTCCACCCTAATTACCGCTGGAGTACATCTCTCCAGGAGAATCCAATCAAAGTAGAGTACATCTCCCTACTTAGTTTTCATCCCGCCCGAGAAAGGTTTTTAAAATAGAATTAACTCGAGGATGTTCCCATGTCCGCTCTTGACCGTGAGCACGGCTATTCGAATAGTTATTTAGACTCTGCAGAGTTTGCACAACTTTACCCACAAGAGATAACCCAGTTGTTTTATTCTGCCTGTTTCCTTAGACATGCAGATCAACCGGATGATCACATGACCTTTACCATGCACCTAGTAAAGACTAGCACTCGCTAAGGTTTCGTCTACAGGAAAGCCCATTGGGCCCCAGCTAGACCCCCTCTTGCGCCCGCCTCTATCCGGCGACACGACCCATCCAAGACGGTTTTGCGTCCAGCGATGAAAGTCATGAGTTTCCCCCGAAGTGCTCCTCTTTACTGGTGAGTGCAAATTATTTAGTCACGCCTACATTTTGCCAGCTTGTGGTTGTACTGTTTTACATGGAGAGGTCATACAAGATTAAGTCCTTAATTCGTCCAGCGGTGCATACCACAATCCAACCCCAACCACTCTTACCAACCGCCTAGACAGTAAAGCGGTTTGAGGTTTTAAGAAGGTAAGTCGTGCACAAATATCAGTCATCTACATCCAATGACCGCCCAAAACAATTTCACATGTTTGAAGAATAATGATGAGCGGACAATTGAATGCCTTGGCTTTAGACTCACTTGGCGATAAATATGACTTAGCTAATGTTAATAGCACTATTATCTAGGCGACAAGGATTGGTTGAATCAAGCTGGTAAAGGGTGTCATATTAGTATCTGGTAGCATAAAGGGTAATATCTACCTGACATTTGATATAATTTGCATAACAAGTAAGCATGCATTTTGATAATTTGAAAGAACATAACTTTCATAAATGTGGGATCAATATGATCAAAGTGATGACTTGCCTTGATTATTTACCGCAGTCTTGATTTTAATTCAAGCCCGCTTAATCAGTCAGTCGCAATCAATATTGAATCTTCACTGCAGCTCGAATCCGCTTGATCTTGTCGTCTTCAGACGGGGGTTTCTAATTACGCGCAACAAATGAAAAACCCAAATAAACCCAATAGTAGCAAAAGTCTATTTTAAATTAATTTAATTGAATTTATTTAATGTTACTTATAACTGAGAGTAGAGAAGGGGCGATCGGAATGGATTTAAGTAGAGGAAGGAATTGGTTGAATAGCTTTACCGAGAGGGAAAATGTTATAAAAGAGAAAGAGGTTGAATAAAGGACCACCCGCAGGATTATTCTGCGGGGCTCAAGTTAAAGGTTTCGATTTGTTTCTTCATATCTTCTTTTATATAATTATATATTTATCAAGGAAGTTCCATGAGTTAAGTGGGACTTATCTTTAGAAAGATTACCATGGAGGGTGATTTGCCAGATATTTGGATCTAAACAATTTATAATTTTAGTTATAATATGGAGTTGGTTATCTATCCAATTTTTGCTTTAGGAGCAAGGTCTATTTATTTTGACGTTTTGATAGACTTGAGGACAAGGCCTGATGGTTGTGATTTACTGAAAAGTGTATTTCGGGGTTAATGGGGTTTAATGAATTTGCTACGCATTATTAATTGCTGTCAACCGATAATTTATGAGATGATGGACAGATCATTACTTTGGATGCAAGGTTATGTTTCAACAAGATTTTTAGCTAAGGTGCTAATCCCACAAAGATTGACATTTTATGATTTAATAATGTAAGATTTAGACTTAGGTTGGTTATTGAAATTATCCCAAGATAATTTAATTTGGGTAGAGAGAGATGTTCCTTTGTTTAGGTTCAATAGCTTCTCATGCCAAAAGATAACTGAATCTTTGTGTCTTAAAGATGACATTGAACAATGAATTTATAGCTATGCAATTTACAACAAGGAGGAGGTTTTAATAGTTTTAGCAAATGAACAATTTGTGCACTACTAATTCCTGCATCACATTACAAAGTATTGCTTTACTTGCACTGGTGGTGTTAAACCCGATGAGGAAAACCAAATGGATAGAAGGCAGATTGTTTGAGTTTTGAGGTAGGTTCAATATTGAGTTCTTGGACTAGCATGAGGATATTGAAGTACCAGTCAAAAGTGATGATTCTTGATTTTTGGAAGGCAAGTGCTTTCAATAAAATCTTACGCAACTAACAAGCAACTTCTTTGCCAGACAACATTTTTAGAACTATTGTCTCAACATGCTTAGTGGGAAATATCCACTGCTTAATATTGCCCAAAATGAAGTGCTAACACTTAAGTAATAAGAACATGCTGTCATTTGGAGAGTTTGGCCAAGATTACCTTAATTATGACTACAAGAAAGTCCTTTGATTTTCGGCAAAGAATACTTGGACCATAAGCATCTCTATTTGATTACAATACCACATCCTCACCTTCAAAGAAAATTACGGAACATGCTTCCTCTGGTTATTCCACAGAGCAACCTCCAGATAACAATGATAATCTTCAGAAGTTTAATATGCAGAAAGATTACACATAATCATTCCTTAGCCAATTAGCATCTCCACTTGGGCCCACCTGCCATAGATAGAGAAAAGGAGAGTGAGGCAGGGGAGAAGAGATGCTCGGCTGGGGAGAACCGAGAGGGAAGGAGGCGCCTGGTGACGACGACACTTGCTGGCGAGGGGTGGCCGAAAGGAGCGAATGTCTAGCTGGTGCAGGGCTCGAGTAGCAGGGAAAGGTTGCAGAGAGCTCACCAAGATGGTCGTCGAGGCGATCTGGTGGCAGAAGGCAGGGGCAGCGTGGAGCGGCTCCCGCGGGTGGCGAGCTTGGGTCACCGGGAAGTCCAATTGCCACTTGGGGGAGCTTCAAGGCGTCGTGGTGGAGCTCCAGTGCCGGCAATTGACGGGAGGCGCAGCAGCACGGGGGAAAGCCCGGTGGCGGCGGATCAATGGGGAGATGAGGTGAGGGGCGGAGCTTAAATAGCTCGGGAGGACGGTCGACTGCTGGAGCTCTCAACTTGTGCCATCAATGGTGGCACTGTGGGAAGGCGGGTGGCCCGAGGATTTGGACAGCGACGGGTGGCGTGTACTCGGGGGAGAAGCTAGGCCGAGGGGCGGAGGTGACCGAGGGAAGTGACGGCAGCTAGGCAAGGCCAGTGCGACGCGACTGGGCATTGAAGTCGCTCGTACCAGGCACAGGTCGCAGCGCGCACAACTGGGGCGGAGCAGAGGAATGCCAGGCACGCCTGAGGTCGCGGTGCTTGGAGCTGGGCCGAAGCTGCGGGCTCGAGGGCCAGCGGGAGGAGCAGCTGCGCGGGCGCCTGGAGCCGGGCCGGAGTCCTGCTGGGGCCAGGCGAGGGAAGGATGGAGAGGGGCGGCTCACCGATTCAGGCTAGGAGGAGGAGCGCTGGGCCGGGCGAATCGGCAGGGAAGAGGCGAGGCAAGAAAGAGGAGGGGAGGAGGAAGAAGAAGCCTGGCGGCGCTGGGTAAACAGGAGTGGGGAGGCGGCGTCAGGGAATGAGGGAAAAGAAGGGAATTGGCCGGGTGGGCCGAATGGGCTCAGAAGAAAATGGCTGGAAGAAATGGGGCTAAGGCCCCAAGAAGGATTCTTTTCCGAATTTTGCAGATTTAAAGAATTCTTGTTGATTTGTTTAAGTGCCCAATAATTTGAATGATAGTATTAATTATTACTCTGAACCTTGTTGTCAGAGATTTTGGGTTTTTGGTTTAGACTCTCCAAATAAATTTTTGAGAGTTCGGATTTCGATTTTTGAATTTTGATTCTTACTTTTAAAGTTTTGCTTTTCTTTATTATATTTTTGCCGCCAGAAACTCCAAATCAAGAGCTCAAATAAACGAAATTTTAAAGCTCAGTATAATTAAGAAAAGATTTTTATTAATTTTTGCAAATCGCAAATTTGGGATGTTACAGATCCTACCCCCCTTAAAAGGAATCTCGACCCCGAGATTCGGGTAGAGTAGAAAGAAGGCGGGGAACAACTGGCTAGCAGTAGGTTGCAAGGTTCTGCTTGGCGAGTCATCCTTTCCTTGGAGTAGTCGGGAGTGAGAAGAAACCTTTCCAGATAACCACGTGGTCTCTTAATACCAAGTCCAAAAATACTTGTAGGCTAGAAGGGTAGTAGTCTATTGCTGTGGCACCTTGATATCCTGGTGTTATCTTGGCTACCCCCCTTAAAATTTTGATGCCCATTACTGTTGTTGTTTATCAGCAGTCGTCATGGCGAGTTTGATGGCAACTTGTAGGCTCATCCGTTGTATCTCGGCAGCTTTGGTCAGTAAAATGTTCATGGAGCAATCCTTGGGACAGTGATCTTTTCCTTCGCAAAGAAAGCAAGTGGTTTTCCTTGTTGGGCATCCTCCGGGTTGGTGATCTTCGTCACAATTGGGGCAGCTGACAGTGCATTGGTCATCTTGATGTCCTTTTTCTCCGCATCGGGTGCATGCCACTAGGTGTTTGTAGCAATCTCCTGGCGGATGATGTTTCTTGCAGTAGAGACAATAGGGATTTGGGCATTGGTAGTAATAGTGCCCTTTTTGTCCGCATGTAAAGCATGCTCCGTCTTGATTCCGTCGTAGTGGAGGGCATGATAGGGCATGGTGTCCTTCCTTGCCACATTCACTGCAAGAGTCAATGGGTAGAGCTTTTGGGCCAGATAGTGTGGTTTGGTAAGGCATGTCTTGTTCCTTATTAAGATTCCAGTACTTTTCCTTGTTGAGGCTGAAGTTGGTGTTGACAGCCTTCTCCTTTCGTGTATCCAATTCCCGTTGGGGGCAGTTCCTTGATATATGTCCCGGGTAGCCGCAATTAAAACAAATGGTTCTTTGGTGCAGATTCTTTTTGAGGCACTCCTTAGAGTAAGGTTTGCTATCTTTGCACCCACTGATGTCCCTTTGAGATTCATGGGTCACGATGTTACTAGTACTCCCATTGTGATAGTTTTTCTTTAATCCTTCTCGTACCATTGGGTTGTATGAATGATTAGGGTCTTGTCGAGCATCAATTACTTGTCTCTTTCTCTTACTTCGGATAGTGATGATTGCCTGCTTGAGGATGGCTTGTGTAGCTTGTCCATTATGAGGCTGAGTCTCGATTCCCTTGTTGTTTAGTTCACCTAAATTGTTGTCCTTCTCCGAGGTACGGTTTCCTTTGGACTTTCGACCTTTGATCATCTTGGCTTGACTATTGATCATTTCTTGATTGAAAGCCTGTCAAGGGTTCAGCAATTAAGATAAGAGGGAAATAGCATGAGGTAAGAGATTCGTAAGGATAAGATATTTTAACCCAGAATAAGGAGAGCGCGCCCAGAGGACTGGGGCAGCACACTAGCCACACAGAGCAACCAATTTTTTTTAAACAATCTTTTCCTGCGACTGCAAAATAGAATGCCCAAAGGCAAAAAGGCAGCGCACAGATCCGAATAAAACCTTTCAAAGAGCAACGTCTAAGCGGGGCATACACCAAAGAGAGTACATGGTTCTGAGAACTAGATCTTATCGGGACTGGGAGAACCAAAATCTCTTTTGCAAGGGTACTCCATCTGTCTTTTTCACGTTATGAACCATAGCTTTTCCATTCTAGGCTTGTAATCCATAATTTTATTCCTCCTTGATTAAAGTCAAGATTTCTCCTTCTATGTTGCCTAAAATCTTTAATCCACAACTGGGATTATTTATCCGATCCACCATTCATAAGAATTACATTATCCAAGGGTCCAATAATCAAATCAGGATTATTTACTCCTTATGAACTTCCGATCTTATTAATCCATGATCAACTAGCTCTCCTAATCCAAGTTTCACCAAAGGCTACAATTCCAAATTTTGCTAGTGATCAATCCACTCAACTCCATTAATTTATGATCACTTTGCTTTTGTAATTCCAAGTTTCATCAATCATTAGGATTTTTGCTATTGGTCATTCCATCCAGCTTTATATTTCTCGATGATATTGCATCAATCCATCAATCATGATTACATTTTCTTTCCTTAATCAGCTTGCTTATTAATCCAAGTCAATTTATATTTTGCTCAAATCCGAGTATTTGCTTATTGTTGTGATTAATCCAATTTAAATCCGACTATTTCCTTCCATTGAAACCTTATAAGAATTGATATAAATCAACCAAAATTGATCCATAGGTTGCCTAGAAATCCAACAGAACTTGATTCAGTCTACTTAGCTTTTAGGTGGTCTATCCATTTTCCACTCAAGATTTTATATTACTGCCTCTTTAAGATCTGATATAAATCCACCAAAATAAATTTGCAATTATCTTGGAGGTAGTGGCATATATCTTTTCTTTCCTCACTGATTTGGATAATCCAATCTATAGCCAATCCAAACATTAAATTGATCCAATCATCTCTTCTCAGAAATTCTTTTCTATCAATTGACTTAATCCATCCAATAATTATTCGGAAACTTGCACCTTTGTCTCTTCCAAACAATTGCTTTGAATCCATCAACCTTCATATGTAATTATGGATCCAGCTTGAGGTCTTCAGGAAGAACTCTCTGAAAGGCATCCCAAAATCTTAAATTTTGGATTTCAGGCGAGAGAAAGCTTCTAGAATTAAAATTTTGGTCAAAGCAAAATACAGACAAGGAGAGATTAAGACTTAGATAAGGAAAGACTGTCTAAGAAGGGTAAGATAAAGCAGTGATGCTTATATTTTCACAAATAGGGTTTTAAGAAAGTAATTCTAATCTTTCAGACTAACGGCCATGCTAACTGAGGTCACGACCTACAGTCGATATGCTCTGATACCATCTCTGTCAGAACCGGATCTAGAAATCCGAATTCCTCTGCGATTTCTGCACTGTTCCCTGGATCAGTAGCCAGTGCTCACAGTTACATCAATGGATATCAAAAACATATTAAGCGGAAGCATAATTAATACAGTAATAACTTACATAGGCGATTGGGCGAAAAGCCTGAGAATGCAAAGAATGGAAATCTTCACACAAGTGGGACCCTCAGGACTTGCCCACAGGCAGCCAACTGGGGTTTCGCGACTTATGTCCATGGCCTTCTTGAATACCAGCTCTGTCAACCCTCTTTAAACATTGCAGGGCCTCTTCTTCTGTTCTTGACTAACTGGAGGGTAATAAGCAACAGTGAGTACAAATTGTACTCAACAATCCATCACACAGAATGCATCACTAATAACTATTATATGCAAGGCTGTGAAAGGAGGCTTGATGCTATTTTATTTGCTAAAGCAGCGCTTCCAATACAATAGGTAAAATTGCTGAGACTTAGCAATTTTCACCAAAATGCAGTTGTAAAGAGAGAGTGCAATATTTATAGTAGCGTAGGTTACATCCACCTTTTACAGTGTATGGTTACCTTCACCAATGCTAATTTTGATTACTGGGCTACGTCCACCCTAATTACCGCTGGAGTACATCTCTCCAGGAGAATCCAATCAAAGTAGAGTACATCTCCCTACTTAGTTTTCATCCCGCCCGAGAAAGGTTTTTGAAATAGAACTAACTCGAGGATGTTCCCATGTCCGCTCTTGACCGTGAGCACGGCTATTCGAATAGTTATTTAGACTCTGCAGAGTTTACACAACTTTACCCACAAGAGATAACCCAGTTGTTTTATTCTGCCTGTTTCCTTAGACATGCAGATCAACCGGATGATCACATGACCTTTACCATGCACCTAGTAAAGACTAGCACTCGCTAAGGTTTCGTCTACAGGAAAGCCCATTAGGCCCCAGCTAGACCCCCTCTTGCGCCCGCCTCTATCCGGCGACACGACCCATCCAAGACGGTTTTGCGTCCAGCGATGAAAGTCATGATTTTCCCCCGAAGTGCTCCTCTTTACTGGTGAGTGCAAATTATTTAGTCACGCCTACATTTTGCCAGCTTGTGGTTGTACTATTTTACATGGAGAGGTCATACAAGATTAAGTCCTTAATTCGTCCAGGCGGTGCATACCACAATCCAACCCCAACCACTCTTACCAACCGCCTACACAGGTAAAGCAGTTTTGAGGTTTTAAGAAGGTAAGCTGTACACAAATATCAGTCATCTACATCCAATGACTGCCCAAAACAATTTCACATGGTTGAAGAATAATGATGAGCCGGACAATTGAATGCCTTGGTTTTAGACTCACTTGGCAGTAAATATGACTTAGCTAATGTTAATAGCACTATTATCTAGGGCGACAAGGATTGGTTGAATCAACTGGTAAAGGGTGTCATATTAGTAATACTGGTAGCATAAAGGGTAATATCTACCTGACATTTGATATAATTTGCATAACAAGTAAGCATGCATTTTGATAATTTGAAAGAACATAACTTTCATAAATGTGGGATCAATATGATCAAAGTGATGACTTGCCTTGATTATTTACCGCAGTCTTGATTTTAATTCAAGCCCGCTTAATCAGTCAGTCGCAATCAATATTGAATCTTCACTGCAGCTCGAATCCGCTTGATCTTGTCATCTTCAGACGGCGGTTTCTAATTACGCGCAACAAATGAAAAACCCAAATAAACCCAATAGTGGCAAAAGTCTATTTTAAATTAATTTAATTGAATTTATTTAATGTTACTTATAACTGAGAGTAGAGAAGGGGCGATCGGAATGGATTTAAGTAGAGGAAGGAATTGGTTGAATAGCTTTACCGAGAGGGAAAATGTTATAAAAGAGAAAGAGGTTGAATAAAGGACCACCCGCAGGATTATTCTGCAGGGCTCAAGTTAAAGGTTTCGATTTGTTTCTTCATATCTTCTTTTATATAATTATATATTTATCAAGGAAGTTCCATGAGTTAAGTGGGACTTATCTTTAGAAAGATTACCAGGGAGGGTGATTTGCCAGATATTTGGATCTAAACAATTTATAATTTTAGTTATAATATGGAGTTGGTTATCTATCCAATTTTTGCTTTAGGAGCAAGGTCTATTTATTTTGACGTTTTGATAGACTTGAGGACAAGGCACGATGGTTGTGATTTCTTGAAAAGTGTATTTCGGGTTAATGGGGTTTAATGAATTTGCTACGCATTATTAATTGCTGTCAACCGATAATTTATGAGATGATGGACAGATCATTACTTTGGATGCAAGGTTATGTTTCAACAAGATTTTTAGCTAAGGTGCTAATCCCACAAAGATTGACATTTTATGATTTAATAATGTAAGATTTAGACTTAGGTTGGTTATTGAAATTATCCCAAGATAATTTAATTTGGGTAGAGAGAGATGTTCCTTTGTTTAGGTTCAATAGCTTCTCATGCCAAAAGATAACTGAATCTTTGTGTCTTAAAGATGACATTGAACAATGAATTTATAGCTATGCAATTTACAACAAGGAGGAGGTTTTAATAGTTTTAGCAAATGAACAATTTGTGCACTACTAATTCCTGCATCACATTACAAAGTATTGCTTTACTTGCACTGGTGGTGTTAAACCCGATGAGGAAAACCAAATGGATAGAAGGCAGATTGTTTGAGTTTTGAGGTAGGTTCAATATTGAGTTCTTGGACTAGCATGAGGATATTGAAGTACCAGTCAAAAGTGATGATTCTTGATTTTTGGAAGGCAAGTGCTTTCAATAAAATCTTACGCAACTAACAAGCAACTTCTTTGCCAGACAACATTTTTAGAACTATTGTCTCAACATGCTTAGTGGGAAATATCCACTGCTTAATATTGCCCAAAATGAAGTGCTAACACTTAAGTAATAAGAACATGCTGTCATTTGGAGAGTTTGGCCAAGATTACCTTAATTATGACTACAAGAAAGTCCTTTGATTTTCGGCAAAGAATACTTGGACCATAAGCATCTCTATTTGATTACAATACCACATCCTCACCTTCAAAGAAAATTACAGAACATGCTTCCTCCGGTTATTCCACAGAGCAACCTCCAGATAACAATGATAATCTTCAGAAGTTTAATATGCAGAAAGATTACACATAATCATTCCTTAGCCAATTAGCATCTCCACTTGGGCCCACCTGCCATAGATAGAGAAAAGGAGAGTGAGGCAGGGGAGAAGAGATGCTCGGCTGGGGAGAACCGAGAGGGAAGGAGGCGCCTGGTGACGACGACACTTGCTGGCGAGGGGTGGCCGAAAGGAGGGAATGTCTAGCTGGTGCAGGGCTCGAGTAGCAGGGAAAGGTTGCAGAGAGCTCACCAAGATGGTCGTCGAGGCGATCTGGTGGCAGAAGACAAGGGCAGCGTGGAGCGGCTCCCGCGGGTGGCGAGCTTGGGTCACCGGGAAGTCCAATTGCCACTTGGGGGAGCTTCAAGGTGTCGTGGTGGAGCTCCAGTGCCGGCAATTGATGGGAGGCGCAGCAGCACGGGGGAAAGCCCGGTGGCGGCGGATCAATGGGGAGACGAGGTGAGGGGCGAAGCTTAAATAGCTCGGGAGGACGGTCGACTGCTGGAGCTCTCAACTTGTGCCATCAATGGTGGCACTGTGGGAAGGCGGGTGGCCCGAGGATTTGGACAGCGACGGGTGGCGTGTACTCGGGGGAGAAGCTAGGCCGAGGGGCGGAGGTGACCGAGGGAAGTGACGGCAGCTAGGCAAGGCCAGTGCGACGCGACTGGGCATTGAAGTCGCTCGTACCAGGCACAGGTCGCAGCGCGCACAACCGGGGCGGAGCGGAGGAATGCCAGGCGCGCCTGAGGCTGCTTGCGCTGTGCTTGGAGCTGGGCCGAAGCTGCGGGCTCGAGGGCTGGCGGGAGGAGCAGCTGCGCGGGCGCCTGGAGCCGGGCCGGACTCCTGCTGGGGCCAGGCGAGGGAAGGATGGAGAGGGGCGGCTCACCGATTCAGGCTAGGAGGAGGAGCGCTGGGCCGGGCGAATCGGCAGGGAAGAGGCGAGGCAAGAAAGAGGAGGGGAGGAGGAAGAAGAAGCCTGGCGGCGCTGGGTAAACAGGAGTGGGGAGGCGGCGTCAGGGAATAAGGGAAAAGAAGGGAATCGGCCGGGTGGGCCGAATGGGCTCAGAAGAAAATGGCCAGAAGAAATGGGGCTAAGGCCCCAAGAAGGATTCTTTTCCAAATTTTGCAGATTTAAAGAATTCTTGTTGATTTGTTTAAGTGCCCAATAATTTGAATGATAGTATTAATTATTACTCTGAACCTTGTTGTCAGAGACTTTGGGTTTTTGGTTTAGACTCTCCAAATAAAATTTTGAGAGTTCGGATTTCGATTTTTGAATTTTGATTCTTATTTTTAAAGTTTTGCTTTTCTTTATTATATTTTTGCCGCCAGAAACTCCAAATCAAGAGCTCAAATAAACGAAATTTTAAAGCTCACTATAATTAAGAAAAGATTTTTATTAATTTTTGCAAATCGCAAATTTGGGATGTTACATTTAGATATCTTGAATACACAATTTTGTTCACTACGTATTCTAATTATATATTGCTTAATTAAATTCTAAAAATAAAAGTGATAATATTAGATTTGTCATCAAAATTACATCCAAATACTATACTTTCAATATTTTTTCCTAACAAATAACTAGAAAAAGGTATATATGATCAAAGTTATGTAGCGGGACCGCATCCATGCCTGCAACGACTAGTAAACAACAACAGATGTTATATAATAGCTCGGTGGACAATCTATATAAATACAAATAATCAGTGAAATTCAAGGCATCTCCTTCATTTGAGGGTAGAAAAATCCTATAATAATCGTAAAAAGATTTAGAAATTCTCTCATTAATCGAGAAAAAAATCTACGCCACATATATTAGTGGGCTTAAATTGTAACAGTGCATATTAGTAATATATAAATATTAAAACTATATAACAAATACAGTTGTATTTTCAACTATACGAATTAGAGTTGTATAACAAAGATGATAGTAGTTTATTATCTAGCTGTGCAATTGTGTTGGTAATTTTGCTACTTGTATGAATAATTTGTGTTTCCTAAAATATAGTTCCTGATATTTTAGTAAGCTAATTAAGGAAGATTATGAAAACAATGTCATTGTCCAAGTTGCAATAATGCGCTTAAAATGGTAAATAAACTATTCTAGAATACTACAATTAATTGACTAAAAGTTTACATCTTAATTTTCAACCGAATATTTCCGCCAAGTTGTTTTTAGCGTTGCACCTGCTCCGATTTTCTTTTGTACTTTTTTCACAATTTTTTTTGTACTGCTGCATAGTGAACTGCTGCAGCATTTGACCGAACTGTTACTATACATCACTGCTTGTCAGCGAGCGTATTATTTAACATTATAAATATTGTATTCCTCATGAGATGTACATGTACATATGTTTCTTTTAGATTCCTTGCGTGTAGTTTCAACACAT
The DNA here is from genome assembly GCA_036346265.1 of Melocanna baccifera. Taxonomy (NCBI): domain Eukaryota; kingdom Viridiplantae; phylum Streptophyta; class Magnoliopsida; order Poales; family Poaceae; genus Melocanna; species Melocanna baccifera. The sequence goes on from CM070686.1 coordinate 22,472,433, forward strand.
CTAAACAATGAAATATATCCACTGCAAACGTTGTCTGATTTAGCTGCGGTCGTGCAAAACATTTTGGTTCCAACAAGAAATCAACATGGAAAACTCTGAGAGGAAGAAAAGAGAGAAATTCCTGACAGACAGAGAACATTGAACTAGGAAAGACAAAAGCTGCTGTCCATATATAGCAGTTGTTATGCTGACTTGTTCAATTTGAGTTTAAACCTCAAATCTGGGAGTTGATTTATGCCGATTTCTATAGACTACGTGACTTCTAAAAGTTTTTATTCGGATTTTTTTCATGTTTATTTGGTGCTCAAACCAAGATGGTTTGCATGTTGCTCCTGGTTTGCACAATACCTATCCTTTTTAAATAAAATCGGTAAGCTAAGGAAGCTTAAAGTTATCTTAAGCTCTTTCAGAGCACAAGAATATTAAAACTACCCTGAAAGCTGATTTAATTAATTAATTATATGCTTTTGAATAGTTATGCAGAAATTTCACTTGTTCTGGAGTGACGGTCCTAGGAGTAGTGCATTCGGTGCAACAAAAGTATACTCGTGGAAAGTTCATGATGGAATGAACATATGTCGTTTTTACGTGTGTAATTTTGTCGCGATTGAATTTACAATTGAAGACACATTGAGGTTAAATTTTCCAGTGTTGTTAAATTTCCCTTACATTATGTTGTAGGAAAAAGTATATCCAAATATAAAGGGCATATTTCACTCTAGAAAAATGAGTAGTTTTAGCGTGATATATCAGACGATAAACATTGAAAAAATGTGATTGTAAGATCATTTCTGTGTAATTTTGCATAGTTAAAAAAATAATAGAACGCACGAGATGACAAGATATACCTACAATACAAGACTACGTAGCTTTTTAGCAATTGCTCGGCCAAAAGAATCCTCATTGTTTTGGTACTTGTTGAGTTCATCCAAAATTTTCTCTTGGGTTCCTTCTTTAGGAAACAGTGTTTCCATGCAGGATACCACACACTCCCGAAATTTTGCATCTCTCAATTTCCATCCTATTTGAGTAGCTGTAGTATGGGTTTAGGTAATTGCCAGCCATATGCAATGGAGTTTTTAACTTGTCTTCCCACCTCTTATCAATTATTTGCCAAACAATATTGTATTTGGCTTCTTTGTGATTAAATCTTTGGGCAATTTCTTCTTTGGCATCAATCAAAATGCCATACAGAAATCCCATAGCTAGTACATCACCATCTACATGCCTTAATAACTCAACCAAAGGCTAGGATTAAAAGGGAGAAGTGAACCTTATATAGTGGTTATATTGCTATTGGGCCTTAGTGGCTTAGTAGGCTGGGCCAAAGCTCCTCCCATAAAGCTGAAAAAAGAGAAGTGATGAATATCCACGGAATATCGTGTATAGTGCCACATGATATACCGCCGATAAATACGATAAATCATCAGTTGCGATATCTACATAACTTTTTTTGTGCTGGGCCTAATTGCAACTAAGTATAAGTAATAGATTCATGTAGATATGCTAGTTTCATTCACCGAATACAAAGCAAGGGATGAGCTATGAAACAGCAAATTTTTGGAAAAATTCTGCAAAGCCCGGATTCACACATAGTTGAAGACAGGTAGAAAGATATACATACATTTTTTTTCCGCCTCTTGGCGAAAGCTCCAATATATTTGGTTGGTTACGTGGATTATTAAACCTTCACTTCACCGAGCCAACTGAAGATTTTTGTACTGTAACATGCCTGACTTATATAGTCAATGTATGCGTAGGAACCAAGTTACTTTAGCTAAAGCCAAAAAAATAGTGAAGGAAAAGTCATTGTCAGCCCATAAGCAAAGAATTTTAAAAGATAAGTCTACCATTCAAGTTATTCGTTTGATCAAAGGGAATCGATGCGTGTGCTTATAGATGAAGCTAAAACAAAGAGCAAAACTTATGGCTCCATAAAGTATATATACGAAGATAAGTGTTACATGATCAACTCCCTCAAAGTTTAGTGCTCATGCAGAGCTAGGTGTCCGTTATCAAAGTTGAAGGCTTAGGACGTTATAAAAAAAGTTGAAGATTTAGGACACATCATACAAAGCACACATGCCAACGACTATTAGTCCACTACAACAAATAGGGTAATCACAGACGGTTCAGAACTATCATCACAGATGGTTTTCTGAATTATCTAAATTTGTGTCAATGAAAATCGGGGTTTATCATAGAAGGTTTGTGAGCTGTCTATGATAAATACAACATAGACGGTTTGTAACTAGAATAATCTGTGAAGAAAACTAGTATAGACGGCTCAAACCAAAAATCATCTGTAATATTTTTCCATCACAGATGGTTGGTAGATAGAACCGTCTGTGATGTGCAAGTATCACAGATGGTTTTTTGTTAGAGCCGTTTGTGATAATCCTTTATAGATGGCTTATACCATAAAATTGTCTTTGATAGTTCATTCTATACATAAAATTTTTTCCTGTTTTTTTACTAGCCCTTTGAAAACAAGCAAATACAGTAGCAAACAGAATAGCACATTCCATTAAGATTAGAATCCACCATTATAGCATAACAAGATAACAAGCATATTACCTATCTAATACAACAAAAATATGGCAACAACATATCTCCTAATCTTACGAACCCAACTTTTTAACATGGCAAGAATATATAAGCAGAAATCCTAGTAGACAGTAGAAGCTGGATGCAGTTGGATGTTCTTAACGCCTGCCATCAAGGAAGAGAGGGGAGGGGATCGGATGGCGGTCGGATATCACTGGCAATGAAGGAAAGGTGGAAGTAGAGTCACCTTTGTGTCACGACGGTGATAATACATAAGACACTCTTACGACACTTATGGCAAGAGTGTCTTGTGCACTGAACTGTGGTGTCATAACCGGAGGCGGAGGAGTTAGGTCACGGCAGTAGTCGGCATCATTGAGAGGAGGATGCAGGAAGATAGGAAAGAGAGAGGGGGATTAATAGGGGCAAAAGATGGAAGAACCGGTGCCTGCCGTTCGATGTGAAGAGAATGGATGGGTGAGATCGAAATCTTAGGGGATATGCCATGGATCGGTGATGTGTTACCATCTGTGATAATGCATATATCAGAGACATTTTGTTATACAAACCGTTTGTGATAATGTTTTATAGGACGAAGAGCCATCGCCGCTTCACCTTCAGCAGCCAATCCCTAATCGCCACACGTTGCTCTGTTCGGACGAGTCCAATCATCCTCTCTTTCCTCGACTCACTTCCATCCGTCAGTTGGACCTCATTATCCGCCATCGACAGAAGTGTCTCATTTTTGCTCAGGAAAGGGAAACCATCCTTAGCCTCATTCTTCTCTTCAATGTGTGCAAAGCGGAAGAAACTCTTGCGGTAGTGGAGAGACACATAAATAACCTTACTGATCAAGCAGAAGTGGCCGATTTTGAGGAAGATTATCATGGCATCCTCTTTGAGATTATGGGTTATGCTAATGATTTGCCCAGGCTAAAGTAGGAAGTGGAGAGGGCAAGGACAATCTTCACGATATTCGAGAATGCAGCCGCTGATCCTCCAACTCTAAAAGTAGAAGAGGAAGCATACAAAGCCCAGAAGATCAATATCTCGGAATATCTTTTTGTAGGACTTTTGTAATAAATTTGATTTGAATTTGTCTTTTGTAAAAGTGACTAGTCACACTTATCTGTTCCAACTCAGTAGCTTCTGTAGTTCATAGCTATATGACAAAGGACAAAATACAGACAATTGTAAATAAAAATTGTCTGTGATAATTTCATAGATAGTTCTAACTAAAAGTCGTCTATGATAATGGACAAAACATAGACGGTTATACATAAAAACGATCTATAATATTTTACAGACAGTTCTAATTAAAAGCCATCTGCGATAATGAGAGATATCATAGGTGGCTTTTAAACTTAACCGTCTGTGATAGTTTTAGAGACGGTTTTCATCATGAATCGTTTGTGATAATTAAAGTATAGACGGCTCTACATGAACCAACTGTGATGAAGCGTCCAGTATAGCTTGTTTTGTAGTAGTAATCGTAACTTTGCATATTATGTTGCATTAAAATTTGTATGGAAAGATGACACTAGCTGTGGTGGTACTTTTATTCAGATGTCTATAACGATAAAAGTATAAATCAGCATTTTCTTAAAAATAAGAGAGAGAGATGAAATTCTTTGCCTCTGATCAACTCCAGTTTGGTAGCTCAAATAGCATTAGTAGCCAGTCTTAGTCACTAGCTAGGTTTTGATGTGCTTTATATATACGTTCCCCCCACAAGCTAAAGGACAACCGAATCCGATGCAAACTCCACCTTCTACAACACAAGACACTTTCTACTTTGACGTTTGAACCGTACCTTTAGCTTTCACAACATTCATGATCTTCCTTCGCTGATTTGTTCCATTTGAAGCTTCACTAAGGTATCCATTGTTCCCATCACACCGTTGATTGTTTGGCGTGTATATGCTGATGCATGGAACGGTAAACACGCCATTCTTTTCGTGTGCCCATGCATATGTTTCTTCCCTCATCATACACCAACGGGATAAGCAAGGTGCAATGTATATAGGCCGCGCTCAACTTCTCTGGCATCTGCGATGGACGTTAGATGCCAATTTTTTTACTGTTGGTTTTTTTTTCTATTTTATTTTTTATTTTTTGGTTTTTTTGTGTTTTCTTTTTTCTCATATTTCTTTGCATTATTTGTGATGGGTTACCATATTTTTTATTTTTATTTTTTAATTTAATTATGCTAAATAAGTCAACTTAACTACAATAAAAAATAAACCAACTACAATAAAAAAATATCATAAACCATTATCATTCTAAACATCCCTAAGCTTGCTCGTCAAATTAATGGCTAATAAGTCCTATCCGGTAGCAATGATGCTGATTATTGTTACTAGTACTATTCTTGATTTAGGTTCTATCTTTTCACGCATTATATAAGACAGGTACATATGGTTCTGTGATCTTATTATTTAATATATCAGGTACATGCTGCATTTTATTTAATCACTACTTTACGGATAAAATCAAAAATAAAAGTGCACGCATGCATTTCTAACACTTGAATTACTTTCTTCATAGATGGATAATTGCATCAACCGACAATCGAATTGTCGGCATGCATGGTCATGTTACTTAGCCACTATTGCTACCTGGATGCTTCTAGGTAAGCTGGACTTTGCATTAATTGAGTTGCTATTAATTGAGGTGGCCAAAACATGTACATGAGCTGGACTTTGCATGTATACCAATGATGAAAAAAACAGATCAAATGTGAAATTGGCTACTACAATACAAAAGTGAAGAAGAAAACAGATTAAAAGAAAGAGAGATATGGTAAGCTGTATGAAGAAATAATAATGTAAGCTGTCTTTGGTAAGTCGGTTTAAGCTAGATTGGGTGCAGCAATGTCGGCAATGGAGCTCTGTACTATTGTTTGGCAGTAGTGAGTTAAATCTTTCTACTAGCTGTTATTAATCTTGCTAATAGTAGTGAATCAAATCTTTCTACTAGCTGTTATGAATCTTGCTAACAGTAGTGAGTCAAATCTTTCTACTAGCTATTATTAATCTTGCTAGGTGACAGCAAGTAGGTTTGCTGTAAAGGTAAAAATGACTGAATTGGTTGTGTTAGAAGTTGATTTTTAAGGTTGTTGCCCCCAGGAAAATTTCGGATCAACAGCACCATATTCCTATAAAGGATGCAAAGATCAAGTATATTATCGACAAAGGCATGGCAGCCGATTTGACCAAGTCGGCAAAGAGTTGAGAATCAGCGGTGATTACTGATAGTAAGATAATTTGGTCGAAAATCGATCCTAAACGACACATCGCTGTGAAGCAATGTCAAACAGGAATAATTTTCATATAGACATAACCGATAAAGATCAACACGTCGATATGAATTGCAGAGAGTAGATTGGATCTACTAGCTAAAACTAGTGCGAGACCATGTAGAGATCATCTTATATTTGTGATGAGTATTTAACTTTGTTTTGCTTTGTGTTGAATTTTGAGTTTGATTTTGTTTCATTTTTGCTGTTAGGTGGGAGCGGTCTGACTGGCCTGCTGAGACAGTTTGACCGCTGTGCATGAGCAGTCAAACCGGCTATGGGTGGTGGTTTGACCACGGTCCGGTGTGACCGATTTCTAGTTGGTACGTTTATTCCAGAGATATGCTCATTGAGTTGCGAGGAGTTTTTGAGGGTGAAGGATTTAGACCCGTCATTATAAGTAAATGACATATTTTGATAATTAATGACAATCGAATTGTAGGATTAATAGTTTCATTGAGATGAATGAACATAATATGTCTCACGATGACAGATGACTTGAGATGGGTTTATGTGGTTGATCATCCTCATGTAAAGCAAACACTTCATGTGTTGATAAGTCATAACCCAAACTTGAATTTGAGATATGTCATTAAGCTTCAAGTGGATGCGCAAGACAAAGATATGACTAGCTAGGGCTAAGAATGTATTCCTAATCTTTTACCGGTCTTGGTATTTGGTTGGAAGACTGGGTTGCTAGTATAAGATACCGTACTACTAAGAGGGATCATGACTAGTAGTTTAAACGTATCATGTGTTTTGAAAATGATTATGGCTCATGCATATGTCCTTTGTGACATGATGTTGTGAATGTGTTTTGCAATATGATTAAAGTCCATGTTTTTCCCTCCATGTGGCATGACGCTAATATTTTTGAATGTGTTTTGAAAATAGTTGTAACTCATACATATGTTCTTTGTAACATATGACTAGATGTTTGCGAATGTGTTTTGCAACATGATTGAAGTCCATATTTCTCTTGCTTGAGGCATGATGCAAATGTTTGGGATGTGTCTGTCAAATGATTGTAGCTCATGCAAATACCGTTGCTACATGTGACTTAAGTTTGAAAAGAATATTTGAATTTGGTTTAAGTCCGTGTCGTAGTTCCTTGAGATGTGATTCTAATGGTTTATAGATGTGTTCTATAACCTGTTGAAGAGTGACATATTGATCTTCATTGCATAACATTCCAATGTGAAAAGCTGTTGTGTAAAGTACTCGAGAAAAAATGCTTTGTTCTCACTTGTCTTGAGTTGTGCCCTCAGGGGCGATCAAACCAGCCAGTATATGGCGATCTGACCAGCCTGGCTGTTCTGATCGGCCTATACATGGCGGTCAGACCAGCATATGTACAGCGGTCTGACTGCTCCGTAGTACTTTTGTTCTTCTCACGGTATGTTTTTTCCAGAGGGCAACTTTCCTTGTGGCGGTCTGACCAGTACCTTTGCGGTCTGACCAGACCTAGCGGTCAGACCAGTCCCTCTATGGGCGGTCTGACCGGTAGCTTGCTCTAACGGCTAGTTTTTTAGTCGTTGGAGGGACAGCGGTACTACCGGAGTTTGCACTGCGGTACTACCGGGGTTCGGGCTGATTCTTGCCTTCGACTTGTTCCAATAGCTAGTTTTTGGGTGGAATATATAAATACCTCCCTAAGGGCTATTGGGATAAGGTTACTGGTGCTATTCTTCTTTCTTTTGAGCTAAGACCAAGTCTGCTCCTCCATATATGCATGTGTTGCACTTAGGGTGTTTTGGAGAGACAACCTTGTGCATGTGTTGCACTTGGTGGTGGACTTTGTGTCCATTGAGTTGAGATACTTGATTTGTTCAAGTGAGGGTCTGTCTCTAACTTGTTACTCTTGGAGTTTGCCGACTTATAAATAGCTTCGGAGGTGTGGTGGTCCAGTGATCATCTCAAGAAACTTGTGAGTAGTGTGCTGCTCGCCATCTTTGGAGTAGAGGAGAGCAACCATAGTGGATTGAGGTGGTTAGACTTAATTCGTGAAACCGGTCCAATTAGTTTGGGCTTATCTCAATGTAGATTAGGGAAAAACCGATAGGTTTCTAAACACCATGGTAAGACATCATATGTCATTGTGGTTCTCTCGTAAAAAATTTACATTCAAGCAATCTATATTCATTCAATTAAATTAAGTGCTTTTCTTCATAGGATTGCTTATCTTGTAATAGAACTACATCATTAGTGCACTTAGTCTAACTTAGACGATTGAGCCTTAAAATCCGTATGACATGTTACAAATTATGCAATTTGAAAAATCCGTATGACATGTTACTTTAAGGTCATGAGCCTTACAATATGGTGGATTGTAGATGTGGGTTTTTCTCTTCTATTGAATTCTTTTGCTCCAATAATTGAGGAAGAGAAATGCTTACATCTCGACTCTCATGCAACTAACGCCTTATTTAGTGCTTTGAGTATAGAAGTGTTCAACACAATATGCAATCTTGAGAGCGCTTATGAGATGTGGACTAAAATTCAAGATGATTATAAAATGTCCACTTCAACCGATGAAGATTGATTACAAGAATGGATGTCAGATGAGGAATGCTCAACTTCTAACTCCGATGATGAAGAATCCATTAGCCCCTTCACATCAACTCATTGCCTTATGGCTAAAGGTAATAAAAAGGTAAATCATGATAATGACAATGACGAACCTTCTTATGAAGAGTTGATGGATATGTTAGAAGAGCTTAATGAATATTTTGGAAAAGAGAAGACTAAGTTTAATATTTTGAAGAAAGAATATACCTCTCTTCAAAACAAGTATGATGTGCAAAAAGAAGAACATGAGTCTCTTCTTCTCACATAATCCATTAAGCCTAAGGTGGATATAGACATTATATGTAATTTGATAGATGATATGCCATGTGTAACTCCTAGCCCTTGCATTTCATCTAAGGTTAGCATATCTACCTCTTGTGATGACTTACTTGATGTGCCTTGTTGCTCCAAAATAGATGCTTCTATTCCCTCTATATCTTGTGATACTAACCTTACAGAGGAAAACAAAAGGCTCAAGTCCCAAGCCACTAAATTGAAAAATGACTTGAAGAGAAGCTATAAAGGGAAGGCCTTTCATGACAAACTCTTGAGCAATCAAAGAATGGCAAATGATAAGAGAGGTATTGGCTTCGTCTTTGAGAAGGAGAATAGCAAGACACGACATAATGCAAGACACACAAAGAAAGTCAAGTGTCATGGTTGCAATAAAAAAGGTCATGTAGCCTCAAAGTGCCCCAACAAGATAGATGACAAGTCAAAGTCATCAAAAATGAGGCAAGTTGGCAATAAGCAAGTCAACAAGGCAAGGAAAGAAATGAAGGATTTAACTTACTTTAGTTCCCACAAGAAAGGACATCTCCTACATATATCCCAACAAGATGAATGTGAAGCCAACATCATCAAAAGGAAGGCAAACCGACAATAAGAAAGACAACAAAATAAAGTATGGAAGAAAAAGTCAAACTTGCTACAATTTCCATGAAAAGAGACACTTTAGTAAGGATTGTCCTAAAAGTATCACTCTTAAGACCTCTCTTTATAATGGACATTATTTGCTTAGGAATGATAGAAATGGTAATGTGATTGTTAGAAATGTTAGTTCACATAAAATTATTGCAAGGGCCATTTGGGTACCAAAATCCAAGGATCCAACCAAGTGTGGGTACCAAAATGTGCTTGATTGATTAATAGGTGCTTGGAGATGCATTAGAAGCTTGGATCTCTCATAAAGAGGTGGACTTCACCATGTGCAAATATGGAGCCAAGCTTGACAATCAACATCTCACATCTTGTGCTGATGCTATATCGGTAACAACCATTTAAATTGAAGTATCTAGCCCTTGCCATGTGTAGATTGCATTACATAAAAATTTTATTCAAAATTGTGTTGTTGCTCTTATTCAAAATATTCTGGATTGCAATCTTGAGCATGTTGGGTGTGGCACACTAAGGTGGAGTGCTAGATCATAATCTTATGCATCACATTCTTAAGTGTGTCTAAATTAATTAAGTGCTAGAAATTATTTTCAAAATTGAACCTTTTAACCAAAAACAAAATTCTTTGTAGCTGTCACTTATATCTTAAAAAATTGGTTGCAAAATGCTTATAAAACTTTGAAAATATTTTCAAAAAGTTTCGGTTATGTAAAAGCTAATTTCAAAAGAAAACAAGTTTTTAAGCCCAAAAGATGGTTACTAGTATCTTGTTTTTTTTAAATGTGTACTTTGCATAAAGGAAATTATAAAAGGATTTTGGCTATAGTTCCAAAATGAAAATCCTAGAGTTGGTCTTTCTTAATAATTCTTGTATTTAAAAGTTTCTCGAAAGACCAACCTATCAAATACTATTTGATTTTGAAACTCGCCCTAAACTCATTCTTGACCTATATTGGTCATATTCTATCACCATGTAAGTTATGCCTCTTGGACCAGATCGTTTGCCATATCTTGGTTCAAAAGTGGTATTTCAAATTCATACATGCTATTCCAAATCAAAGAGTTCCTTATTTGTCTAGTTTGGTGTTCATGGAGTGAAATAATTAAAACTAAGCAAGTCTAACTATTCAAAGAGCCATTTCGGTCAAAAGTGAAATATTTTGTTTAAATTGCTAACAATTATGAAAATCTAGATAAAAATATTTAACTATGTATTTCAAATATTTTTGAAGCCTCTTGACTAAAATTTTCTAATTTATAAACAAATTTACAAATTTTGCCTCAAAGTGATCTTATATGATCTTGTGTTTGAATAAAATAAATTACTTCCCTAAATTCAAATCTATTGAGTTTTGGAAAAGCTGTCAATACCAAACTCGTAGGGTTGGTCATTTCAATTATTTCTCTAGTTTAAAGTTTTTACAAAAGACCAACCATTGAAAAGTTATGCTCATTTGAATCTCGCCGAAAACGAGTGTTGACCCGAAATGACCTAACCTTGCATATAATGAGTTTTGCTATTTGAGCTCAAATTCCTTGTGTATCATAGCTCAAGATAGTGATTCCAACTTATACAAATCCTAAAAGGGTAGAAACTCTATGAATCTCAAATTAGATAAAGTTTTGAGCTCTATTGAAAAATGGATCTTCTACTCAAAGCAGCATATTGCCACCTCTTTTAAAAAAAGTCCTTTTTTCAAAAATTCTTCTTAGGAAATGCTCTCTTTAACCCAAAGTTGAAATCTGGAAAGTTTCAAAGTAATTGGACCTCAATTGAATAATTTTTGCATTTCACCTCGCTTTATGTCAAAATTTCCAAATGAAGGCGCATTTTTGCATATCTTTTGATTGGAGAATCTTTTTTCAAAAATTCTTATTGGAAAAGGTCCCCAATAGTATAAAGTTCATATCTGCCAAAATTGAAGGTTTTTTAGCTTAAATTGAGAAAGTTACATTCATTTTTCTCTTTATCAAATTGCTGAAAAATTCATAACTTTCATGATTTTAAGCCGATTTGTGATTTTTATTTCTTCAAAGAGTTCAAATTTGGAGGAAGTCACAATAATGAAAATTTATCCTCTATAGTTGTCTTCTATGCCAAATTTTCTTAGAATTTATTTGATCAATTTTTCATCCTTCTCTAGACGCTTAAGTGAGGTGCAAAAAGTCTGAAAATCTGAATTTTCATATTTTTGAAATCTTGAGTTTTCTACTCCAAAAGGGGATTAAAATCTTGGTTAAACTTCCAAATGTGACTCATGTGCAAATTTGAAAGGTCTAGCTCAAATTGTAAACTTCAAATTCATCTGGAGCTCATTGTGCACAGTGTGTCTATGCACTGTTAGTCATGGCAGGAGTCCATGCATAAAATGGCTAATGTCCCCATCTAGCATAACATGGCTAATGTCCATAACATTATTGCTCAACTAACATTGAGAGAAACCATATAGTCAGTTATCATCAGAAGGAAATAACTTTAGGAACACAACAAACATGCACTTGTGCCTTGATACAATTGCACAGATTTGGCCATCTCACACACCATTTTTTGGAGCCAGCTATCTCATACACCATTGCAGAAAGAAGTCATCATGTAAAATAAAGCCATGAGGAAGAAGATGAGACTGAGGCTGGTGGAGACGGTGGTCGCTGTAGAGGAAGAAGAGGCCGGGGAAGGAGGAGGGTGGCGCTTTAGAGGAAAGGATTTGGGTGGCCGGTGGTGAAGCGAAGGAAGAGCTGGGCGGTGGGATTTGGTGAAGGCATGTTGATGAGGCGATGGGGTCCCGATCTTCTGATAGGATGATAACTTCGATTTGGAGGATAACGATTTTGACGATGCGGCTACTAATCGGTCACGACCAGAACGCCAAGCAATCGCTAAACCATACTCTGAGTCGTTATCAACTGTGCTAAGAACGCGATTGACCTGACCACAAAGGTCTATTCCTGCATGCAACCGAAGAATACGCAAGAACAAGATAACAAGCAATCTCAAATTGCAAATAGAATTGAAATACTCAATAGGGTGGGATTCAGAATAAGGATCTTAATAGGTGGTCGTCTGACACAACTGAATATACAAGTTGCAACGAAGGAAAACTAAACATAAACAAACTCCAAAAAAAAACTAGAGAGGGTGTGGCCTCCTTAAATAGGAGAATAGAAGCCATACAAAACTAAGAAATAAGGGGGTGATACTATTTTACTATTCATATAAACAGTATTTTGACCATGAATAGTGGGGGTAGCACCTTTCTCTTAAGCCCATGCATCACGAGGCCCAATTTGGCCCAAACAAGTGGTGTAGTAATTTTTTTTTATGATTGCAGAGTGTATAAAAGGAGTTTACAGGAAAGGCTAGATCCGTTGGAAAGAGGATGAGAAAAGCTTTCCATCAAGTACACATGGACCTCAAACAGACTTCGTATGTGAAAGTTATGCTCGTTTGAAGTTGAACCTATCAGGCTGAATCCAAATTGATCTGGAGGCCGAATTGGATTCTAAAACGTATTCCACTTGAACTCTTACTTGAATTAGTCTAAAAGTGACGTGGTGACTATAAGAAAGAGTTAGGTGAGATATCGATATGGTCTTGATATGTTGATTGGTTTTCCTTTTGGTAGACCCCAACTACGAGCTTGTAGTATTGATACAATCCTTCTTGTATAGTTGTCTAAATATGCATTTTCAAATGTTATAAAACAGAAGCAATTATAAAAGCTCATTGTATTAGTAACCTGGGAGTTAATAAACAAATCAAAATTTCTCACACAGTAATTATTGCAACTTGTTTTGCAAATGTAAGTGATGCACTTATGCCATTCAAATCTCTGATGTTGTAAACTTGTATCGGTAGCACATATGGGCAAAGCTACAATTTTTGGTATCAAATAAAATTCATCCAAGTAATCAGATTTTAATCGAGCAATAACACATTCATCTAGTAAGGGTGAAAAGATTTGTAAGTTTTTCCATCCATCAAGTACATTATTCAGATTGTCAATGCTAGATGGTTCAATAAGAGATGAACACATAAGATTTGAATTATCACTAATTTTTATTTTTCTCTCAAAATGAAAAAGATTCAGCGCACCAGAATTATTACTCAAAATAACAAGCTTCAATTCATCCATGTGATCACATATTATACATATTCGATATACATGAAATTGATTGTCTACACCAAAATCTCCAATCAAATTGAACTTATATCTGTAAGTATGAGTACTTGCTAAAGATTTTGAACATAAAATGTCAGCAAGATTCTTAATCAACTATATAACTCTCTAGGATTATCGAACATGACATAGTATAAATAATCTTCAGGAGATATTCTAGTAAAAACTTTCTTATGAGTAATCAATTCTACATTATGTAAATTGAGTAAAGAAATTTTGGAACATGGAATTTTCAATTGAACATATAAATTTTCACAATTACTCACCTTTTCATATTTAAATTTAGCACCATAGTTATTACCTTTATCGATCTCCTCAGTTGATGTAGGTTTTGTAGGTATCAAATCTTTATGATGAAACAAGGAGACAGCAAATACTTCATCTTCAACCATGATTATCTCCTCGTCTTTTGCTTTCAATTGCACCCATTGTTGAACATTCAACTCTTTATCTTTAATGTGAACTTTTTTATCTTCAGAACGGTTCTCAACTTTCTACAAGTTGTTAGTCACAGAAAAAGGAACAAACAAGGGTTTGTTCTCATGTTTCTTGTCATTGAACATTCTCAATTTCTCCTCAATCTGATTTTCAACCTTACAAGTAAGTATAAACAAATGAGTGAGAGAATTATATTCTTTGTAAATAAGAATGTCCTGAATTTCTTTATTAAGCCCACTCAAGAATCTGTTTTTTGTAGCTTCAGCCTGTTCCTTTAAATCACAACGCAACGAACGAGTCTTTAATTTGTGATAGTATTTCCTTACAGTTCTACTTCGTTATTTTAAACGTTGCAATCTTGTTAGCAAAAAATCAGCATGATATTTAGGAACAAAATCATCTCGCAAAAGTCTTTTCAATGCATTCCAAGTTTGTGGTACTTTCCCATGTTTACCAAAAGACTTCCACTAAAATATTGCATCATCTATAAAAACACTAGTGACAGCTCTAATCTTTTGTCCATCAGACTAATTATAATATTTAAATTCTTTGTCTAATGCTATCTCCCAGTCAATATAGGCATCAAGATCAAATTTACCAGCAAATGATGGAAAAACATTCTTAACATTAGTTACTGCATCATCATCGTGTACCACTCTTTGTAACATAGACATACTTCGTTAATTTTACGGGAGTCGACAATGATCGGAGTAATCAACTTTTGTGTGGCTGATGTAGTTATTCTCTTCGATATCATCATCTTCGTTCGATGAAGAGTTTGGAGGAAATAGTGCACGTCAAATAGCTGGAGGTGAATATTTATCCAGAATCTCAACTCTGTTGTTGATGGTGAAGAGGGTCTTATTAAGCCGATCCAACAAGTTGTTGGTTTCACAAAAATTCATACTCTGTGATCTTGAATCTATCATAGTTAGTAGAAAATAAGGAAATATACGATAATTATATAAGTCCCTATAAACTACTAGGAGGTGGAGCTTGACAAGTCACATATCTTTCAAGCTCTTACCAAGTTCTTACCAATGCAAAACAGGTGGTGTAACCAGTGACTGGTTCGTGATAACTTGACTCAAGTGATGTGTATAGCGATTGCAAGGGTCGGTTTGACATGATCTGCTCGGTTAGTAAAAGGTATAGCTTGGAAGGCTAGATATGTAGCAATGGAGAACAATCAGTTAATTTCAGAAATTGCATAGAATTAAATTATAGTTCATATCTAATATTTAGCCTATGTTGCTGATCAAACAAAGATAGGAGAAGGCCAAAACAAGTGTGTAACAACGTATAGGACTGATGAACATAAGATAACTCAATAGAAAGCAATATGGAATTGAAAAGCATAAGGATTGACCCAAATCTGAGAATGGTAGATTTCTGTCCACTAGACAAGATGTCGGTATTTTTGACCGTAACTTTTTGTCAGTTGTCTCTTTTTTATGATTCTTTTTTTACTTGTTTTCTGACAGCTTTTTCTACAACTTTTATTTTGGGGCCATGTCCTAGAAGCCGACAGATAAAATCACACAAAAATCACAAGTACATACTGTTACAGATTCAATCCAGAAATTTAGGTCAACTTGCACTACAGATATCTTTTAACTGCCTTTATGGAATGAAGCGAAATTGTAGGGGCAGTTAGATATGGAAGTTATGGATCGAATGACGGTGGTTTCACTCAAAAAAGATATTAGAAACAAAAGTTATGGTGTTTTTGGTGGACGTGGTAGGAAAGCCGCTGATCAGGTTGAAATTTCAAATTATGGTGCGCGGTGTTCTTGATGGATTGTGATGTGGAGATTTTTTTTATTTGAATTTTTATAGGAACAAGAATATGACCAGCAACTAGACAATGCTAAGACGAACACAAACTCAATTTAGCAAACCAAAACTAACAGATTGAAAAGCACAATAGGGTTTGGACAGTGGAAATAAACTCTTTTTGTAGGGCAATTTTTTTCTGGACTGTAGGACATAAAAAAAATTAATCTACTAACAAGATATACAAAAAAATCCTACCGGTTAACTGAAGCTTTGATACCACTTGATGAGGCGATAAAGTCCCGATCTTCCGATAGGATGATAACTTCGATTTAGAGGATAACGACTTTGACGATGCGGCTACTAACCGGTCACGACCAGAACGCCAAGCAATCGCTAAACTACACTTCGAGTCGTTATCAACCGTACCAAGAACGACGTTGACCTGACCACGAAGGTCTATTCCTACATGCAATCAAAGAACACGCAAGAACAAGATAACAAGTAATCTCAAATTGCAAATAGGATTGAAATACTCAATAGGGTGGGATTCCGAATAAGGATCTTAACAGGTGGTCGTTTGACACAACTGAAGATACAAGTTGCAACGAAGGCAAACTAAATATAAACGAAATCCAAGAAAACTAGAGGGGTGCGGCCTCCTTAAATAGGGGAGTGGAAGTCACACAAAACTAAGAAACAAGAGGGTGATACTATTTTACTGTTCATGTCAATAGTATTTTGGCCATGAATAGTGGAGGTAGCACCTTCCTCTTAGGTCTATGCATTACAAGGCCCAATTTGGCCCAAACAAGTGGTGTAACAATTTCTTTTGATGATTGCGGAGTGTACAAAAGGAGTTTGCAGGCAAGGCTAGATCCGTTGGAAAGAGGACGAGAAAAACTTTTCATCAAATACTCATGGACCTCAAACGGACTCCGTATGTGAAAGTTATGCTCATTTGAAGTTGGACTTATTAGGCTGAATCCGAATTGATCTAGAGGTCGAATTAGATTCCAAAACGTATCTCACTTGAACTCTTGCTTGAATTGGTCCAAAAGTGACGTGTTGACCATAAGGAAGAGTTGGGAAAGGCATCGATATGGTCTTGATATGTTGATTGGCTTCCCTTTTAGTAGACCCTAACTACGAACTCGTAGTGTTGATACAATCCTTCTTGTACAGCTACGTAAATATGCATTTTCGTCATTAGGTAGCATCATATATTTCATATGATATAAAAGCACTTCTAAAAACAAACTCACCTGATAATTTGAGTGATGCGTAGGAACTCTCATTGCTAATATGGTGTATCCACCAGGACCATATCCTCATCACATGTGGAGGTGTGGCAGTGGAGCTGGAGGTGGAGAAGGGGGAGCTGAGAAGGCGCATGGGTATGTTGAGAAATCTAAGTGTGCGGTGTAGTAGTGAGTTAGGTTTTTGTCCCTGTATATATAGAAGAATATTATCACAGATGGCTAATACAAAAAACCATCTTTGATGTCTATGTATCATAGACAGTTTTTCAAAAAAATCATCTGTGATAAGTTCATACATCATAGACGGTTTTTATTACGAATATCACAGACGGTTCGTAATAAAAACCGTCTATGATAAGTAAGATATTACTGACGGTTCTTACCATCGGTTGCGACATAAACGATCACACTATTAAAACCATCTAAGATAACTACGCTGCAGCTTAACACTGATAGATTCTATACAACTGTATGTGATGAAGCGTCCAGTATGACCTTCTATTTTGTAGTGAAATGGCGTGGTAAAATTTTATAATCTTGCAATTATTTTATTTTTGCTTCTATCATTTAATATATGATGGAAACATGTTTTATTTTTATTTGTAATTGTAGAGTTTTATTTAAATATTTGCTGAACGACACAAGTGATATAATAATACTTGTCTGCACCATTGGGCATTGGGCAGCGAATAATGCCGGTGATAGGAATTACCATCAAGTTAGTACTGGACAATCAACTTCGGAACAATGTCGGTCCGTGTATCAATTGTGCTACTGGACAAGCCCATGTGCTCCATCAACAACCACACCAATGTGATGAGCTCGCCACCGTGGCTCAGCTGCGCAAGGTGCTCCCTCGGCGGTGTCCTAAAGGCCGCGTACGTCAGCATCTCCGTCCACACCTTGGCCATCACCTCCCACGTCAACTCGTCGTCCAGCTCCCTCAGCGCCTTGGCCAGGAGGTACGCACTGAAGATCAGAGTCTTGGTCCGGTCGCTCTCCATGAGATTATCCAAGAATGTCCTGGGGTAATCCAGGCGAAGTAGCTCCCGGGCGAAGTCCCGGACGAGGAGCTGGCGCGTCACAGCGCATGTGCTGCGGTACCGGAGCAGCCCGATCCCCATGGTCGCCGACATCATCTCCGGATTTTTTATGAGCAAGTACAGCATGTAATCCGACAATTTCTTGCTGATCGACCACATCTTGTCAGTCAGCTCTGTCATAGGCCTGACGGGGAAACACAGGTTCGTCGCGATGTGCCACATCAACAAGGACTCATCAAAGTCCCTCTCGGTGACGCTGCTCAGGATGACGTTGAAGTTGCTTGGTGCTTCCCACACAAGCTGCCCAAGAAACCGATCGCCTCGGCAGTCGCTCAGCTTCTTGATCTGTTCGGGGTCCTTGGCTTTGCTGACCGCATCCTTCATTTCTTTAAAAATGAAGAGCATGAGATCATCCGCCTGGGCGGTAGGGATGAAGTCGTAAAATATCTCCCTGACGCGCTCACTTATGGTGAGCTCAGGGAGGTCGTCGAGGAAGTTCATCTGCGAGACCATCCTCGACCACCGCCGCACGGTCCACCACCGCTTGGCCATCCGGGAGGCGTTCGCCAGCCACGCCAGCCACACCAGCCGTTTGGAGTACTTGCTGGACTCGTGGACGAAGTACAGCAGCGTCCAATCCGAGAAGAGAAGCATGGTGAGCGCGGCTGCGTCAAGCGCGATAGCGCTGAGCAGAAGAGCGTAGGTAATGCAGACATCGGCTGGAAGCATGCCGGACTTGTCGATGTGCACAAAGATAACGAGGCTGGAGATGACGCAGCTGTGAGATTATCAGAGGCGCTGGGAAGAACGTCGACGGTGCGACGGTTGCGTGTTGTCTTATGAACGCACACAGGCGAGATTACATGGAGGAGAATATATACAGGAGAGATAAACCGGAAGCTATTCTTATACAAAGAAACAAACTCTAGATATTCTATCTATAGCAAACCGAGATTATCTCCTTCTATATTTGTTACAAGATTATATCTCTAATACTCCCCCTCAATCTGAACTCGAGAGATTAAGATTGCCTTTGAATATTTCCATTTGTCGGACAGGAAGAGGTTTAGTCAATCCATCTGCAACTTGATCCTTGGAAGAAACAAACTCTACTTCGAGCAGCTTGCGTGCTACACGCTCTCGTACAAAGTGATAGTCAACTTCAATATGTTTAGTACGAGCATGAAACACAGGATTAGCAGATAAATATTTAGCACCCATATTATCACACCAAATTTTTGCTGCCCTTGGTGTTTGAACACCAATCTCATGAAGCAGAGTCTGAATCCACATAATTTCTGCTGTGGCATTGGCAAGAGCTTTATATTCTGCCTCTGTGCTTGATCTGGAGACAGTTGTTTGTTTGCGAGCACTCCATGAAACAAGATTAGAACCCAAGAAAACAGCAAACCCTCCAGTTGATCGTCGATCATCCAAGCATCCTGCCCAATCAGCATCAGAGAAAGCACTAACAAGTAGGGATGAAGACTTACTGATTTTTAGTCCAATCTTAACTGATCCTTTCAAATATCTCACAATTCTTTTCACAGCTGACCAATGATCTATGGTTGGGGCATGAAGATACTGACAAACTTTGTTAACTGCGAAGGAAATATCTGGTCTGGTTAATGTTAAATATTGTAGTGCTCCCACAACACTTCTGTATTGCATAGCATCATTGGGACCAAGCAATGTCCCTTCATAAACTGAGAGCTTCTCAGTGGTAGACATAGGTGTATTAGCAGGTTTACACATATGCATTCCCACTCTTTTGATCACATCAGATGCATATTTTTCTTGTGTTAAGATTATACCATCAGACACCTTATTTACCTCAATACCAAGGAAGTAGTGAAGGTCTCCTAGATCCTTCAAGGCAAACTCCTTATTAAGATCCTGTAACAAAGCTGACGTAGCACTTTGCAAAGAGCTAGCAACAATTATGTCATCTACATAAATAAGTACAAACATAGTAACTTTCTCTTTCCTGTAGAAGAATAATGATGTGTCGGCTTTGGAAGATTTAAAACCTAACTCAAGCAATTTTGTACTCAAACTTGAATACCACGCTCTTGGAGCTTGTTTAAGTCCATATATAGCCTTGTCTAGCTTGCATATATAATGAGGCAAAGAAGGATGTTCATATCCTGGTGGTTGCTTCATGTATACCTCTTCTTGAAGAACACCATGGAGAAAGGCATTTTGAACATCAAGTTGACGCAAGCTCCAACCTCTAGACACAGCAATAGACAGAATGACTCTAATGGTAGCAGCTTTAACCACCGGACTAAAGGTATCTTCATAATCAATGCCATATCGTTGTTTAAATCCTTTTGCTACCAACCTGGCCTTATATCTATCCAAGCTACCATCAGATTTCCTTTTGATCTTATATACCCATTTACAATCTATAATATTAACGCCTTTTTGTGGAGGAACTAGATGCCAGGTTTTATTTCTCATTAGTGCTGTATATTCTGCATCCATTGCTTCTTGCCAATTTTTATCACTTTGAGCTTCAGATAAATTATTGGGTTCACCAGAGGATGTAAAGCAACCATACTTAACTGTTCCATCTGTATATACTTTCTCCTTCCTGATGCCACTCTGCAGACGTGTCCTTGGTCGTGTAGCTAACGGCTCCTGCTCTGCTGAATGCACGATGACCAAATCAGACACAGATCCCCCTTGCGCAGGCGACTCGGGTCCCATCAACTGCTCGCCGTCATGACCATCTAAGACGGCAGCACCTGAGGAAGGAAGCAATGTATCAGAAGATAATGCGCCTGCTACATCGCCTGCGTTACCTGCAATTGGTGTCAACATGTCATGTGCAGAGGAGCTATTGCCAGGCGCCAGACCATCTGGCGCATCCTGTGCAGGCGGCAGCAAGGACATCACTGATTCCGAGTCAGGATCCTCTGCCAAGACCGATGGCTCTGCATGTGTGTTGTTAATAACATCCGGATTATTTGTGCCTGCATGATCAACACTAGAAGTATCGTGTCTGTTAGGCAGAAAACTGAACAAATGACCATCCTGTACTACTCCCCCTTGATTACAAGTGGATGGAACAAGATCAGAAGGGAGAAGTGAAATTTCTGCAAGCAAGCGAGCACCTGCATTTGGGTGTAGTTGAGAGAAAGGAAAAATGGTTTCGTCAAAAACGACGTCCCGAGAAACATACACCCTTCCTGTAGATGTCTCAAGACATTTGAAGCCTTTATGCAGGTGACTAGGACCAAGGAAAACACATTGTTTGGACCGGAATTGTAACTTGTGATTATTATAGGGACGAAGATTAGGCCAACAGGCACAACCAAACATACGAAGGGAAGAATAATCCGGTTTTTTTTGAAACAGGCGTTCTAAGGGGGTTTCAAACTGTATGACTTTGCTAGGCAAGCGATTGATAAGATAAGTGGCAACAAGAAAAGCTTCATCCCAAAACTTGAGTGGCATGGATGCATGAGCCAAGAGAGCAAGACCAACCTCTACTATATGACGATGTTTCCTCTCTACAACACCATTTTGTTGATGAGTATGAGGGCAAGAAACATGATGAGAGATTCCTAATTTTTCAAAAAAGGAGTGTAATTTTTGATATTCTCCACCCCAGTCAGTTTGCATTGTAAGGATTTTGCGACCCAGTTGTCTTTCAACAAGACTTTGAAACTCTTGGAATTTTTGAAACACTTCAGATTTATGCTTAAGAAGAAAAATCCAGGTAAACTTACTGTAATCATCAATGAAACTCACATAATATTTCTTTCTTCCAACAGATTCAGGGGCAGGACCCCAGACATCGGAATGAACAAGTTCCAAAGGGTAATGAGATATACTCAATGATCTATTATAAGACAACTGATGACTCTTAGCCTGTTGACAGGCATCACAAACTGACTTTTTATTGGATTCAGCTAAACATGGTAGCTTATTATAACCAATGACTCTGGAGACAATAGGAGTAGAGGGATGACCAAGGCGACCATGCCACTGAGCAAAAGATGGCGTAACACTAAAGGCTTGCTTTTCTGAAGATCTTGAAGGAAGTGGATAGAGACCCTGACGACGCCATCCTTTAAGAAGAGTGCTTCTCGTTACTCGATCCTTAATCAAAAAATATTTAGGATGAATTTCAAGAAAAGCATAATTATCAGCAGCAAGACGACATGTAGAAACAAGATTCTTTGTAGCTTGAGGAACATGTAGAACATTTCTGAGATATAAAGGACGAGTCGGGGTAGTAATAACAGAATGACCAATATGCTCAATTTTCATACCTGCACCGCTTGCGGTGTGAATTTGATCATTGCCTTTGTATGTTTCGCTTGTTGACAGCTTCTCTAACTCTCCAGTTATGTGATCTGTTGCCCCAGTGTCTAGATACCAATTTGTATCAACACCATAAGCATGAGTAGCTGCTGCGGCCGTTTTGTCTTCTGGCACATATGTTTCATCAAATCTGTACCAGCAGTCAGACGCAACGTGGCCTCTCTTGTGACAAACCTGACAAACTGGACGGTTATCAGCATTGCCGCGCCCTCTGCCTTGTCCGGCAGAAGCACCGCGACCAGCAGAAGAGCCGCGTCCACGATAATTTGATGTACCTCGGCCGCGAGAACTTCCTCCGCGCAGTGAGTTTCCACCACGCCCGCGGTTTGCAGCAGCGGTGAAGCAGGCCTGCCGAAGCTGTACCCTGTTTTCAAAACTCAAGAGCTGTGAGTAAAGATCTGCTCGTATGCGAGTTCGATTCGGCTACAATTGCAGAAACGACTGGATCAAAATCGTCATCAAGCCCGTTGATGATGTAGGCAACCAGATCATCGTCATCTATTGGTTTGCCTGATGCTGCAGCTTCATCTCCTAGAGACTTCATCTTCGCAACATACTCGGAGATCGACAAATTGGCCTTCCGAGTCGTCGTCAGAGCCAGACGCACGTTGATCACACGCGCTCGGTTCTTCGTCGCAAACGTGCTTTCAATCTCTCGCCAGGCTTGCGCTGCTGTTCTTGCTGCAGCAACTTGGATTAACATCTCCTTAGACAGAGATGCAAAGAGAAAACCAAGCACTTGCTGATCTGCAGCAAACCAGTCTTCATACGCTGGATTTGAAATCTTTACCACCTTGTCGCCTTGCTTCTGATCGATCTCAGCAGCGGGAACATCGGTCTTGCCGTTGATGTGTCCCTCAAGGCGAGCGCCTCGGATTGCCGCAAGAATCTGCGCCGACCAGAGCGCATGGTTTTGCTTGTTCAGCTTCTCCGAGATTGGGAAGCCAAACAGCGGATTGGATGGAGACGTGGATGAGGAACTCGCCATGATTAGCTATCAAGCTCTGATACCATGTGAGATTATCAGAGGCGCTGGGAAGAACGTCGACGGTGCGACGGTTGCGTGTTGTCTTATGAACGCACACAGGCGAGATTACATGGAGGAGAATATATACAGGAGAGATAAACCGGAAGCTATTCTTATACAAAGAAACAAACTCTAGATATTCTATCTATAGCAAACCGAGATTATCTCCTTCTATATTTGTTACAAGATTATATCTCTAATAGCAGCAACAGCCGACGAAGCGGAGGATGTATCCGGCCTTGGTTTGGAGCGCTGGCATCTTGGTGTAGAGCATGTCGTAGGCGTAGTTGATCTCCTGCTCCAAGATCTCGATGGCCGCCTTAGGTTCCAGATACAAAAAGAAGTCCTTGGTCATCGTCGCGTTTGTCGAGCTGACGACACCGTTGACGAAGAGGGGTCGGAAGATGAGGAACAATTCGTACGCCCTCATCTCTTCGGCTGCCTCTTGCACGTCCGTGGTGAAGAGCTCTTCGGGAGGGCCGATGAAGACAAGGTCGGCAGGCAAGCCGGCCTGTGTCCTGATGGTGAGCTCTCTCATCAGTCTCACGAAAAATCTGATCGACGCTGCGTCGGGCTCGCCAAGGATGGAGTCTCGGAAACGGCCACTGCTGCCAGAGTAGAGCGAATAGGTGCGCTCGCCGTACTTGATGACCCCGGCGACGAACATGAGGACGGTCGCCGTGACCATCTTGTTGTTCCGTAGGGAGCAGAAGAAGACCACTGCTGCCGCAGAGAGCTCGAAGAGGAGGCCAATGAGGTGGCGGAGCCAGAGCTCATTGTCCGCAAGTGAGTACGCAGTGATGGTGTCTGGCCCACCCAGGTGGAGCAGCAAGAATGGCGCCCAGAACGCGAAGATGATGGGGCTGCCGCCACCGCCTCCGCCTCCTCCTGTCGGCACGCGCTTTAAGCTTGCAGCGGTGGCTCGGTGAGCCAAGTCACCAACACTACCTCCACCACCGCCGCCGATGTTGCCCATATTGTTGAGGAGGAGGCCGAGGGCAAGGTCAGCGACCCAGTCGGCGAGGAGGTAGCTGGACCAGATGACAAAACGGGTGAAGGCACAGGAGGAGCGCTTCCTGAGTGGGCCGGCGAAGATGAGGACGACCTGGAACACGAGGCTGAGGAGCACGGCGACGCGAATCTCCCAATTTGCTGTCCTGCTGCGGCACCGGAGGGTTGAACCCCATCACGACCTCCTTGCTGGATGACCAGTAATTATTACTCCGTATATCTTAAAATACATGTTTTAGATATCTTGAATACACAATTTTGTTCACTACCTATTCTAATTATATATTGCTTAAGTAAATTCTAAAAATAAAAGTGATAATATTAGATTTGTCATCAAAATGACATCCAAAATACTATCCTTTCAATATATTTTTCTAACATATAACTAGAAAAAGGTATATATGATCAAAGTTACGTAGCAGGACCGCACCCATGCCTGCAACGACTAGTAAACAACAACGGATGTTATATAATAGCTAGGTGGACAAGCTATATAAATACAAATAACCAGTGAAATTCAAAGCATCTCCTTCATTTGAGGGTAGAAAAATCCTATAATAATCCTAAAAAGATTTAAAAATTCTCACATTAATCGAGAAAAAAATCTACACCACTTATATTAGTGAGGTCAAATTGTAACAGTGCAGATTAGTAATACATAGATATTAAAATTATATAACAAATATAGTTGTACTTTCAACCATACGAATTAGAGTTGTATAACAAAGATGATAGTAGTTTATTAACTAGCTGTGCAATTGTGTTTGTAATGTTGCTAGTTGTTTGAATAATTTGTGTTTCATAAAATATTCCAGATATTTTAGTAAGCTAATTAAGGAAGATTATGAAAACAATGTCATTGTCCAAGTTGCAATAATGCGCTTTAAAATGGTAAATAAACTATTCCAGAATACTACAATTAATTGACTAAAAGTTTACATCTTAATTTTCAACTGAATATTTCCGCCAAGTTATTTTTAGCGTTGCACGTGCTCCGATTTTCTTTTGTATTTTTTTCTCTATTTTTTCGTACTGCTGCATAGTGAACTGTTGCCGCATTTGATTGAACTGTTACTATACATCACTGGTTGTCAGCGAACATATTATTTAACATTATAAATATTGTATTCCTAATGAGATGTATATGTACATATGTTTCTTTTAGATTCCTTGCGTGTAGTTTCAACACATCTAAACAATGAAACATACCTACTGCAAACGTTGTCTGATTTAGCTGCGGTCGTGCAAAACACTTTGGTTTCAACAAGAAATCAACTTGGAAAACTGTGAGAGGAAGAAAAGAGAAATTCCTGACAGACAGAGAACATTGAACTAGGAAAGACAAAAGCTGCTGTCCATATATAGCAGTTGTTATGCTGACTTGTTCAATTTGAGTTTAAACCTCAAATTTGGGAGTTGATATATGCCGATTTCTATAGACTACGTGACTTCTAAAAGTTTTATTCGGAATTTTTTTCATGTTTATTTGGTGCTCAAACCAAGATGGATTGCATGTTGCTCCTGGTTTGCACAATACCTATCCTTTTTAAATAAAATCGGTAAGCTAAGGAAGCTTAAAGTTATCTTAAGCTCTTTCAGAGCACAAGAATATTAAAACTACCCTGAAAGCTGATTTAATTAATTAATTATATGCTTTTGAATAGTTATGCAGAAATTTCACTTGTTCTGGAGTGACGGTCCTAGGAGTAGTGCATTCGGTGCAACAAAAGTATACTCGTGGAAAGTTCATGATGGAATGAACATATTTCGTTTTTAGGTGTGTAATTTTGTCGCGATTGAATTTACAATTCAAGACACGTTGAGGTTAAAATTTCCAGTGTTGTTAAATTTCTATTAAATTATAGCGAGGTTGCAGGAAAAAGTATATCCAAATATAAAGGTCATATTTCACTCTAGAAAAATGAGTAGTTTTATTTTGTGCACTTTACATAACTGTTTTCAACTTTCCAACACTACTCTATACTATAAGAGTGGGGGTGACAAGTAGATAAATATACGAGGTAGTGAAAGATTGATAATGTTTCTTTAATAAAATGCAAGGTTGCAAATAGCGTAGAGCGTAGAGCGGTGGGTTGTGGGTTGGGGGGGGGGGGTGGGGGTGGGTTCCGCGTAGCGTTCCTCGTTATAGCGTGATGTGATTGTAAAAATACTTTGGAAAAATGTGATTGTAAGATCATTTCTGTATAATTTTGCATAGTTAAAAAAATAATAGAACGCACGAGATGACATGATATACCTACAATACAAGACTTCGTAGCTTTTTAGGAATTGCTCGGCCAAAAGAATCATCACTGTTTTGGTACTTGTTGAGTGCATCCAAAATTTTCTCTTGGGTTTCTTCTTTAGGAAACACACACACTCGAAATTTTGCATCTCTCAATTTCCATCCTATTTGAGTAGCTGTAGTATGGGTTTATGTAATTGCCAGCCATATGCAAGGGAGTTTTTAACTTGTCTTCCCACCTCTTATCAATTATTTGCCAAACAACATTGTATTTGGCTTCCTTGTGATCAAATCTTTGGGCAATTTCTTCTTTGGCATTAATCAAAATGCCATACAGAAATCCCATAGCTAGTACATCACCATCTGCATGCCTTAATTACTCAACCAAAGGCTAGGATTAAAAGGGAGAAGTGAACCTTGTATAGTGGTTATATTGCTATTGGGCCTTAGTGGCTTAGTAGGCTGGGCCAAAACTCCTCCCATAAAGCTGAAAAAAGAGAAGTGATGAATATCTACGGTAAATCATGTATAGCGCCACACGATATGTCGCCGACAAACACAATAAATCACCATTTGCGATATCTGCATAAGTTTTTTGTGCTGGGTCTAATTGCAACTAAGTATATTCATGTAGATCTCTATATGCTAGTTTTCATTCACCGAATACAAAACAAGGGATGAAATATCAAACAGCAAATTTTTGGAAAAATCCTGCAAAGCCCGGATTCACACATAGTAGAAGACAGGTAGAAAGATATACATACATTTTTTTCCGCCTCTTGGCGAAAGTTCCAATATATTTGGTTGGTTTCGTGGATTATTAAACCTTCACTTCACCGAGCCAACTGAAGATTTTTGTACTGTAACATGCTTGACTTATATAGTCGATGTATGCGTAGGAACCAAGTTACTTTATCTAAAGCCAAAAAAAGAGTGAAGGAAAAGTCATTGTCAGCCCATAAGCAAAGAATTTTAAAAGACAAGTCTACCATTCAAGTTATTCGTTTGATCAAAGGGGATCATACGTGTGTTTATAGATGAAGCTAAAACAAAGAGCAAAAACTTATGGCTCCAAGTGTTACATGATCAACTCCCTCAAAGTTTAGTGGGAAAAGACCCTAAATCTCATGCAGAGCTAGGTGTCCGTTATCAAAGTTGAAGACTTAGGACGATTTAAACAAAATTGAAGATTTAGGACAGACTTCTTCCAAATTAAATAGGAAAAACTTGTAGGTTTTCGAGATAAAGTTATTATATTATAATTCATATTGTTCCTTGTACCTTAAATGATACGGATACGCATATATCTTGTACTTTTCAGTTAAATATATTATTCAACTGAAAAGAATTATTGAACCTCATAAAATATGGCCAGGTGAACTCATTCTAAATTAAACTTAATGTTGTTATTCATAAAGATGAAATACTACCTCATGTTATCACATGGTGCATTCTCAGGTTCGTTAAATGGAAGATATTGGAACTAACCACATTAGGTGCTAAAGACATGAAGAAACAAAACCAAATTGAGTAAGAGTGAGCTGTGTGAGAGAGTATCAAAATTAAAAGTGTGAGAGAGACACCAAAAGAAAAGAGAGAAGTAGCAGATAGACAAAGCGAGTGTGAATCTGAAACTAGTGAGCGAGTGTGAATCTGAAACTAGTGTATTAATATCTACTTCTAGTGTTATTTCTCACATTATACAAGTGGATATTAAAGATGAAGAATTGAATGTTTAACAACCGCCACTTTTGAAGGTAAATAAAGAGAAAGTAATCATAGGAAAGGATGAAGTGCTTGTTGCTCCGTGGATATATCCTAATAATTTTAAACTTCCAACACCTATTACTATCTGGAGCTACATGGATACTTCAGTACTAACGGGAACATGCATGGTCAGTTACTTAGCCTCTATTGCTATCTGGATACCTCTAGTACTAACGGGAACACAGTTGAGCTATTAATTGAGGCGGCCAAAACATGTACAGGAGCTGGACTTTGCATGTATACCAACGATGAAAAAATAGATCAAATGTGAGATTGACTACTACAGTAAGTAAGAGAAGAAGAAAATATATTAAAAGAAAGAGAGATATGGCAAACTGTAGGAAGAAATAATAATGTAAGCTGTCTTTCGTAAGTCAGTTTAAGCTATAGTGGGTCCAGCAATGTCGGCAATGGAGCAATGTTTGGCAGTAGTGAGTCAAATCTTTCTACTAGCTGTTATTAATCTTGCTAAGTGGCAGCAAGTTTGCTGTGAAGGTAAAAATGACTGAGTCGGTTGTGTTAGAAGTCGATTCTTAAGGTTGTTGCCGCCGTGAAATTTTTGGATCGGCAGCATCCCATTCGTATGAAGGATGCTAAGGATAGACTACCTAGCTCTAGAAATAGTCGAGGGTGAATGAACTCTTCTAATGGATCTCAAAGTATGCTCTCTCTTTTCCTCTTGACTTTAGCTTTACGAAAGTAGAACTTAACTATATGACTATCCTTCTTGCAGAAGGTGCAATGTGATTTGACCTTTTGAGAGGTCTGTCCTGATGAAGAAGCACCTGTCTTGCTAGAAGGGGTTTAGACAAAACCTGGAGACCTAAAGATAGTCTTAGAAGGCACAGGGGATTCTACCTCAAACTTGACACTCTCAACAACCCTCACGAATTTAGATAGGTGATTCTTGGAATACTCTAGGAAACTAAATCTTAAGCTTCTAGTCTTCACACTCACCTTAGATTGGTCAAAAATCATGTTAAGATTTTTCTTCCCACTAGAAAATCTCTCAAGGGATTTCTTAATGTAGTCATTTTCTTTTGCTAGGTTCTTACATGTGGTACACTTACTAAACTTGGTTGTCCTAGTATATCTTTCCTTATGAACTGATACCTCAAGCTTTAGAGCCTCAGAAGACATACGAGGAATTCTTGATCCTAGCCAACTGCTCATCAAACTTGACCCTAAAGGCCTCATGCATTTTATCTAAATCAATCCTAATCTCAGCACAAAATGCATAAAAAATAGAATCAATGACCTTTTTGGATGCAATCATGGCTATGGATTTTTTTTATTTTAGCTTTCTCCTCTATAGTCTTGTTAAATGCATTTATCTCAATTATGAGTCTAGGACAGTTTTCACATGATGCAGTCCAAGAATACATAACCATTTCAGTTATTTCTTTTATTTTTATCTTGTTATCCTCACAGTGTGAACAAGTATGATCAGTATCAAATTTATGCAATTCCTTAAGAGTATTGTCCAACTTAATCTCTAGCAAAGCACAATTCGAACAAGAGGATTGAATAGCATCTACAGGAATAACATCAAGAGCAATAGCATCCATGCAAATATGATCATGACTTGACTTGAGAGAATCTAAATCATTTAAAGTATTTTTTAGTTAGTCTATAACAGAGGAATGAGTAGATTTTAATGTAGACAATTCATCATGCAAGCACAAGCAAGATTCATAATTTTCAGGATTAATTGACTTGAACCTAACAATCACCAAGTTCAAGTTATCAATTATCATGTCCTGACTCTTAATTATTTTGTCTTTCTTCCTTAATTGTTGTTCAGTTGCAATGAGAGCTCATTTCATAGCCTTAGAGGAGGGATGTACCCCGTCAGGGTCGCTGTAGCACTCGTCAGAGTCGGAGGAGTCGTTGTCGTGGCTGCCCTTGGCCATGAAGCACATGTTGGTGAAGTCCTAGACCTTCTTGTCGTGGGTGTCATCCTCATTGTCCTCTATCTTCAAATCCACATCGCCCATGTCCACGAACTCAAGAGTGGCAAGGATTCAGTTGACAAACTTCCAGCAGTTGGGCCTCTTGACATTTGCATCTCGAGTTTAAGGACGTCTCCGAAGGTCCTCTCCTCCTTGCCCTTCAGCTTGAGACACTTGGCCCATATGTGGTTCGGCTCACCACATTCGAAGCAAGTCATCTGACCATCTCTTCTCTTATTTCTCACTTTATTGTACACTCTAGTGAATTTGGTGGATAGGAGAGCTAAATCTTCCTCAGGTAGTCTCTCAAATTGCTCATCACTAACTAAATGCAAGGTAGACAAAGAAAAGTCAACATCCATGCAATCTGAAGAACTGCTCTAAGAAGGATCCATCAGAAGAGTTATCGACTCTATCTTGGAAAGATGCGAGATCAAATCAATCTTATGTGTTTACAACCTCGAGTAAAACTTACCTATGGTAAGCTCACTTATAGCAGTGTTATCAGTGATATATGTGATTTTCATCCCCTAGACCTTCACATCAAGAGCACCCAAGATTTTGCATGCATTCTCAAACTCTGAAAAGGTCAAGACAATAGCACGGTGGTCATAGTGAATTTTGTTGAACCTTCCCACCAACTCATTTAGAGACTCGCTGGGCTTTTCCTCGATCTTGTAGTATTCTTTCTTAAGTTGATTATTACTTCTTTGATCGTAGTAGAGCTCTCATGACAGTTAGAGAGGGTCTTTTAGATTTTATGAGTAGATCTCAAGTGAGCGACTCACTCAAACTCCGATCGACTGAGACCTTGAATCAAAAAGTTACAAGCCTTACTGTTTGCCTCCATATCAAAATAGATTACATTGTCATCGGCCGTATGACATAAAGGTTTTTAACCTTAAGACAAATTGCATGCCCTTGGACCTCAGTATAAGCATGCATGCGAGACTTTCAATACAAAAAATAAACTCCATCGAATACAGGTAGCTTGATTAAATACTTGTATGTTGCAATAGCTCCTAAGACCAGTTAAGATCTATCAGAAGAGCTAACCGAGCTCTAATACCACTTGTAGAACCGAAGATGGCAACAGGGGAGTTGAATGGTGTCTCAATTTTCTTTCAAGTAGTTAACAATCATTCACTTCAATAGCTACAAAGCTATGAAGGTTACGATGGAAAGCCAACGCAAAACCTAACAAACCAAAATGCTGAAAATTGAAGAAAAGATAAGTGAAATCGGAAGTACCACTTCAAAACTATGGAATTTCTGCCTACTACAGTAACCACGATATTGCTGCTGCAGTACTTGCAGTACTACTGCTGCTACAGAAAAAGCAGGGTGAATAGTATTTTCAACATGATTTCAAAAACCAAAATTAATGGAACTTTTGATCCGAATATCCAAATAATATGAAAATTTGCAAGGATATTCTCTAAGATATCAAGAATCTATACCAACAAATGATCACGAAAATAATGGCCAAAGTTGAGACCTTTTTCAGTTTAAAGGTATGTTGCATTGAAACCGTGCAAAAACTACAAACGGTGAATACAACTTAATCATGGATAGATAATAGCCAAGTTGGCTCTAGATGTATTCTCACATGTTACAATAATCTAGAACACTGAAGAACACGACTCAAAAATCCTTGAAACAAAAAATCACTTGATGAGACCGAAAACAACTAAAATCGAGTTTCTTGATGAACTTGTTATCAAATTGCCTAGGTAATAGAAGATTGATTTTATGAAGTTATCTCTATCTCATTCATGTCCTTGGCACAACAGGATCAAGAAGAGGGGAGAGAAGAGATCAAAACCAACCAAATCAATCAAAACATGAAGGATCCATGGAGATGATCAAAAATTGATGTATTGCTTATTTGAGGAGGTAAGTTTTATAGCCACTCCACTTTGGAGGATAGAGAGTACATAACGCACTCAACTTTCAAACCCTAACCCTAGACATGATAGCACAAAAAAGATGGATTGGATGTTTAACATAAGTCTCCATTCCAATCCCTTCATATATGTGGGGTAACCAACCATACCTAACCCTTAGTGGATAATATCCACTTAGTATAATGAGGAAAATCCGATAACCCTACACATACGAGTTTTACTCACACATGTTCACTTCTGCACGCTTTTCAAAGCACATGTGCCCAAATCCGCTAAGTCCTTTAGCTTTGATCTATCTTGATCAAACCAGCTTCTCCTTGACCTAAACTGCTCTCTCAAGCGCCACTCATGCACCGCGATTTTGATCCAAAGCAGATTCCGGTATTTTGAACAATATACCTGTTGTGGTTACAGACCAAACGGAGAGAGGGTGTTTGGTAGTGAAGAGTTAGGTGAGCAATGCTCTCTTCTGGGTCTTTCTCAGAGCTTGCATCATGTATACATATCCTCGTAGAGAGCGTCTTTACAATCATACCCTTACATCGAGTATCCTTCCCAAGGGTAACTAAGTCATTGTACATGTCTACCTTGGGTTTATAACTTCCTAACAGACTAGCTGGGTTTAGGTGGGGGCCATCCCTACAAAAGGAGCCTCTCATGGTGAAAGGCTTCACAGGCCGAAACCATGTTGCCGAGCCCTTTGGCCCCCTCCGTCCCTGCGGCCTGTGACCTTGTGTGACATTAGGCGAAGATGATTTGGCGCGTGCGGCTCGTCGAGGCTCCGCAACTCGGGGCCGGAGGGCCGTAGGAAGGGTCGCAGTTGCCCTACAGGGGCGGAGACCTCGTCGATGCAGGCGAAGCATGCAGGTGTGGCAAGTTGGGACGTCGCCCACGCGTGAGCGACCGCGTCTGTTTGACTTCCGCCGATTGCGCTCCTCCGTGGGCGACCGTGTTGCGTCTGCTGGCGGCAGTTGGGCTTCCCCATGTGGGAGACAGCTATATACATATATACCAGGAGTGCTGTACGGGCGTGGCTGAGAAGACTTGATCTCGGAAATAGGCCTTCTTCAGTTCATGAACATGTAGAAGAGTATCGCCATCTTGATGAACTGAAGGAGATCTATTTTTGAGCACAATATACGGTGACCACTAGCCGCGGCGCACTCGCGG
Source organism: Melocanna baccifera (assembly GCA_036346265.1). Classification (NCBI taxonomy): domain Eukaryota; kingdom Viridiplantae; phylum Streptophyta; class Magnoliopsida; order Poales; family Poaceae; genus Melocanna; species Melocanna baccifera. The sequence continues at coordinate 22,505,854 of CM070686.1, forward strand.
GGCAAGTAGGCTGTTGGGGCTCGAGCACGGAGGTTGCACGTCCTGGCAGGTCCGCTGCCCGGAGGTGGCGTCTTAACGACAGCACGAATCCCGCCGACCTCTGAAAAGCCAGGGGGCTGCTGCTGCATGTTTGCATTGTTCCGAGGCGGTGGTGCACGTGGCGCGACGCGATTAGCGCGTCGTGGGCTGCGAGCGGTCGCGTGACGACGATCGCACGCCCCTTTCCATTGGCTGGCTTTGCGTCGGACGGCGTGGACTCCTGCCGACATACCTGCCCCGCGAGCGTTCTCGACGACCTAGCATCCACGAAAAGACATTAGATACATTAGGATGCGAAAACGGTTCCTTGTGCCAAGAGTGAGGAAATATGGGGTGCAGTAGGTGCCGAGGTTGCCCCGAGCTACCGAAGTGGAGGGGCATTTTCGGGCGTGCTACGCTGGCGCGCGGGTGCGTGTCAAAGTGGCAGAGCCGAAGGCGGGCCCGGAGTTGCCCTGCGGAGGCGAAGGCCTCGTCGAAGGCGGAGCCGGAATTGCCCTGCGCAGATTCCCAAGTAGACGCGTGTCGGAGCGCTATTGGCGCATCATGCGCTGTCAGGCCCTTTTGCGCGATCGTCGTTTGACTGGGCCTGGCGCATGTGGGCAGTTGTGCCACTTCGGCCTCGATCGTGAGGAGGCGAGCGGTTCGCCTCCCACCGGTTACTCTTACCGGTGGCGTGGTAGATGCAGGGGTTTTAAATACCCCTTGCGGTACACCACCTGCATTCTCTTCGCCTTGCCTTCTAGCTTCTGACCGCACGCCCTAATCTTGTGCCTTCTTTGCTGCCTCCGTCGTCGCGGAGCTCTAGGAGGACGATGGCACATGACGGAGAGCATGCTCAGCCAGCCGACAACAGCGCCGCCTTCTGGCGGTCGTCGCCGCTCAAGGTGGAATACACACTCAAAGGGCACGACTCCACGCAGGTGGACAAATGGTGGGCGGCGGCGGAGAGAGTACGAGGTCTGTGTTCCCGTATCTTGGGCTCAACGCTGATGACGGAAGAGACGATTCGCGGCCTCCTGCACGAAGGGAAGCTGTCGGACTGCCGGGAGATGCGACTGCCTGCGGGTGACGAGACCGAACCACATCCCGAGGAGTCGAAGGCGATCGTGTTCGTCGCCTATTTCGAGGCCGGGTTGCGCATTCTAGCCGCTACGCTTGTCGGGGACGTCCTGCGGACTTTTGGACTTGAGCTGGCACAGATAACGCCGAATGCGATAGCCCGTCTTGCCGTGTACAGTTGGACGTTGCGTACGGAGGCGTGCTGGCCGACCGCGTCGCTGTTCGCCTTTCTCCACGACGCACGGTGTGAGTCAGAGGATCGGAGAGATGGGACGTTTCCCAGCTTCAGCAGCGTCGACCTTGTCTTAGTTCGCAGTGCGAGAAGATTTTTCCCGCGAACTCAGATCGGGCGGAGTGGAAGCCGGACTAGATGAGACGGTGGTTCTACCACCGTGTGGCGAGCGGTAGTGGCCTTGAGTGTTCGGGGCGACCGGTGACATTCAACACCGCGCCTAGTGCGCTGATAGATGATGAGAACCAGCGGATGGCACGGAGGCTTGTGGGGATCACCGCCCGCTTCAACATGCGCGACCTCGCCGAGAAGTTCGTCATGTATGGCGTGGCACCACTTGCTGCCGAGTGGCATGTTACGCCTGGGAGGCTTCGGCGCGACAACGTCCGCCTGTCCGTGTCTTCACTGTCGAGACCCTACGGTCCACGTAAGTTTTGATGGAGCTTAGCTTTCGTGTGCTGTCCATCGGACCCGTTGTTTTAAATCGTGCCCCTTGCCACTCACAAGTGCTTTACTGGAAGACATGGAGCGTGCGGTGGACGCGTTCCTCGGACCGTATACGGCCAGGGAACACACCTTGCGCGTAGCTGCGACTGCGGAGGCATGTCTGGGGCGGATGAACCGCGTGTGCAAAGCCTTGGGCATTATAGTGCCACAACGCTGTTCCAGCCCCGAGCCCACCTCTGCACGGTTCCAATGGGAAGGGAGTAGCAGCGAGCCCAGGCTCCGACTCGACGAAGTATGCCGACTCGAAGGTAGACGCGGATGCAGAGGGCAGAGGGGGGCCCTTGGGCATTGGCGCGGAGGAAGAGTGCCGCGTGGGCGATGCGGGGGGGAAGTTTCGTCGCCGCTGACCGGTGTTGAGGCGAAGCCGTCGCCCGTGGAGGATGCTATGGCGAGGTCCTTGCCTGTGGTGGTTACCGAGGCAGGATCGTCGCCTTACTCCCCGAATGCAAAGCGGCCCCGCACGCTATCGCCCCTTTGCTCGGCGAGGGGTTTCACTGTAGCAAGGTCGGGGCCCTATGGGACTCCGACTCAGACACCAAGTACCCCTGCTTCGGTGTCTCTACAGTCCCCTCCGGGTTTGCGGCTGCCGGGGGCGGGGGCCTGGTGGAGCTAAGCTCTGACACAGAGGCCCCCCCGCTTGGCGGGGTGGTCTCCCCGGGGGACACTAATGTCCTTGCGGTTCCTGGCGAGGCTGAAGGTAAGCTTACATTGCTTCATGTGGTCCCGCTAGGCGTTGGTAGGGCTGACCGCCATGTCCCTTTGCAGCATCATTCCTTCCCGAACGTGGGCGCCCCTCGGAGCACGAGAGCGTTCGTTCGGAAGGGACATCCGACGCCGCTAAAGCTGTCACTCGGATGCCGCACGAAGCTTAGCGGACTTCATCCCTCGATCGGAAGTGTTGGCAGCGTGGCAGGGGGTCGCGGATAGCGCGACCGCGAGCCTAGACCGCCAAGCACTGCAGACCTATGGGTCGGGACTCCTCGAGAGAGTGCTAGAGATCTCCGAAATGAGGGTAAGTAGCTGGCCCTTAGCAACGCGCAGCCCTTCGGAGGTGTACTGATTGCTTTATCATGTAGACCCTCGCCCTTGGTCGGGCGCTGCAGGCGGCCCATGCCCGTGAGCGGGAGGCATTAGAGGACCGACTGTGCATCGTCGAAGGAACTCTTCGTGTGGCGGAGGAGGCACATTCCTTTAAGGACGACCGCATTCAACAACTGGAGGCGGAACGCGCGGGAGCCGTCTCATATGTCGAGGAGCTTGTGGCGGCGGCTCGGCGGGCAGTAGTGGAGGAGCGGGGCAGCCTGCTCCGGCAGGTTGCTGTGTTAGAGGAAGAGAAGAGCCGCCTTGCTGCGTCTCTGAGGGAGCGAGACTAGACTCTGGGCAACGCCTCAATGGCGGCCTGGGATGCTATGCTGGCCCTAGAGAGCACCCTTGAAAACCTTGTTGCCGAAGTGCCGCCCCGCTCATTCGGACCCGAGAAGCTGTTGCGGACACTTCGGCGGATTGGGGAAGCTTCCAATTTTGCTCATGCCGCCACGACGTCCTTTGGCAACCATTGCTCCTACGTGATCGCATGCATGGCTTGTGCGCTTCTCCAGCACCAAGGCTGCCGTCATGTCGACGAATTAGGCGACTCACATCTGGAAATGCCGGCTGGGGCCGGAGTGATGTCCAGTGCAGTGCGCGCTGTTCGCCCCGTCGTTCGATTTTTTCACAAGCGGATCTGGGAGTACATCGGGGAGGCCGCGGCGAAGGTAGAGCTGCGGCGGACCATGTACGGTGAGGGGAACCTCGGCTAATGGCTGGATGTTCCCTAGCGCGACGATGGTGGAGCCGACGGCTCAAGGTAGGTGTGACCCCGGGGTTCTTGTATGTCGGTGTGTGTTGTAACCTACACATCCCATTCTGTAAATGAGGCGGAGATTGCTTCCCTTGCTTTGACCAACATGCCATTGTGTTCCATGCAGCTGCCCGATAAGGACCATCTGCTGATTTCTGACGCCATAACCCGGCGCCGTTTGCGGCGCTGGTGGCGGGCTGAGGACTCACTGGATTTCTAGGCGAATCAACCCTCGACGGGCGAGGCTTCGACGCAGGAGGCCGTCCGAGCGGAGCCGAACGAGTAGCATCCGCAGGTGGCCTGATAGTGTACAATGTAATAGCGGATGCTATGGGCCGTGACTTGTGTACCAACGTGGTAGAGAAGCCGAAACGCTCGTCCCTGCCACCTTCTTTGGGCACACCCGCTTTGCGAGTTTCTTGTGAAGTTTGTTGACTAGTCGAAGTAGACGCACGAGGTAAGACGCGCGAGCGCTCCGTCCCCTACCCCCCAGAGTGGCGACAGCGGAGCTGGCACCTAGCCAGAGTAGACGCGCGAGTGCTCCGTCCTCTACCCCCCGGAGTGGTGGCAGCGGAGCTAGCGCCTAGTCAGAACAGACGCGCAAGCGCTCCGTCCCCTACCCCCCGGAGTGGCGGCAGCGGAGCTGGCGCCTAGTCGAAGTAGATGCGCGAGAGCTGACGCCTAGTCGGAGTAGACGCGCGAGCGCTCCGCCCCCTACCCCCCGTGTGGCAGCAGCGGAGCTGGCACCTAGTCGGAGTAGACGCATGAGCGCTCCGTCCCCTACCCTCCGGAGTGGCGGCTCCGTCCCATACCCTCCGAAGTGGCAACAACGGAGCTGGCGCCTAGTCGGAGTAGACGCGTGAGCGCTCCGTCCCCTACCCTCCGAAGTGGCGGCAGCGGAGCTAGCGCCTAGTCGGAGTAGATGCGCGAGCGCTCCGTCCCCTACCACCCGGAGTGACGGCAGCGGAGCTGGCGCCTAGTCAGAGTAGACGCGCGAGCGCTCCGTCCCCTACCCTCCGGAGTGACGGCAGCGGAGCTGGCGCCTAGTCGGAGTAAACGCACGAGCGCTCCGTCCCCTACTCCGCGAAGTGGCGGCAGCGGAGCTGGTGCCTAGTCGGAGTAGATGCGCGAGCGCTCCGTCCCCTACCCCCGGAGTGGCGGCAGCGGAGCTAGCGCCTAGTCGGAGTTGACGCGCGAGCGCTCCGTCCCCTACCACCCGGAGTGACGGCAGCGGAGCTGGAGCCTAGTCAGAGTAGACGCGCGAGCGCTCCGTCCCCTACCCTCCGGCGGCCCCGACTGCTGGGTAGGATAAGGATGCAGTAGGCTTGGGAATGACAGGAACCTAGCTCCGTAGGTCCTGTCCTTCGCGGTCGAAGTGGGACTTCACGGGCGCAACTGTTTCCCCACAATTCTAGATATTGACGGGACATCTGAGGCTGACTGAACTGCACATGCCGCTTTACAGCTGGGAGGGGATGGATGCATCGCCTGTCTGTTGCTTCGGGGGCCCCCATGATAAGGGAACACATGAAGCGTAATTGGCGGGGCCCTGTAAGTGAAACGGGGCGGCGCTGTTCGAGCACATGCACTTGCAGTGGCCGATGGGACGCTTGAGGCGTAACTGACGGGGTCTCGCTTCCAGGTTTCTTTAAAAATGGGAAGCGGGCGAGTTGAGTACCACTCGCCTTCCCAGACATTGGTGCCCTTGCAAGTTCCTCTCTTAAACTCATAGCCCGTACTCTGCCCTAGCTTCCTCCAGTGCCTCTGTACCGACGCCGATAGCGACGAGGGTTCCCGCGCATGGCTGATGCCGCCGGGACGACCGTAGGGTCAAACACCCCGTCCACACGGGGTGGACATGACGCCGCGGTGCGGGGCCCCTTCGCCAGCTCGCCTAAGAACTGTGGCTGATGAGGGTTGGTGGGCAATTTACTTGTACTTCAGCGAGGAAACTTCCGGCTTCAGCGGGAGACCTCCCTTGGCTGCCATCGAGGTCGCACCTCGCCTGGGGTGACTCTTACAGGCGCCCTGTCTCCCCCCATTCTCCTCCCCTAGCTCGAGGGTGCTCCTGAGGGGAGGGCTTCTCGCTTGCGCCTCACCAAGGGGGCTTGCGACTCCAGAAGCGGACTCCTACCTCCCCATGCCGGGGCCGCACGCCCCTGGCGGCTCCGTCAATGGGCGCTCTCGTCTCTTCGTCTTTTCTTCAGAAGCATAGGCCATTGAGCTCTAGCGCCGCCCCTCCTCCATGGCGTCACAGCTGCCTCTCCTCCACGGTGTCACAGTCCAGCCCGTCTTGCATGACGCTACTGCCGGGCTATGGCGCCAGGAGGAACCTTCAACTGCCTCCGAACTGAGGGGGGGCGTGATGGGTGCCGGACTCGTGTATCTTGAAAGCTTTGTACATGAGACACCTCGCCCCTGTACTCGAGACATTCCGTCATATGGTGCACGCGGTTTGCGGGAAGCGCGGGGAGCCTCTGGTGCTCGTGCCCCGCTCTGTTTATACTCCGGAGAGTGTGTGGGAATATCAACCACGTCTTATTTATACTCCAAAGAGTACGCGTGGCGGCAAAACCAACACGTGCGCGGGACATTCGCGTCTTATTTAGACTCAGTAGAGTGCGCAGGGATAACATCCGCGTCTTATTTGTACTCCGGAGAGTGCATGTGACTATCAACCACGACTTATTTAGGCTCCGGAGGGTACGCCAACGCGTGCGCGGAATATCCACGTCTTGTTTAGACTCAATAAAGTGCGCAGGGAGAACATCCGCGTCTTATTTGTACTCCGGAGAGCGCGTGAGACTATCAACCACGACTTAGTTAGGCTCCAAAGGGTACGCCAACGCGTGCGCAGGACATCCGCGTCTTATTTATACTCAGTAGAGTGCGCAAGGATAACATCCGCGTCTTATTTATACTCCGTAGAGTGCGTGCGGGGGCGAACCTTGACGCTACGTCTTATTTATACTCCGTAGAGTGCGCGAGGCGTCCCCGCTGCGTCTTATTTATACTCCGTAGAGTGCGTGCGGAGGCGGACCTCGACGCTACGTCTTATTTATACTCCGTAGAGTGCGTGCGGAGGCGGACCTCGACGCTACGTCTTATTTATACTCCGTAGAGTGTGCGCGGAGGTGAGCATCCGCGCGTTTTTGTGGGGGACACAACTAACTTCGCAAATGGTGAATTTTATTGAGGCCCCGTTTGCGCGGGTGAGCGAATACAAAAGGCCGGAGACTAACCATTTGCAGGGAGCCTCTGTTGCCTTTGTTGCCGAAGCGGTGCACCAGAGAGCCCAGCGGGTGCCTCCTGAGGCGGCAAGCGCCTTTTATCGGCACGTCTGGCCTAGGAGTGTCTGTGGACTTCATGATACGGGCTTCGAGTGCTGAATTCTATGCGTCGAGCCGTGTCCTAGTCGCCGTGGGTGGTGATGATACCTCGCGGGCCTGGGAGCTTCATGCATAGGACGCCGTGGTGTGGGACTGCTTCGAAGGAATTAAGAGTTGGTTGCCCCAATATGGCGTTGTAGGGGTACTGGATATCGACGACGTCAAAAGTGGCGTCCTTGCTCGTCGCGTTGTCACCCTGGCCGAAGGAGACCTGCAGACATATCTGGCCCAGCGCCCTCAGCGGCTAACCGCCAAAGCCTTGCAGCGGGACTTCCGAGGGGCCTAGACGACTCCGGGGGATCCCCATTTGGTCGAAAGCCACCGCGAACAAAACGTTCGCGGAGCTTCCTACATCAACGAGGACACGCCTGACGTCGCATCTGGCAATCGCGACCTGGATGACCAGGGGATCTTGGTAGGGGAACTCCACGCCATCAGCATCGGCGGGCCCGAATGTGATCTCGTGCTGTGCCCAGTTCGGCGCTGCCTGTGTCGGGTAAGCCACCACGTGTAGTCTCCACGCGTAGACCTTTCACTGCCTTGCCGACGCGAACTCTAGTGAGAAGCCCCCAAAGATGACGTTTATGATCCTGCGCTGGGTTCCCTCTGGGGCTTGGATCCGCAAGGGGCTCTCCTGAGGCTGCTGCTGCATGTGGGCTTGGATCCGCCGAAGGCCCTCCTGAAGCTGCATCTCGTGGTCCTGGATTCAGATAGGGCCGTCAAGGGGTCGCTGGGCGTGTGCCACGACAGACGGCCGCACCTCGAGGTTTCTATCCCTTGCGACGCTTTGCCAAAGCGCCGCAATGATGGTGCATGCGCGCGTGTCATGGTTCCCATGACCATGCACCTCGCACCACTGGGTGTGGTGTTGGTCGCCATATTCCATGCAAGCCTGACTATCACGGCCTGGGCCTCGGCCCCGCCCCCGACCCCGGCGAGCCCTGCCGCCGCGGCACGCGTGGGTGGTGTCTTGGTAGCCACCCTCAATGTCGAATATGTAGCGGGCTCTCCGAAACATCTGATGGCCACACTTAGGCTTGTCGACCGATGCGTCCTTGTGCTGGGGAGCGTCCTTCGATGGCTCTTGCCTGTGTTTGCTCCGCGATGTGTCTTCTTTCAGCGAGTCGGTGCTCTTTGCCGCGTCCTCCGCTGGACTGGTGTTGGCATCGTTGCCATGACATCGCCGCGCGTCTTCTTCCGCTCGAGCGTACTCCTCCATCTTATCAAAGAACTTCGCCACCATCTTGATTGGCTTTCGCGCATTGTATTCGGCCAGCGGCCCCGAGCGGAGACCCTGTATTGCTGCGTTCATGATGGTTGTCTCGTTGACGTCCTTGACCTGGTAGCGTACCTAGGCAAAGCGCTTGAAGTATTCCCGAAGCTTTTCCGATGGTTTTTGCTTGACCGCGAAGAGCTGATCCGCGTCGACGCGCTCGACGTAGTTCCCTTGGAAGTTGTTGTAGAGGTGGTCACGGATCTGCTCCCACGCGTAGATGGAGTTCCGGGCTGCCCGCCACCTTGGCAGGGCGGACTCCGCCGTGGATGACGGTATTGGAATACGCGTAGGCTACGGAAGCAGAAAACAAAACTTTTCTACCGCGCACCCAAGAACATCATGCTAAGGAAGGATCATGGATCGTTACCACTTAGACGCCAGCGGCGCGTGAAGAAGAATTGAAACCGATCCAATCTCGCTGTCGAGGTAGTAGTGGAAGTAGCCGATCGTCCCGAACAGATCGTCTCTCTCCACGCGCCGCCGATCAGACCGCAACGAGCAGCGCCTCCACCGATATCCACACGTCCGGGCTGGGCGCCGATCGCGAGTGTACTAGCACTCGTGAGCGGCTAGGGTTTGGCTCGGGAGGTGGCGGCTAGGGTTTCGCTAGATGTTAATCGGGCGAATCCCTCCGCCCCTCGCCTCCATATATATAGACCTCCTCACGTGGGCCTCGTGGACCGAGGCCCAATAGGAGTCTATTCGGATCTCTATCCGAATTGAGCCCATATCCGAATCATATTCGAATTAGTGTTCCAACCCGTTAAGCGTGCGACCACAGCAGGTTCACGTATACTTGGTCGTGACCGAAACGCCTTTGCGATTACCATGTTAATAGCGGCCTCTAGTAAGACATATTAACCCCAAAGTATATGTAAAGATCATATCGGTGAACTCAGTAATGTTCTCTCATGTACGAATCCCTTTGCCTCACGATATAGATTGAGCTCAAGGCGAGACTGTGTCATCCTCTTAATAGCTCAATCACTCTCTCGATTCCGTGATGGATTATAAACTCGTGATTGACTCCTCAATCACCTTGGCATGGCCATGCACTTTCATAATCCATTACATCGAGGGCCGAGATATCTCTCCCATAAGGAGGGCAAATTCTATCTTGATCATTCACATCCCACTACATGTTTCATGGCAAACCCGAAGACTACTTTTATGACTACCCGATTCACGGAGTAGTGTTTAGTAGTCCCAAAATAAGCTACTACTCATGTTGGGAACCATGATGATCTCAAGTCTAAGGACTCTACATAAACACTACTTGAGACCAGCGATGACACATGGAATCTCTGCAGTGTCTCATGGCGAGTCTATCCAACATATGTTCACTAACACATGTCCATATTATTGATTTGGTATCACCATACCATGATCCATGAGACATGATCATCAATCAATACATATGCTGATCTTTGTCTTTGAATCATATTTGTTCCTCATATGATATACGATCAGGGATCATTTAGAAATAGCAACATCTTAGTATTTAAGAGTCTCATGAATAAGTCACATACTCATTGATCAATAATGATGATGTTTATTCCAAGGAACAAAGTAATGTATCATAAACATAGTATGTGATATATACAACATCTCCATGTTGCCTCTAGGGCATATCACTAACAGACGGGGCCCGTGTTGCCACTTGAACCACGCGGCGCTCCCGCGCCGAGCGTAGGGGCGGCGGTCGCGCGTCCACGGGCGCCGACGCTACCGCTCGCTGGTATCTGGCCGGTACCACCAGGATTGGCCGTCACACCGGCGGCGGAGCTAGGCATTACTCGTGGGGCAGAGCCAGTCGCCGTGTCGATGGTGGCGGGGCCAATCGTTGCATCGGTGGTGGTGGGGTCGATCATTGCATCGATGGTGGCGGGGTCGATCGTTGCATCGGTGGTGGCGGGGTCGATAGTTGCATTGGTAGTGGCGGGGTCGATCGTTGCGTCAGTGGTGGCTGGGTCGATCGTTGCGTCGGTGGTGGCGGGGTCGACCGTTGCATGGTGAGCATCGACACTCATGGTTGCCGCGCCCGCGACCGCCAATGCCGAAGCCCTGTTGTTGACGCGGGACTCCGTCGCGACCCCTCCCTTCTTCGCCGCCGATGATGGAGCTTTCTTCGGTGCCATCCTTCCTGAAATCTTGAGGCTTGCTCTTGTCGTCCCCACGGACGGCGCCAACTGTTGTGGTTACAGACCAAACAGAGAGAGAGGGTATATGGTAGTGGAGAGTTAGGTGAGCAATGCTCTCTTCTATGTCTTTCCCAGAGCTTGCATCACGTATATATATCCTCGTAGAGAGCGTCTTTACAATTGTACCCTTACATCGAGTATCCTTCCCAAGGGTAACTAAGTCATTATACATGTCTACCTTGGGTTTATAACTTCCTAACAGGCTAGCTGGGTTTAGGTGGGGGCCACCCCTAGAACAATACCAAATACCTTTTCTTAATCAGGTCATCTCCTTCCAGTGCAAGCAATCGCCATGTTTGCCAAATGTAGGTTCACCATTGGCTTGGTATGTATCGGTAAGCCTCTCTTACTTCAATTTTACTGGACCACGCCTTACTTGGACCGACCAAGCCACATGATGCAAACCCATCGTTGGAACATGCCTTCAACATTTCCCGCTTTTCTTATGCTATACTTGAGCTCACTATCTCACCTGATATCCTTGATCATTCTGGACCTCGGCTCCTGCATGAGCGTAGCCCCGATGCTTATCGTCGACCACGGTGACTCTAAGCGTCCCTACACATCCAAAAATAAAGAAATCATTTCTGAGCACAAATTCTTCACAACTTGACTCTCGTTAGCTTACATGCATCATGCAACCTTAATGCAATGACCCAAGCCACCCAAATTCAATCCATGACTCAAGACCCAAAATCCTCAATTTTTGCTAAAACTGGTACTACCACCCCTCTCAAGCTAGTACTACCGCACTACAGTACTACCGCTCCCGTGGGTCGGTAGTACCACACCTTGCAATCCTGAAATGGACCTCTAGAAATAATATACTGCTATGTAAAATTCGGTGTTACCGCATTGCGATATGACCACACATGTCCTGCGGTATGACCGCAGTAACACTTGCAGTACTACCATTTTTCCTAAAAATTATAGAAAATAGCCCAAATAAAATACAATCTTTTGTAAAATTGAATAATTACTCCAGAAACATTGCAATAGTTCATCACAATATTAAATAGGATCTTCTCACATAGTCAATCAATAGCCTTGGACGTTTCATTATCCTTGATCGAGACCCACATAAGCAGATATGCATGCATACGTGTTAGTGTCAAGGTTGTCAATACCGTATCATAGGTCATACCGGTCTGGCTCCTAGAATGATACATTCCGGTACCGGTCTGTACTAGCATACCATTTTAGATATTAATATAATAATATATTTATAAGTATATATAGGTTTGATAATGTACACAACAAATTTCATGTGTAATGGACTATGAAGTTGCTTGTCCCACCTAGCATCAATTACTCTAATGTATTGTCCATACAATGATACCTTGTTCCTCAATCTTTTCTTAATACATTCTTTTGCTTTGTCCATTGTCTCATACAAATATCCCATGGAAGGTTTTTTATCACTATCAACCAATCGGAGGACATGTACCAATGGTTCAGTAACCTTGACTATATGTTGATATTGATCCCAAAACTCAGCATCTTCCAAAACAATAGAAGCAATTTCCTTCCCAATATTACTTTTGGCATGATTTGAATATACCCATTTATCGCTAGTAAACATTTGGTGCAGCTCCTTAAATTTCAATAAACATTGAACACTCAAGAAATGTGTAGCAAATCTGGTGACAGCAAGACGACTAACTCTCTACCATTTATGAATTCTTGCCTCATCAACGACAACACCCAAGAATGGTTATAAATAAACTTAGTGATCTTTCTTCCTTTCTTTATGGTTTGATCAAAAATAGGAAAATGCATTGGATTAGATAAATTAGAGATATTTAATATGTAAAGATATTATAAGTAATATGTATGTTTGCAAATCAAAATTTACTATTCAAAATATACTGTTTAAAATGTACTATTCAAAATTTACTGTTCAAAAATGTATTGTTCAAAATAAATAGGATCTTGCTGGTCAGCCGGTCGTGCAGCCGTGGTTTGAAAATTTCTACTCAATACTCACCATATTTATTACATTGTTAGACATAGACTACATTGTCACCCTAGAAATTAATAATAGCTAAGTCTTACTTAATGCCGAGCAAGTCTAAGTCCAGGGCATTAAATTGCTCTAATCATTACTTTTCAAACATACTCTAATCATTACTTTTCAAACATACAAAAATTATTTCTGGGCAGTCATTGGATGTAAATGACTGATAATGTAGTACAACTTATCTTATGCTTCTTAAAACCCTAAAAATTTGCTTAACTATCTGGGCGGTCGGTAAGAGTAGTTGGTGTGGATGTAACACGAGAACTTGTGGATTACGGTATACACCGCCTGGACAAATTAAGGACTTAATCTTATGTTGACCTCTCCATGTAAAATAGTACAAACCACAAGCTGGCAAAGTGTAGGTGTGACTAACTAATTTGCATTGACAGTAAAGAAAAGCATTTTGGAGTGACCCACGGGTCGTGGTGCTAGTTTAAGCCATCGTGGACGCGGGTCGTGCTACTGGTTTAAGCCACCGTGTGACGCAAGAGGGGGTCTGATAAGGAAAAAATAAGCTTTCCTGCAAACGAAACCTTAGCGAATGTAATCCTTTACTAGGTGCATTGTAAAGATCATGTGGTAATCCTCTTGATCTGTGTGTCCAAGGAAACATGTGAAATATAGCAATTGGGTTATCTCTTATGGGCAAAAATGTACAATCTCTGCAGAGAATAAACTATTCGAATAGCCGTGCCCACGGTCAAGGGCAGACATGGGAATTTTCTTGAGTTAGTTTTATTTCAAAAACCTTTTCGAACGGGATAAAAATCTATCAAAGGGAGGTACTCTAACTTTAACTCTTTCTGGAGGGATGTACTCTGGTGGTGATAAAAACTAGTATTGGTAGAGGTAGCCATGCACTGTAAAAAGCAGATGTAGCCTGTGCTATTATTACTATTGCATTCTCATAATCACTTTACAAAATATAATTTGGTTAAAACTGCTAACTCTTAGGAGATTTCTTATGTATTGTACTTTCCAAAAAAATACTTTAGCAACTAAAAGAACATCAAGCCTTCCTTTCACAGCCTTGCATGTATTATTATTGCATTTTGTATGGTAGCTTGTTGAATACGATTGTACTCACCCTTAATTACTACCATCCAATCAGCCAGAAAAAAGGAGAAAAGACCCTGCAATGCTTCAAAAGGGTCAACAAATCTGGCAACCAAGGAGGCCAAGAACTAGGTCGCGAAACCCCAGTTAGCTGCCTGTAGGCAAGTCCTGAGGGTCCCACCTATATGAAGTTTCCGCTGCTGCATTCTTGATTTTCGACCCAATCGGCCTATGTGTAAGTTATTACTGTACAAACTACGCTTCCATATAATATGTTTTTAATAATGTAGTGATGTATCTGTGAGCACTATCTACTGATCCAGGGAATAGTACGGTGGAATCACAGAGGATCTAGGTTGCTAACCCGGGGTCCGACAACTTTTTGGTAGTTCTTCGTTGAACCTTGAATTTGGCATAGCCATAATAGGGAAGGGAGAACCTTGTGGCCAAAAAGAAGTGTTTCCTTCGGGTGGGACTACTTGGGGTGACAATAAAAAATCATCTCATATTATTTAGACTAAGATCACTTAGAGAAAACTTAGCTACTTTTGAAGCAAATTAGCAAGAAATATAGTTAGTACCGAGTAGGATTTTTCAAACCACTGCTGCACGACCGGCCAAACTTTGGTTTCACCTACCAGTAAGATCTTGTTTATTTTGAACAGTAAAATTTTGAATACTACATTTTAAACAATATATTTTGAATAGTAAATTTTGATTTGCACATATACATATTACTCAAAATAGGAAAATGCCTTGGATCAGATAAATTCTCTAGCATTATATCAATACAATGTGCAGCACAAGAGACCAAAAGAAAGTGTCGTTGTAGAAGAGTAGAGATGTTGAGGGCAAAACACCACACAGCTAAAGGGCTGGGGTGGCTCGTATATATATTGACCTGAAGTAGGCATACAAGGAAAGCATATACATGGAAGGCGCATACATGGTAAGCGCATATATGGAAGGCATATACATGGAAGTATATCTAATTATTCTAATACCCGCCCGCAGTCGTAGCGGCAGTCCGGACGCAAAGACTGGATCGAAAATCTTGAAACAGCTGCGTCGGGAGACCTTTTGTCATGATGTCCGCGAACTGATGAGAGGATGGTACGTGCAAAACACGAACCTCACCAAGTGAAACCTTCTCGCGAACAAAGTAAATGTCAATCTCGATGTGCTTCGTACGCCGATGCTGAACTGGATTAGTCGACATGTAGATGGCGCTGACATTGTCGCGATGAGCGGCGGTCACCAAGCAATCGGGCGTGAAGTTCTTGCGAGTTGTCGCGACCCGGCAACACTCGGCCTACAAATGATGGGCAACGACACGGTACTCGCCGCGCTTGATCGAGACACGGTTGTCGGCGCTTGAGGACCAAGACACGAGATTATCCCGAGATAAATCGATGGCGGAGGTGGAGCGTCGCGAGTCGGGGCAACCGGCCCAGTCGGCGTCGGAGTAGGCGGTGATAGATGTCGCTGGGGAGAGGCCGATGTGTAGACCGGTGTCGAGAATACCTTTGACGTACCGCAGGATGCGTTTGATCAACGCAAGATGGGGCTCCCGTGGATCATGCATGAAAAGGCATACTTGTTGGACGGGGTACGTCAAGTCAGGACGTGTGAGTGTTAGGTACTGTAGAGCCCCCGCAAGGCTGCGATACTCGAACGGATCGGCCATGGGAGCTCCGTCGTGGCCGGATAGCTTGGCGTGAGTGTCCACTGGTGTGGCCGTAGGGTGACACTCAGTCATGCCAGCACGTCGCAGAAGATCAACTGCATACTGTCGCTGAGACAGGAAGAGGCCGTTGGAGGAGCGTGCGACGGAGATGCCGAGGAAGAAGTGCAGGTCACCGAGGTCCGTCATGGTAAACTCCGAGTGGAGCAAGCCTGTGAGATGCTGAAGAAGGCCTTGGGTGGAAACCGTGAGGACGATGTCGTCGACGTAGAGCAGCAGATAGGCCATGTCAGAGCCCTGACGGAGGACAAACAGGGACATGTCGGAGGAGGAGGCGACGAAAGCGATGCCACGGATGTAGGAGGCGAACCGTTGGTACCATGCTCGGGGAGCCTGCTTCAAACCATAGAGGGACTTCTGGAGAAGACACACATGGGTGGAGCAGGCGAGGTCCACGAATCGGAGGGTCTTGGCGATGAGCCGTCTTATTAAGAGTGCCATGTAGAAAGGCATTCTTGACATCAAGCTGATGAATCGGCCAGGAGCGGGATGCAACGATGGAGAGGACAGTCCGGATGGTGGCCGGTTTAACCACCAGACTGAATGTCTCGTCGTAGTCTACACCGTGCTGCTGAGAGAAGCCACGAACAACCCAGCGCGCTTTATAGCGGGCCAGACTGCCATCAGAGTGAAACTTGTGCTTGAAGATCCACTTCCCGGAGACGACGTTAGCACCAGGCGGGCGCGGGACGAGGCGCCAGGTGTCGTTGTCTATGAGGGCCTTGTGCTCCTCGGCCATCGCGGCGCGCCAGTTGGGATCGGCGAGGGCGCTACGATAGTTCGCCGGAACAGGCGAAGCGGGAGAGTGGTCGGCCGCTAGGGAGAAAAACTCCACAGAGGGATCGGCGGCAGACCGAGCCCGTGTCACCATCGGATGGTCCGAGGGAGGTGCTGACGTAGTCGTGGTAGCCGGCCGGCGTGGGTAACGGTCTTTGGTGCACTGGGTCGAAGGAGCCGCCGCGTGGCGTCGGAGTAAACGGATGCACGCGGCGGTCGTGGTGGCGAGCGACGGATGGCGCCAGGATCGGAGAGATGATCGCTCGACACCATGCGCGGTGGAGCGATCATCTGGGTACTGCGGGGTGCCATTGCGGCGAAGGCGAGGCACCGGCATGGCAGGGTCGACGTCGAGAAAATCGAAGTCGGAGCAAGAAGGAGGGGGTGAAGATCGGTCACTACTGGCAAACGGGAATATGTTCTCATCAAAGACAACATGGCGGGAGATGATGACGCGTTTGGTGGTGAGATCGAGACAGCGGTACCCTTTATGGTGAGAAGGGTAACCGAGGAAGACACAAGCCGTGGAACGTGGAGCAAATTTATGAGCAGAAGTAGCAGAAAGGTTTGGAAAACAAAGACAACCGAAAACCCGGAGATGACTGTATTGTGGTGGGAAGCGATGAACGAGGGTATAGGGAATGTCACCACCGACAGAGGAGGATGGGCAACGGTTAATGAGATAGGTGGCAGTTGCTAACGCCTCGGCCCAGTACTTGGGAGGCATAGTGGCGTGGAGCAGGAGCGTGCGAACCGCATTGTTGAGGGTGCGAATGATGCGCTCGGCTTTGCCATTCTGCGGGGAGGTGTATGGGTACAAGAGGCGTAGGGTAATGCCGCGGGAAGCAAGGAAGGATGTGTTGGTGTGGTTCACAAATTCGGTGCCATTGTCGGCCTGTATGGATTTTAGGGGAATGCCGAATTGTGTGCTAGCATAGGCGGTAAAATCTGCTAAAAGCTAGGAAACTTCTGATTTCTTTCTAAGAGGAAAAGTCCAACAATAATGAGAGAAATCATCAAGTAACACTAGATAGTAAAGGAAGCCAAATATGCTAGGAACCGGAGACGTCCACACATCACAATGAACTCGCTCAAATGGCGCAGAGGAGTGCGAAGAAGAGGTAACAAAAGGAAGACGCGTATGTTTGCCAAGTTGACAGGACTGGCAAAGAGAGCGGTCTACTTTATTACATGAGATGAGCGAGTTTTTATGTAGGGTGTCGAGGCTGGCGATGCCGGGATGACCAAGACGCTGATGCCATAACTGGGAGGAGACGGCGATGTGGGTGCTGGGTGGAGCTGAGGTGGCGACTGGAAGTATGGTGTAGAGGTCACCTGCACTATCGCAGCGAAGCATCACACGCTGTGTCCGGGGATCCTTAATAGAAAAACCAAAGGCGTCAAACTCAATAGAGCAATGGTTATCACGAGTGAATTGTCTAACAGAAAGAAGGTTATGGACTAGGTTAGGGACAACAAGAGTGTTGGGAAGAAGAAAACGGGTGGTTGGTGTGTGAAGAAAAATGTGACCACGAGAGACAACAGGAGGCGGAACCGTTGCCACAATAACGACCGAATGAGGTGGAGGATGGGAAGAGAGGAGTGTACCGTAAATGCAGCCGTCATGTGGGAAGTGGCGCCGTGTCCATGACCCACCACCATGTCCTTGGACGGCCCGGTTGGTTCAGCGCGATAATGAGGCCCTGCGATCCCAGTGCAGGGTGGGAGAGCGGGGCGACGTGAAAGCGGTATGAGCTCGAGGTGGAGCGCCGAGGAGGCGGGAGCGGGCGGGCGCCATTGATCGCCGTAGGAGCGATCCATGGGTTGAAGCAGAACCAGGGGCCGGTCGATGGAGATGATGGTACGCGACCACCCGGAAGACCGACACTGGTGCCACGGCCGGACCCGCCCTGCGCGCCATGGCCGAACCCGCCCTGCCTTCCACGGCGGTTGCGGCCACCACGACGTCCATCACGAGCATTGGCGGTCGGAGTAGTGGTTGATGACGTGTGACCGGAGGAGCCGCTGGAGGCGAACAAGGCCGTGGTGGTGGCGATCTTTGCCTCGTTGCTAAGGCGAGTCTCCTTGAGAGCGAGCATGGAGTGCGCCCTGGCGAAAGAAGGGAACGGTACGGCGTTGGCGATGTCGTCGGCGGTGGTAGAGAAGCGCGGGTTGAGGCCACGCAGCAAGTTGAGGACGAGCTGCGAGTCGTTGATAGGGTAGCCGATGGCGCGTAATTCGTCGGCGAGGACCTTCATCTGCTGGCTGTAGTCGGTGATGGACATATCGCCTTGGACGAGCGAGTGAAACTGATTGTTGAGGAAGACCGCGCGGGACTCCTTGTTGTCGCGGAATAGCGCCTCGATCGCGACCCAAAGATCTCGTGCAGTCTCTTGATCCGTCATTGCTGAGTCGAGGATGTCGTCAGAGACGGAGCCATAGAGCCAGCTGAGAACGGCGGAGTCAGCGATGACCCAGGTACCCTCGTCGCGATGCGCAGTGTCGGTGCCGTCAATGTGGGAGAGGAGGCCGAACTTCGTGCACATGGTCCGAAAGAATTTGGACCATCGGGAGTAATTCGGCGTCTTGGTCGAGTGGTCGGCACATGAGACTTGACGACGACCGTACAGTAGGGGTTGAGGACGATCGGGGGAGCGGCAGGCAACATCGCGCCGGCAGGGGCAGCAGCAACAGCTAGATCGACGGGAGGGGCTGCCATGGTAGATTGCTCTCTCTCTCTCTCTCTCTCTTTTTACCTCTCTGCTTCCTTCTCTGTTTCCTTTAAAGAACCGTGCGGGCCTACTCGAGAGGGGAGGCAGAGCAGGCGGCGGCTTCCACGCGAGTAGGGGCGGCGGCTTCCACGCGGCGAGGGTGGCGAGCGCGGCGGTAGCGCACCGGCGGCTTTGATGAGGGGCGGCGGCGACAACGCAGGCGGCGGCGGGGCGGGCTGCGGCAGCGGCAGCGCGCGCTCGGGGGTCGGCGGCGGCGGCAATCTGGGGAGTCGGCGGCGGCCTGGGGGTGAAACGGCGGCGGCGGCGTCTTGGGGAGTCGACGGCGGCTTGGGGAGTCGGCGGCGGGCGACTGGGAGCGGATCTGCACGGATCGACTCGGGGGGAGGCCGGCGGTGCCCAAGCGTGGAGGAGAGGCGGTGTCCCGATCTGGCGAGGGGAGACCGGGAGGGTGCCGGATCCGAACGGGTCCGGGTGGAGAAGACCGGCGGCGACTGGAGACGCGGTCCGGCGAGGAGAGGCCGGGTCCAGAGGCGGCCCGGAGGGGGAGGCCGGCGTCCGGGTTGGCGGAGGCAGCGGCTAGGTGGTGGTGTAGAGGCGGCGGTGGCCTGTCCTGGAAGAGAAGAGGTGGGCAGCGGAAAAGGGATCAGACGTGCTCTGATACCATGTAGAAGAGTAGAGATGTTGAGGGCAAAACACCACACAGCTAAAGGGCTGGGGTGGCTCGTATATATATTGACCTGAAGTAGGCATACAAGGAAAGCATATACATGGAAGGCGCATACATGGTAAACGCATATATGGAAGGCATATACATGGAAGTATATCTAATTATTCTAATAGTCGTACCTATGTGGCAATGCTTGTCCATAAGCTTTGTAGCTTGTATCATTGTCACTGATAAATTGAACAATATTTTCTGGCCCAACTTCTTTCACTACCTCAGCAAAGAGCTCAAGCAATGTCTATTTGTCCTCACAAAGTCCTGATGTATCAATAGATTTCAGGAACATGGTGCCTCTTGGAGAATAAACAGGTAAATTTATCAAGGGTTCTTGTCATCGGCTTATCTAGCCATCAGACATTATAGAGCGGTCATAGACAGTTCATTCCTTCTTGAGATCACAAACATAATTTTGAGTAATATGAATATTGAATAGCATTTTTTAATAAGCTTCCTCTATAATCATGATAAGAAGGTGCTATGAAGCCAGATCCAATAGATGTAATGGCGTCTATCATTGCCAGGTTGTAAGGAGAATTAGCTGCATTGAATGGTATATAGGCATCATACCACCATCTAGCCATTGCATATCTAGCATGATCAACCATTTCTTTTGATGCTAGTGCACTCTTGATGGTTGGCTGTGAACCGGCAGTTGTTCTTGGAGCAAAGAAACTCTTCTCCTGAAGTTGCTTTGTAGCTGAACATGGGACAGGAGTTGGTGATGTATGAGACCTTTGCCTGCTTTGTAAAGCACTAGTTGAACCTTCTTGTGATTTAGTACATCCAATGGATCCAATTTCATTCCTCCTTTTCTTTCTTCTCCCCTAATTTTCATCCAAAACATTCAACAGCTGCTTCATTTGCCATTGGACATCACCAGGCACCTTCTTACATGGTTCAACTTGACCACGGACTCCCGCAAGATGTTGCTTCAAATGAGTAATACCACCACCACCAATCTTCTTGCCACAATGAAGGCAAATAGTGCTATTTTTAACTCCAAGGACAAGCTTCCCATATGCCCAAGCAGGATCCTCTAACTTTGTCGGAGCCAATGCAGGGGCGGGTGTTGATTCACCTGCTGAGGACAAGCCTAACGCCATTGGCCATTGTCTAGCCGATGAATGTATGAAACCATATCAATACATAGCAACATACTAAGAATAGAAAGGAGATATGTTTGGCATGAGAACTTGATAAGTATTTAAAATGGTCATTTGACATCATCAGTGAACATTAGTTAATCTTCTCGTCATCCAACATGGTGTGTATGTGTGTTTGTTAATTTATATTCAGAGCAATTGAAAACATGATATCATACTGACAACATGCCAGCATGGTCAGGACTCAGGAGCTAAATGTATTTACTGCAAACTAAAATTCCAGCATTCACTCTAGAAAAAGGACTATTCGTAAGGTACATTGCTATCTAAAATCAGAGTTTATTGTAAAACAAAGTTGATGTACAAGATGTTTTCATCAAATGCAGGTTTCTGGAGCCCTAGACTTGGGTTGAGATTTGAGAAGCATGTACAATGTTGATTGGCTACTGTTAAGCTACTAGGTCCCCAATTTCTCTGCAACCCCATCACCAAAAAAACATAGTTTACGATCAATTCTCATCAGCTATGACATCTAAAAACTTCTATCAAGCAAGATGCAACGAGGCATTATGTAGGTCCTTAGTTCTCATAAGCTATGACGTCTAAAAACTTCTACAATCAATTTGTTGCGGGATTGCAAGGAGAAATCTTGATCTACTGACTACTTGACCACTTACATGAGGTGACCAGTAGATCTATAGATGGGCTGCCATTCATGACCTGCCACCGGCGGATGACGTCGAGACAGTCGACGGAGATGGTTCTTGTGGCCAAGCTTCATGTCGCGCTTGCTATTCTTGAGCTGCCGCCGGTGGAACACACCAAGTTTCAGAGGAGAATCGAAAATACTGCTTGCGGCCAAGTTTTGCGCTACGCTTGCCGTCGCTGACTCGTCAGCGGCTCGACGTCGTAGCAGTCGCCTCCTAGGATCTCCGCCTCCTAGGATCTCCGTTGAGCTCAGCCCTCAGCTCTCTTTGGTCTTTGCGGCTAGGGTTTCCCCGATTCCCCTCCCCCACTGGCTTTGGTCTTTCTTGGGTAGTTGGACTGGGCTTTGGCCGTCTGCCCGATTTCGAATGACTGAAGTAGTTAAGCCTGCCCTGAAGGCCCTCAAGCGACGCGTTTCGGCCTGTACCGAAACATACAGTAATATGAATCTCGCCCGGTATGACCAAGATTAACCGCTATGACCGGTAGTGATCCATATTTTGGCCAGAACGGTACAGAGGGTTTTTGTACCGTTCTATGGGGTGGTATAGTGTGTACTGGCCGGTATTCCCCGTACCAAAACGATTTTAATAACATCCCATTCAACTTGGAGATTAAATCACTTTTAGCGTCGAAAACACTGTAGCAACGACGAAATCATTGTAGCAATTTTGTCACGTAGTGATTTTTTATTTTTTGGTTTTTTTGTGTTTCGTTTTTTTCTAGTGTTCCTTTGCATTGTCCGCTCTAGACTAGCGAGCCGTTTTTTATTTTTATATTTTTTTAATTTAATTATGTCTAATATGCCACTCAGCTACAGTAAAAAAATAAGGTAGCTACAGTAAAATTTTAGTAAAAATTAAAAACCATCGTTATTCTGAACGCTCCCTAAGTTTGGTTAGTGTAGAAATCCTCTGCTTTCCATCTTGCATAGTAGTACATTAATGTGTTTGCCTTGTCCGATCTCCATCACGCACATGGCCTAGCGCAGCAATAATTTCCATCTCCAATCCTAAGCCATCAAGCACGCATGGGTTCATCGCGCCAGTTGAACTCGGAAGTAGACGGAAAACATGTCCTTGCGATCAGCTTATGGAGATCTTCGGTATGATAGTGTAGCATCTTGAAATTTCGATTGGACAAAATTACTAAAAATTTAAAATTTTTTATTTGCCTCTTACTGGTGTTCCAAATTTTCTTCACAATTTTAATTGAGTTCTCCAAAATTGTGTTATACAAATTAATATCAGGGCATAACTCCCCAAAAGAAAACACTAAAGATAAAATAATAGTAATAATAAAATCATATAATAAATAATATATAGCAGATACAAAGAAAATTTAATAAAACTGCAATATATGAAAAACAAAAGTCAAGTTTAAGACGGTAAAACAAAAGGGATAAATCCGTAAGTTAAACAGTACATCCGAAAAATGAATAAAGGTTTCGAGCTCGACAATTAGCTACAAAAGTAAATTTAATAGAACAAACTGCACTTTATAATTTAATTCAAAGTTTAGCTAAATACTCAATTGTGAAAATCCAAAATCTTCAGATTTTTCCATGGGGGCAAAATCCTTCTTTCTTTTTCCCCTTCCCTTTTTCTTCTTTCCCTGTCCTTCCTTTATTTCCGGCGCCCAGTGCCCCCTCTCTTTTTCCCCACTGCTAGCTGGGCCCCGCGCCCTCTCTCTCTCCCTCCTCCTCCTTTTCTCCCTGCGCGTGTGCACACTAGGCCCACCCGGCGGTATCTTCTTCCCCCTCTCTTTTGCCTTCCTCCCCTCACACTACACTCCGCCCGGTTCCTCCGCCGCCACCCCGGGGTTCCTCCTCCGCCCAATTCCTCCGCTGCCGCCCCTGGGTTCTTGTTCTCCCTCTCTTCCCTAGATTCCCGCACTTCCCCATGTCCTGCTGCTCCCTCCTGTCACTTTCCTCACCCCTGTGCCCACGTCGCCGTGCCGACAGCACGCCATACCACCTCCTGTGCCGGTTGACAGCCACGGCCCCTCTCTCCTCTCCTCCGCGGCTATAAAGAGCTCCCCGAGCCGCTGTTGCCCGACGCCTTCCCCTCTCTTCCTCCTTTGCCGTTTGGCCTCGCTCGAGCCGCCCCCACGCCGCCACCGCCGCCACCGCCGCCCCAGCCGCTCCGGATAAGCTTCCCCCACTCTGACCGCGTCACAACGCTCCTCCTCCTCCTAGGCACCTCCCCTAGCAGCCGATTGGGTTTTCTCAAAGCATAACTCGTCGCACGGCCGTTTTGCCCCAAATCCGACCGCCGGCGCTCCCACCTCGGCCATCTCCTCCACAAGGCGCTCCGACTCGATTCCTTCCGGTGGAAGCACCTCGGAGGCACCCTCAAGCTTCCCCAACTGTCGCTTTGCCCCCTCGACGCTCGAGCCTCCCCCTCTGCATGAGCCTCCCCGCCGCAGCCTCTGGCCTCCGTCGCCGGCCTCCCTGGGCGCCTCTCTGGCTCGGCCACTTGAATGGTAAGCTTCATAGTGCCTCCCTCCCACTCGTGCTCCTTCCCTTTTTCCCCTTTCTCCGTCGGTGCCGCCGCTCCATGTTGTCTCCTCGCTCCGGCCGCCACGGGCCGCCACTGCTGGCATTCGGTGCTGCTCTGGCCAGTAAGCCGCCAACCCAAAGCTCCACACTCCCCTATAGCCCCATTTCACCCATTGCTGTTCCACCTCCGGTCCTGCCTTGCCGTTGCCGTCAGCGCTCGAAAGCATTACGCCACCGCCACTTCATAATCCAAAACTCCCGGTTGCACAACGTGAAGCCCTCTCTATGTTTGCTCAGTGGGTATTTGATATTGGAGATGGTCAAATACCAGTGATTAAAAAGCCAGGAGAGCTTCATGCAACTTGGATAACTATACCAGATGACCTTCTATTACTACCAACTAATAACAACATGGACACAATTGTGTATGCTATCTATGATTCATTCTGTGTGAACTACCGAAATAGTGAATACCTAGCAGAACGTGCAATTATCTGCCCAACTAATACCATTGCTGATGAATTAAACAAAACTGTCTTTGATAAGATCCCTAGTCATAGCAAAGAATATCTCAGTTTTGATTCCATTTCTCAATCTGATACTCACATTGGTGATGCTAATCTCCTATATCCACCTGAGTTCTTAAATTCTATAACAGTTAATGGTTTCCCGCATCATATTGTCTACCTCAAAATAGGTGTTCTAGTAATGTTGCTAAGAAATATAAATCAATCTATGGGTCTTTGCAATGGAACACGACTCACTATCACAAGGCTTGGTGATCGAGTTCTTGATGGATGTATAATCACTGGAACCAATATTGGCCAATCTATCTGTATTCCTAGAATTGTATTGAATGCAACAAGTCCTCGATGGTCTTTTACTCTACGACACCGACAATTTCCAATCAAACTTTCATATGCCATGACTATTAACAAAAGCCAAGGCCAAACTCTAAACAAAGTTGGGATTTATCTAAAGAACCCAGTTTTTTTGCCACAGACAACTATATGTGGCAGTATCACGGATTACATCACGTTCAAGCCTAAAGATACTCATTGAAAATGAGAAGGGTGTTGCTTGTGTTGAAACTAGAAATATCGTATTCAAAGAAGTGCTTGCTTCTATTTAGTGCTTCTTCCTATCGTTCTTCTCGCTTCTTCTAATTCACTCTTCCCACTTGAAAAATCTGATTTGCACCTCTTTATGTCAACTAAGGGCAAAAGCTATAGAAATCACCTTTAATAGATAGACCTCTGCTTTTGTAGCCCAAATAATAATGTATGTCTGTATGATTTTCCACAAACATGAAATAGAAGCTTTCTTCGGTTTATAGACTTTTCTAGCCGTTTTAATATATCCTAAAAACAGTACAGCATAGATGGGCTTCAATAAACATATTTATATTTTTTTCTACTACAAAATAGAATACATACACATCTATTCATTTATACATATTACAGATGTTTTTTTCTTTCGTTTCTTGTTTGTGTGCATCACTTACGTTATTCAACAAATGTCCAATGAATGTATACCACCTGGATTTATACATAGAAGATCCTTGTCCGTTTAGCACGTGTTTGGGAATTTAAAAACCCGTAGGATCCAACAAATGTATACCACCTGGATTTCGTCATGGTTGATGAACAAGTCTATAATACTTGATTTATTCATTCATTCAATCCATACAAACAGTGCTCTACTCTTTTGGATTAGCTTTACCTTGAATGTAGATAAAACTATTAACACATTAATACTGTTATTTCCACCTTTCTCTACATACAGTACACTTAGTTTTGATCATTTAACGTTGGATCTAACTTTTTTTAGGGATATATTATGGAAGGAGTGGTTCCCCAGAAATGGCTTCATAACTTTACATCTTTGTTAAAAGAATGATCTATTTATGAAATTGAATACTTCGAACTCCTTGAAGCAAAACAAAGATACAAAGCGGTTAATGCCAACAACTTAGCTCGGTTTTCAAAATACACAAGAGTTAAAAGAGATACTACTAGAACCAGATGGCTTTCCTATTCATGCATATAATGCAGTACCCTTCTCTGTCTTAAATGATCGTATCAGAAAAATGCTTTGTTATCAGGTGCAGTGACTGCTAACCTGATATAGTTACCCTGTCATCCTTATATGCTTGCATTATTTCATTTTTACCTTTTTGTTTAACCTTCATTATCTGTCAGACACTAACAATAACAAAACTTGGCCCAACAGTTAAACATACTATTAGGATAACAGATGGAAGGTACATATATTTTCTACAACACTTATTTCTTTCCATTTCATTACACTTTACAATCTACACTTATATCATTACTATTTAGCTTCAGTGAAAAAAATATCTCACTACCTTCTCACAGCCAAACAGGAATTATAACATTATGGGGCCATCATGCTGAATCATTTAATGCTGAGCTCCTCACCACCTCTCAAGATACGCCAATTATTGCTTTATTTATTGACATGCTGGTTGGAACATACTCAGGTCTATTACACCACCTCTTCTTCAAAAATGGACAACCAATCAACCACACATAAAGCAAATCAAACTTATTTAATCATTTTCTTATTTTAGATTATTAGCGCTTGATACTTCTTTTGTGTACACATGTAGGCCAAGTCGCGCTGCAGAGCAGTTCTGCATCAAAGTGGTATATCAATATACCAATACTAGAGATACGCACTCTACGAAACATGTATTCTCCATGCTTTTTATTCCATACAATTAAACAGCCACCATACAAACAATACCACCTTTTTATATGGTTTCTACATTTCTTTTGCCTTTGCTAATGACGTGCTCTGCAGGGATAGCAAACATCCACACCAAATTGAATGGCAAGGAGATAACCGTAATCACAACAGCCCAATAACTACAACAGTCCGCGAATTGATAGACCTCATACCTAACGAAGCTTTGGTACAAAAATAAATCTATACCTTACACATATGCTTTACAGCCTAGCCTTTACATAAACTACACATTGACTATTTTCAAATATGATACACACAGGGCCAGTGCTACAAACTTACTATCCTTATCACAGATTTAGTGCTAGCACAATCATGGTGGTACATATCATGCTCTTCGTGTTGGAAGAAGACTTTTCCACATGGAGATGGATACACATGTCGAAGATGTAATGCTACAGCAGCATAACTAAGGTATAATACTGCCTATACATTCATACAATTTAGATCATTCATACCATCAATGATTAGCCAATCAAAAAAAATATAGTACCTGATGTGCTTTGCAAATCTTGAAATAGATACAAAATAAATGTTTATGGTACTGATCCTGAAAACAATGAACAAGACAAGCATATCCATGTAGAATTTATGTTCTTTGGTGACATAGGCCAAGAACTAATTGGAAGACCTCCCACACTTTTGGTTGCGACAACTAAAGGGCAAACAAAATATGTCCCACCCGAAATCAAAGCAATCGTTGGCCGAAAATACGAAGTTATTGTTCAAATGTCAGAAGGATCGCTACAAAAGTGATGTTCCTACATTCCATGTGCGATCAATAACACCCCAGCCAGATCAGAATAGACTCAACGCCACCAGCTGCTACTACTTTATGTGCGCAAATAGTTACTCCCTTCATAGCAACAGCTCCTGGTACTTCAGAGGTGAGAGAACAAGTACCATGATTATGTCCTTTCCCAAAGCTTTACATAAACCAAACACTTTATATACATAGTATTTTTTTATATACATTTCCATATGTCTAACCACTCACATACCTGTTACAAGGTTGCATCACCACTACGGGTTGCATCACCACTACGCTTCGACAAAAGAACGATGAAGCTCTTATACCTACCGAAGCTAAACTAACTACTTCATCCACAGAACCAAGCACAAGGTGCTTTCCTTTACAACAATCCATTGTCATCAGCACTACTATTCAAAGAAACAAAAAAATATTCCAAATCTACACTTCCTGTTCTTACTCACTATGTTTATTTACAGAGTAATCTAGTCTATGAAAAAAGCAAAGCTACAAGAGAACTATTCCCAGATGCAAAACAATGAAGTACCACACAAGGTACATAGTAATACATTTCTCAGCACTACTTCTTACTATCACAAAGAAAATAATAAGCTAGCATACACTCACTGCTGTTTCCATATTTTTCTTGCAAGAAGACTGCATGCTTTACTCATAGCGAATGATGTATCACCCTCCCATCTTAGCAACTTACAACGCTTAACACAGATCTTCCTCCAAAATGTACTGAGGCCCTTGAGATCTTCACTTCAACTAGAAGTTATTCCTACAGGGCAAACTTATTTTGTTGTACAAAATGTCACCAGCTATGCCATGCCTACCAACAAAACTATCATTACTAGATACCACTCTGCTATGATTAACCCTATACTAGCTAATGTGAACATATTCGGTAAACCTTTCACTTTCCTCATGGTGCAAAACATATTCCAGTTTCTACATAAATCTATGTACTAACTTACCCTTGTCGATTTATATTTACATTATCAAACAAACTAAGACTAACAACCAACTCCACATCAGATTCGCTCACTATATACAGCATCTTCGCCAGATTATACCCAAAAATCATCATAGTTCTTACGTTAAATATAGCATAAACTATTCTCTCCCAGTTTCTCACACTCAAATAGAACTAAACTAATTCAATTACACACAAACTTTATAAAGATCAGTTATACCACACACAACCGACACTTGCCGACCAAAACACACACATCATCCCCAAACTTTAATTTACGGATCATACATATACATACACATGTGTGTGTGTGTGTGTATATATATATATACAAGCTATTAATTTATACAAATTCCCAATCAGCACTAGTTACATATCACCACTTACGTACACCTATATATCCAATAAAAAACTAATTCTTACTACTTACATTAATATGAATACCCCATCAGCGATCGATTATATTGATCAACAACAAATGATTACTGTTTAAGCTGCCTTTACATAATAATCAATCATTTACACAAACTGATTTGCGTGGCATGTCGCCACGCACATGCAACTAGTATAATCAGTATATTTTAACGGGAAACTCTGGTTTCCTCTATGCCCACATCATCGATTTTTCAAAAAGCCCCCCAGATTTTCAAAATAGCATAAGGGTTCTTAGTTTTTACAAAAAGGTCCCTGTAAGTGCCACATCAGCAAATTTATGAAAAGGCCCTTTATTTTTCAAAAATTATAGATAGACCCATAGATTTTCCAGTAGAGCCCTCCTTTTGCTTGATCAAGCCTTGCAATTTTTCTAAAATTATGTATGGGTCCTTGGTTTTTGCAGAAAAGACCTTCGATTTTTTTGAAATTAGATCCTTGATTTTTGTAGAAAACCCTCTCCACGAATTATCGACTCTTTTATTTTGGTCTACACGATAGCTAGCATGGCGTGGCGCTAGGCTACCACTGCTAGTTTTAATATAAATCACAGACTTTTCCTTATAAAAACAGCCCAAAATCATGATATGCCTAACTCAGCGATAAATGCAGCTCTAAGGTTGAACTATTGGTTATCAAAATTCCACAAGGTTTGTTGGGCTTTGGATTGGAATTCAGAAAGGCAAAATGAACACGCAGGAATTTAAATTCCAGTTAACATGTTACATGGGAAACCGACGCCTCCCTTGCAGCTAAATGTAACATGTTACACTACAGTGGCCTGTTTGTTCACCATATAAACCGTAGCAAGCATGATAGCAGCACTTGTATGAACCATCATACCAGGGATCGTTTCGCCAACAGGCCAAATATTCTAGCCATACGATCAGGTAAATCGGTCATGCCACAGCATGCCCGTTGAGAATTGAAATCGCCACCATTAGTCTGATGCTTGCCGATGTCAAGTTTTCTGAGAAATAACTTTGTCAGTTCTCCCTCAAAAAAGGGGCATATGTTGACAGCCAAATTTGGCAATTTAGGGTGACAAGTTGGACTCTGAGACAAGGCTGATAGCAAGCGAAATAATTGGCCGTAAATTGGTGTTGGATGCTATCTGTCGGACCTGGATTTTCAATCCAGAATTCTCTATGATTCCACCGTACTATTCTTTAGATCAGTAGATAGTGCTCACAGATACGTTACTGAATATCAAAATACATACCAAACGGAAGTGTAATCATGATAGAATACTTACACACGGGCCGATTAGGCCGAAAACGACGAAAACAGTAGCAGAAACGAAGCACACAGGTGGGACCCACAGAACATGCCCACAGGTAGCCAACTGGGGTTCGCGACCTAGTTCTTGGCCTCTCCATCTTCTTCTCCATCATGCCTTGGCGCATTGCAGAAGTGCAGTGATTCGACTCCTGATTCTGGATTTTGTTATGCGAGAGTGAGCACACTAACCACCGTGCTCCACGAGCCAATACACAGAATGCAATTATATAACATGTATGGCTTGACAAAGGATAGGCTTGAGTTATTTTGTTTTGCCGAAAATAACACTAAAGGATAGGCTTAGGTTATTTTGTTTTGCCGAAAATAGCACTTTTAAAGACTTATGGTATATGAATAGGAAATTCCTAGACTTAGTGTAAGACCCGGATTTTCAATCCGGAGTCCTCTGCCACTACACTATTTCCTGGATCACTAGATAGTGCTCACAGCACATTACTGAATCAGTCCACACATTGCATGATGATCATACAGTCAAAATCAAATATAATGTAAATCAGAGTTCAAAGGTAGACTAGGTCGGGTATTTATTTTACATAACAGCCACTCAAGCCAAACACTACAATACAAAAGATATAGCAGCAGAAGATAAAGATGATAGTGGATCCATAAGCCACCGGCAGACGACTAGGGGTAAAAGCATGTGTCTATATTACCAAGTCCTGGTCATATAGGCGAATACCCTTACGGCAAATCTACTGCCCAGGACTGCATATTTGAAAATCGCCTTAATTTCCATCGCCGACTCCCTGACTTAGCACATCCTCATAGGCATAATGGTCCTGTTCTCCAGTTTCTGGATTTGATTATGCGAGTGTGAGCACACCAACCACCATGCTCAGCGAGCCAATACACAGAGTGCAATTATATAACATGAATGACTTGACAAAAGATAGGCTCAGGTTATTTTATTTGCCAAAAATTGCATTTAGAAAAGACTTAGGTTTAAATATAGGAAATCCCTACACTTACCTTTTTGGACAAAATTTCTTAATACTTTTGACTAACAGTTTTATAGAATAAGTACAGATCTCATCTATTACCCAAGTTGATTGTATCATAAACCAGTTTTCAGTGTTATAACCATTTAACTTACCACCGGGACTATGGATCGACGATGGCAATCAGAGGGGGGGTGAATGCTTGCAACCTTAGCAGAAACTTTTCTCAAAAATCTCTTGTCTTTTATAACAAAAGAGAATCCAGCAAAGAAATATATATATATATATATATATATATATATATATATATATATATATATTCTCAACAAAGATGTTTTTCCGGATAAAACTCTCAATAGCATATGTATATGGAAATCAGATCAGAGAAAAAGAAAATAATCATGCATGCATTAAAAACTATAACCATCAATAAAAGGCTACCTCTAAACTCTGCCATCTATCACGTGAAGCTAGTACTAGCACAAGCCTTCTCCAACATACTAGCACAAGCCTTCTCCAACAACTAGCACAGAGCAGCAATTTTCAAATAGAGACTATAGATTAATAAAGCAAGTAGGACAAACTTATCAGGTGCATGCAACCAACTAGAAAGCAGGTCTGCCTTTTTCTTTGTTCAGACGTCCAATCCAAACAATGGTCACAGTATTTCTAGGCTTCTAGCCTTGCCTCCTACTCTGCCAATCCTAGCTCTGTTACACCTTTTTCTTTTTCTCCTCAACAGGCACTACCAAACTTCAAAAGGCCGCCGCTAGCGTACATTATCTAGTCGCCCTTTGATGCGCCCGGACGTGATGAACACGGCGCCTGAGGCCTTGCACGGATCCGAAAATTATGGCCACGCCGCTACCTTTTTCTTCCGAGAATCACCACATGCATAGAAAATAGCCGCCGCCGACGGCCTCAAAATTTCTAGTCGCTCTCTATTCCTTTGATCTCTCAACAAGCGACAGCCTGACAAAAAGCTGCGCACACCTTTCTTATCTGTCTTGTTTCTTGCTACAAGTCACGGCGCATGCCAACAGCCGCCGCCACCCCCATATATTTATATGACTCTAGTCACCACTATAAACTCTAATACAACTCATTTTGACCCTTTTTACCTCAACAAAGCTTTTGGTCCACTACTTTTCAAGGGATCCGAAACCCTTCCTAACACGGGTATTTTCACTTCCGATTTTTCCAGTCTATCACGTGTCAAAGCCTTCAGGACCGCACCTCCTGTATCCTCTCCACGTATCATCCACCTTTGATCCTCACGTACCCAAGCATGAGCTCGACCATCTCGTGACTCTCTCGACCGCCTGACCTCGGATCTCCCCATCCTAGTCCCGGTCCTTCTCGTCACCGACCACGATCGCCTCCATGCTTCAACCTGCACATGTAAAAACCAAAGAATATTTTTCCGGTACAAGTTCGTCCGAACTTGACCAACATCAATCCGCACACACGCAACACATCACGTACGTAAATCCGTAATCACCATCACAACTATTGTCAATGTATTCATCACATGGTCTAACAGGGACGACGCCCAGGACAACTCAAACCAGGACATTTCTTCGTCCTCCATTTTCCTATTTCAGACCCAACCATATAAATCATTTTGAAATAGAACTATATCGAAATTATGTTCCTATGTCCGCCCTTGACCGTGGGCACGACTGTTAGAACAGTTTTGACTCTGTAGAGTTTGTACACTTTCACCACAAGAGACAATCCGCCCATTGCCCCGCATGATTCCTTGGTCATGCAGTCGAGTAGATCATCACAGTAACCTTTCAAAACTACCTGGCTTCGGGATCTCATCTCACCCGATGGGAGGCTGCCCTCTTGCGGTGGGTCCCATACGTTGCGTGGGATGTTAATCACTCTTTTACTAGCGCCTCGAACTTCCTTCCCCATACGCTAGTAAAATAAGAGAAACAAGTCACCCACCACTGGTGTCCCTTCAGCCCCTCCTTGCTATGGCCTTCTCTCCCTCAGTTTGTGAGATGAGTCTAAAGTTCAGTAGGATTTACTTAGTCAAGTTGCACTTTGCAGACTTGTGGATGTACTATTTTACAGTGGGAGGTCATGACCCGATTCGGTCCTTAAATTATCTAGACGGTTCTACCACAAACCCCACTCTCGTGCACACCGATTCACCACACCCCCGAACCATCCGCCCAGACACACCCAGAAATTTTGGGGGTTTTAAGGGGTATAAAATAATACTCATTTCAAAAACACACGACCACCTCATCCACAACTTTTCCCCAAAAATTACTCTTTATATTTGCATATGATATTGGGACATTATTAACACCCCCGAGACTAAGTAATGCTATGCCAAGTAATATGACGTAACTGATTCTTTTGAAACTCTATATTTATATGTTTTTCCTAGGGTAACAATGTGCAGGAAGGATATAATAGGAGCACTTGTTAAATGGGCAGCTAGCTAAAGCATGAACTCCAACATAAGATAGTACATAAAATGACAGCGTGCATTTGATAATTTGAATCTAAATAATTCGCAAAATGGGTATTCAAAATGATCAAAGTATTGACTCGCCTGGTTCGCAATTGCCTGGGTCTTGTTGGTCTTGGTTCACCTCAGCTTCTGCTTCCTGATCCTCGTATGCTAATTTTTATCCTTGATCGTACATTTTAAAAGGAACAAAATAAATTAACATAGCCAAATAAAACCTCAACAAGGATTCAAATAAACTCGAAAACTTATGGTTTTGGTTCCACTGAACAAAAATGAATTTAGATTAATATTGCTAATTTTTCTACTGAATTTTGGAACTAAATGGATTAATTATGAATTTAGAAGTTTAAAAGTAATTATCATAATCAACTAAATTTATACCAAAACTTAAATTTTAACACAAAACTTCATGATTTTAGTTTCACTAGAAAGAGGCTGAATTTAGAAATTGGTTTCATCAAATTTGGATTTAAAATGGAAAAAGTTATTCATGTTCAAAGTTCTCAGTTTGAGTTAATTCGGGAAAATAAAAGGAGGCAACACACGACAGCTGTGGACGTGCGTGCGCGGGAACTGATCGATTTCAATCGGGCGGCTTAAACGCACGCAGGCGTGCAGAGCGCACCGACTTCGCTTGAGCTGTCTAATCGGCATCAAATGTGCGAGGGTGAGGGTGTGCGCGTGCTTCGGCTGTGCGTGAGCCATCCAATTGTCATTGGACGGTCCGCGACACATGTGGCTTGACAGCTCGGGCTGGCCGCTGGAAACGATCCGTGAGGGCCGTCCGATTCTTGTCGGACGATCCTCATTGAACACGGCCGGCGCGGTCGTCTTCTTCCTCACGCCCGCAGCGAGGGAAGCTTTCCCCCGGCACTCTCCCCGGCGACAGAGGCTGCGGAGGCTCATGAGCATTTAAGAAACGGATTGCTTACGCCCTCGTGCTCCTCTAGCCAAGTTCTCGTCGGCCAATTTGGCCGAACGAGTGTTGCCAACGAGCGGTGGCGGTAGTGGAACAAGGGGAAAGGGGTTAGAGTGATTTACGGCATAAAAATCCAATTAATGGTGCATGGAGCATCTAAAGAAGGTACTGATGCTACCTTAGGGGTCGTCTGGTCTCAGGGATGGCTGGAGAAGTCTGTCGATGTGCAGCGGCGATGCTCGGGGAGGCTTCACGGTGAGGAAGGTGCTCGGGCACGGGGAGCTCTGGAGGATGCTCAGGATGACTTTACCAGGTCCTTGTGGTGCTCTAGGGAACAGTAATTGGACTGGGTGGAGCCAATTGATGATGAGCTCAATCGCCGGAGTTGGGGAGGAAATGAGCTCTGACGAGCCACGGAGCAAGAGAGTCCAATTGGATGCTGTGAGAGCGAGAGGGAAGTGTGTGGAGTCTTTTGGGCGCCTCCACTGGCTTTATAGGCGACGGAGATGGGCTGGCTACGTGGGAGGCACGCGGAAGCATTAATGGTGGGTGATAGCAGGGTAGCACGGCCACAAGGAACTGGAGGTGATGGGACGAAGTGCTGCGGCCGAGGGGGTGAGGCTCAAAGCGTGGTGATCTCGCAGCATGGGGGCGATTTAGATATGGTCGGCGGGGTGAGGGAGGGTCGGCGAAGTGGCGGTAGTGCGCGGGAGTGGCGGCAATGGTGGAGGCTTTGGATTGGCAAGTGCCGTACTACGGCCTGCGGCGCACAAGGTACGGAGAGGGTACGGCGTGGTTGTAGTACAACGTGGGCGCGGCGCGGTTACCGCATGGCCACAGGGAAAGGGAGAAGGAGAGGGAGCAGGGGAAACCAGCGCGTGCGAGAGAGGGAGGAGCGTGCGCATGGCCGGGATGCAGAGAGTGGGGAAAGGGCACGTGGCAGAGGAAAAAGAGAGAGGGGGGCCTAGTCGGCCTAGCTGATGCTTAGGTCGGCTGGCCCTCTCTCCCCTATTGTACTTTTTATTATTTTTATTTTATTATATATATATATATTATATATATATATATATTTTTGAATTTAAATTGATTCCCATACTGAATTTTTATATTATTTGCATATGCTACTTTTGCACATATGCCTTCCTTAATCTTCCTTTTTAATTTGTATCCTTCCACACCCTATCATTCTCAATACATTACTTCCAATATCAATTTTTAATTTATTTACTTGTTTGATTTAATGGAACCTTGACCAAAACTTGTTGAAATTCCAGAAAATTGAAATTACCAAATAATACCAAAATTCAAAAATGTCGAATTTCCCTAATATTTTATTCTCCAAAAATTGGGATGTTACACTTAGCCATTTGCACAAAAATTCATAATACCTTTGAGTAAAGAATTTTATAGAATAAGTACAGATCTCATCCATTATCCCAGGGCAATTGTACCACATAGCCAGTTTTCAGCGTTATAGCCGCTTAACTTACCACTGGGACGACACTCAGAACAACTCAAACCAGGACAGTCCATCATCCTTCATTTTCCCATTCCATGACCCAACCATTAAAATCATTTTGGAAATAGAACTATATCAGAGTTAAGTTCCCATGTCCGCCTTTGACTGTGGGCATGGCTATTCGAATAGTTTTGACTCTGCAGAGTTTATACACTTTCACCACAAGAGACAATTCGCCCATTGCCTGCATGATTCCTTGGTCATGCAGTCAAGTAGATCATCACAGTAACCTTTTAACACTACTTGGCCTTGGGGTCTTATCTCACCCTATGAGTCTACCCCACTTGCGGTAGGACCCATAGTTGCACGGGATGTTAATCACTCCTTTATTAGCGCCTTAAGGCTCCACTTCCCATACGCTAGTAAAATAAGAGAAATAAGTCACCCTCCACTGATGTCCCTTAACCACCCCAGGGTATAGCCTTCTTTCCCCCAGGTTGTGAGATGAGTCCGATGTTCGGAAGGGTTTACTTAGCCAAGTTGCACTTTGCAGACTTGTGGTTGTACTATTTTACAATGGAAGGTCATGACCCGATTCGGTCCTTGATTATCTGGGCGGTTCTACCATAAACCATACTCTTGTGCATACCGATGCACCACACCCCCGAACCATCCGCCCAGACACATCCAAAAATTTTAGAGATTTTAGGGGATATAAAATAATACTCATTTCAGAATCATTCGACCACCTCATCCACAACTTTTTCCCAAAAATTGCCTTTTGTATTCGCATATGATATTGGAACATTGTAAACACCCCCGAGACTAAGCAATGCTATGCCAAGTAATATAAACATAACTGATTCTTTTGATACTCTACATTTATAAGTTTTTCCTAGGGTAACAATGTTCACAGTGTAAATGTGCTAGAAAGATATAATAGGAGCACTTGTTAAATGGGCAGCTAGCTAAAGCATGAAATCCAACATAAGATATTACATAAAATGACAACATGCATTTGATAGTTTGAATCTAAATAATTTGCAAAATGAGTATTCAAAATGATCAACATATTGACTCGCCTGGCGCGGTTTACCGTGGTCTTGAGCTCACTCAAGGCTTTCTTGTTTGTTGATCTCGAACTCCTGGTTTTTCATCTTCATTTGGGTCTTGGTCTTGGTTGATCCTTTGATTCTTCAGGACTATTTACATGCTAAACAAATGAATGCAAACAACTCAAAAGATCCAAGAAAAATCCACATAAAAATCAATTTGACTTTATTATAAGATAAAGGGTGACTTTTTAGTAGGATTAATCGGACGTGGAGAATTGACGGATTCAACGTGGTTAGAGCAGAGCGATGAATGGCGAAAAGGAAAAGGATTGGTTATGGCGGAAGGAATGTTTGCCGGGACAAAAGATTGGCTATATAAAGCAGACCACAGAATAACATGGCTCGACCCACTTTATTTAATAATCTTCTTTTTATAATTTTATATTTATTAAGGAAGTTCCATGAGTTAGGGCATACTCATGGACAGATGTTTGAATTTAGCCGAGCATTATTTTATCGGGGTTAGCATTTATGGAGTAAGGCATGTGTTGCATATATAAGGTACACGATTATTTTGATTTACCAAATTAGTCTTATAATGTATATTTCTAGTAATTGAAGACGCCTTATTTTTATGTGGTCCTATTACCAACTTGCTCATTAAAACATAATAGGCAAAACTATGTTATTAACCGATGCTCAAGGGACTTTAATAGACATTCCATATGATCCTTGTTAATTAAAGACGTCCTGCTAATTATTTGCTATCGACAACTCATGTATTCTGGGTTACTACATTGTGACATTTGGGTGCTTTCCTGCAGCTACCATTTATCATGTTTAGTTAGCCTATATATTTCAAAATATATATTAATGACACTTTTATTTTATTAAGACCTTTCTTGATTTTTACCATTTTACTCCTATTATCACATGTGTGTGTATATATGTGTACTCATAAATTGTACTTTTATTTGGGTTTATATTAATTATTTATATTAACTTCTATTTAAAAAGGGCTTTCATGATATCTATGTTTTAATTACATATGATCTATATAAAGCCTACCTTTTTAAGTTTGAATCCTAAGTAATTATATGCAAGATGATCTCGATTTGTGAATCTATATTACCTAATATTCAAATAACTTAATCCCTGTATAATAAACAGTTTGTTAGTCTTGATTAACAGATGACTTTAACCACTATTGAATCCTATTTGATTTTTGATCCATTTTCTTCCTACTATTTATTACATATATATTTATACCTATAATTAGATCATATGCCATTATATTCTTTATTTGAGTTTATGTAAATTACTTGTATTAGCTACCATTTAAAATGGGTTTCATGTCATTTAAATCTTCACTTTCATATAGTTTACCCAATGTATCAATAAGGCCTACTTTTAAAAGATAACTAACTTGTCATACTTCTTTTCCTTAAGTTCTAATGTCTAAATATCATAGTTACAATTTAGACTTACATTAATCATCTACAACCTTTGCTAATATGAAAAGAGATGTGTTTTATTCTTTACAGAGTAATCAATTTGTTAATCATGATTAACATGTAAATCTTTGTCAATATCAAACCTCTAACATGTTCCTTTTTCATAAATCTGCAACACAATTACTATTTCAGTCCATTCAAACTGGCATGCAATTTGAGCTATTCTTATTAGATTACAGACAGTGAATTCAAACTTTATTTACATGTAAATTACTACAATTAGCATGCTATCCTCCTCCAATTGCTATTGAGCTGGGCCCACATGGCGGTCAGTAAAAGGGTTAGTGCGATAAAGATCAAAATAAAGTACCTCACAAATGCAAGCCGTAAAGAGTAAACCAAGGTGAATAGTGTAAGATCAGAAGCAAGACGACTGCGCTTCACAATATAGTTTACTAAGATATCTGGAGGCACTCCTGTATAGCAAATAAAATAGCAAACATTACGGCAGGAAGTAAGGCAAGAAAGCGATGTATAGCATTAAAATAGTAAAAAACTCTGGGAAGCATACTTACATCTGTATATAAGCAAGCATGCAAAACACGAAAGTATGTAAGCGATATCACAGGAGATCTACTATAAGCCTAAGCATAGAAAAAATAAAATCTGAGAAGGCAATAACAACAACCACAGCGTAGCAATAACAAAATGCAAATGGTGTATCAGATAATTAGGAGCACCAAAAGGGTAGGTACTACTACAACGAAATAAAATCAACGATCCTTAGATGACATGTAAGAAAATAGCACGTACAAACAAAGCATTGAAGAAGTGCGAAGCAAAGGATAGCGTACAAAGAAAAGCATATTTCAGCTTTGTAAATGCTAAAGTGAAACATAAGAAAAAACTTTGTAACAGAAATGGTTAGTGCGATAAAGATCAAGAAAAGTGCCTTACGAATGCAGATCGCAAAGAGTAAACCAAGGCGAGTGGTGTAAGATCAGAAGCGAGATAATTGCGCTTCACAATACAGTTTATTGAGCTATCTGGAGGCAGTCCTGTATAGCAAATAAAATAGCAAACATTACGACAAGAAGTGAGGCAAGAAAGCGATGTATAGCACTAAAATAGTAAAAAAAAAACTCTAAGAAGCATACTAACAGGAATAACAGGACCGTAGAAGAATTCATAAAGACGATATCTCAGACACCAATCCAAGACGGACAACATGGACGTAAACCATCCAATGAAAGAACCATAGACAAAAACCAATCAGGAATATAATATAAGCAAACAAACATAGGTTAACTAAATACATCATTTTGAGAACCGAACGAAATAGCATTAAGGTTGAAGGCAACAAAGGCAGCAAACAATCTTAAAAATAAGCAGTAAATAGAATAGAAAAAAATGCACGCAAAGGCAGAAACCCCTCACCAAATTCGCATTGTGATCTGCAACGAATCTAACAGTGCAAACCGTAGAGGGTAGAAACCCCTCACTAACTAAGACTGTACTTTAATAAAAAAACGATTGCAAATACAGGAACCTTTAGGCACTCCATCTATAAGAACACAAAAAGCATAAAAGGCATGTACATAGATAATATCTAAGGCTACCTAATTCAAGAAGAGATCTCCATTCTAATCCGGGAAATGCAAAAAGTATAAACAACTTGCACATAATCCAAAGCTATTTGAGGCTACTTAATTCAAGAAGAGATTTGCATTCTAATCCGAGGCAGGTACCATTGTAAGAACCTTAAGAGAACATCAAGAAGAGATTCGCATTCTAATCCGGGGCGAGTACCACTGCACGAACCTTAAGAGAGCAGGAAGCAGTACCTTGGATAGGAATGAAAATGAAAGCAGAAAACAGTACCTCGGATTAGAAACGGCGACGGAAGAATCGCAACCACGACCAAACCAAAGTACATTGCAGCCCACTCAATCAAGGTGACACAGACTTAACCAGGAGGGGCGCACATCACAAAACAAACTGAGAAGCGTACAAACTAAGAGCAGAAGAAGAACCAAGGAGCTAGAACAAACGGACGCATCACAACATCGAAAGGCGAAATAGAAAGCCTGCTGACAAAGTCCGCGGCCCGTGCACAGCGAGCTAAAGGTAAAAACGAAGCTGACTACGAAGAAGCATACCGTATCAAGAAAGAACCAAACGGGCTACAATCGTCAGAGACAGGCATAGACGTGAACCAACGTATAAAAAGCGAAGAGCGAAACGTAGCTAGGCAGGCTTTCTCTGGAAGCTTTAATTCCCACGCCAAGCTAGTAGGAAACCAAGCAAACCGCGATACGGTAACAACTGGCCAGAAGTGGCCTGATTCCCGCTCCAAGGCAACAAGAAGGTAAGCAAACCGCGATGCGCTAACAGCTAGGCAGGAGCCGCGTACGTAGGCAGTCAGGCTTTCTCTCGAAGCCTTCCACGTCTATTCCCACTTCAAAGCACTAAGAAAGCAAGCGGCAACATGAACAGCTGGGCAGGAATGGCCACAAAGCCTAATCACACGTTGCACACCCACACGTCAAGGTGAGAGCACAGCAGATCGAAGTGACACGGAGGAGGAAACAGGAAGTCTCCTAACTTTGTTATATGGATGATGATATAGGACAACACACCGCCCCTAGGATTACATTGAAGTGCATCAAGAAAATAAAATTACACTGATGTCCTTCTGGACTATGCTGCAAATTCCTAACAAGAAGAGAGAACTTTGTCGCTTCCACTGCAATTTCACCGGAGCTAAAAAGGATGGCCGGTGCATACCTACTATGGACAAAGTCACTGGGGTGTTTGTGATGGCTCGTGTACACCAATGATGACGCCGGTGCGGAAATACGACGGTGCCGAAAAGACCTGAGGCGGCCCAGTAGACCCTAAGATGGCTGGATAAAGATAGGAATAGATTACAAGGGACCGGACATGGAAAAGGGGGGAAACCAAGTGAAGGAGGGAGGAGAACCACGAAGGCTGGGCGGAAACGACACACCGGAAGCCACCAAAGTGATTCTGGACTGTTTGTGCTTTGGTTTGCCTTGGAAAGTGAGAAGATATGCTCCAACCCAACGAATTCTCGGCATCGGCAAGTATGCTTTGGGCGAACTGTACCCATAACAAATGCTGTTCCTAAATGATGTACTGTCATAATATTGGTTCTCTTATGCTTCTATGTAGACCAGGTCAAACGGGTTGGATAAACATGTTGGTTTGAGATACGATATCGTTGGCTCGATTCAAACATGATACCACATGGATAGTAAATAGGTTGTGCCAGTCCGACCTGATTAGTGTATCGTGCTATGGCTGACACCTTCGTACAGCATGATAAGTAACTCTCCAATAAAATTGCTTGTGTTTCGCAATGAAATTAATTGTGTTACGATTACTATACTCTTATGAGCATGAACAAGTGACCTGCTAGTACAATTACTTATAATTAACAGTAAAAACACTTAGGATTCAACAACTAACAGTAAAATTAACTACTATCGACAGATCGATGGGCATCAGGCATCATGACCCGTTTAACTAAACGTACTCGGATTGATCCGACACTGCT
Source organism: Melocanna baccifera (assembly GCA_036346265.1). Classification (NCBI taxonomy): domain Eukaryota; kingdom Viridiplantae; phylum Streptophyta; class Magnoliopsida; order Poales; family Poaceae; genus Melocanna; species Melocanna baccifera. The sequence goes on from CM070686.1 coordinate 22,547,893, forward strand.
TAACTCCTCTTTAGGTCGTGCCTAAGTACAAGCATGTGGACCATCACGATACAGCGTGGTAACTTGAGCCAACTGTACCTGCCCTAGTCGTGTCCTATCCGAATCCGTACGGTGCCATCGCTTTGTCTCCTCGTGTGTTATTCGGATCATAAGTCTTCTATTTTACTAGGAGTATTGCCCACATGTTGCTGCCACTGCAGGTCCGGTGCCTTCACAACACGTTTGAAATTTTGATTGCTAATAAATTGATGTTTTTGTTTGTACGGTTTTTCAACCACTTAAATTATATGTATTATAAAATCTAATTGCGTGTATGGTAATAAAAAGATTTTTTTGGGGGGAAAACGGTGAATTAAGAACTTTTTCTATTGAACTCTTATATGAATAGGATAGACTTCTATCTGAAACAAATTGTAGCTATTTTAATGGACGCCTATGATATCGAGATTAAATCGGGCAAAATTAGTATACGCTACGTACTTCTGTATTGTCAATGTGATAGATGCATGGACCCCATATATATATTCTTTTCCGTACTCTCAGGAGTACATACTCTCACTTCTAACATACCACTTCAACAAATATTTTATAACTCTTTATCACTTTCGGTATATTTAAATACTAATTCTAAGATATTTCAATGCGATTTTGTTGAAAATTTTTCATCAAAACCTTTTAGTTTTTACTATATACACTTTTCCATGTATAAAAAGAGTACACACATAAATTATATTATAAAAAGTGGGTTTTGATAAAATTTTTTCATGGAACTCACTTTGAAGTATCTTATAATCATTACTAGAGTATACTCAAATAGATAAAAAGGTTTAACAACACCATTAAAGGGATATAATTGAAATAGAAGTATGTACTCTAGTAGTATAAAACCATATATATATATATATATATATATATATATATATATATATATATATATATATATATATATATATATATATATATATATATATATATATATATATATATATATATATATATATATATATATAATTAAACCAACTAGATTCTAGCTTTCTCATTGGTCCACATCGTCCTTTAATCCAAAGCCATCCAATCTAAGGTGGGATGGATGCGGGTCGTCCAATTGAGCGGAGAAAGGAATCCTTCCCCTTTCTCCCTCGGAATCTCCCAGCCATCTACGTGCCTCCATCTTCTCTGTGTGCGGCGCCGCCTTATCCTCAGTGTGTGCCACCGCCGTCTCTCCCTCTCCATGAAGTGACGCCTTCCCACCGTGCTTGCCGTCATCGAGGAAGATGGCTCTCCACACGACGGTTGATGGTGATCGAATCTAGACCACTGTTGTCTGGATCTGGTCAGATATAGACATTGGCGAATCCTCTAGCTAGAGAATGGTGCCTGTTGGAAAGTGATCCGAATTCGGATCCGTATCCATGTAGGACTCTGTGTCCATATAGGATTCTATTTTTTAGTCTCCTTTCCATATGTGACTCTATCCCCAATACTATATAAGCACCTCAGTAGTCCATAGGAAGAGCAAGCCAAGAGAGAGTCTCTCCATTGTAATCTCTCCACATTATAGTGATTTACCTTCGAGCGTCCGTGGTTTTTTCCCGCAAGGGTTTTCCACGTAAAAATTCGTGTCTCTTGTCTCTATTATTCTGTGCGCTATTTGCAACAAGTGGTATCAGAGCACAGGAGATTGGAGTTTAAGAGATTCATCGAGAAAAAAAAAATCTACGAGTTGACGTCCTCTCGCCGAATCCGAGCAGTATCAAGATCTGTTTTCTTCGCCTCGCAGTCGGTTCCAGGCAGAGGCGATAAAGGGAAGGCGTCAGATCAATCCGCGTGTGAGAAAAAAAATCACGCCGGAAACGAAGGGAAGCGACACCTCCAGTCCATCGGTATCGTACAGCAGCAGAGCGGGGCTTCCCTTGATCTGTGCGCGCGAAGTACAGCACACCACCCAAGGCAAAAAGCAACGAAAGGCAAGCAGAAATTTTCAGCATTGACGCGACGAGAATTTTTCTTGTGCAGTCACGTGAAGAAATAGAAAAAGGCCTCACGTCAGATCCAAAGGACCAGGCCATCAAAGGTACTATCAAAACACTAGAAGAGAGAGAAAGTACATTTTTTCCAAAGCCAAAGAAAAGGTAACAAGACAGCACGTCCCTGCCTTTAGCTTTTTGCATGGTGAATTGTTTTTTGAAGGAAATTGCTAGGTGCACCTAAAATCGTACCAGGATTTTTTTGACTACTGTTTTTTTTGCAAGATTTCATACTAGCAAATTTTTTGGTATTCTTCTACATGGCTACTATGAAATATGATATTCCGCTGTTGGATCGCGACACGAGATTTTCTCTATGGCAAATCAAGATGCGGGCTGTTTTATCACAACTTGATTTGGATGATGCTCTTTTGGGGATCGACAAGATGCCAGCGACATCGTCCATGATGAGAAGAAACGTAAAGATCGTAAGGCCTTATCCCAAATTCATCTTCATTTATCAAATAATATTCTACAGGAGGTTATGAAGGAGACATCCGCCGCCGCATTATGGCTGAAGTTAGAGCAGATCTGTATGACCAAGGATCTGACCAGTAAGTTGCATTTGAAACAAAAGCTTTATTCACACAAGATGGCGGAGGGAGCCTCATTGTTGAACCACCTGACAACTTTCAAGGAAGTTGTTTTTGACCTCGAGTCTATGGAGATAAAATATGATGAAGAAGATTTGGGTCTTATTTTGCTATGCTCTCTGCCTAGTTCGTACTCTACTTTTAGATATACTATTCTATATAGTCGAGATACTCTTACTCTCAGTGAAGTTTGTGAAGCTCTGTATGCTAAAGAAAAGATGAAACTTATGGTTCCCGGTGGGAGTTCAAGTACGCATGCAGAAGGTTTGTCTGTCCGCGACAGGCAATATGAGAAGAGTATTGCAAGAGCAAATTTAGAGGCAGATCTAAATCCAAGAACATGAAGTCATGCAGGTATTGCAAGAAGGATGGACATGACATATCTGAGTGCTGGAAGTTGCAGAATAAGGAGAAGAGAAATAATAATTTCAAGAAAGATCAACAAGATGATGAAGCTAGAGTCACCGTTGTCACCAAAGAAGGTTCTGATGGAGATGTTCTCGTTGCCTTTGCCGGTAATTGCAAAACCGACGATGAGTGAATTCTTGATTCAGCCTGCACTTTCCACATGAGCCCGAACTGTGAGTGGTTCGTTACCTATGAAGCTACGCCAAGTGGATCTGTGTTGATGGGTGATAATACACCATGCAAGATTGCAGGCATTGGTTCTATCCAGATCAAGATGTTTGATGGCACCATCAGGATTTTGTCAGATGTTCGTCATATTCCGGATTTAAAGAGAAATCTTATCTCATTGAGTACTCTTGATGCTAAAGGGTACAATTATTCCGGTAGAGGTGGAGTTCTGAAGGTCACTAAAGGTTCTCTTGTTGTGATGAAAGGTGATATGAAAGCTGCCAACTTATATCATTTGCGAGGCACTACTATTTCAGGTAATGTTGCTGTTGTTTCAAATAAATCTTTTGATTCTGATGCTACTAATCTTTGGCATATACGTCTGGGGCATATGAGCCAAGCTGGGATGACGGAATTATGCAAAAGAGGATTTCTTGATAGCAAAAACATCGACAAGTTGAAATTTTATGAACATTGTGTATTTGGCAAGCAAAAGAGGGTGAAATTTAGCACTGCGACTCACTCTACAAAAGGCATATTGGATTATATTCATTCTGATTTGTGAGGAGAATCCCGCGTTCCATCACTTGGAGGTGCAAGCTATATGTTGACCATTATTGATGATTATTCAAGAAAAGTTTGGGCATACTTTATCAAGCAGAAATCGGATGTATTCAACACATTCAAGGAGTGGAAGATTATGATCGAGAGACAAACTGGTAAGCACGTAAAGAAACTTCGTACTGACAATGGTTTAGAGTTTTGTTTAGGAGAATTTGAAGATTTATGCAAGTCAGAAGGTATTGTAAGATATTACACCGTTCCAGGCACTCCTCAACAAAACGGTGTGGCCGAACGCATGAACAGAACCATCATGGAGAAGGTACGTTGCATGTTATCAAACTCTAGATTATCAAAGAGTTTTTGGGCTAAAGCCGCTTCCACTGCTTGTTACTTGATTAATCGGTCACCAAATTTGGCTATTGATAAGAAGACTCCAATTGAGGTATGGTCTGACTCTCCAGCAGATTATTCAAATTTGAAAATATTTGGCTGTCCTGCTTATGCTCGTGTCAACAATGGTAAATTAGAACCTAGAGCAGTTAAGTGCATTTTCCTTGACTATAAAATTGGTGTGAAAGGATATAAGTTGTGGAATCCTGAAACTAAAAAGGTGGTTATTAGTAGAGATGTTACTTTTGATGAGTCTGCTATGTTGCATGATAAACCATCTATTGATGTTCTCGTTGAGAAGCAATCAAGCGTGCAGGTGGAGCATATTATTGATTCAGGATCTACACCAGAAATTAACAAGGAAAATACTCCAGAAGTTCCTATTGTTGTGCCACCAACACAACATTCCATTGCAGCTAATAGAAAAAGGAGGAACATTCAGCCTTCTAAGAGATTTATTGAAGAAGCCAACTTTGCGGCTTATTGTCTAAATGTGGCAGAAGAAATTGAAGGTACTGCAGAACCTTCATCTTATTCAGGAGCTATCTCTTCTAGTGATTCAAAAAGGTGGATGGCTGCCATGCATGATGAGATGGAATCTCTTGACAAGAATGGTACTTGGGAGCTGGTCAAGTTGCCAATTGAGAAGAAACCTATTCGTTGCAAATGGATTTTCAAGAAAAAGGAAGGCGTTTCACCAACCGAAGAGGTTAGGTATAAAGCAAGATTAGTTGCTAAAGGATATAGTCAAATTCCAGGTATTGATTTCACAGATGTCTTTTCCCCTGTTGTGAAGCATAGTTCTATTCGCACTTTGCTTAGTATTGTGGCTATGCATGATTTTGAGCTTGAACAAATGGATGTGAAAACTGCATTCTTACATGGCGAATTAGAAGAAGATATTTATATGGAGCAACCGGAAGGTTTTGTCGTTCCCGGAAAGGAGAATTTTGCTTGCAAATTGAAGAAATCTCTTTATGATTTGAAACAGTCACCTAGACAATGGTATAAGAGATTTGACTCCTTTATGATATCTCAGGATTTTAAAAGATCAAATTATGATAGCTGTGTTTATTTCAAGATTGTTAATGGTTCAGCTATTTATTTGCTCATATATGTTGATGATATGTTGATTGCTGCAAAAGACAAGGCTGAAATTTTAAAGTTGAAGGCACAATTAAGCAGTGAATTTGAGATGAAGGATCTCGGTGCAGCTAAGAAGATTCTTGGTATGGAAATCATTAGAGACAGACAACTTGGTAAATTATATCTAAGTCAAAAAGGGTATATTGATAAGGTTTTTCGTCGTTTCAACATGCATGAGGCTAAACCTGTGAGTACTCCCTTAGCTGCATATTTCAAACTTTCTTCAGCATCATGTCCAAAATCTAATGATGACGTGGAGTACATGTCTAAAGTCCCATATGCGAGTGCAGTTGGTTCGCTTATGTATGCCATGGTATGTTCTCGCCCCGATCTATCTCAATCATTGAGTGTGGTTAGTAGATACATGGCTAATCCTGGAAAAGAGCATTGGAAAGCAGTTCAATGGATTTTCAGATATCTGCGGGGCACATCTAATGCTTGTTTACAGTTTGGAAGGACTAGAGATGGACTCGTTGGTTATGTGGATTCTGATTTTGCTGGAGATTTGGATAAAAGAAAGTCTCTTACTGGTTATATGTTCACTGTTGGAGAGTGTGCCGTAAGCTGAAAAGCAAGTTTGCAAGCTACCGTTGCCTTGTCTACTACAGAAACTGAGTATATGGCTATTTCTGAAGCTTGCAAAGAAGCTATTTGGTTGAGAGGTTTATTTACTGAGCTTTGTGGAAGTACATCTTGCACTACAATATTTTGTGACAGTCAGAGTGCTATTTGCCTTACAAAAGATCAAATGTTTCATGAGAGAACAAAACACATTGATATCAGGTATCATTACATTCGAAGTGTCATTACTCAAGGTGATATTAAAGTCAATAAGATAAGTACTCATGATAATCCAGCTGATATGTTGACAAAGCCAGTTCCTGCATCTAAGTTTGAGCTTTGCTCAGACTTAGTTGGTATTACTCACTAGTCCTTTGGACTTTCGGCGCTCAAGGTGTACATGCTAATTTTATTGGAGGAGTTCATGATATTCTTCGACTCTTTGGAGAATTCGGCTCAAGGTGGAGAATAATTGTTGAAAAGTGATCCGAATTCGGCTCAAGGTGGAGATTGTTGAAAAGTGATCCGAATTCGGATCCGTATCCATGTAGGACTCTGTGTCCATATAGGATTCTATTTTTTAGTCTCCTTTCCATATGGGACTCTATCCCTAATACTATATAAGCACCCCAGTAGTCCATAGGAAGAGCAAGTCAAGAGAGAGTCTCTCCATTGTAATCTTTCCACATTATAGTGATTTGCCTTCGAGCGCCCGTGGTTTTTTCCCGCAAGAGTTTTCCACGTAAAAATTCGTGTCTCTTGTCTCTATTATTCTGTGCGCTATTTGCAACAGTGCCAGTAAGATACTAGGGCAGCGGCCATGATGAGAGACCTCGTTCTGACCTCCAAGCTCTTCACTTTCTCCAGTGATCCTCCACGAAGAGTGGTGATGTCATGATGAGGACGACATGTTAGCTGGAAGGGAGGCGTCGGTTTCCCATGTAACATGTCAGCTGGAATTTAAATTCCCGCGTCTTCATTTTGCCTTTCTGAATTCCAATCCAAAGCCCAAGAAAACCTTGTGGAATTTCGATAACCAATTGTTCAACCTTGGAACCGTAATAACTTGCATTTGTCGCTGAGTTAGGCATATCATGGTTCTGGGCTGTTTTTATAAGGAAAAGTCCGTGATTTATATTAAAACTAGCAGTGGTAGCATGGTGCCACATCATACTAGTTATCGTGTAGATCAAAGTAAAAGAGTCGATAATTTGTGATACAGGTTTTCTATAAAAATTAAGGACCCGTATGTAATTCGTGGCCAGGTCTGCTTGTGTGCTATTTTGCCCATAGTCTTTTATTTTACTAGGAATATTGCCCACACATTGCTGCCGCTGCGTGTCCGGTGCCTTCACAACATGTTTGAAACTAGATGCGGGGGCGCGGCGTGATGCCGCGCCAGTTATCGTTTATCAAGTATTATATGGAGATTTGTTGAAAAGGAAAGCATGTTTTTTGGGGAATGTGTAACAAAAAAAGAAGCGTATGTTTTTTGGTAGGGGGAAACGAATTTCTTTTCGCAATAAAAAAAGAAGGGAGTTTATTTTTTGTGTAAAAGCGAGAATGGTAGGAAAAGGAGAGACGGTTTTGATGTAATTTTAGGAATGTAAGCTAATCTGTATGTTTAAGCAGAAGGGGAAAGCAGTTGTTGATAAGATAAAGTGGAAGGGGAGTAAATAAGGTAGCGTTGTTGCATGTGTGATTGACTATAAATTTACTTTTGAGAGACACGTAGCGTAGTGTGAGAAAAAGTAAGTAAATATTAAATATTTGAATATGATGACACTGTAATGGCGTAGACGATGCTTCGCTATAGGTGTGGGAAGAGGTATTTTTTTTAGCGAAAGAAATCTAATAATGGTATATCTGTAGAATATACAGTTTGAGAGAATGCTAAGAAGTAATGATTGTATAGCATAGATAGTTTTTTGAGTCGCTAGTGTGGTATCGTTTTTAGCATCAATTCTATGTTTGGGTTTTTTTTGGTTTGGTGAGGCAGGGGGTATAAAGATAATAACATGTGGTGAATATGACTGAAGAAGCAGAGAGTAGGAATGTAATAGTGCAGGTATATAAGAATGAGAGGTAGGTAATATTAAGCCAGTAGCTATAATACTTGGGAGCAAAATATTTTTACCAACATGTTTTTTTAAGACTGGGAAGATCACTGAAGACTCTCTGTAATTAGCTGTTGTTGTCTGGTGGTGCTGAACGTAGCAATCTGAATGTAGCTGGCTGAAATCTATTATGATATTCTTGAGCAGTTGGTCTTCTACGCTGTTGGCGGTGTGGTTGAGCTGTAGTGAGTACATTGGGAGATTCTCCGCAATCTGATATTTCTCCTGCTTCAAGCATGTGATAGTTTTGGAGACTGTGTTTAAGTTGCTGTATCTCTTGTTGAGCTTTGTGAAGTTGATAGTTGAGGCTTCCATTTTCATTAACAGCTCTTGAATATAATGCTTCTTGGAAAACAATGTGTTGTGCTGCTACTCGCAAGCGTGGATTGTCATTTCCTGCTGGCTCTGGAATAGGAAAGCATGTTCCGTGATTTGTTTTTTGAGGAAGCAAGGCATATGGAGAGTTGTTGAATTGTACATCATAATAACGCCATAGATGGTAGACTGCTTGTCTGGCAGCGTCTTGGATGGCGTCTTCTTCTTTGATTCTGCTGCCATAGAAGCACTGTCGTTTTATCAGGGCGCATGGGTAATGGGTGTAAGGTTACCCATGCTATCCATTCATATTTTTGACCGCGCATATCTTGAGTAAACGAATGGAACATGAGTGTATGTTGCTTGGTGGCTCGTAGGTACTGTTGCATTTCCCATAGTCGTATGGCCCATCCTGATAGAGTTTCTGGTTTCGAATGCACCATGTAAACGATCTGGATAATAGTAGAAAACAAAAATTAGATGGAGATAGGTATAAGTAATGTGCAATACTGTATGTAGGAAGAACACATGTGAGGTAGGCCTGATGTTTTAGATTATTATGAACTGTAATGTAATATTGAATGGGAATGGTGAATGTTATCCTATGAAATGAAATAGGAGTGTACATAAATACAAGAGGATAAGCAGTTGATGATGGTAGCAAAGTGTAAACGTGAAGCTTATTTATGTATTTAATAGTGAATGTATTAGGTACCAAAATAGGGAATGTGTTGATTAGCGGTATAGGAATATTATGTAGGGAGTAATCATCGTATAGGAAGTTGAATGTAGAAATAAGGTAACTACCAAAGGAGCTATCAACTAAAACAATGTATAAGAAAAGCGAAGCGGTATCGACAAGAAGAGGAAGTAATAACAGTGTTAATAAGCCAGTAATATAGAGCGAATATTCTGTATATATGTGAAGAGGTAAAATAAGATGCTGTAAAACAAATGGATGGTACTAAATAGATAACGTAACTTAAGAAGAGATGTGTACTTTTGTTTAGGGAACGTAGAAACTGTAAATACTAACAATATGGGAAGAAATTCTTGTATATAGGCGCCATGCACAAAGAGAGGTCTGTATAATGTAAAGAAATTTAGAAATATGATGGCAAGACTTAAAATGAAAAAATATCGTAAAGAAGGAGGAGTAATGGTAAAAAGATTTGTACTAAGCCTGAGCGAAAAGACGGTATAAATAGAAGGAATAAAAGTTGGCCATAGGAAAGCAAACCGTGAATTGTAAAGTTGGAAGAGAAATAGTCCTGTTTTGATAACACCAAGCTGTGTGCACTTTGTGAAAGCAGGCCTGGATAGCACTTAAAAAAAGAAGTGTTAGAGAAAAGATGAACGTAAAAAAGAGTAAACGGTACAGGGTTTTGAGAAAATCTAAATATGTAAGCACTAAGAATATAAAGGGTGCCAGAGTGGGTTTCTAGTAACGTAAAACTATGACGTAATAATGCCGTGGTAAAAAAGGTTTTGTGTTCTGTAATCATAGGTTGAATATTTGCGTGTTTTCTTAGAGCTGCTATACTTTGTAACTAAGCAAGCGCAATACTGAAAGTTGTACTTGTAACTAATCTAGGAACGAAGAAAATTATCAATAATATCGTGTTTTGATTAAAAAAATAAAAGTGTGAAGAAAGAGAATCTTTTTTTCGTTTATATGAGCGCAGAAAACATAAAGAACTGAAGTGAAAAAGCAGAAACAATTTGTATTCATAGATGGCTCAAGAAGAGCTGAGGATTTCAATCTAAATCTTTTGTAGATGAGAACGGGAACTATAAAGAACCATAAAGATTTTTGTAGACGGAGAAACTAAGAGCAATTTTGTAGACTAATTTTGGAGATCTATTGGATGGATTGTAAAAAAGCAGTAAGCTCTATGGTAGCTAAAACAGGAGACGCAATCAGTAATGAATTCTTGAGGGAAGAAGTGGCACCAGAAGTAGTCAATCGCTGACTATACCGAATGCAGCTGGCGCATGCGACAACGATGTGGTAAATGAAACAGATTAGCATCAAATATCTAAACAAAAGCAGATAGCACTACATACTCACCGCGCCTCAGCAACAATGAACCACCAGGCAAAAGAGGTAGAGGCGGTTGGTAAACCGAGAAGGCCCACAGAAGCTTTTCTACCAGAGGATATGATTTCGCCTAGGATGAGCGAACAAACAGGGACAAGAAGAAAACACCAACGGAGTGATAGCTCAATTCGGAACAGCACTGGATTTAGAAAGGAAACAAATCAACAACAAAACAAAAAAGGAACACATAGAAAGGAATAATTGTGTTTTCGTACAGTGGGTGGGAAAGAGATTAGTAACAGCGTACCTGGTGCGCATAACGCGCCTCACAGCCGACGAACGCGCTGGACACCGGAAACCGAAGCAGACCGACACAGGAAGAACAAACAACACAGCTACAGGTAAAGAACAAACGAAATAAGGCGCATTGCGGGGGAAAAAAACAGAAAACCCAAAACGAAAGAACAAAAGATCTATCCACAAACAAGGATGGAAGTAAAAAAGATGGGGATAAAAAAAACACCTTGCGCAAGGGCGAAGCAAGCAAGGCCGAACGAACAACCAAGACAGAAGAACAGCCGAGAAGGAAGCAACAACGGACGCATTCGATAGAGAGAGGCAAAATCGAAAAGGGGCTGAACAAGGCCGCGCCTCGTAATGACCGTAGCAGAGGAAAAAGGGAACACATGCGAAGCGAGCACACCACAGCAAGCAAACAGGAGGTGGGTCACAAAGAGCAGCGACACGCGTACGAAGAGAGAGACGTACAAACGAGAACACAAAAGGAACCCGCGCACAGCAATCGGAGGAAGTAAAACCACCAGCTACAAACCGGGGGCGGCAAACGCGAACGCAACGGCATTGACGTGAAAACCGCAGCTCGCAAACGAGGAGCGAACAGCGCAGACGGAAGAGCATGAACGCAGCGAGCGGCGCGCAGACGGAGCTGGCGTGAAAACCGCCGCTCACAAACGGGAAAAGAAAAGCGCAGAAGCGACGGCATCCCACAGAGCGAGCACACGCGTCGAGCGGAGCATAGACGGGGACCGACGTGGGACGAGCGAGAGGCCAGAGAGTCCCCAAGGTTTAATATACAGATGATTTTGATTGTTAATAAATTGATGTTTTTGTTTATATGGTTTTTCAACCACTTAAATTATATGTATTCTTACATATAATTGAGTGTATGGTAATAAAACAAATTTTTAGGGAAAACAGTGAATTAAGAACTTTTTCAATTGAACTCTTATATGAATAGGATATTTCTATATGAAACAAATTGTAGCTATTTTAATGGATGCCTATAATATCATGACACTACTACAGAAATAATCATCACAGACGGTTCAAAAATGTCATCACGCAGCGGTTTTACAATCGCTGCGAATTTATGGTCGTTGATAATTGAAGGTTATCACAGACGGTTTTCGAACCGTCTTCTGTGAAGTAAATATCACAGACGGTTTGTAACTAAAAACCGTCTATGATAGCTATCATCGCAGACGGTTTGTATGAAAAAACCGTCTGTGATATAGGCATATCACAGATGGTTTGTAAAAAAATCGTCTGTGATATATCAATATCACAGACGGTTTGTAACCAAAAATCGTCTGTGATATGCATTGAGCCTGCACATTTTTATCTCCTACACAACGTGAACAATGAGATGGACCATGATATCAAAAAATGAAGGAGGAAAATACATCTCAAGATGACATAGAGTCATCACCACCTCGTCCTGCAGAGCATCTAGTCCTTCGGGATCGATGACCTTCTGAGCAATTATGTTAAAGAAATAACATAGCCTTATAATTGTCTCTCGGACTTTGATCGGTAAAATATTCCGAATTACAATAGGGAGCATATGTGTCATCAACACATGACAATCATGAGATTTCATTCCATTTAACTTCAAATCTTGCATCGAAACAAGTTTCTTCACATTGCCGGAGTAACCAGATGGAAATTTGACACAATGCAAGCACGGGCACAGTTCTATTTTCTCGGCCTTGGATAGAGTGTAACACGCAGGGGGAAGGTACGTTCGTCTATTATCTGTTGTTCTCGGTGCTAATTCACGCCTGATGTCCATATCAGCTAAGTCAAGCCGTGCGTTGACGCCGTCCTTTGTTTTATCACGAATATTCAGTAAGAGATCAATTAAGCTATCACATACATTCTTTTCAACATGCATGATATCGATACAGTGTCGAACATCTAGGTACTCCCAATAAGGTAAGTCCCAAAATATTGATCTCTTCTTCCAGATGTTCTTGTCACGACCCCTCACTTTATGTCCCTTTCCGAGGATAACATCTAAATCCTTAACCATATTATAAGCCTCTTTTCCGCTTAAATGCCTTGGAGCTGAACCGTCATCCTTCTCTCCGTCAAATTGATTCTTCATCTTGCGGTATGGGTGAGCCCTCCGAAGGAATCGACGGTGACGCATATACACGGTTTTGCGTGAGTGTTTCAGCCACACACTCTCGGTACCATCTAAGCAGTGAGTACGAGTTTTGGCACCTTTTGTACTTTGGCCCGACAAGTTAACAAGGGCAGGATAATCATTTATGGTGCAGAACAATAATGAGCACAAAGTGAAGTTCTCTCGTTTGTATGCATCCCACACCTGTACCCCTTCGTCCCACAGTATTTTTAGATCTTCCACCAACAGCGCTAGATACACATCAATATCATTCCCAGGTTATTTTGGCCCTTAGATAAGTATGACTAATAGCGGCAGAACCAGGTGATGAGCTTCCTAGTAAAAGCTCAACTTTGGGGGCGATCATTCATCCGAGGGCACTGTGTAATGCCAATGTCTGATGATTCATTTATGGAAGTAGCAGCTTCATGTGTTTGATGATAGAAGTTGATATACCAATGTGTAAGCTAACTTGGTGCACCCAATTTGGAATTCTCCTGATTTTTTCCAATATTTTTGTGAATTTTTGAAATTTTTTCCGTGCTACTGGACCATTAACTTGTTCAGTGCTCATAGTGTTTCTGCACGTAGACGAGCTCTTTAGTGGGCTTGCCGCCAAAATCCACTTAACTGCTTCGGCCGCTCGCTTCGTGTTGTTGGGTTCCGCAAAAAGGTTGTGCGGCCCATGCGGACAAGAGCGGGCCGCCTGCAGCCCGCGCCACTTACATCCCTAGATAGAGTTACTAATGGTGCAGATATATGTAGTTGATATATACACTGAGCAATGTCTATCAAAGCCCATATTTCCTTTGCTTGGCAGGAAGAAAGTAACCTGATCGGTTCTTTGTTTCCCTCTTTTATAGTACACCGTGAGACCGTGTAGAGCTATTGATGATCATCACATGACAATGTTAGCTAAGGCCGGCGTAGGAGGCATTGGGAATGTACGCTACGTAGGGGTGCAAACGGATCGGATACAGACGGATACTGCTCATTCCGTATCCGTTTCCATATTTTTTGTCGGAGTCGGAATCGGACACGGATAGTGCCGAATACGAATACGAATACGGATATTCTCGGTCACGAATACGGAGCGAATACAGAACGCTCCGAATACGGTTAGTCTCGGTCACGAATATTTAGTCGGATAATACGCGTAAACAAAAATCATATATATCACATGTGTAAGGATGAATCACCATAGTACATATCCATAATGGAACTACATTAGTGGCTTAACAAGTAAATTTCACATGATGAATTAGACAAGTTAAGCAACCAGTAAATTCTAGTTAGCAAAGTAGTATGTAAATGATAGAGACTAGTTAAACAAATAATAGTTAACTAGCTACATATAACCCTAAAGGTAGTCTGAGCCCTAAAAGCTACGATTACAAGACTTATATAACCCCTTGGGATGTCCATATGATCCCCAAACCGAATACAACTCAACTCTATACTGTTTTAGACTCGAACTCACACAAAAAGGAAACTAGATTTTACAGCCGTCACATTATTTTGGTCATAGCAGATGATTTATGATGTATTTGAAGATGAGACATTATCCATTGCATAGGTCTTGAAATAAGCTTTCCAACGAGTACAAGAACACTCAAATCGGACTCCATTTGTGAAAGTTATGGTCTTTTTAGTAAGTGCCTGTTGGGCTGTCCCGATCCGAATCCGAATCCGAATTTAGTTCTGAGTTGAATCCGAATTTGAATCCGGTAACTATCCGAAAAAATATCCGGTAACTATCCGAAAAAATATCCGGATAGTTCCGTATCCGTCGGATAATATTTGTTCCGAATCCGTTCCGGTATCCGGCAAAAAATATCCGAATCCGTATCCGTATCCGGCAAAACATCCGGATATCCGAAAATTTGCTCCGAATTCTATCCGAATTAAAACGGACGGACGGACGGTCGGAAAATATCCGCTCCGTTTGCACCCCTAACGCTACGTGACAATGTTAGCTAAGGCCGGCGTGGAGGCACCGGGTGTTAGTGATATGCCCTAGAGTTAATCATGGAGATGATTGTATTACTTTTATGTTTATAATCTTTTGAATAATATATTATTTTGTCCCTTAAATAAATGTCTTTCGTATTGATCAACAAATATGTGACTTATTCGTGAAACTTTTTATTTATATTTTTGATATTATTTTAAATTATTCTTGATCTTACATCATTATGTGGGACAATTATGATTTACAGATCAGCACATGTATTGATTGATGATTATGTTTCACGGATTATGGGTATGGGATATCAAATTAATAATGTGGACATATGTTAGAGAACATGATATTGGATTGACCCACCATGAGACACTGCGGGAATTGTTATATGATTAAGTGTCATCAGTTGGTCTTATATATAGTATATGTGGGATCCTTAGACCTGATATTGTCATTATTTTCTACATGTGTAATAGTTTACTTAGGGGTTACCAAATACTACTCCGTAACTGGATAGTCATAAATGTAACTTTCGGGTTTACTATGGAACATGCGAAGGAATATGAGTGATCAAGATAGAATTTGCCCCTCCTATATAACAGGAGAGATATCTCTGGGCCCCTCGATGTGGTTGGATTAAAGAAGTGTATGTTCATGCCGAATGCGATTGAAGTGTCAATCACAACTGAGTAATCCATCACAGGTTCGAGTAAAGGATCGAGCTATCATAGGATAGCACGCTTCTCGCGTTGAGTTCGATCTGGTATCGTGAGGCAAAGGGATCCGTACATAAGTATTATATAGGTTCGTTCGATATGATCTTTATGTATATTTGCGGATCGTTATATTCTGCTAGGGACCGCTACCGACCTATGGACCGGAAAGGAGTTTTCGACCTATGATCAAATATACATGAATCTACAGGGTCACCCAATTAATGTGCTGGAACGATAAGAATCCGGATAATAGTTCTTGAGTGGGCTTCGATATCCACTCGTATCGGATATGTATCCAATTGGAGACTATATAATGAGAGGTGCAGGGCTGAGGGCGACACCCCAAGAAACCCTAGCCGCCACTTCTTATAACCCCTGTCGTGCGCGCTGGTGCTAGCACACCGACGAACGATGTTCCCTCCCTGGATGTGTGGACCTCGATAGAGGCGCTGCTACGACTGTGGCGCTGATCGGGACGATCTCAAGGAGGAGACGATTGACCAGAGGACGATCGACTACCTTCGCCTATACCGACGCGCTCTTCATTGAATCAGCTGCTTCAACTCTTCTTCCGCTGCACTGCGCATCTAGTGGTAACGATCTATGATCTCTTACTCACATGGCTTCCTAGTTTACGCGGTAGAATTTTTAATTTACGCTAGTGTAGCCTACCCGTATTCCAACAGTGGTATCAGAGCATTTCTGTGTAGTATTTGATCTAGATTGATCGTATATAGTTGATATGTGGTGGTAGTAGATTGGATCTATTACTAATCTAATAAGATATTTTAGATTGGTTAATGTTATTGAATTGGTTTAGGCTTTGATTGATAAGATCAATCGGTTTCGGTGATAGTAGATGGGTTCTGAGGAGGTATGAATTGATAACACCGAGTTGATGTTCTTTCTGGAAATCTCCCGTGCCGATCAATATGATTGATTAATGGAAAATCGGGCCAATCAGATTGGTTCGAAATTGGGTTAATATGATTAATCTGATGATTTATGTATTCATATCGCACGATAAAATTAGATTCTGCACATAACTCATTTTTGCAGGGTTATGTGAATAGTATGGCCCAAAGTGTATGAGATGCATATATGAGTTTTTTTATGGCTTGCGCGTCATGTTGATTTGTAGCCATGGGCTACATATTATTGTATAACGGCCTGTGTGTCGACATGTGATGCTTGAATTTTCATGTGTAATTTATGTTAGCTGTTAGAAGTAATATCTAAGTAGATGAATATGGTAAAATCAAGCATTGATAGCTCGATGGACAGGAAGCGTGGTGACGGAGATTGCCGTGCTAAGAGCCATACTATATCATAGTTTAATATGATTTAATTGTGAATACTTTTATGTTCTTGTTATACTATTATTCGTGTTATTGCTATCTTGGTTGTTTTTAACATGATAGAATAGTATCCCTCTAGAAAAATTAAGTAAAATTTGATACCTTTCCAATAGTTACACCTATCAAAATTTTGATCATTAACTGGCAGGTCTACCAAAATTCGGTGCCATTAATTATCTCAATAAAATAGGGTAAAGTGTTGGACACTTCATGCATAATATTCGTTTAACTTGACTAGGCTGTCAAAATAGTTTTGGGTCTAGAGGCATAGTGTTAATGCCATGACATATGGATATCACTCAACAAAAAGAATTGCATGTGATGCAATTAGCAAGGAGTTGTTTACCTACGACGCTAGGTTTCTAGCAGTGATGCCAAAATTCACTAGGATTTAGTGAAATATGGATCTGGATTCATTATATGTTATTGGAGGATACATGATTTTAGACATATAGTGGGAGTATCTTTTATTAAATTGTTTAATGGATGATTTCACATAAACATAGTGCTAAATTTTTGCATATATTTTTATGTTGTAGACAATGCTAACATCTACTTTCTTCACACCCAGTTTTAACCTGCGATCTATATTTGAGAAAGAAAAACTAAATAGAACAAACTTCATTGACTGGTACCGCAACTTGAGAATTGTTCTAAAGTAAGAAAAGAAGGAATATGTTCTAGAGGTTCCATATCTAGATGAACTAGTTGTAGATGCTACTCGTGCTCAAAAGAATGAGTATGACAAACATTGCAATAACTCACTTGATGTTAGCTGTCTCGTGCTTGTCGCCATGAACTCTGAGTTTCAGAAGCAATATGAGAACACGGATGCCTACAATATGATTGTGGGACTTAAAGACATGTTTGAGAACCAAGCAAGGACTGAAAGGTACAACACCTCTAAGTCATTGTTTGCGTGCAAGTTAGCTAAAGAAAGTTCGGTCAGCTGTCATGTGATCAAGATAATTGGATACATTGAGAGTTTGGAAAAACATGGTTTTCCCCTTAGCCAAGAGTTGGCTCCTGATGTGATCTTCCAGTCGCTCCCTCCGAGCTTTGAGCCAGTCATTTTGAATTTTCATATGAATGGCATGGAGAAGTCAATGACCGAATTGCATGGGATACTCAAGTCAGCAGAGGAGAGCATTAAGAAAAGCTCTAATCATGTGATGATGGTTCAGAAAACTACCAACTTCAAAAAGAAGAATTATAAGGTTTTGAGCAAAAGAAAGGGTATGGGCAAAACTCAAGATGAGATCTCGAGTATCAAATCTAAACTTCAGAAGTTCAAGGTTGGTACTGCACCTGATACTATTTGCTACCATTACCATGGAATTGGACATTGGAAGAGGAACTGCAAAAAGTACTTGGCAGAACTGGAAAAGAAGAAGGGAAGTAAGACTTCTACTTCAGGTATAAATGTTATAGAAATAAATATTGCTACTTCTCATGTTAGTTCTTGGGTATTCGATACCGGATCGGTTGCTCATATTTGCAATTCGATGCAGGGGCTGATAAGGAGTAGGAGTTTAGCAAGAGGTGAGGTTGATCTTCGCGTGGGCAATGGAGCAAAAGTTGCTGCGTTGGCTGTTGGTACTTTACCATTATCTTTACCTCAAGATTAGTTTTGGAATTGAATAATTGTTATTATGTTCCTGCCTTAAGCAAAAACATTATTTCTGCTTCATGTTTGAGAGTAGAAGGTTATGAGTTCAGAATAAAGAACAAATGTTGTTCAATTTATTTGAATGATATGCTTTATGGTAATACTCCATTGATAAATGGATTATATGTTTTAAATCTTGAGAATGTCCCTATCTATAACATTAATGCTAAGAGACCTCGGTCTAATGATTTGAATCCCACTTATATTTGGTATTGTCATTTGGGTCACATAAATGAGAAGTGCATGGTAAAGCTCTATAAAGATGGTCTTCTAAACTCATTTGATTTTGAATCATTTGAAACATACGATTCTTGTTTACTTGGCAAAATGACTAAGACACCTTTCACTGGTCTAGGTGAGAGGGTAAATGACTTGTTGGCCTTAGTACATTCGGATGTATATGGACCAATGAGTTTAATGACCAGAGGTGATTTTCAGTACTTCATAATTTTTACTGATGACTTTAGTAGATATGGATACATCTACCTAATGAGGCATAAGTCTGAATCATTTGAAAAGTTTAAGAAATTTCAGAATAAGGTACAAAATCAACATGGCAAGACATTGAAAGCCCTACGATCAGATCGTGGAGGTGAATATTTGAGTCATGAGTTTGGTGATCATCTAAAACAATGTGGAATTGTTCCACAGTTAACTCCGCCAGGAACACCTCAATGGAATGGGGTATCTGAAGGACGGAATCAGACCTTGTCAGACATGGTTCAGTCTATGATGAGCCAATCTGATATGCCATTGTCTTTTTAGGGGTATGCTCTAGAAACAGCTACGTTCACATTAAAAAGGGTTCTATCAAAAGTAGTAGAGAAGACACCATATGAGATATGGACTGGGAAACGTCCCAGGTTGTCTTTTCTCGAAATATGGGGATGTGAAGTGTATATAAAATGTTTGACATCTGATAAACTCACATCCAAATCTGATAAATGTTTCTTCGTGGGGTATCCTAAGGAAACTAAAGGATATTATGTTTATAAAAAGAATGAGAACAAAGTGTTTGTTGTCCGAAATGGTGTATTTTTGGAGAAAGAGTTTCTCTCAAGAAGAGTTAGTGGGAGCACGGTGAGACCCGAAGAAATTCGAGAGACATCAGAAAATGTTTCAACTCCTATTGAACCTCAATAGAGTGTACAAGATGTTGTACAAACTGTGGAAGAGATACTAGCCCCATGTAGGTCTGAAATGTCACGTCAATTGCCGATAAGGTATCGACATGATATTTTATTGTTTGACAATGATGAGCCTAAGACTTATAAGGAAGCGATGATGGACCCAGACTATGAGAAATGGCTTGGAGCCATGAGATCTGAAATACAATCTATGTATGATAATCAAGTTTGGAACTTGATTGATCCACGCGATGGTGT
Source organism: Melocanna baccifera (assembly GCA_036346265.1). NCBI lineage: Eukaryota > Viridiplantae > Streptophyta > Magnoliopsida > Poales > Poaceae > Melocanna > Melocanna baccifera. The sequence continues at coordinate 22,567,742 of CM070686.1, forward strand.
AAAACCATTGAGTGTAATTGAGTTTTTAACAAAAAGAAAAATATGGATGGAAATGTTCATATCCATAAGGCACGATTGGTGGTAAAGGGTTTTAAACAAATTCAAGGTGTTCAATATGATGAAACCTTCTTGCCTGTCGCTATGCTCAAATCTATCCGGATCATTCTAGCTATTGATGTATATTTCGATTATGAGATATGGCAAATGGATGTCAAAATGGCTTTTCTAAATGGGAAGCTAAGTGAGAATGTATACATGATACAACTTGAGGGTTTTGTCGATCCCCAAAATGCTAGAAAAATATGTAAGCTTCAAAAATCTATTTATGGACTGAAGCAAGCTTCTCGAAGTTGGAACTTTCGCTTTGATTAAATAGTCAAAGGGTTTGGCTTCATCAAGAACGAAGAAGAGTCTTGTGTTTACAAAAAGGCTAGTGGGAGTGCACTTATTTTTCTGATTCTATATGTTGATGATATATTATTGATCGGAAAAGATATTCCTATGCTTCAATCTGTTAAGTTTTCATTAAGAAATAGTTTCTCTATGAAAGACTTAGAAGAGGTAGCATATATTTTGGGCATAAAGATCTATAGAGATAGAACTAAAAGGCTAATTGGATTAAGCCAATATACGTACATTGACAAAGTATTGAAGCGGTTCAACATGCAGGATTCCAAGAAGGGTTTCTTGCCTATGTCACATAGTATTAATCTTAGCAAGACTCGGTGTCCTTCGACACCAGATGAGCGAGACCAGATGAGTAAGATTCCATATGCTTCTTCCATTAGGTCTATCATGTATGCCATGCTTTGTACACGTAAAGATGTGTCATATGCTCTAAGTGTTACGAGCAGATATCATTCAGATCCAGGTGAAGGTCACTGGATAGCTGTAAAGAATATCCTGAAATACTTGAGAAGGACTAGGGATGTGTTCCCTGTTTATGGAGGTGAGGAAGAGCTAGTCGTAAATGGTTACACTGATGCTAGTTTTCAAACCGATAAAGATGATTTTCGATCGTAGTCTGAGTTTGTGTTTTGTCTTAATGGAGGAGTAGTGAGCTGAAAAAGTTCTAAGCAAGAGACAGGTGCCAATTCTACAATGGAGGCTGAGTATATTGCGGCTTCTGAAGCTGCGAAGGAGGCTGTTTAGATAAAAAAATTTATCTCTGAGCTGGGTGTGGTCTCTAGTGCTTCTAATCCATTGAATCTCTATTGTGATAATAGTAGAGCAATTGCGCAAACCAAAGAGCTTAGATCACATCAAAAATCTAAGCACATACTTCAGTGTTTTCACCTCATTCGCGAGATTATAGATAGAGGTGATGTTAAGATATACAAAGTGCACATGGATTTGAATATTGCTGATCCGTTGACAAAGCCTCTTCCACAGCCAAAGCATAAGGCGAACACAAGAGCTCTGGGTATTAGATATTTGCATGATTGACTCTAGTGCAAGTAGGAGATTGTTAGTGATATGCCCCTTGAATAATGTATGATTGTTAGTGGGAGATTGTTCATGGGAGATTGAGCTATGGGCAATCATAAAGATGATTGTATCACTAATATATTTATGATCTTTTGAATAATATATTATTTTATCTCTTGAATAAATATCTTTCATATTGATCAACAAATATGTGAGTTGTTTGTGAAACTCTTTATTTATGTTTTTGATATTATTCTAAATTATCTCTGATCTTATATCATTATATGGGACAATGATGATTTACAGATCAGCACATGTATTGATTGATGATCATGTTTCACGGATCATGGGTATGTGATATCAAATCAATAATATGGACACATGTTAGAGAACATGATGTTGGATTGACCCACCATGAGACACTGCGGGAATTGTTATATTCTGAAGTGTCATCAGTTGGTCTCATATATAGTGTATGTGGGATCTTTAGACCTGATATCGTTATTGTTTTCTACATATCTAATAGTTTACTTAGGGGTTATCAAATACTACTCCGTAACTGGGTGGTCATAAAGATATCTCTGGGCCCCTCGATGTGGTTGGATTAAAGAAGTGCATGGCCATGCCGAATATGGTTGAAGAGTCAATCACAATTGAGTAATCCATCACAGGTTCGAGTAAAGGATCTAGCTATCATAGGATGGCACGCTTCTCGCGTTGAGTTTGATCTAGTATCGTGAGGCAAAGGGATCCGTACATAAGCATTATATAGGTTCGTCCGATATGATATTTATGTATATTTAGGGGTCGTTATGTCCTGATAGGGACTGCTACCGACCTATGGACCGGAAAGGAGTTTTCGACCCATGGCTAAATCTACATGAACCTACAGGGTCACCCATTTAATGGGCTGGAACGATAATGGTCCGGATGATAGTTTTCGAGTGGGCTTCGATATCCACTCATATCGGATATGGATTCGATTGGAGACTATATAATGAGAGGTGTGGGGCTGAGGGTGACACCCCAAGAAACCCTAGCCGCCACCTCTCATAACCCCTGCCGTGCACGCTGGTGCTAGCACACCGACGCACGGTGTTCTCTCCTTGGACATGTGGACCTCGGTAGAGGCGCTGCTACAACTGCGGCACTGATCGGGACGATCGTAAGGAGGAGATAGTTGGCCGGAGGATGATTGACTACCTTCGCCTACACCGACGCGCTCTTCGTTGAATCGGCTGCTTCAACTCTTCTTTCGCTGCACTGTGCGTCTAGTGGTAACGATCTGTGATATCTTACTCGCATGGCTTCCTGGTTTACACGGTAGAAATTTTAATTTGCGCTAGTGTAGCCTACCCGTATTCCAACAGTAGTATTAGAGTCTTCCTATGTAGTATTTAATCAAGATTGGTCGCATATAGTTGATATGTGGTGGTAGTAGATTGGATCTATTACTAGTCTAATAAGATAGTTTAGATTGGTTTATGTTATTAGATTGGTTTTGGCTCTAATTGATAAGATCAATCGGTTTTGGTGATAGTAGAGGGGTTCAGAGGAGGTATGAATTGATAGCACCGAGTTGATGTTCTTTCTGGAAATCTTCTGTGCCGATCAATATGATTGATCAATGGAAAATCGGGCTGATCAGATTGGTTCGAAATTGGGTTAATGTGATTAATCCGATGATTTATGTGTTCATATCGCGCGATAAATTTGGATTCTGCACATAACTCGTTTTGTGCAGGATTATGTGAATAGTATGCCCCAAAGTGTATGAGATGCATGTATGAGTTTTTCATGGCCTGCGTGTCATATTGATTTATAGCCATGGGCAACATATTATTGTATAATGGCCTGCGTGTCGACATGTGATGCTTGAATTTTCATGTGTAATTTATGTTAGCTGTTAGAAGTAATAGCTAAGTAGATGAATATGGTGAACTCAAGCATTGATGGCTCGATGGACGGGAAGTGTGGTGATGGAGATTGCCGTGCTAAGGGCTATACTATATCGTAGTTTAATATGATTTAATTGTGAATACTTTTATGTTCTTGTTATACTATTATTCGTGTTATTGCTATCTTGGTTGTTTTTAACATGATAGAATAGTATCCCTCTAGAAAATTTAAGTAAAACTCGATGTCCTTCCTATAGTTGCACCTATTAAAATTTTGATCATTAACTGGTAGGTCTACCAAAGTAGGGTGCCATTAATTATCTCAATAAGATAGGGTAAAGTGTTGGACACTTCATACATAATATTCGTTTAACTTGACTAGGCTATCAAAATAGTTTTAGGTCTAGGGGCGTAGTGTTGAGGCCGGAACATATGAATGTCACTCAACAAACAAGAGTTGCATGTGATGTAATTAGCAAGGAGTTGTTTACCTACGTCACTAGGTTTCTAGCAGTGATGCCAAAGCTCACTAGGATTTTAGACATATAGTGGGATCCGTCGGCAATGCCCCTCTTCCCGCCAGTTCCGGAGGCGCCACTTCTCCCTTGATCACACGGTGGCTAGATCCGGCGGCGGCACACTTGCATGTGCTAATTACTAGTTGGTCTCTCTTTTGATTATTTGTCTGGTTGTTTCGATGGGTAAAAGGAAAAAAGGCTAAGGTAACGCTCAGTTTGGTGTTGTCTTATAATTTTTTTATTGTAACTGATTTATTTTTTACTGTATCTGAGTTGGTTTATTTGGCATAATTAAATTAAAAAAATATAAAAATAGAAAAGACATGTTAGCCCATCACAGACAATGCAAAGGAATACGGGAAAAAAAGAAAAGGAAAAAACACAAAAAATCTAAAAAATCAGAAAAAGATGAAATTACTAAATAGTGAAAAAAGCAGAAGTCGAAAGCAGAAACTGGCTTTAAAACCAACTTGAACATAGCCTAAATTTGGTTGGGTTGGTCAACTAGGAGTTAGGCTTCACCTTCGTAGCAGTTTTTACTAGCAATTTTATGAGAGAGGCCATACATGTCTAATACATACAAATTAGTGAATTAGTGAGATACTTAGTGAATAATAGAGAAAATTTTCCTTGGCGACCAGACACTGCCAGCCCCTTCTCTCTGCCCTGCTTGCTCTTTGGTGTGCATCCTCCGGTGCTCGATGCTCCGCGGCGGCGGAGGCAAGCGGCCAGGCACCGTGAAAGTGGTGGCCCGACGACATGCTGCTCCGGTGCTCCCAGGACAGGAGGCGAAGAGGTAGTAATGAAGAACCTCAAAAAAGAAAAAAGAAGAAAAACAAGAGCAGTACATGAACTAGACCAATTCACAAACAATGATCTGATTAATCACACGGTCCAAGTATATGTTCCTCATTTTTCGAATTTGGTCGATCCGTAGCGTCAATTTCTCATCTAGGGCCTGTTTCAATTAGGAGTGGTAATAGGTTAAAACCAAACTCAAATCCAATCTAATCCTCACTTAAAGAAGTTCAACCCAACCCAACCCAATCTAAAGAACACCTTACACAATTCAACCCGTATGGCATTTTTACCAAACCCAACCTAACCCAAATGGTTGAAATGAGTTGAAACCCATTTTTCAACCTGTTTCTAAGTCACTGCCAACCCATTCTTTATTAATTTACTACATGCAAATGCAAGTGCACTTATAGGAAACTTTTGAAAAAGTTTGGTATTTAAAATTATAAACTTGTGTTCATACCATAAAAGTTTTACAAAATTATCTGAAATTTACGATAAATGAATTGGAGATGTATAGATGCTACTTTGTATAAACTTTTAGACCTAGACACAAAGGTTGGACTACCAAACTTTTATAGGAAACTTTTGAAAAAGTTCAGTTTTAAAATTTATAACTCGCGTTCACATCATTAAAATTTCACAAAAAAGTCTAAAATTTATTATAGATGATTTCAGGGAAAGAGACGCTACTTTATACAAATTATTAGAGAAAGACACATAGGTGGAACCAACAGGCTTTTATAGATTTTTTTAAAAACGGTTTGGTATTTTAAATTTCTAACTCGCGTTTACACTATAAAAGTTTCACAAAATTATCTAAAATTTACTATAGATGATTTAGTGTATAGAGACGCTATTTTATCTAAAATTATCTAAAAGCTACATTGTGCAAATTGTTAGGCCCAAACATATAGGTGGGACCAATAAACTTTTATAGAAAACATTTAAAAAAGTTCGGTATTTAAAATTTATAACTCGCATTCACACTATAAATGTTTTACAAAAATTTCTAAAATTTACTACAGTTGATTTCGAGTATAGAGACACTATTTTGTGTATATTATTGGTCTAGATGCCTAGATGGGCCCTATGGGTGAAGCTAACCCACAATTGTGCCATATTGCAACACCATAGGTTAAATTTATTCTCAACCCAATTTCAACTCTAAATTTTAGAACACATTCCAACTCTACCTAACCCTTTCTACGAGGCAAACCAATCCGACCCAACATATTCATTTTTTCAACCTATTTCCACCCAAATAGACTCAACCCATTAACACCCCTAGTTTTAATACGGTGCTTTTATTCAGATATTATGGAAAAACCTAAACTAATCTGAAAAAAACCCTAAACATATTCTTATGTAGCGTGAAAGTGACAGAGGAGATCAAAGGAGGATCGTGTGTGTCGCTGCAGGAGTTTCATAGCAACCTGGCCGGGCAAAGTGCTGGACAAGCACCAGGCGTTGACCTTGTGTTGAATTGACTGTTCGTCGATTGTTTTGTTCCTTGAGCTTAGATGATTTCCGGTATGGAGATGTTACCTTGTGTAAATTATTAGGCCTAAACATATAGGTGGAATCAACATACTTTTATAGAAATTTTTTGAAAAGTTTCAGTATTTGAAAATTTTAACTCATGTTCACACTATAAAAATTTTACAAAATTATTTGAAATTTACTATAGATGATTTAGTGGTATTATACTAGATGTCACATGGGTGGTACGATTATTATGCTTAGCCATGCTTATAATTCGATGGGTTTGTCATCACATGTGAATAATTAATTTGACTTAATGAGATATAGAATCATGGTTGAAGCCACAATTATAAAATTTTAGCCATGACATTGGTATGTCATTGGTGTTGGTTATACACAATGGTTTTCACTTGGACGAGTGATTGTGCAGTAAAGGGGGGAAGTGTGAATTCACTTCGTAGGATGTGGAAGTCTCGCATAAGTAATATTAAGGACTTAACTTTGTGTATCATTGATCTGAGCTTATTCATACAAATCACATGTCTAGTATGGGATAGACCTAACTGATTAATTTGGAATATTTCAATTTCAATCTCATCATTGTGATGAACATGGTCGCTGATTTCTATGAGGCATAAGGGAGGCGTGATACGAAATCCTAGCGAGCGGGATTGAGTTGAGGTTGAATATTATAAAGGTCTTGTTGTGATTTCCTTAGCACGAGGCTAATCACATCGTGTGGGTACAGTTGTGCAACCTCTGCAGAATGTAAATCTCTACAGAGTATAAAATTATTCAAATAGCCGTGTCTCCGGTTATGGACAATGCTCGTTGATTTCACACAAGGGATAAAGTTTTTATAAAACATAGATTGGTTTTCATTGTGAAGTGAATGGTTAGTTCACTAGTGATTTAGCTTGTGGATGGGAGGTTCACAAGTGGCTTATTCAATTCTGTTGATTATTTATTTATTATTGTTTTCATTAAATTTCGCTTTCTATCTAATTATCGTATTTACTTTAAATATTGCTTTATGCAAATTAACCTTTCAGCCCTTCATTGGTAAGCCTTGCATATTATATTGCATTCATTTGTTACAAACGACTTGCTGAGTACCAATATACTCACGGTTTTATGCCCACTATTGCTCAGTTGAGGAGGAGTTATACCAGTAGGAGGTACCAAAGAGAGGATACTTTAGCGACTTCACGGATTAGGACTTCTCTCCCCAGTCGATTGCCTGTGTGCATGTCGAATGGCTCCTGCACTTAATTTTATTTTCCGCTGCTAAATTTTGAGTCCTTCGGGCTAGTGAGTTGTAAGCTTGACCATAAGGATGTACTTTAATAATTATTAATATTTTAGTCTTTTCTTTATTTTAGCGTGTATATGATTGATATTTTATTTATGTTAAACTGTGTGCACTAGCATGATTCTAGACTAGTGCGATATACACAGAGAGTCCAGATTTGCATATTCGGGTCTTGATAGCTATCTCGGTAACAAGCATTTAAATTGAAGTATGTCACCCTTGCCATGTGTAGATTCCATTATATGAAAATTTTATTCAAAATTGGGTTGTCGCTCTTATTCAAAATATTCTGGATTGTAATCGTGAGCATGTTGGGTGTGGCACACTAAGGGGGAGTGCTAGATCATAATCTTATGCATCACATCCTTAAGTGTGCATAAACTAATTAAGTGCTAGAAATTATTTTCAAAATTGAACCTTTTAGCCAAAAACAAAATTCTTTGTAACTGTTACTTATATCTTGAAAAACTGGTTGCAAAATGCTTATAAAAACTTTGCGAATGTTTTCAAAAAGTTTTGGATATGTAAAAACTAATTTCAAAAGAAAACAAGTTTTTAAGCCCAAAAGATAGTTATTAGTATCTTGTTTTGTTTTAAATGTGTACTTTGCATAAAAGAAATTATAAAAGGATTTTGGCTATAGTTCCAAAATGAAAATCCTAGAGTTGGTCTTTCTTAATAATTATTGTATTTAAAAGTTTCTCAAAAGACCAACCTATCAAATGTTATTTGATTTTGAAACTCACCCTGAACTCATGCTTGACCTATATTGGTCATATTCTAGCACACATGTGAGTTATGCCTCTTGAACTGGATTGTTTGCCATATCTTGGTTCTGAGAGACCATGTGGAGGTAACCCCGTGTGTGTAATGAGTAATTGACATGTGCTTTGGAAAGTTTGAGTTTGTCTTGGGCATTTTGTGCTATTTACTGATGCTAATATTTGATTATAATATTTTGTACGGTGCTATGTGATGTGTTTTCTTGTCTATAATGGCTGCAGGACTTTGAGACGGAGTCGTGGCGAGGCACGGGGTGATTGAACTAGGCACAGGCGGTACTGAGGTCAGAGCGGTCGGATGTGTCGAAGACGGTGAGGACTCGAAGTGGAGAAAGATGAGAGAGTTATGAGAAGTGTTAGGGTTTTCTATTTCTCTCCATGTGTGGTTGAGTTCTTTTTCTTAAGTGAGAGATGGGAGAGATTCATGTAAACTCTTGCATTATATAATCATTCGTCTCTTTTTGTCTCAATCTAAATCTTGTGTTGAGTTGATTTGTGTTTTGTCTTTCTTCTTTTGAGTTGAAGCTTGTGTTCTTGTTGCTAAATATTTGCTTTGAACGGGGAATCACCTCAAGGCCTTTTGGCTAGTTCACCTCGAAAGCAAAGGATTAAAATCGCTGTTTATTGCTCTACTACCAAGCAGATTTTTTCCCTTGTCTTATTTTCAGTAGTGTTTTGGTATTTTCAACAGCAAGTATAATCTCTATTAAGTCTGTCTTTAGCTGCTATACCGACTGTTTTCTTTCAACCAAATCACCTCTTCTTTGCTGCACCTGTACTGTTTAGTTCTTGTTGAGAGGCTGCTGATTTATTTGCTCTGAACTGTGAATAGTTTCCCAAAGCCTCTTGGCTAGAGAATTCATGAGAGCAATTATCTTTTCTGCTGGACAAGCCCTTCTCCAAGTTGTTCTTCTGAATTTTTAGCAGTTCTCAATCCTTCTAAAATGTTTCTTGCGCAAGTATTAAGTTTTGGGCAAGCAAAAGGAGTCACTGATTCAGTCTGCTGTTGGCTGCAGTCAGCTTTCGGTTTTGCTTTTCATTTCTGTTTGCAGTGACTGCTTTTGAAGCTTCCAGTCTGCAGTCTTTTCTTTTAGGTTTTGGCAGCAAGTAACCACTGTTAACGCTGCTTACCAACAGCTCTTTTGCTTTTCTTTTGGTTGTTATTGCTAGCAGTTTTCTGTCAAGTTTTGGCTCCCAAAGTGAAGTCGTGGATGGTGTGGATAGCAAGGTTGCATTCTACAAAGTTTTGTCTCTCAGGTGAAGACTTTTGCTGTTTTTGGACAGCAACTTGCAAGCAGTTTTTCTGCTGTTTTAATCAGTTTTGGATGCAGTTTTTCTGCTGTTTTTAATAAGTTTTTGGTGCAGTTTTTCTGTTATTTTTAATTAGTTTTCAGCTGCTTGTTTCCAGCATTTTCAATTAGTCTTTTGATCTATTTTTGACATGCAGTTTGTTCCCTTTTCAGCAGCCTTCTTCCTTTTCTAGAATGATCAAACTGCTTTCCCTTTTCAGTCTTGCTTTTCCCTTGTTCTTGGACAGCATCATGTTCTTATTTTGCTAGCTATTTCCTGCTCTATTTTTGGCCAGATAATAGTTTCAGTTCTTGCATCTCTAGGGTTTCACTTTCTTGCTTTATAGCTCTCTTAGCTATCGGAGAAGAAAATTAGTGTGAATACTAGGGGGAATTTTTAAAGGCACCATTCACCCCCCTCTGTTGCCATTTGCAATCCTTCAGGTTCAAAAGTGGTATTTCAAATTTGTACATGCTATTCCAAATCAAAGAGTTCCTTATTTGTCTAGCTTGGTGTTCATGGAGTGAAACAATTAAAACTATGCAAAAGTCTAACTATTCAATGAGCCATTTCGGTCAAAAGTCAAATATTTTGTTTAAAATGCTAAAAATTGTGAAAATCTAGATAAAAGTATTTAACTATGTATTTAAAATATTTTCAAAGCCTCTTGACTAAAAATTTCTAATTTATAAATATATTTACAAAATTTGGCCTCAAAGTGATTTTATATAATCCTGTTTTTGAATAAAATGATTATTTTATTAAATTAAAATATATCGAGTTTTGGAAAAAGTTATTAATACCAAACTTGTAGGGTTAGTCATTTCAATCATTTCTCTACTTTAAAGTTTTCATAAAAGACCAACCGTTGAAAAGTTACGCTCATTTGAAACTCGCCGAAAATAAGTGTTTGACGTGAAATGACCTAACCTTACATATAATGAGTTTTGCTATTTGAGCTGAAATTCATTGTGTATCTTAGCTCAAGATAGTGATTCCAACTCATACAAAGCTTAAAAAGGGTAAAAATTCCATGAATCTCAAATTATATCAAGTTTTGAGCTTTATTGAAAAATGGACCTTCTGTTCAAAGCACCATGTTGCCACTTATTTTGAAAGAAAAGTCATTTTTTCAAGAATTCTTCTTGGAAAACGCTCTCTTTAACCCAAAGTTAAAATTTGGAAAGTTTCAAAGTAATTGGACCTCATTTGAATGATTTTTGCATTTCACAATTTCCAAATGAAAGTGCATTTTCGCATATCTTTTGATTGGAGAATTCTTTTTCAAAAATTATTGTTAGAAAATTTCCCCAATAGTACAAAGTTCATATCTGCGAAAATTGAAGGTTTTTCAACTAAAATTGAGAAAGTTACATTCATTTCTCTCTTTATCAAATTGCTAAAAAATTCAGAACTTTCATGATTCTGAGCCTATTTGAGATTTTTATTTATTCAAAGGGTTTAGATTTGGAGAAAGTCACAATAATGAAAATTTATCCTCTATAGTTGGTCTTCTATGCCAAAGTTTCTCAAAATTTATTTAATGAATTTTTCATCCCTCTCTAGACGCTCAAGTGAGATGCAAAAAGTCTAAAAATCTGAATTTTCAGATTTCTGAAATCTTGAGTTTTCTACTTGAAAAGAGGATTAAAATCATGGTGCGACTTTCAAATGTGACTCATGTGCAAATTTGAAAGGTCTAGCTCAAATTATAAATTTCAAATTCACCCAGAGCTCATTGTGCACAATGTGTCTGTGCGCTGTTAGTCATGGCGGAGCATAAAATGGCTAATGTCGATAACATTATTGCTCAACTAACATTGAGAGAAACCATACAGTCAGTTATCATCAGAAGGAAATAACTTTAGGAACACAACAAACATGCACTTGTGACTTGATATAATTGCACAGATTAGGCTATCTCACACACCATTTTTTGGAGCTAGCTATCTTATACACCATTGAAGAAAGAAGTCATCATGTAAAATAAAGCCATGAGGAAGAAGACAAGACTGAGGCTAGTGGAGATGGTGGTCACTGTAGAGGAAGAAGAAGCTGGGGAGGGAGGAGGGTGGTGCGCTAGAGGGAAGGATATGGGTGGCCAGTGGTGAAGCGGAGGAAGAGCTGAGCAGTGGGATTTGGTGAAGGCGTGTGGAGTTGTGAAGGTGTGGCGGTGGAGCTGGAGGTGGAGAAGGGGAAGCTGAGAAGGCACGTGGGTGTGTTGAAAAATCTAAGTGTGCGGTGCAGTAGTGAGTTAGGTTTTCGCCCCTGTATATATAGAAGAATATTATCACAGACGACTAACACAAAAAACCATCTTTGATCGGTGCAGTAGTGAGTTAGATTTTCGCCTTTGTATATATAGAAGAATATTATCACAGACGACTAATACAAAAAACCATCTTTGATGTCTATGTATCATAGATAGTTTTTCAACAAGATCATAAGTGATAAGTTCATATATCATAGACGGTTTTTATTACCAACCCTCTGTGATGTATCGCAGATGATTTGTGTAAAAAACCATCTATAATAAATAGGACATTACTGACGATTTTTATCATCGGTTGTAATATAGATGGTCACGCTATTAAAATTGTCTAAGATAACTACGCTGTAGCCCAACACTGATGGATTCTATACAACTGTCTGTGATGAGGCATCCAGTATGACCTTCTCTTTTGTAGTGAAACGGTGTGGTAAAAATTTATAATCTTGCAATCATTTTATTTTTGCTTCTGTCATTTAATATATGATGGAAACATGTTTTATTTTTATTTGTAATTCTAGAATTTTATTTAAATATTTGCTGAACGACATAAGTGATATAATAATACTTGTCTGCACCATTGGGCATTGGGCAGCGGCTAATGCCGTTGATACGAATTACCACCAAGCTAGTAGCGGACAATCAACTTCGGAACAATGTCGGTGCGTGTATCATCAATTGTGCTACTGGACAAGCCCATGTGCTCCATCAAGAACCACACCAATGTGATGAGCTCGCCACCGTGGCTTAGCTGCGCAAGGTGCTCCCTCGGCGGTGTCCTAGCTGCAGCGTACGTCAGCATCTCCGCCCACACCTTGGCCATCACCTCCCACATGAACTCGTCGTCCAACTCCATCAGCTCCTTGGCCAGGAGGCACGCGCTGAAGATCACAGTCTTGGTCCGGTCACACCCCAAAAACGTGCTGGGGAAATCCTGGCCAAGTAGCTCCCGAGCGAAGCCAAGTACGTCCTTGCTCCATGAGATCAAGGAATGAGGTCCTGAGAGAAGGCAGCGCGTCACAGCGCATGCGCTGCGGTACCGAAACAGCCCTATTCCCACGGTCGCCGACATCATCTCCGGCTTTTTCATGAGCAAATACAGCATGTACTGCGACAATTTCTTGCTGATCGACTTCATCTTGTCAGTCTGCTCTGTCGACACCGTAGTATTGTCGGGGTAGCATAGGTTCGTCCCGATGTGCCACATCAACAAGGACTCATCAAAGTCCGTCTTGGTCTTGTTGACGCTGCTCCGGATGACGTCCAAGTGCTCACCACGACCAAGCTGCCCAAGAAATCCATCTCCTCGGCAGTCGCGCAGCTTCTTGATCTGTTCGGGGTCCTTGGCTTTGCTGACCGCATCCTTCATTTCGTTAAAAATGAAGAGCATCAGATCATCGGCCTGGGCCCGGCCGGTAGGGATGAAGTCGTAAAATATCTCCCTGACGCGCTCACTTATGGTGGGCTCAGGGAGGTCGTCGAGGAAGTTCATCTGCGAGACCATCCTCGACCACCGCCGCACGGTTCACCACCGTTTGGCCATCCGGGAGGCGTTCGCCAGCCACGCCAGCCACACCCGCCGTTTGGAGTACTTGCTGGACTCGTGGACGAACACCAGCGTCCAGTCCGAGAAGAGCAGCATGGTGAGCGCGGCTGCGTCAAGCGCGATAGCGCTGAGCAGAAGAGCGTAGGTAATGCAGACATCGGCTGGAAGCAAGCCGGCCTTGTCGATGTGCACGAAGATAACGACGCTGGAGATGACGCAGCAACAGCCGACGAAACGGAGGATGTATCCGGCCTTGGTTCGGAGCGCTGGCATCTTGGTGTAGAGCATGTCGTAGGCGTAGTTGATCTCCTGCTCCAAGATCTCGATGGCCGCCTCAGGTTCCAACCCCAAAAACAAGGCCTTGGTCATCGTCACGTTTGTCGAGCTGACGACACCGTTGACGAAGAGGGGTCGGAAGATGAGGAACAATTCGTACGCCCTCATCTCTTCGCCTAACCCTTCGTCAGGGCGGGCGAAGACAAGGTCCCTCATCTGTTCGTCAGAGGGGCCGGTGAAGACAAGGTCGGCAGGCAAGCCGGCCCGTGTCTTGAAGGTGAACTCTCGCATCAGTCTCACGAAGACACTGATCGACTCTGCGTCGGGCTCGCCAAGGTTGGAGTCTCGGAAACCTCCACTACACCCGGATTAGAGCGAATAGGTGCGCTCGCCGTACTTGATGACCCGGGCGACGAACATGAGGACGGTCGCCGTGACCATCTTGTTGCCCCGTAGGGAGCAGAAGAAGACCACTGCTGCCGCAAAGAGCTCGAAGAGGAGGCCAATGAGGTGGCGGAACCAGAGCTCGTTGTCCGCAATTGCGTACGCAGTGATGGTGTCAGTCTGTCGGACCCGGATTTTTAATCCAGAATCCTCTGTAATGCTACTGCACTATTCTCTGGATCAGTAGATAGTGCTCACAGTTACAGTACTAACATCAAGATACATATCAAAGCGGAAGCATGAATATAATAAGATACTTACACAAGGGCCGATTAGGCCGAAGACAACGAAAGCAGCAGCGGAAACGAAGCACACAGGTGGAACCCACATTACATGCCCACAGGCAGCCAACTGGGGGTTCGCGACCTAGTTCTTGGCCTTCTTATCTGCTTCTCCATCCTGACTTGGCACATTGCTGAAATGCAGCAATCGATCCCTGATTCTGAAATTTTTATTTTGCGAGTGTGAGCACTCCAACCCCGTGCTCAGCGAGCCAGTACATATAATGCAATTATTTAACATGTATGGCTTGACAAAGGTAGGCTCAGGTTATTTTATTCGCTGAAAATTGCGACTTCGAAAGACTTAAGATTAAATATGAAAATCCCTAACTTAGCCATTGGACCAAAATCTTTAATACCTTTGAACAAAAGATTTTATTGAATAAGTGCAAATCTCATCCATCAACCCAGGTTGTTTGAACCATAAACCGATTTTCAGTGTTATAGCCACTTAACTTATCACTGGGACGACACCTAGGACAACATCAACCAGGACCGTCCTTCGTCCTTCATTTTCCCATTCCATATCCCAATCTTTTAAAAATTGTTTTGAAACAGAACTATATCAGAGTTAAGTTCCCATGTCCGCCCTTGACCGTGGGCACGGCTGTTCGAACAGTTTTGACTCTGCAGAGTTTGTACACTTTCACCACAAGAGACAATCCGCCCATTGCCCCGCATGATTCCTTGGTCATGCAGTCGAGTAGATTATCACAGTAACCTTTCAATACTATCTGGCCTCGGGGTCTCATCTCACCCTATATGAGTCTGCCCCACTTGCGGTGGGACCCATAGTTGCGCGGGATGTTAATCACTCTTTTACTAGCGCCTCGAGCTTCCCTTCCCCATACGCTAGTAAAATTGAGAAACAAGTCACCCTCCACTAGTGTCCCTTCGGCCCCTCCTTGCCATGGCCTTCTCCCCCAGGTTGTGAGATGAGTCCGAAGTTCGATAGGATTTACTTAGCCAAGTTGCACTTTGCAGACTTGTGGTTGTACTGTTTTACAATGGGAGGTCGTGACCCGATTCGGTCCTTGACTATCTGGACGGTTCTACCACAAACCCCACTCTCGTGCACACCGATGCACCACACTCCCAAACCATCCGTCCAGACTCATCCAGAAATTTTGGAGATTTTTGGGGCATAAAATAATAAGCATTTAAAAGTGCCCAACTATTAACAACTTAAATCTTTCCCAAACAATTATTTGCCTTTGCATATAAAGCCGGGTATTTTCAACACTTCCCCAAGACTAAGCAATATTAAGTCGTGTAACATAGACATAATCGATTCTTTTTAAAACTCTTACGCTTATTAGTTTTCTAGGGCAGCAAGGTTCACGTTATAAATGTGACGGGAAGTATACTAGTAGCACTTACTAAAAAGGCAGCTAACTAAGGCATGAAATCCAACATAATGTAACATATAAAATAGCAGCATGCATTTGATAGTTTGAATCTAAATAATTTGTAAATTGGGTATTCAAAATGATAAAAACATTGACTCGCCTGGCGCGGTGTACCACGGTCTTGACTTTATTCACAGTTTTCTCGTTTGTTGATCCTATGCTTCTGGTCTTCTCCGACTTCTGGTTCTTCGTATCGCCGAATCCGTTGATTCTCCAAGATTCCAGTTTCTAATTACGCGCTAAACAATGGAATGCAAATAACTCAAAAGATCCAAGAAAAATCCAAATAAACTCAAATTAAACTTTATGGGTTAAAGAGGTGACTTTTGGATAGAATCGAGTGGATGCGGAGAGTTGACGAAATCAACGGAGTTGGATCGGAACGAGGAATGGCGAAAGGATAAAAGAACGATTATGGCAGAAGGAATGCTTGCCGAAACAAAAGATTGGCTAGATATAGCAGATCGCAGAATATCACAGCCCGACCCACTTCATTTAATAATCTTCTTTTTTTATAATTTTATATTTATCAAGGAAGTTCCATGAGTTAAGAAGGTATACTTATGAGTTTGACTGAATAGTATTTTGTCAGGGTTAGCATTTACGAATTAAGGCATGTATTACATATATAAGGTACAGTTATTTTGATTTACCAAATTAGTATTATAGTTTATGATTCTAGTAATGGAAGACGTATCATTTTAGTTTGCTCTAACATTAACTTGATTATTACGGTGTAGGTTAGTAGGATTATTTTTGACTGTTAACAACCCATGGGTCCTTTTTAACAAGCGTATGAAGTTACACTTTGATATGATGATAGTTTACGATGCCTAGAGAACTGAGGGTCATTGATGCTTTTATACATATATTTGCATTTATTATCTTTCACGATCTTTAACTTTAACTGGGATCTTTTCTTATGGACCCAACTATGTAATTTAATTATCGTTATCATTCGCACAACTACATTGTAATATCATTTTCTTTTAGACCTACCCTTAATTGTAAGGCCTTATTAATTATTTGCCCTCGATAACGCATGCACACTTAGTTACGACTTTGTGACATTTAAGCGTTTCCCCGCAGCTACCTTTCATAATGTTTTTATTTAACTTTTAGGCTACAAAACAAATATTAATAATACATCTTACTTTCTAGATTACTTACCAAGCTTTATGGACATTCAACTATTTTAGATGAGTTTCTTCCAACATTATTACTGTATTAGAACCTTATTTGGTTTCCACAATTTTAGTCCTATTACTTGTCATTTGTATATATATACCCTTAGCTATTTTATATGTCATTATGTTCTTACTCGAGCTTATGATAACTATTTATATTAACTACTATTTGAAAAGGGCTTTTCATGATATTTATTGTTACTACTATAGTTATCATTTTTTTATATGATTTACCCAATGAATAAATAAGGCATACCTTTTTATGTTTGGGTCCTAAATAATTATACGCAAGATGATCTCTATTTGTGAGTTTATAGTGGCCCCATATTCAGATAGTTTAACCCTTGTCGGATAATTGATTTGTTGCTCATGACTAACACTCATGATTAACATACGACCTTAGCCAATATTAAATCTTATATGTCTTTTATCCATTTATTCCTATCATTTATCACGTATACATCTATATTCGATACTAGAGTATATGCATCATAGTTTCATTTGAGTTTATGCTATTTAAATTGTATTAGCTACTACAAAAGGGCTTTCACAAATTTTAATTGCCAAAGTTCATGCAATGTATACATAAAGCATGCTTTAACTTGTCATACTTCTTTTACTTAGGTTCTAATGCCTAAAAGTAACAGTTATGGTTTAACCTTATGGTTTATAATCTTTATTAACTAGTTCCAATGTTATTTCTATAATCTTTATTGAATATGAGAGGACTTGTGATTTATTCCTTATGAAGTAGTCAGTTCGTTAATCACGATCAACATGTAAATTCTTGTCAATCTAAAACCTCTAATCTCTTTTCATTTTGCATAAATTTTCAATACATTTACTCCAATCCACCCCCTACCCTCACTGTTAATCATGAGTTACACTTTTCCTGAATGCAAATTTTAGGCACAAGCAAATTTAACACATACAGCATGCTACTCTCTTCTACTGCTTTTACATTGGACCCACATGGCAATTAGTCAAGAGAATAGGGGGTGAGGGACACCACAGAGGAGCATTCGGCCAAGGGGGTGTAAGAGCAGGGCAGCACGGGGGCAGTGGCGCAATGCCTCAGGCGCCGGCGACGATGGCAAGGTAGGGCCGGAGGTGGGACGGCGACGGGTGAAATGGGGTTATAGGGGAGTGAGGAGCCTCTGGGTGGCGTCCTACCGGCCGGAGCAGCACCGGATGCCAGCGGTGGCGGCTCAATTAACCGGCGGTGGTGCCAATCGGGGAGCGGCGACGCCGGCAAAGAAAAGGAGGGAAGTGGAGGAGCACAAGCGGGAGGGGGATACCAGGAGGCTTACCAAGCATTCGTCCAAGCCGGAGAGGCGTCCAGGGAGGCCGGCAGCGTGAGCCCGGGTGGCGGCGGGGAGGCTCGCGTGGAGGGAGAAGCTCAGGCGGCGAGGAGGCCAAGCGGCGGTTGGAGGAGGTAGGGGGCGTTGTGGGGAAGCTCTCACTGCATGGAATCGTAGCGGGGCAAGCCGAGGAGAAATCGGCGGCGGAGATGGTGGTGCCGGCCGGAATTGGGGAAGAAGGCCCGTGCGGCGAGCTGGCTTCGCGGATTTCAAATCGGTCGCTGGGGAAGGTGCCTAGGAGGGAGAGGCGCGCTGTGACGCAGGTGGACGGCGGGGAGCTTCACCGGAGCGGCCGAAAACGGTGGCGGCGGCGTGGGAGCACGCGCACGGGGGAGATTGAGTGGGAGGGGAAAGAAGAAGGGGAAGGATGCACGGAATGGGGAGAGCGCAGGGGCAAGGACGAGCGCAGAGATCTTATAGCCGAGGAAGAGGGGACTATGCAGGTGCTGTGGCTGACGGCGGCCGGTATGGGCGGAGGGTGTGGGCGCGGCATGGCGGCCGCGTGGGAGGCGACGCATCAAGGAGGGGAGCCGGGTATGGGAGCGGCTTGGGCGTGGACGCACGCATGGGGGCGACGTGGAAGGCGCGGGGGTGAAGGAGGGAAACCGGGAGCAGAGCGCAAATACCAGGGGCGGCAAATGAAACCGGGGAAGAAGGGAGAAGAAAGAGAAGGAGATGGGGCGCTCGGTAGAGAAGAGAAAGAGGGAGGAATAGAGGAAGCTGCCGAGTGGGTCTGGTGCTTGCGCAAGGAAAAAGGTGGGGCGTGGGGCCCGGCTGGCAGAGAGGGAAAGGGAGAAGAAAACAGGAGGAAAGCTGCTCAAATGAGACCCAAGTTTTGATTTCTCCAATGAATTTTTTGAAATATACTTTTATACATACACAAAGTTTCAGATAATGCTCCCTCTCAATATTTGTGCTTCTTTTTCAAATGTGCTCTTTTGTTGTTAATGGTTATTTGCGCTTTTAAGATTCATATATGCATATACTTTGCTATTTGTATTTTTAAAACTTGTGTGTGGATATGTTGCTATATATATTTTGTGAAATTTTAAGACACCCAACTTTGTTTTCTCATATAGTTGTACTTTTATTTATTTTGCATCAGCTATGTTTTATTTATTATATGATTTTGTTATTACTATTATTTTATCTTTAGGGACTTATGCCCTGATATTAATTTGGCATAACACCATTTTGAGAAGAACTCAAGAATAATTGCGAAAGAAATTCGATTGCCAATAAGTTGTAAATAAAAATTTTAAATTCTTCGAAATTATGCTTGCTTCAAAATTCAGGATGTTACACAGGCCCACCGAGGTGGAGCAGCAAGAATGGCGCCCAGAACGCGAAGATGATGGGGCTGCCGCCGCCGCCGCCTCCACCTCCTGCCGGCACGTGCTTCAAGCTTGCAACGGTGGCTCGGTGAGCCAAGTCACCAACACTGCCTCCACCACCGCCGCCGATGTTGCCCATATTGTTGAGGAGGAGGCCGAGGGCAAGGTCAGCGACCCAGTCGGCGAGGAGGTAGCTGGACCAGATGACAAAATGGGTGAAGGCAGAGGTGGAGCGCTTCCTGAGTGGGCCGGCGAAGATGAGGACGACCTGGAACACGAGGCTGAGGAACACGCCGACGCGAATCTCCCAATTGCTGTCCTGCTGCGGCACCGGAGGGTTGAACCCCATCACGACCTCCTAGCTGGATGACCAGTGATTATTACTCCGTATATCTCAAAATATGTTTTAGATATCTTGAATACACAATTTTGTTCACTACCTATTCTAATTATATATTGCTTAATTAAATTCTAAAAATAAAAGTGATAATATTAGATTTGTCATCAAAATTACATCCAAAATACTATACGTTCAATATTTTTTGCTAACATATAACTACAAAAAGGTATATATGATCAAAGTTATGTAGCGGGACCGCATCCATGCCTGCAACGACTAGTAAACAACAACGGATGTTATATAATAGCTCGGTGGACAAATAACCGGTGAAATTCAAGGTATCTCTTTCATTTGAGGGTAGAAAAATCTTATAATAATCCTAAAAAGATTTAGAAATTCTCTCATTAATCGAGAAAAAAATCTACACCACTTATATTAGTGAGCTCAAATTGTAACAGTGCGGATTTGTAATACATAGATATTAAAATTATATAACAAATACAATTGTATTTGCAACCATACGAATTAGAGTTGTATAACAAAGATGATAGTAGTTTACTATCTAGCTGTGCAATTGTGTTGGTAATTTTGCTAGTTGTATGAATAATTTGTATTTCCTAAAATATAGTTCCTGATATTTTAGTAAGCTAATTAAGGAAGATTATGATAACATTGTCATTGTCCAAGTTGCACTAATGCGCTTATAATGGTAAATAAACTATTCCAGAATACTACAATTAATTGACTAAAAGTTTACATCTTAATTTTCAACTGAATATTTCCGCCAAGTTATTTTTAGCGTTGCACGTGCTCCGATTTTCTTTTGTACTTTTTTTCACTATTTATCACTGCATAGTGAACTGTTGCAGCATTTGACTGAACTGTTACTATACAGCGAACATATTATTTAACATTATAAATACTGTATTCCTCATGAGATGTATATGTACATATGTTTCTTTTAGATTCCTCACGTGTAGTTTCAACACATCTAAACAATGAAACATATCTACTGCAAACGTTGTCTGATTTAGCTGCGGTCGTGCAAAGCACTGAGAGGAAGAAAAGAGAGAAATTCCTGACAGACAGAAAATTGAACTAGGAAAGCCAAAAGCTGCTGTCCATAGCAGTTGTTATGCTGACTTGTTCAATTTGAGTTTAAACCTCAAATTTGGGAGTTGATGCCGATTTCTATAGACTACGTGACTTCTAAAAGTTTTAATTCGGAATTTTTTTCATGTTTATTTGGTGCTCAAACCAAGATGGGTTGAATGTTGCTTCTGGTTTGCACAATACCTATCCTTTTTAAATAAAATCGGAAGCTAAGGAAGCTTAAAGTTATCTTAAGCTCTTCCAGAGCACAGGAATATTAAAATTACCCTGAAAGCTGATTTAATTAATTAATTGTATGTTTTTTAATAGTTATGCAGAAATTTCACTTGTTCTCGAGTGAAGGTCCTAGTACATTTGGTGCAACAAAAGTATACTCGTGGAAAGTTCATGATGGAATCAACATATTTCGTTTTTAGGTATGTAATTTTGTCGCGATGGAATTTACAATTCAAGACACGTTGAGGTCAAATTTTCCAGTGTTGTTAAATTTCCCTTACATTACGGCGAGGTTGGAGGAAAAAGTAATCCAAATATAAAGGGCATATTTCACTCTAGAAAAATAAGTAGTTTTATCAATTCCGGGAGACTATATGACACATTTTTTGTGCACTTTACATAACTGTTTTCAACTTTCCAACACTACTCATACTATAAGAGTGAGAGTGACAAGTAGAAAATATGTGAGGTAGTGGAAGATTGATAATGTTTCTTCGATAAGGTTGCAAATAGCGTAGAGCGGTGGGGGGTCCGCTTAGGTTTCCTCGATATAGCGTGATATATCAGCCGATAAACATTGAAAAAATGTGATTGTAAGATCATTTCTGTATAATTTTGCATAGTTAAAAAATAATAGAACGCACGAGATGACAAGATATACCTACAATACAAGACTACGTAGCTTTTTAGCGATGGCTCGGCCAAAAGAATCCTCACTGTTTTGGTACTTGTTGAGTTCATCCAAAATTTTCTCTTGGGTTTCTTCTTTAAGAAACAGTGTTTCCATGCAGGATACCACACACACTCGAAATTTTGCATGTCTCAATTTCCATCCTATTTGAGTAGCTGTAGTATGGGTTTAGGTAATTGCCAGCCATATGCAATGGAGTTTTTAACTTGTCTTCCCAGCTCTTATCAATTATTTGCCAAACAACATTGTATTTGGCTTCTTTGTGATTAAATCTTTGGGCAATTTCTTCTTTGGCATTAATCAAAATGCCATACAGAAATCCCATAGCTAGTACATCACCATCTACATGCCTTAATAACTCAACCAAAGGCTTGGATTAAAAGGGAGAAGTGAACCTCATATAGTGGTTATATTGCTATTGCGTCTTAGTGGATTAGTAGGCTGGGCCAAAACTCCTCCCATAAAGCTGAAAAAAGAGAGGCGATGAATATCCACAGTATATCGTGTATAGCGCCACACGATATATCGCCGATAAACACGATAAATCACCAGTTGCGATATCTGCATAAATTTTTTGGGCTGGGCCTAATTGCACGTAGATCTGTATATGCTAGTTTTCATTCACCGAATACAAAGCAAGGGATGAGCTATCAAACAGCAAATCTTTGGAAAAATTCTGCAAAGCCCGGATTCACACATAATTGAAGACAGGTAGAAAGATATACATACATTTTTTTTCCGCTTCTTGGCGAAAGCTCCAATATATTTGGTTGGTTACGTGGATTATTAATTAAACCTTCACTTCACTGAGCCAACTGAAGATTTTTGTACTGTAACATACTTGACTTATATAGTCAATGTATGCGTAGGAACCAAGTTACTTTAGCTAAAGCCAAAAAAAAAATAGTGAAGGAAAAGTCATTGTCAGCCCATAAGCAAAGAATTTTAAAAGATAAGTCTACCATTCAAGTTATTCGTTTGATCAAAGGGGATCGATGCGTGTGCTTATAGATGAAGCTAAAACAAAGAGCAAAACTTATGGCTCCATAAAGTATATATACGAAGATCAAGTGTTACATGATCAACTCCCTCAAAGTTTAGTAATCTTGCAGAGCTAGGTGTCCGTTATCAAAGTTGAAGGCTTAGGACGTTATAAAAAAAGTTGAAGATTTAGGACGCATCATACAAAGCACACATGCCAACGACTATCAGTCGTAACTTTGCATATTATGTGGCATTAAAATTTGTATGGAAAGATAACACTAGCTGTGGTGGTACTCTTATTCAGATGTCTATAACCATAGAAGTGTAAATCAGCATTTGCTTAAAAATAAGAGAGAGATGAAATTCCTTGCCTCTGATCAACTCCTGTTTGGTAGCTCAAATAGCATTAGTAGCCAGTAAGGTTTTGATGTCACTAGCTAGGTTTTGATGTGCTTTATATATACGTTCACCCCACAAGCTAAAGGACAACCGAATCCGATGCAAACTCCACCTTCCACAACACATGATTAACACTTTCTACTTTGACGTTTGAACCGTACCTTCAGCTTCCACAACATTCATGATCTTCCTTTAATTGCCGATTTGTTCCATTTGAAGCTTCACAATGGTATCAATTGTTCCATTTGATTGTTTGGTGTGTATATGCTGATGCATGGAACGGTAAACGCGCCATTCTTTTCGTGTGCACATGCCTATGTTTCTGCCCTCATCATACACCAACGGGATAAGCAAGGTGCAATGCATATAAGCTTTCTCGTCAAATTAATGGCTAATAAGTCCAATCCGGTAGCAATGATGCTGATTATTGTTACTAGTACTATTCTTGATTTAGGCTCTATCTTTTCACGCATTATATAAGGCAGGTACATATGGTTCTGTGATATTATTATTTAATATACCAGGTACATGCTGCATTTTATTTAATGACTACTTTATGGATAAAATCAAAAATAAAAGTGCACGCATGCATTTCTAACACTTGAATTACTTTCTATGGATAATTGCATCAACCGACAATGGAGTTGTCGGCATGCATGGTCATGCTACTTAGCCACTGTTGCTACCTGGATACTTCTAGTACTAACGGGAACATGCATGGTCATGTTACTTAGCCTCTATTGCTATCTGGATACTTCTAGTACTAACGGGAACATAGCTGAGCTATTAATTGAGGTGGCCAAAACATGTACAGGAGCTGGACATTGCATGTATACCAACGATGAAAAAATAGATCAAATGTGAAATTGACTACTACAGTAAGAGAAGAAGAAAATATATTAAAAGAAAGAGAGATATGGCAAGCTGTAGGAAGAAATAATAATGTAAGCTATCTTTCGTCAGTCGGTTTATAGTGGGTGCAGCAATGTCGGCAATGGAGCTCTGTACTGTGTTTGGCAGCAGTGAGTCAAACCTTTCTACTAGCTGTTATTAATCTTGTTAAATGGCAGCAAGTAAGTTTGTATTGAAGGTAGAAATGACTTGAGTCGGTTGTGTTAGAAGTCAATTCTTAAGGTTGTTGCCACCGTGAACTTTTTGGATCGGCAGCATCCCGTTCGTATGAAGGATGCTAAGGTTAAATATATGATGTGGACCAAGACGTAGCAGCCGATTTACCAAAATCGGCTAGGAGTTGAGAACCAGCGGTGATTGCCAATAGCAAAAAAATTTAGATGAAAATCAATCCTAAATGACACATCAATGTGAAGCAATGTCGAATAGGAACAATTCTCAGATAGGCGTTACCGATGAAGATCAAGAATCGTGATGAGACATGTATATGTATATGTTATGCCATTGGACTTGGGTATTTCAAATGGTGACGGTTCTCGAAGAAGGTATACGATCTTAGTAACAAATCATTAGACATCACGGACTTCGTTGTGGTGGTTGCTTTGAGAAGAAGTACCGTGAAAGCTAGTGGGTGGTAATCGAGGAAATTATCTAAAGCCAGGTAGAGAGAAGATTTGCGAACCACAACGGTAGCCTAGTGGTTTAGGTCACACCTTGAAGAATAGAGCATCTTATTGGGCTATTAAAGCCATGTAGAAGTCATGCTTTGACAAGCGTATAAGTGTGTGTAAAATTTGTTTGTGTGTGGGTTATTGGGTTTTTTCATTTGTAAGTGGTTGTATCCACTAAGAGTATGTTGGTTGCTAAGTTTAGATGTGAAGTAAGGAGTCTTCACTATATAAGCCCTTATGTGTGTTGAGAGATATGACATCTCTTGTTAGCTCTCTTAGAGTTTCCTTGGAGTGGAAACTTTGTATGTGTGTACTCACTTGGAGCTCTATCCTCTACGACAGAGTGGTTGTAAAATATTCCTTTCAAAGTGAAAAGAACATCCAAACTTTATCCAAGTGAGTTGTACCATGGATTTCTCCTTGTGCTTTTAATTTGTTTTGTTTTCTCGTTTGGATTTCATCTCCTCTTTATCTTTCTTGGTGCTAATGGCGTGTAAGAGGTAAAGATATCTATTAGAGATTAAATCCCACCCATCTGGATACTTCTATGAAAAGTTCTTGTGATTATCTAGTTTTGCTCAAGAGATGATTTTAGGGTTTTAATCTTAAGGGTGTTTTGACTTGAGTTCGTGTCGTGATCTAACTTGCTATGATATGTGAGAACTCATCCAAGGTCATCAAAAACAAGAGTAGATCAAGTTTTTCCTTTTTTGCTCGGTTTTGTTACAACTTCCTTGTTTTGGATCAAGGTTAGAACTTTGGTCTTGATCTTCATAATTCATGATTGAAATAGGTTCCTGGCATCCCAAAGAGGATTTGTACCAAGTTTCATCATGTTTGGATTAGTGGTTGAAGAATTAACCATTTTCTTGGTCACATGTCATGCTGATTTAAGCTTCTTTTCGGCAAGCGATCACACTGTTGTGACCCCAAGTTGTACAACTGCCCTAACTAGTCTGACTGGTGGCACTGCAGTCTGATCTCCCCTGGCTAGCGGTCAGACTAGTGACACAGTTCATCTCTGGTGCTTTGTGTTCTTTGGCTCTCGGATTCAATGAAGCTTGATGGTTTATATTTTACGCTACACTGTGTTGCCAATATCAGGATTAAGATTTTAAAAAATCATATACCCCTCTAACTCGCTATACCCGATCCTATGACTAAATACTTACTCCTAAGGTACGAGAAAAGTACTTGTACATAAAAGGAAAATTTTTTGTGATCAACCACAAGAGGGATCCTCATTTATACTGGAGAGATCGACAACAACGTACGTTGGTTGGCTTGGTTTCCTCGTGTGCATCAATCAGAGATTATAGTTGTAGGACTGAATATGGCAACAGAGGGAGTGAATGATGCCTCAAAATTTTCCCCCAAGTATTCAACAATCCTTCACTCCAATAACTACAAAGCTATAAAGGTTAGGATGGAAAGCCAACACAAAACCTAGCAAGCCGAAATGCTGAAAATTGAAGAAAAGATAAGTGAAATAGGAATTACCGCTTTAGAAATGCAGTATTACTATTTGCTACAGTAACCATGTTACTATCACTACTACTGTAAAATCAGAGCGAATAATATTTTCAGCACGATTTTGAAAACCAAAATCAATGGAACTTTTGATCCATAGATCCAAATGACATGAAAATTTATAGGGATCTTCTCTAAGATATCAAAAAATCTATTCCAACAAACAATCGTAAAAATCATGGCCAAAGTTGAGACCTTTTTTAGCTTGAAAGTAGATTGCACCGAAACCGAGCAAAAATCAAAAACAGTTAATACAACTTGCTCATGGGTAGGTGATGGCTAAGATGACTCTAAATGTATTTTCGCATATCACAGCAAGCTAGAACATCGAAGAGCATGACCCAAAAACCTTTGAAATAAAAAATCACTTGGTGAGACCAAAAACAACCAACATCGGATTTCTTGATGAACTTGGTATCAAAGTGACTAGGTGATATGAGATTGATTTCACAAGGTTATCTCTCTCTCTCATTCACATTATTGGCATAGCAAGATCAAGAAGAGAAAAGAGGAGAGATCAAAACCAATCAAATCAAAAGCAAATCAATCGAAACATGAAAGATCTGCAGAGATGATCAAAGATTGATATATTGCTTACTTGAGGAGATAAGTTTTACTGTCACTCCACCTTAAAGGATAGAGAGCACACAACAGACTCAACTCTCAAACCCTAACGCTAGACATGATAGCACAAGAGAGATAGATTGGATGGTTAACACAAATCTCCACCCGAATCTCTTTATATAGGTAGGCTAATTAGCCATACCTAACTCTTAGTGGATACTATTCACTTAACATAATAGGGAAAACCCTATAACCCAACACATACAATTTTACTTACACATATTCATTTATGCACGTTTTTCAAAGCGTATAAGTCCGAATCTACTAAGTCCTTTGGTCTTAATCCATCTTGTTTAAACCAGCTTCTCCTTGAGCTAAACCACTCTCTCAACTGCCACTTATGCGCCGTGGTTTTGATCTAAGGCATATTCCAGTATTTTGGCCAAACTACCGAAACACCATTTCTTAACTGGGTCATCTCCTTCCAATTCAAGCAATCACTATGCTTAACACGTGTAAATTCACCATTAGATTGCCACACATCACTAAGTCTCTCCTCTATAAGTGTAGCCTCAATCCTTGTAGTCAACCACGGTGACTCCAAGCGTCCTTGCTTATTTAAAGACAAAGAAATTATTTTTGGGCACAAATTCTTCACAACTTGACCATCATTAACCAAAACATGTATCATGCAGCATTAATGCAATGACCTACATAACACAAACTCAATCCATGACTGAAGTCGTAAAATCCTTAATTTCTGCCAAAACCGGTACTACCACTCCTCTCAAGCCGATACTATCGCACTACATACTGTCGCTCTTCTAGGTCAGTACTACCACACCTTGCAATCCCGAATTGGACCTCTCTGGAAATAATGTACCATCATGTAAAATTTAGTGCTACCGCATTGCGGTATGACTGCACACGCCCAGTGGTACTATCACCCTGCGGTATGACCGTACCAACACTTGCGTACTACCGTTTTTTATGAGAATTCCAAAAAAATATCCCAAACAAAATGCAATCTTTCGCCAAATCGAATAACAACTCTAGAAACATTACAATGGTTCATCACAACATTAAAAAAATATTCTCACATGGTCCTTCAATCTCCACTTTAATGAACCCATTAGCAATACTCAGAAATACAAATAGGAGATGGTTTTAGACAACGAAGAAGAATTTTGCAAATAGAGCTCCAAATGGTTGAAAGAAGATTTGCAATGAGATGAAAATAATCATTTGAGATAGATATGGATAGAAACTACTAAAAATGGCAATTTTTCAAAAAACTTCATATCCACCAAATGAGTCGGGAAATCTCACTCTAGGTCCATATGAAAGAACAATTATTCTATTTAACCTTGATTATAGTAAGGAGAGATCAAAGGCTCCAACTTAGCAGAGTTTTTACACAAAAACTCTAAATCATGCTCTAGATATGTATTTTTACCAATCTTTCTCTCCCCTTTGATAATGAAGTCATCAAGATGTATGAAAAAAGAAAAAGCAAATGAAATGATTGTATTTTATTCATTTTTAGCATCTACGAGTCATGGAAATTATCCAAAATGACTCTATAAGTATTACTCCAAGCCATATTATATGAAACAGCTATCTAGATCATGGCAAACCATATATAGCAATTCTAAAGCCAAATAAGCAATAATTTGAAATTTAAATGGATTTTGGCATGTCAAGTTGCTCAAAATCATCATTTAGCCAAAGGTATCAAAAAATAAGCCAAGCCATATCAATAAACTAAATGAATCTAAGAAGCTACAATTGAGTCAAATTAGAGTGTTGCAAGTTCAATGTTAAATCATTTCATTCAAGCACTTGGTATCATTTGTAATTGAGCAAATTTAGCATATTTGGTATTTTCTGAAAATTATTTTTGGATTTATCTTAGCAAAGCAATTTCTGGACTAAGGGCCATCCACAACTGCCTCCTAAGCTTCAACCATTTTGCAAAGATTTTGTTTTCTTAACTATATGCTAGATTTCAATCCTTATGTGACCACCCTAAGCAAGAAGCTTAAAGAAGTGGTCTTGGTCATCCAAACCCTCCTGAGTCCAAGCCTAGTGCAATGGCACGTAGTCTCATGAGAAATAATTGGTGAGATCAGTTTTTTTCACACAAAAGAGATCATTTTGTATTTTCTTGACTTAGTTCAAGAACAAAAATCTAATACTGACTCATAATTCAATAAATAACTAGTATAGCTCAATATAAATCTCAATTTAGATTTAAGACTTAATTTAGCCTATTTGACATATCATAAATCATAGAAGACACTAGTCACAAGATTCAAGCTCACATTTAATAAAAGCTAAGCTTCACATAGAAAGATATGATAAATCTAGCAAACTAACACAAGGTATGACAATATGTAAAGCAAGATATCATGTCACATAAGGATAATAGTCAAAACTCCATATATTTATATTACAATGTATATTGCTGACTTTGAAATGCAATTGATATAAATGGATGCAAAAGAGACAAACTCCCCCTCAAAATAGGCCAAAAGAACTAATAATCCCCAATTCTCCCTGCAAAGAATCAAAACGAAAAGAATCAAGAGCCTTAATAAAAATATATGCAACCTGCTGCTCGGACTCTACAAAGTGAAGCACAACATCACTCTTCTCTACATGGTCTTTAAGAACATAGTATCTAATATCAATGTGCTTGGTCCTAGAGTGTTGCACTGGATTTTTGGTAATGTTTAGGGCACTAGCATTGTTATAGAAAAGAGGAACACTATTTAAGGCCAACCTATAGTCCCGCAGAGCAGATAAGATCTAGAGAATCTGAGAACAGCTACTAGCAGCAGCTACATACTCCGCCTCAGTAGTGGATTGTGCAACAGATGACTATTTCCTAGAAGACCAAGAGATAAGAGATGTGCCTAAGAAATGACAAGTGTCAGAAGTACTCTTTCTATCTACTCTACACCCCACAAAATCAGTATCCAAAAAGGCCTGAATGGAGAGTGCAGAATCAGAAGAATACCAGAGTCTAAAATCAAGGGTGCTCTGAAGATACCTGAAGATGCGACGCACTGCTTGACGATGAGAGACCAGGGAAAGCCTGAAATCTAGCACACAGATACACAATAAATGGTATGTCTGGCCTCGATGCCATGAGATAAAGGAGAGAACCGATCATGTTGCGGTACTTCTTCTAATCAACAGGCTATCCATCCTTGTCAAGATCCAGCACGATTGAGGTGGCAATTGGAGTAGATATCGGCTTACTGCTTCCCACGTCGAAGCACTGAAGAAGATCCCTTGTGTACTTGCTTTGTTAATGAATGTCCCTTCATTCAATTGCTTGACTAGAAGACCAAGGAAGAAGGTCAGCTTTCCCATTATACTCATCTCAAATTTCCTGCTCATAAAGTCTGAAAATCTGGATACTAAAGCATGAGAAGAACCACCAAATATGATGTCATCAATATAAATCTGAATAAGCAAGAAGTCACTACAATGCCTGGGAGTGAACAAAATTTAACTACCATGCTCATTTTGAAATCATTATTAAGGAATAAGCTCTTAAGCCTATCATACCAAGTCTAGGGGCTTGCTTCAATCCATATAAGGCTTTGAAGAGCTTACACATATGATTTGCGAACTTAGAATTTTCAAAGCCAGATAGTTGTTTGGCATAGACCTCTTCCTCTATGAAACTATTAAGAAAAGCACTCTTGACATCCATTTGAAATAGCTTGAAGCCCTTAAATGCCGCAAATGCTAGCAAAATATGAATGACTTCTAATATAGCTATAGGTGCAAAGGTCTCTTTAAGGTCTAAACTCTCTACGTGAGAATAACCTTGAGTTACAAGTCTAAACTTATTGCGAACTACCAACCCATTCTCACTTTGCTTATTTTTGAAAATCCATTTTGTTCTAATTACATTATGATTAGGTGGAGTTTCAACTAAGGTCCAGACTTAGTTTCTTTCAAAGCTTTCAACCTCTATATGTATGGCATTGACCTAAGAGGAATCAGATAAGACATGAGTGACATCTTGGGGTTCAAAAGACGTAACAAAACTAAAATGTGCATGAAAATCTGGAGAGATAAATCCAAAGCAAGTAACTCGCTCATGGAAATCCCTAATCATCTACTCCTATGGGTGTTGTCGCTGAATATGAAGAGGAGGTCCTGATGCAGATATAGTCTCTACCTCATGGGCTGTGGAGGTAGGAACAGAGTCACTTGAAATGCCGATGGGAGGAGGCTGTTCTCCTGAAGCTTGAGAGGTAGAAGTAGGCTCTCCAGCCAACTCAGGAGTGACTAGAGGATGGATTGGGTCCTCATCCTCTTCATCAAGGTCGCCGTCGATGAAGATGCTCTCACTCTCACCAAGTATCTGTGTACCTACACCATTGGGTCTAGTACCAGGACTAGCCTCATCAAAAGTGACTTCACATGTCTTAACAATTTTATTAGTATCCAAATTAAAAACACGACAGCCATGGGAATGAGTAGGATATCCAAGAAAAATGTCATCATGATATCTAGATTCAAATTAGTTAAGGTTGCTATATTTAAGAATGAAGCACTTGCAACAAAAAAATCTTAAAATGAGAGACGCTAGGCTTATGACCAAATCTAAGCTCAAAAGAAGTCTTGCCTATGGCTGATCTTAATAAAACTCTATTAGATACATAACAAGCAGTAGAGATCGCCTCTGGCCAAAACCTCCTAAGAGTGCTATACTCATCTACCATGGTTCTAGCTAACTCAACAAGTGTCCTATTTTTCCTTTCTACCACCGCATTCTGCTGAGAAAGTCTAGGTGATGAAAACTGGTACTCTAACCCTCTCTCAGTGCAGAAAATGGCAAAGGAATGGTTCTTGAATTATGTGCCATTATCACTCCTAATGGCTCTTAAGGCTCCTAGAAGGTCAACTGCTAGTCTAAGGATCAACTATCTAAAGTAACAAAAAGGCTCATACTTAGACACTATAATGTATACCCAAGAGTACCTAGAGTATTCATCTACAATGATAAACACATACCACTTCCCTCTTACAGACTGGACTCCAGAACGACTTATTGTGTCTAAATGAAGCAGCTGTCCAGGTCCATCAGCCATTACTAAAGTCAGAGGTCGATGAGAAGCAGAAATCATCTTATCATGCATGTAGAGTGTGCACACTAGGTCTTAACACTTTTAAGCCTAGATAGTCCTCTAATCATGTTCTTGCTACTAACTCTAGTCCAGTAGTTGAAACTTATGTGCCCAAGCCTGTGATGCCACAATACTAAGTCATGAGAGTTAGAAGCCATAAGACACCTAGGGCTAGAGGTAGGGGAGATAATAAAATCAGTACTAAAAATCCTCTTAAACCTAGAACTCTACACTTACTATTCTTGAATCTTACTTCTAGACTCTCATCAAGTAGCTGAGAGATAGATAGCAAGTTATACATCAGTTTACTCACCAAAGCGACATCTTTGAGCATGAATTTGTTGTTGACACGCACAATGCCCTTGGTTATTAGGGTACCAGTAGAAGCATCTCCAAATGTGATCAACTCATTGCCGAATGCATGTGTGAGAGAGGAAAACCATCTAGAATCTCTGGTCATGTGTCGAGAGCACTCGGAGTCAACAAGCCACACATCCTCCTTCCTCGCACGTTGGACCTACAAGGCACAAACAGGAAACATTTGTGCCTTAGTACTGCGGTTTAGTGAGGAAGGAGCACTAGCAGAAACAGAAATAACATGGTTAGCATGATGATTATGAGCATGCACATGAGACCCACCTAGCCCTCTCCGAATCGGTCTACCAAAAGACGGGTACTCTCCCTGACTAGATGCTACTCATGGTCTATCTTCACGATATCCTAACCCAAAGCGCTGCCTAGAATCAACAAAAAAGTTAAGAAAGTTATCTATAAACCTAGATCTGTGTCTAGCAGGAAGGATAGACTACCTAGCTCTAGAAATAGTCAAGGGTGAATGAACTCCTCTAATGGATCTCAAAGCATGCTCTCCCTTTTCCTCTCGACCTTGGCTCTACAAAAGCAAAACTTAACTATGTGGCTATCTTTCTTGTAGAAGATGCAATATTACTTGACCTTTTGAGGGGGGTCTGACCTGATGAAAAAGAAGCACCTGTCTTGCTAGAAGGTGTTTGGGCAAAACCTGGAGACGTAAAGATAGTCTTGGAAGGCACGGGGGTTCTACCTCAAACTTGTCACTTCCAACAACCCTCACAATCTTAAGTGGGTGGTTCTTGGAATACTCTAGAGAACTAAATCTTAGGCTTCTAGCCTTTACACTTACCTTAGATTGGTCAAGAATAATGCTAAGATTTTCCTTCCCACTAGAAAATCTCTCAAGGGAGTTCTTAATATAGTCATTTTCTTTTGCTAGGCTCTCACATGTGGTACACTTACCAGACTTGGTTGCCCTAGTATATCTTTCCTTCTGAACTGATACCTCAAACTTTGAAGCCTCATAAGACACACAAGAAGAATTCTTGATCCTAGCCAATTGCTCATCAAACTTGATCCTAAAGACCCCTTGCATTTTATCTAAATCACTCCCAATCTCAGCACAAAATGGACAAAAAAAAAAATAGAATCAATGACCTTTTTGAATGTAGTCATGGCTATGGATTTTTTTTTTAATTTTAGCTTTCTCCTCTATAGTCTTGTTAAGTGCATCTATCTCAATTGTGAGTCTAGGACAGTTTTCACGTGATGCAGTACTAGAATACATAACCATTTCAGTCATTTCTTTCATTTTTATCTTGTTATGCTCACAGTGTGAACAAGTATGATTAGTATCAAATGTATGCAATTCCTTAAGAGTATTGTCCAACTTAATCTCAACTAAGAGGATGGAATAGCATCTACAGGAATAACATCAAGAGCAATAGCATCCATGCAAATATAATCACAACTTGACTTGAGAGAATCTAGATCATTTAAAGCATTTTTTAGTCAGCCTACAACAGAGAATGAGCAAATTTTAATGTAGACAATTTATCATGTAAGCACAAGCAAGATTCATAATTTTCAAGATTAATTGACTTGAACCTAACAATCACCAAGTTCAAGTTATCAATTATCATGTCCTGACACTTAATTATTTTGGCTTGCTTTGTTAATTGTTATTCAGTTGCAATGAGAGCTTATTTCATAGCCATGGAGGAGGGGTGTACCTTGTCAAGATCGCTGTAGAACTTGTTGGAGTCAGACGAGTCATCATCGTGGCTGTCCTTGGCCATGAAGCATATGCCGGTGAAATCCTAAGCCTTCTTCTTGCCGTGGGTGTCGTCCTCATTGTCCTCTATCGCCAAATCCACCTCGCTCATGTCTACGAACTCAAAAGTGGCAAGGATCCAATTGACGAACTTCTGACAGTTGGGCTTCTTGACCTTTGCGTCTGGAGTTTGAGGATGCCTCTGAAGGCCCTCTTCTCCTTGCCCTTTAGCTTGAGACACTTGGCCCATATGTGGTTCGGCTCACCACATTCGAAGCACGTCACTCGACCACCTCTACTCTTATTCCTCACTTTGTTGTACACTCTAGCGAATTTGGTGGATAGGAAGGCTAAATCTTCCTTAGGTAGCCTCTCAAGTTGCTCATCACTAACTGAGTGCAAGGTGGACAAAGAAAAGTCAACATTCATGCAATCTGAAGAACTGCTCCAAGAAGGATCCATCACAAGAGTTATCGACTCTATCTCTGAAAGATGCGAGATAAAGTAAACTATGTGTTTTCAACCTCGAGTAGACTTATCTATAGTAGGCTCACTTATGGTAGTGTTGTCATTGATGGATGTGATTTTTATCCCCCAGACCTTCACATCAAGAGCACCTAAAATTTTGCATGGATTCTCAGACTCTGAGAAGGTCAAGGCAACAACACGGAGGTCATAGTGAATTTTGTTGAACCTTCTCAACAACTCACTTAGAGACTTGCTGGGCTTTTCCTCGATCTTGGAGTATTTTTTTCTTGAGTTGATTCTGTCTCACTTCTTTGATCGTAGTTGTGACATTCCAAAAATTTGGAAATTATAAATATTGTCTAAAGTGTGATATTTTGAATTTTGGTATTTCCTGATATTTTAATTTTCTGGATTTTCCTGGTTTTGATTCAGGTTCCAAAAGCATAAGCAAATAGAACATAAAATAAAGAGAGAAGATATAATGAATAAAAAGAAAATATATATACATATAGACATGTAAATAATGTTAAAGCACAAAACCAGGGAAACACCAAAACGAAAGGAATATGTTTATAGAAGAAAATTTTAAATGAAAATACGAATCTGAAAAGATGATCTAAATCTTTGCCCAAATATCCACAAAAGTTAAGTTAGCAATTGAACCTAAAATGGGGATATGCCAAATATAGAACATATAAAAAGAAAGCTAAAAATACTGAAATGGGCACCTTGGAAAATTAGGCATAAAATATATGTGAAGATATACACACTTATGCCCAAAAATGCAAAAGAATTCAAAGCAAAAATGAAAATAAAAATGTAATTAAAAAAGAAAAAGAAAGAGATGGGAGGATCTAGCCGGCCCAGGCCTTCACGGCCCCCCTTCTCCTCCTTCTCCCTCTACCTCGCTCGCTCGCACGCCAGTGCCCGCATGGCCGCCCTCTCTCCCTCCCCGAAATCTTGTGCTAGCGGCCCCTACCCCCAAACTCCCCTTCAGACTGGCGGTTGCCGATGTGCCCCGCCGCCTGCCCACCCGTAGCACGCCACCTACTCCCCCATCCTCTTCGAAGCGCATCGGACGGTTGCGCCACTCCCTCGCGTCAGCCATAGCCACACCACGTCGTTGTAGTGACAATTTGCCAATGTTGTGCGTTCTTCCGTGTTGTCTCATCACCTTGCCCCATCTGGCTCCTGCGCACTATGCCCTCACCGCCCCCTCCGTCACCCGCCATGGCCATCGCCCTCACCCCGTGCAAACAGCCCATCCTGCCGCCTATAAAAGCCCGCCGAACGCAAAACCTAACAAACCAAAATGCTGCAAATTGAAGAAAATATAAGTGAAATCAGAAGTACCACTTCAAAACTACTAATTACTGCCTGCTATAGAAACCATGGTACTGCTGCTGTAGTACTTGCATACTACTACTGCTACAGAAAAATCACTGTGAATAGTATTTTCAGCATGATTTCAAAAACCAAAACTAATTGAACTTTTGATCCAGATATCCAAATGATATGAAAATTTGCAAGGATCTTCTCTAGGATATCAAAAATCTATACCAACAAATGATCATGAAAATAATGGCCAAAGTTGAGATCGTTTTCAGTTTGAAGGCATGTTGCACCGAAACCGCGCAAAAACCACAAACGGTGAATACAACTTAATCGTAGATAGATAATAGCCAAGTTGGCTCTAGATGTATTCCCACATGTTACAAAAATCTAGAACACGGAAGAACACGACTAAAAAATCCTTGAAACAAGAAATCACTTGGTGAGACCAAAAACAACCAAAACTGAGTTTCTTGATAAACTTGCTATCAAATTTCCTAGGTAATAAAAGATTGATTTCATGAGGTTATCTCCATCTCACGTGTTAGTGTGGAGACCCACATAAGCAGATATGCATGCATACGTGTTAGTGTCAAAGTTGTCAATACCGTATCAGAAGTCATACCGATTTGGCTCCTGGAATGGTATATTCCGGTATCAGTCTATAACGGCATATCATTTTAGATATTAATATAATAATATATTTATAAGTATATATAGGTTTGATAATGTACACAACAAATTTCATGTGTAATGGACTATGAAGTTGCTTGCCCCACCTAGCATCAATTACTCTAATGTATTGTCCATACAATGATACCTTGTTCCACAATTTTTGTTAATACATTCTTTTGCTTTGTCCATTGTCTCATACAAATATCCCATGGAAGGTTTTTTATCACTATCAACCAATCGGAGGATACGTACCAATGGTTTAGTAACCATAACTATATGTTGACATTGATTCCAAAACTCAGCTTCTTCCAAACAATAGAAGCAATTTCCTTCCCAACATTACTTTTGGCATGATTTGAACATACCCATTTATCACTAGTAAATATTTGGTGCAGTTCCATCTTAAATTTCAATAAACATTGAAGACTCAAGAAATATGTAGCAAATCTAGTGATAGCAAGATGACTAACTCTACCATTTACGAATTCTTGCCTCATCAACGACAACACCCAAGAATGGTTATAAACAAACTTAGTGATCTTTCTTGCTTTCTTTATGGTTTCATCAAAGATAGGAAATGCCTTGGATCAGATAAATTAGAGATATGTAATATGTAAAGATATTCTGAGTAATATGTATATTTGCAAATCAAAATTTACAATTCAAAATAAATTGTTTAAAATGTACTATTAAAAATTAATTGTTCAAAATGTACTGTTCAAAATAAACCGGATCTTGCTGATTGACAAAACCAATAATTCGTCCGGTCCTGCAGCAATGGTTTGAAAAATCCTACTTGGCAGGTAGACATAGACTACAGGTAGCTCCATAAATTTGTTTCACTAGTTCTTAGTTCATAGTGTGAAAGTTCCTCTGTAATATATTTTTCAAGAACAAGGAGTAGTAATATTTTAGTGTAAGGTATATTTTCTGTCTTTGTATTATTTGTCGGGGTTCTTGAAAGGAAAAACTATATGTAAACTAGTTTATGGAAATGAAGTAGTTTTGCCTTTGAAAATTTCTTAATCTTTTTAAGTTAGATCATATGGGATGAAGTTTTATACTAGGAACCCTTTAGGTGAAAACTTTTTGGCAGTTCTTCATTAAACCTTAAATTTGGCATAGCCATAATAGGGAAGGGAGAACCTTGTAGCCAAAAAAAGTGTTCCCTTCGGGTGGAACTACCTGGGGTGACGATAAAAAATCATCTCATATGATTTAGACACATATCACTTAGAGAAAGCTTAGCTACTTTTGAATCAAATTAACAAGAAATATAGTGAGTACCGAGTAGGATTTTTCAAACCACTGTTGCACAACTGGCCGAATTTTGGTTTCGACAACCAGCAAGATCTTGTTTATTTTGAACAGTACATTTTAAATAGTATATTTTGAATAGTAAATTTTGATTTGCAAATATACATATTACTCAGAATAGGAAAATTCCTTGGATTAGATAAATTCTCTAGCATTAGATCAATGCAATGTGCAACACAAGGAGACCAAAAGAAAATGTCGCACCCATGTTGCAATGCTTGTCCAGCAGCTTTGTAGCTTGCAACATTGTCACTGATAAATTGAACAATATTTTCTAGCCCAACTTCTTTCACTACCTCATCAAAGAGCTCAAGCATTCCTTCTTTCAATATTGTCCTGATGTATCAATAGATTTCACGAACATGGTGCCTCTTGGAGAATAAACAAGAAAAATTATCACTCTTCGGCTTATCCAGCCATCAGACATTATAGAGCCCAACTTCTTTCAATATTGTCCTGATGTATCAATAGATTTCACGAACATGGTGCCTCTTGGAGAATAAACAAGAAAAATCATCACTCTTCGGCTTATCCAGCCATCAGACATTATAGAGCGGTCATAGACAGTCCATTCCTTCTTGAGATCACAAACATAATTTTGAGTAATATGAACAGCATTTTTCAATAAGCTTCCTCTATAATCATGATAAGAAGGTGCTATGAAGCCAGATCCAATGATGTAATGGCGTCTATCATCGGCAGGTAGTAAGAAGAATTAGCTGCATTGAATGGTATAGTGGCATCATACCACCATCTAGCCATTGCATCTCTAGCATTATCAACCATTTCTTTTGATGCTAGTGCACTCTTGATGATTGGCTGTGAACCGGCTGTTGTTCTTGGAGCAAAGAAACTCTTCTCCTGAAGTTGCTTTGCAGTTGAACATGGGGTAGGAGTTGGTGATGCATGAGACCTTTGCCTGCTTTGTAAAGCACTAGTCAAACCTTCTTGTGATTTAGTGCATCCAATGAATCCAATTTCATGTCTCCTTTTCTTTCCTCTCTCCTAATTTTCATTCAAAACAATCAACAGCTGCTTCATTTGCCATTGGACATCACCAGGCACCTTCTTACATGGTTCAACTTGACCACGGACTCCTATAAGATGTTGCTTCAAATGAGTAATACCACCACCTCCAATCTTCTTGCCACAATGAAGGCAAATAGAGCTATTTTTAACTCCAAGGACAAGCTTCCCATGTGCCCAGGTAGGATCCTCTGACTTTGTCGGAGCCAATGTAGGGGCGGGTGTTGATTCACCTGCTGAGGACAAGCCTGGCGCCATTATCTAGCCGATGAAAGTATAAAACCATATCAATACATAGCAACATACTAAGAATAGAAAGGAGATATGTTTGGCATGAGAACTTGAGAAGTATTTAAAATGGTTATTTGACATCATCAGTGAACATTAGTTAATCTGCTCGTCATCCAACAGCCTCGCAGGTAAAGCGTGTCCTCGTGCTCATCGCTAGCCGCACTATCCACCACAGCTTGCCCATCCGGGAGGCGTTCGCCAGCCACACCAGCCGTTTGGAGTACGTACTTTCTGGACTTGTGGACGAACACCAGCGTCCAGTCGGAGAAGACCAGCATGGTGAGCGCGGACGCGTCAAGCGCTATGAGAAGAAGTGCGTAGGTAATGCAGACATCGGCTGGAAGCATGCCGGCCTTGTCGATGAGCGTGAAGATAACGAGGCTGAAGATGACGCAGCAGCAGCCAACATGCTAATAGTCGAAGTCTTCTGAGTGCTCATGGTCGAAATATTCGAATTTACAGTCGCAAGTCTTTCGAGTTAAACTAGTAGATGATGACCAAGTTTGGCCACTGTTGATGTTTCTATCCACAGGACCCTTAGCACTCGCTGGTATCTCAGATAATGAAAAACCTAAGCGAAGTCCACCGGGTAAATTTCAGCAATAAACGGGTAAAGCTCAAGTTAGGCTGATACATATAGAAATCCAAAGTACGCACAGAGAACAAATTTGCCAGCTTGCCTATTGTAAAGGGCTTTGTAATGTTTAGTTCTTTCCGTGAAGCACACATACATCCCATCATTCATCCTTATCCATACGCACAGAAGAAAAAAAAAGAAATGAAGAAGGAAGAAGAATCAAGAGAGCAACCGTCCTTATCCATACGCATACAAATCCTTTCGGAGCAGATAGCAAAAAAAAAGAATGAAAGAACCGAAGAATGAAGAAAGAGGGGGTACAGATCCATACTGAGGACCAAGTCCAGGCGTTGACGACGCCCGACGCAGCCCAAGTAAGTAGCAATTTATAACTAAGTGCTAGCATGGGAAGCACATGTATCACGCATTGTACTCATACACAGTAAAATAAGACCTACTTTAGTAGAGACTTTACAGGAGTGGAGGTTGAACCCCCGTTTGAAAGAAGGTGGGGCAAATGAGTGGTCCATCGATGGGTGGTGTAGGATCGTCGATGGCAATCAGAGGGGGGTGAATGATTGTAATGCGTAGCGAAAATTTTTCTCAAAATCTTTTGTCTTTTATAACCTACTAATCACAAAAAGTCCAACAAAGTGTGTGTGTATATATTGGGTTACTATGACAGCCAAAAAGGGTCTCAGGTAAGGCCCTTAATATTACTTGTATGCCAATATCATATCAGTAAAAGATAATAATAATAATCATGTATTCAAAAGACTTTTGGGCATCAATAAAGAGAACTACCTAATCTACTATTCTTGTCATGCCATCACGTGATGCTACTGGAGGTAATCTTCAAAAGCCTTTTGAGTAATGAAAGCAAGCAAGTTAATTGGTACCTGACGTATGCAGTCAAACAAACTCAAAAAGCAACCTTGCCCTTTAATTCAACCTCTCAATACAGTACGGAGAGGCTGCTCTGCCAATCCTATCACTACAGCACCTTTTTCTATCGAAGCTTCATGCGTTGCCTTCTGCTTTTCTGCTTCGAGCGTCTCGACTCGCCGCACAACACGCCTGCTCTTGCGCGCAAAAAAAGGCCTGACGTCTCTGTTTAATCTATGCGCCTATGCCTCTCCTTTTTCGACCCAAGCGCTCGCTATAACGCCCTCTATTTTCTTGAACACAGACATACAAGTCACAGCCTTTTATCTCACGGAAACACACCGTTTCCATCAGGACTCCATGCCAACTTCAACACGGAAACGACGCTTTGCATGCAGCCGCACATGTCCAACTTCAACCCGGGAACGACGTGATATATATCTCGTATTTCTCGACTGTATACCACACGCTAGCTTCTCTCGTGGGGCCAACCAGCTGTAGCAGGCCATCCGCACATGAAGCCTTGCCCCAGAACACTCCGCCGTGAACATCTCGCATGATATCCTGGACCGATAGGACCTCAGTTCCTCCCTGAACTTAGTCCCAAACCTCGCCCCACCCAACCTAGTTTCAGTCCTGTCATCGACCACGTTCCGCCTCAAGCAACACCTGCACATGAATAAACACACAACCGCATACGAGCACAAGTCCACAACTTGACTCAAGTCAATCCGCACAATACCTCACACGAGCGTATCATACAACATTATCTTATCACCATGCTATCAGAAGCATATAAATAATCAACACACCATGAGTAATATCATAACCAATGTTGTCAATTATTCATCATAAGTAATATTAAAATCAACGTTGTCAATTATTCATCATCTAAAATACCACATGGTCTAACAATCTCCCCCTTGATGAATACATTGACAACACTTTAAATTAACATAACTTCCAACCAATCTAAATGAAGAACTAAAGCCAAACTCTCAAATTCTCCCTCTCAACTTTCTCTCCCCCTTTGACAATGTAATCATCAAGAAATTTTAAAACATAGTTCAAAGAAGGAGCAATAGGAATAAAAATCTAGAAGCTTTGTAGATTATCCAAGTCATGTTGCATTTGTGTAATAAAGCAACCAAGTCATATTTTTGAGTAGAGCTATCTAGATCATATAAAGCCATATATTATATAGCAAAGTCAAAACAAGTCCGTCAATATGATTAAGCGATTTATATCAATGACAGGCATCGCAACAATGACTAGACTGATTATAAAGAGCACAATGAGATATCACAACGAAAAGTCAAAGCCTAAAAATGAAGCAAATTTTAACTCTAGACGGGCTAGCAGTCTCATGTAACAACTTATTGCTCCACACTCAAATTTTTAGGCATGTGGCATGCTTGTAGCATACTTCTTTTCATAATGACATACTTTTCTTTTCTTTTTTTTTTGTTGATGGTGGCATGCTTGAAGCATACTTCTTTTCATTCTGTGCACTTTTGTGCCTTCTTTTTTGTTCACCATGGCATGCTTGAAGCATACATCTTTTCAATTCTCTCTTCCTTGTATACTCTCTTTTTTTTAATAACATGCCAAATTGAGTGACCATAAAAATTGTAACATGAAACATGCGAGCCTCATAGCCAAGAGTTAAAATAAGACTCACAATCGTGCTAATCCTTTTCAATGGACATCGCAAAGTAATAAATATAATCAATCTAGTCAAAGTATTCCACCATGTCATACTTTTAATTCAAATGTAGAAAATTAATTATAACCAGTCATGATCAATGCTACACAACATATGAATAAATATGATAAAGAGAGCTCTACTACTCAATTGATTTCAATGACTTGGATTTGATGAATTATTTGACAAGGATAATAAACAAAGCTTCTGAAATTTTAAAAGATAAGCTCCCCCTCAGAATAATCCCATAGGGTGCAACACACCCAACTCACTGCGCAAGCGAACAAACCGAGGGGTATCAAGCGGTTTAGTGAAAATATCAGCAATCTGAAAGTCAGACTCAACAAAATGTAAGACAACATCACCATTTTCTACATGGTCTCTTAGAAAATGAAATCTTATATCAATATGTTTGGTCCTAGAATGTTGCACTGGGTTTTTAGCAATATTAATGGCACTAGTGTTATCACAATAAAGTGGGACACTACCCAATTCTAATCCATAATCTCTGAGTGTAGCAGAAATCCAT
The DNA here is from genome assembly GCA_036346265.1 of Melocanna baccifera. Lineage (NCBI taxonomy): Eukaryota > Viridiplantae > Streptophyta > Magnoliopsida > Poales > Poaceae > Melocanna > Melocanna baccifera. Next base: position 22,610,824 of record CM070686.1, read on the forward strand.
AAACTTTGAGAACAACTAGCAGCAGCAGCTACATATTCAGCTTCAGCCGTGGATTGTGCAACAGATGATTGTTTTCTAGAAGACCATGAAACTAATGATGTGCCTAAGAAGTGACATGTACCAGACGTACTTTTTCTATCAATCCTACAACCCGCAAAATCACTGTCTGAATATGCGCGCATAGTAAGACATGATGAAGTAGAATAAAACAGTCCAAATTCTAAAGTTGATTGGAGGTACCTGAGAATTCTTTTCACAGCCTGACGATGGGACACACGAGGTGAAGCTTGAAATCGAGCGCATAGACACACAAAGAAAATGTATATCCGCCTCGATGCGAGAAGATAAAGTAGAGATCCAATCATGCTTCTATATTCTTTTGATCCACCGCCTCACTTGCTTCATCTGGGTCAAGAACAGTTGTAGATCCCATTGGTGTAGAAATAGGTTTACAGGTTCCCATGTCGAAACGTCTAAGCAGATCCTTCGTGTATTTAGTTTGATGAATAAAAATGCCCTGCTTAGTTTGTTTTACTTATAAACCCAAGAAGTAAGTTAACTCCCCCATCATACTCATTTCAAACTCTCTGCTCATAGTATCTGAAAACTTGGAAACCAAGGCATGAGAGGAGCCACCAAAGATGATATCATGCACATAAATCTGAACAAGTAATAGATCATTGCAATGCTTAAGTGTAAAAAGTGTTTTGTCTACCTTACCCATTTGAAAATTATTTTTTAACAAGTATGACTTAAGTCTTTCATACCATACCCTAGGTGCTTGTTTCAAACCATACAAAGCTTTAGACAATTTGTAGACATGATTAGGAAATTTAGGATTTTCAAAACCAGGTGGTTGCTTAACATAAACTTCATCCTCAATAAATCCATTAAGAAATGCACTTTTAACATCCATTTGAAATAGTTTAAAACCTTTAGATGCAGCAAAAGCTAAGAGAATTCTAATAGCTTCTAATCTGGCAACTGGAGCAAAAGTTTCACCAAAATCAAGACCTTCCACCTGAGTAAAACCCTGAGCAACAAGTCTAGCCTTATTTCTAACCACAACTCCATCCTCACTCTGTTTATTTTTAAAAACCCATTTAGTTCCAATCACATTATGTCCCTGAGGAGGTTCAACTAAGGTCCAGACTTTATTACATTCAAAGTTTTCTAATTCTTCATGCATGGCATTGATCTAAGACTTATCAGATAAAGCGTGACTTACATCATGAGGCTCAAAAGAAGCAACAAAAGCAGAATGAGCATGTGAGTCAGGAGAAGTAAACCTGGAACGTGTTACCCTTTCTTGAATGTCACCAATCATCAATTCTGGGGGATGACGTCGCTGAATATGCAATGGTGCAGAAGGTTCTAAAGTTGCCTCAATACTACCGTCCTCCTCTGTAGTTGGTCCATCAGTTGATAGTGGCTCATCAGATGTACCAGGGTCTCCAGCTGAAGTTGAAGTAGAAGTTGCAAGATCCTCAGCTGGTGCATGTGATGGCATGGGAGGAAAAACATCACCAAAATCAAGATCCTCATCTTCATTAAGAAATATGCTTTCTGACTCCCCCTGAACCTGTGTACCTGAAATATCGGGTCTAGTACCAGAACTAGCCTCATCAAAAGTAACCTCGCAGGTCTCAACAATTTTGTTAGTCTCTAAGTTGAGTACACAACACGAGAGTGAGCAGGATAACCAAGAAAAATACCATCTGAAGATCTAGATTCAAATTTATCAAGATTACCATGTTTAAGAATAAAACATTTACATCCAAATACTCTGAAGTGAGAAACACTAGGCCTACGCCCAAATCTCAACTCATAAGAAGTCTTGTGCAATGAGGCTCTCAAAAATACTCTATTAGAAATATGACATGCAGTGGAAATAGCCTCAGCCCAAAACTTCCTAGGAGTAGCATGTTCATCGAGCATAGTCCTAGCCATCTCAACTAATGTTCTATTTTTCTTCTCTACAACCCCATTTTGTTGAGGGACACGAGGGGAAGAAAACTGATGTTCTAAACCCTTTTCAGAGCAAAAAGAAGCAAATGATGAATTCTTAAATTCAGTACCATTATCACTCCTAATAGCTTTCATAGCACCTGGCAATTCATTATTGAGTCTAAGAAATAAATCTTTAAAATGTCCAAATGCCTCATCCTTAGACACCATAAAGTAAACCCAAGAATATCTGGAATAATCATCAACAATTACAAGTATATACCATTTGCCTCCAATAGATTGAATCCTAGAAGGACCTACAGTATCCATGTGCAACAATTGACCAGGGCCATCTGTGGTGATCATAGAAAGAGGTGGATGTGAAGCAGCTACCATCTTACCATGTCTACAAGGAGAACACACCAAATCTTTTCCACCCTTTAGCTTAGGTAACCCTCTAATGAGATCCATCCCACTAATCCGTGTAAGGTGATCAAAACCAATGTGTCCCAACCTACGGTGCCAGAAAAATAGATCTCTAGATTCAGAGGCTACCAAACATCTAACACCAGATGAAAAAGTATGATTAAAATCAGCCTTAAAGACTTTTCCAAATCGAGATATATTAAAAATAAGATCCCCAGAAGCATCAAGAACTCTACAAGCATGTTTCCTAAAACTCACTTCAAGGTTATCGTCTACCAACTGTGAAACTGAGAGCAAATTATACTTCAATTTACTTACCAGAGCAACGTCCTTAAGAATGAATTTATCATTAACGCGTACTGTACCTTTCGCCATCACAATGCCTGTTGAAGCATCCCCAAAAGTAATCAACTCATCACCGGATGCTTTGGTGAGGGAGGAGAACCATCTTGTATCACCGGTCATATGCCTCGAACAACCTGAATCAACTAGCCACGTGTTCCCCTTCCTCATTAGTTGTACCTACATCATAGGAAATATCGGTGTCACAGTACTGGGGTTAGTGAAATAAGATCTAGGAATCCAGTACTGAGACACACGACGCGGAAGAGCAGAAACAGAACTAGCACCAAAAAGACATTTATGTGAACGATCAGAGCGCAAAAAAGAATGTGAATTATATCCCAATCCAACTCGTGAAGCATATTTAAAATCACCATAGGAATTTTCTAAAAATCTAGCTTTGGAATGAGTTCTAGAAACAAAAGATGTTGCATGTTTTTGTTTTAAAACACTCAATCTTTCGCTTCTCTCTTTCTTAGCACGCCTAAAGCAAAATTCATGTAAGTGTCCATCTTTACCACAATAACTGCAAGTATACTTAACTTTATGTTTAACTTGAAAAGTAGAAGCAACATTTGCATTCACTTGATTAGTAGATGACATAATACCAGCAGACTTAAAAACAGTTTGTTTTGGTTCAGGTGTTACTTCAATATTTCCAGGTTCAAGAAGCTTAACAACTTTAGGAGGATTATTCTTGGCATGCTCAATACACTTAAATCCTAGACCTTGATTTTTTACACTTATTTTCGACTTGTCTAGAATCATATTCAGATTTTTCTTACCAAATGAGAATCTTTCTAAAGTGTCTCTGAGATACTCATTTTCTTTAGTTAAAGTGGAACAAGTTGAGCACCTAAAGGACTCATTTACAAGATTCTTAGAAGCACTAGACTGAACCAGTCTTTCTTTTTCAGCAAAATCATTAAGTTGCCTAGTCAATGCTTCTATTTCTGTGTTAAGTTTTGGACAATTAGAACAAGAAGATGTCTCATGATAAAGCATCTGTTGAATTGTATCCTTAGATGAGTTAAGTCTAGCTTCTAACAATTCACACTTAGAGCAAGTTTTAGATTTAGCATTTGAATTACTTGACTCTAAACATACAGAAGAATTAGACTTGAGTTTTTTAATTTCATCATTTGCAAGTTTTAACTTTTCATTACAAGAATCATGTATCAATCTTAATTCATCAAATTTAGCAGTTACATCACTAAATTGAATTAAGTTTGATGTGTTGATTGTTCTAACATTTTCTAATTCAGAATGCAAAACTTGACAAGACTCACAAGATTCATCATCAGGAATAGAAGCTCTAAGTCTATTAATTTCAGAATTTAAACTCTCAACAACAAATTCATGATTTTTAGTTTTCTTTTTATACTTTTTGAGTTCCTCTGTCAATCTAAGCACAAAGACGAGATAAATCAGTATAAGAAGGTTTTACCTCATCAGGATCACTGTAAAGATCATCATCGTTGAGCTCCTCACTGTTGGCCATAAAACACACCCTGTAAAATCTACCTCCTTTGTCTTCTTGCCATTGCCCTCATCGTCGCTTTTAGAATCAACATCGCTCAAATCAATCTCCTCAAGAGCTGAAAGTACTTTATTAACGGCTTTGCGGTAATTACGCTTCTTGCTTGAGTCAAACTTAAATTGAGAGCGACGAGTTGGTGCCTTGTCATCCTTAACCTCTTTGCTCCTCAGTTTGGGATAATTCATCTTGATGTGGTTTAGCTCACCACATTCATAACATCTAATTGGGCCTCCTCTTCGTTTTGATCTGATGTTGTAGATTGCCTTGGTCACCCTACTCGAGAGAAGTACAAGCTGCTCTTCTGGAATCTCTTCTAATTGTTCATCTGAAATAGAGCACAATGCAGACAAAGAAACAATAGAAGAACTAGAAGAACTGTCAGCTTGGTTAGTCACTAAGCCCAAAGAATTAGTCTTATTTATTCTGGCCAAAACATCAATCTCATGAGTTTTCATCTTGGAATAAAGATCATTCAAAGTGAGTGTTTCCATATTAACAGAATGATTAATAGTAGTGACTAACACATTCCAAACAGACATATCCAAAGCATTTAAAATTTGACGCGCATTATCGAATCGAATATGTAACATCAACAGATTGTAAATCACTAATAATTTTATTAAACCGGTCAAAAGTGCATCTACCGATTCCCGGTTTCATCTCAAATTTGGAATACTCCTTTTAAATTGATTCGACGAACACCTTTAATGATTTAGATCCTTCATGATAATCACTAGAGTAGTCCAAATTTTATTTGCAGATTTAATATGAGCAATTCTAACAAATTCGTTTCTACTAAGACCTTGCAATGAATATTTCTAGCCTTAGCATTAGCTTCAACATCAGCAGAATTTTCAGTAGTAACAACAGAAGGCACAATATATGGATTTTCAACTTTTTGCCAAATTGCATTACCTTGTGCCTGCAGAAAGACCTCCATGCGAGTTTTCCAATAAAGATAATCGGATCCATCGAAAAAAGGTGGTTTACCTGAGAAACGATCCCGATCTGATGCCATTGTAACCTTGCTCTGATACCACTTGTAGGATCGTCGATGGCAATCAGAGGGGGGGTGAATGATTGTAATGCGTAGCGAAAATTTTTCTCAAAATCTTTTGTCTTTTATAACCTACTAATCACAAAAAGTCCAACAAAGTGTGTGTGTATATATTGGGTTACTATGACAGCCAAAAAAGGTCTCAGGTAAGGCCCTTAATATTACTTGTATGCCAATATCATATCAGTAAAAGATAATAATAATAATCATGTATTCAAAAGACTTTTGGGCATCAATAAAGAGAACTACCTAATCTACTATTCGAAGTCTTCTGAGTGCTCATGATCGAAATATTCGAATTTACAGTCGCAAGTCTTTCGAGTTAAACTAGTAGATGATGACCAAGTTTGGCCACTGTTGATGTTTCTATCCACAGGACCCTTAGCACTCGCTGGTATCTCAGATAATGAAAAACCTAAGCGAAGTCCACCGGGTAAATTTCAGCAATAAACGGGTAAAGCTCAAGTTAGGCTGATACATATAGAAATCCAAAGTACGCACAGAGAACAAATTTGCCAGCTTGCCTATTGTAAAGGGCTTTGTAATGTTTAGTTCTTTCCGTGAAGCACACATACATCCCATCATTCATCCTTATCCATACGCACAGAAGAAAAAAAAAGAAATGAAGAAGGAAGAAGAATCAAGAGAGCAACCGTCCTTATCCATACGCATACAAATCCTTTCGGAGCAGATAGCAAAAAAAAGAATGAAAGAACCGAAGAATGAAGAAAGAGGGGGTACAGATCCATACTGAGGACCAAGTCCAGGCGTTGACGACGCCCGACGCAGCCCAAGTAAGTAGCAATTTATAACTAAGTGCTAGTATGGGAAGCACATGTATCACGCATTGTACTCATACACAGTAAAATAAGATCTACTTTAGTAGAGACTTTACAGGAGTGGAGGTTGAACCCCCGTTTGAAAGAAGGTGGGGCAAATGAGTGGTCCATCGATGGGTGGTGTAGGATCGTCGATGGCAATCAGAGGGGGGTGAATGATTGTAATGCGTAGCGAAAATTTTTCTCAAAATCTTTTGTCTTTTATAACCTACTAATCACAAAAAGTCCAACAAAGTGTGTGTGTATATATTGGGTTACTATGACAGCCAAAAAGGGTCTCAGGCAAGGCCCTTAATATTACTTGTATGCCAATATCATATCAGTAAAAGATAATAATAATAATCATGTATTCAAAAGACTTTTGGGCATCAATAAAGAGAACTACCTAATCTACTATTCTTGTCATGCCATCACGTGATGCTACTGGAGGTAATCTTCAAAAGCCTTTTGAGTAATGAAAGCAAGCAAGTTAATTGGTACCTGACGTATGCAGTCAAACAAACTCAAAAAGCAACCTTGCCCTTTAATTCAACCTCTCAATACAGTACGGAGAGGCTACTCTGCCAATCCTATCACTACAGCACCTTTTTCTATCGAAGCTTCATGCGTTGCCTTCTGCTTTTCTGCTTCGAGCGTCTCGACTCGCCGCACAACACGCCTGCTCTTGCGCGCAAAAAAAGGCCTGACGTCTCTGTTTAATCTATGCGCCTATGCCTCTCCTTTTTCGACCCAAGCGCTCGCTATAACGCCCTCTATTTTTTTGAACACAGACATACAAGTCACAGCCTTTTATCTCACGGAAACACACCGTTTCCATCAGGACTTCATACCAACTTCAACACGGAAACGACGCTTTGCATGCAGCCGCACATGTCCAACTTCAACCCGGGAACGACGTGGTATATATCTCGTATTTCTCGACTGTATACCACACGCTAGCTTCTCTCGTGGGGCCAACCAGCTGTAGCAGGCCATCCGCACATGAAGCCTTGCCCCAGAACACTCCGCCGTGAACATCTCGCATGATATCCTGGACCGATAGGACCTCAGTTCCTCCCTGAACTTAGTCCCGAAACCTCAGTTCCACCCGAACCTAGTTTCAGTCCTGTCATCGACCACGTTCCGCCTCAAGCAACACCTGCACATGAATAAACACACAACCGCATACGAGCACAAGTCCACAACTTGACTCAAGTCAATCCGCACAATACCTCACACGAGCGTATCATACAACATTATCTTATCACCATGCTATCAGAAGCATATAAATAATCAACACACCATTTCTAATATCATAACCAATGTTGTCAATTATTCATCATAAGTAATATTAAAATCAACGTTGTCAATTATTCATCATCTAAAATACCACATGGTCTAACAGGTGGACACTCCGCTATACCAGTATAAGCTACAGTTACATATGCATCGCATGGCACTGCATTGCATGCAAATGATACATATGCGACAGACAGTGATACAGTTACAGACTACAGACATAGAATTGAATTATGACTTAACAGTACAGAGTTATTGATTTACAGTTTACAGTAGATGTGATTTATAATTTACAGTAGATGTAATTTACAGTTTACAGTAGGTGTGATTTGTAGTTCACAACCACAGAATTAATTTCCAGTTTACAGTAGATTGGCTTTACAGTTCACAGAAGATGTGATTTATAGATTATAGTAGGTTGGTTCAATAGTTCATAGTAGACGTGGTTTACAGCTTACAGTCGTAGAATTGGTTTACAGTTTACAAATATGGATTGATATACTGGTTTATCGTGTGCTTACTGAGTCTTCGGACTCACCCTTACTTTGTTGTTTCTTTTTAGAGTGATTCAAAGTGACGACATGTATGGAATGGGAGTAGATCCTTTTGTATTGCACATATGCAATAACTGCTTAGTCATGTATTGAGTGTTATGTTTAAACTTTTGCTGAGAAGTTTGTGTAAATTTTCTAGTTACAGTATGTTTCAAGAGAACGGGTTCTCTTGTTAATACAGTTCTTGTGCGTTAACTCTTTTTATGGTTTGTCTATGTGAGATAGTAACAGCGTAGTAGTAGCATCTTAGGCTCTGTAGAGGGTTGGGGTGTTACGGGTAGATAAATATATAGATGCTAAAATGATATCCTAGCCCATTGCTTCCCCCACCAATGGTGCCAGAAATGCTTGTTGGCGGGTCTTATATATTACAAATAATTATCCGCAAGCACACTAATTTCATGTTAACACTTCACTGTGGAGTATTCTAGGGTATTATACTTTTCTCAGGGAAGCTGTATGAGTTTAGAAATATCAAATTAACAGGTATCTAAATATCAACCGACTTTCCGAATGAAGGAAATAAAGATATAATGGCAGATGAATTATATCTATCCGAAGTCGGTAGCTGATAGTGGTAGAGGTGAGTATTATGGTTCCTATGTAGTGATTTAGAGTACGGTACAGGAAACCAATTTTCATGCAGTAGAAGCAATCCACACTTACTACCAACGCTTGCATAGAAGCTTCACTAAGTGTTGTCACCAACTTAGGCTAACTCTTAAGGCTGCAACTGTAAGTGTCCCGGAGGAGGTCTAGTTAACTACCTACATTCGTGCACTACTACAGGAGTATAACATTGCCTGCATATGACTAATAGCGGCAGAACCAGGTGAGCTTGCTGGTAAAAGCTCAACTTTGGGGCGATCATTCATCCGAGGGCACTGTGTAATGCCAATGTCTGATGATTCATTTATGGAAGTAGCAGCTTCATGTGTTTGATGATGGAAGTTGGTATACCAATGTGTAAGCTAACTTGGTGCACCCAATTTGGAATTCTCCTGATTTTTTCCTTTTTTTTTTTTGTGAATTTTTGTAATTTTTTCCGTGCTACTGGGACCATTAACTTGTTCAGTTTTCATAGTGTTCTGTACATAGGCTGGGTTTGGTTGGACTTTTAGCCGGCTTATGTTTGTACGGACTATAGTAATTAACTATTAAACGGTGTGTTTTTCAAGATAGGGTTAACAGAAATATTGTAGTAAAAAATATACTGAGTTCAACTGTACCGACTAAAATTATTTACGATTGTTTTTCTCTACGTATTGTCTTTCATAAATAATCAGAATTTAAAATTTTAAATCATAAAGCATAATCCAAAAGGGTCATCCATAAACCAGTTCTTAAGTGGGCATACCGCCAAAATCCACTTAACTACTTCGACCGCTCTCTTTGCGGTGTTGGGTGCCGCGATACCCGCAAAAAAGTTGTGCGGCCCATGCAGACTACAACGGGACGTCTGCAGCCGCGCCACTTACAGCCCTAGATAAGTAGAGTTACTAATGGTGCAGATATATATAGACGATATATATACTGAGCAACGTCTAGCAAAGCCCAGATTTCCTTTACTTGGCAGGAAGAAAGTAACCTGATCGGTTCTTTGTTTCCCTCTTTTATAGTACACCATGAGACCGTTCATCATATCCATGGAAGCAGGAGGAGGCATTGGGAATGTACGCGATGCGACAATGTTAGGGAAGGCTGGATCCAGCGGCGATGCCCCTCTCCCCGCGAGATCCAGAGGCGCCCCTCCTCCCTTGACCCTATGGTGGTCAGATCCGACGGCGGCACACCAGAGCCACTCTCTGGCAGGCTGGATCCGGCAGCGGTGTCCGGCAACACATCAACCTATTGGCGGCAATAACATCCACCCATGCGTGCGGCTGCGTGATTGTGATATTTCTTTTTGTTAAGATCGGGTCATAAGCTTGAGAACCGGTCCTTCATTTTTCTTGCCAGTGTCCACTCCCCTTATGTTTGATATCGAACCTAAGGGTCCTAGTGAGCCCTGTGGTGGAACCAGAAATTAAACACAGAGAGAGCCAAATATAGACAATTAGAAAAATAAAGCGCACGTAACAACATCTTTAAACTCATGACTACGACAACTAACAAATATAGTACTTTATTTTCTTGTTTGCCAAATACAAAAGAATTACATTTCTATTAACATAAATTTAGCATACGGTGTAGGACCAGATGGCAACAGAGCGGGATGAATGGTGCTAACTCAAAATTTTCTCCCGAGTATTTAAGATTCTATTATCAAACACCTACAGAGGTGTAGAATACAGAATTCTCAGCTAAAAATCAAACCAACTAACTCAAGTCAACAAAACTTAAAACCTAGCACTTCCTGGCGGTCTGACCGACCTCCAAATGGTGGTTTGACCGGCCCATGTGGTTTGACCACTAGTATAAGGGCGGTGTAACTACTGCTGCAGTAAAATCAGCAAATAAATAGTAATTTTAGCACTATTTTAAACACAAAAATTGATAAAACTTTTGATCTCTAAATCCAAATGATATGACATTTTGCAGAGATCTTCTTTAGGCTATCAAGAACATATTCGAACAAACAATCATGAAAATCGTGACTAAAGTTGAGACCTTTTCAGTTTGAAGGAAAGATGCACCAAAACCGAGCCAAAGCCAAAATCAATAAAAACAACTTGCTCATCGGTGGACAATGACTAAGATGTGTCTAGATATATTCTCACATATCTCAGCGAGTAAGAACACGAAACAAATCACATCAAAAACCCTCGGATCAAGAAATCACACTTTGAGGCCAAATCAAGCAAAACAAGATTTTTCTTGATAAACTTGCTACCAAAGTGTCTAGATAGGTGGAGATATATCTCAGAGGTTATCTCCATCTTTTACACATCCTTGGCACAACAAGATCAAGAAAAGGGAGGAGGAGAGATCAAAACCAACCAAATTAAGAGTAAATCAATCAAAACAAGATGAATCTATGGAGCTGATCAAAGATTAATGTATTGTTTACTTGAGGAGGTCAGTTTTACAGCTACTCCATCTTGGAGGACAGAGAGCACACAACGCACTTAACTCTCAAACCCTAACCCTAGACATGATAACACAAGAGAGATAGATTGGATAGATAACTCAAGTCTCCCTTCCCAATCCCTTTATATATGTGGGATAATCAGCCACACCTAACTTTTAGTGGATACTATCTAATTAGCACAATGGGGAACCCGTTAACCCCCTCACACACGGGATTTAACCCATACATGTCACTTATGTACGCTTTTCAAAGCGCATAAATCTGAATCTATTAAATCCATTACACTTGATCCATCTTGATCAAATTAGCTTCCCTTTAACCTAAACCGCTCTCCAAGCGCCACTCATACGCCACGGTTTTTATCCAAGGCAGATTCCGGTATTTTAACTAAACTTACCAAAATACCATTTTTTGACTAGGTCTTCATCTTCCATTGCAAGCAGTCGTCATGCTTACCACGTTTAGGTTCACCATTGGCTTGCCACAGGTTAGCAAGTCTCTTCCGCTTCGATTCCACTAGACTATGCCTCACTTGGACCGACCAAACCACATGATGCAAACCCACCGTTCAAGCGCGCCTTTAACATTTCCCGTCTTTCCCGTGGCATACTTGAGCTCACTATCTTACCCCACATACTTGATCGTTCTGGACCTTGGCTCCTCTCTAAGTATAGCCTCAATCCTCGTCGTCGACCATAGTGACTCCAAGCGTCCCTACACATCCAAAATCAAAGAAATCATTTTCAAGCACAAATTCTTCACAACTTGACCCACGTTAGTCAAAACAAGCATTATGCAACTTTAATACAATGACCCAGGTCACCCAAACTCAATTTATAACTCAAATCCGAAATTCTCCATTTTTGCCCAAAACAGAAAACAATCTAGATAATATGCAATCTTTATAAAACCAAATGACCACTCCACAAAACTTGCAATGGTTCATCACAATATTATCATAGACTTTCTCACATGGTTCTTCAATCCCCTTTTGATGAACCCATTGGTAATTCTTCAAAATATAAATAGGAGGTAGTTTTAGACAGAGAAGGGGAATTTTGCAAAGAGACACTCAAAATGCTCACAAAAGGAATGCAATTACTGAAAATGACCATATGAGGCAGAAATGGAGTGAAGCTACTAAAAATAATAAGTTTTCTACAAAAAGCTTCACATCTACTAAATGAGTCAGGAAATCTCACTCTAGGTCTATATGAAAGCATTTTTACCGATCTTTCTCCCCATTTGACAATAGAGTCATCAAGATGCATAGAACAAGATAGAGCATATATAAAATGAAGTGGCTGTATTTTATTCATTTTTAGCATTAGGGGCCATGAAGATTATACAAAGTGACTCTACAAGTATTACACGAAACCATTTTATATGAAAGAGCTATTTAGATCATGGGAAACCATATATAACAAAGCTAAAACCAAATAAGCAATAATCTGAAATTAAATGGATTTTTAGCATGTCAAGTTACACAACATCATAGTCTAGTTAAAGGTATCCAGAAATGAGGCAAGCCATGTCAATATTCTAAATGGAACCAAGAAGCTACAATTGAGTCAAATTAGAGTACTACAAGTTCAAGTTTAAAACATTTTGTTCAAGCAATTGATAACACTTGTAATTGAGTAAATTTAGCACATGTAGCATTTTCTAAAAAAAAAATTTTGGCTTTATCTTAGCAAAGTAAGTCGTAGACTAGGAGCCATCCACAACTACCTCCTAAGTTTCAACCATTTTTCACGGATTTTATTTTCTTAGCCATGTGCTAGATCTCAACCTTTATGTGACTACCGCAAGCATGAAGCTTAAAGAAATGATCTTGGTCATCCAAAACTCTCTCTAAGTTCATATCTAGTGCAATGGCAAGCAGTCTCATGATAAAGAAATGATGAGATCAGTTTTTTCACACAAAAGATATCATTTTACAATTTATTGACTTAGTTCAAGAACAAAGAGCTAATACTAACTAATGCTTCAATAAATAACTAGTATAGCTCAATCTTAAGCTCAATTTAGATTCAAGCCTCAACTTAGTTTATTTGACATGACATGAATCATAAGAGAATCACTAGAGTACAATTAGTCATAAGGTCCAAAAAGACATGATTTAATTCAAGTTTTTTATATTTAATAGAGCTAGCATGATAAAAACTAAGCTACACATAGAGTGATATGATAAACTAGCAATCTAGCATAAGACATGACAAGATATAAAGCAAGACATCACGTCACACAAGGAATATAGTGAAAGCTCCATATATTTATATTACAATGCATATTGCTGAATTTAAAATGTAATATGATACAATATATGCAAAAGAGACAAACTCCCCTTCAAAGCAGGCCAAAAGGACTTATAACCCCCCAACTCTCCCTGCAAAGAAGCAAAATAAGAAAAATCAAGAGTCTTATTGAAACTATCCACAACCTGCTGCCCAGACTCTACAAAGTGAAGCACAACATCACCATTCTCTATATTCTCTCTAAGAAAATGGTATCTAATGTTAATGTGCTTGATTCTAGAGTGTTGCACTAGGTTTTTGGCAATGTTTATGACGTTAGTGTTATCACTGAAAAGAGAAATACTATATAAGACCAACCCATAGTCCCACAGAGTAGATAAGATTCAGAGAACCTAAGAATGGCTACTAATAGCAGCTACATATTTCACTCAGGAATGGAATGTGCAACAGAGAACTGCTTCCTAGAATATCAAGAGATATGAGATGTGCCTAAGAAATGACAAGTGCCAGAAGTACCCTTCCTATCTACTCTACACCCCGCAAAATCAGCAACTAAAAAAGCCCAAATTGAAAATGCAGAATCAGAAGAATACCAGAGTTCAAAATCAAGAGTGCTCTGAAGATACCTGAAGATATGATGCATTACTTGACACTAAGAGACACGAGGGGAATCCTAAAATCAAGCGCACAAACACACAACAAACTGTTTGTTCGGCGTCGACGTTGTGAGGTAGAGAAGAGAGCCGATCATGCTGCGGTACTCCTTCTGGTCCATAGGCTCTCCATCCTCCTCAGGGTCTAGCACTATCGAGGTGACTATTGGAGTAAACATCGGTTTGTTGCTTCCATGTTGAAGCGACAAAAAAGGACATTTGTGTACTTTCTTTGACGAATGAAGGTCTCTTCTTTCAGTTGCTTGACTTGAAGATCAAGGAAGAAAGTCAGCTCGCCCATCATTCTCATCTCAAATTCCCTGCTCATAAAATCTGAAAATTTGGATACCAAAGCAAGAAAAGAACCGCCGAATATGATGTCATCCACATAAATCTAAATAAGTAAAAGTTACTGACATGCTTGAGAGTGAACAAAGTTTTATCTACCATTCCTATTTTGAAATTATTCTTAAGCAAAAAAAATCTTAAGTCTATCATACTAAGCTATAGAGGTTTGCTTCAATCCATATAATGCTTTGGAGAGGTTACACACATGATTTGCGAACTTAGAATTTTCAAAGTCAGGTGGTTGCTAGACATAGATTTCTTCCTCTATGAAACCATTAAGAAAAGCACTCTTGACATCCATTTGAAATAGTTTGAAGCCCTTAGATGCTACGAATGCGAGCAAAATAAGAATGACTTCTAATTTAGCTACAGATGCAAAAGACTCTTCAATGTCTAAGCCCTCTACCTACAAATAATCTTAAACTATAAGCCTAGCCTTGTTGTAAACTACTGACCCATCTTCACTTTACTTATTTTTGAAAACTTATTTTGTTCCAATTATATTATGATTAGGTGGAGATTCTACTAAGGTCCAGATTTAGTTTCTTTCAAAGTTTTTAAGCTCTTCATGTATGGCATTGCCCCAAGACAAATCATATAAAGCATGGGTGATATCCCAGAGTTCAAAAGACGTAACAAAAACAAAATACATATGAGAATCTGGAGAGATAAACCTGGAGCAAGTAACTTACTCATGGAAATCTCCAATCATCTGCTTCTGAGAGTGTCATCACTGAATATGAAGAAGGGGTCCTGGTGCAGATGTGGCCTTTACCTCACAGGCTGTGGAGCTAGGAACAGAGCCACTCGGAGCGCCAGTGGGAGGAGGCTGCTCTCTTGAAGCTGGTGAGGTGGAAGTAGGCTCTCCAGCCAACTCAAGAGTAACTAGATGATGGATTGAGTCCTCATCCTCTTCATAAAGGCTGTCATCGATGAATATACTCTGTCGAGTCTAGTATCAGGACTAGTCTCATAAAAAGTGACTTCACATGTCTCAACAATTTTGTTAGTACCCAAATTAAAAACACAATTGCCACAGGAGTGAGAAGGATATCCAAGAAAAATACCATCATGACATCTGGATTCAATCTTATTAAGGTTGTCATGTTTAAGAATGAAACACTTGCAACCAAAAATCTTAAAATGAGAGATGCTAAGCCTATTACTAAATCTAAGCTCAAAAAAAGTCTTGCCTATGGTCGATCTCAAGGAAATCCTATTGAGCACATAATAAGCAGTACAGATCACCTCAACCCAAACCTCCTAGAGGTGCTATGCTCATCTAGTATGGTTCTAGCCATCTCAACAAGTATCATGTTTTTTCTTTCTATCGCCCCATTCTGTTGAAGAACTCTAAATGAGGAAAACTAGTGCTCTAAACCTCTCTCAGTGCAAAAAGTTGCAATGGACTGGTTCTTGAATTCTGGGAGGTCGACTGCTAGTCTAAGGGCTAACTGTTTGAAGTAACCCAAAGTCTCATTCTTAGACACTATAAAGTACACCCAAAATTACCTAGAATAGTCATCTACAATGACAAGCACATACAATTTCTCTTCTGCAGACTGGACTCTAGAAGGATCTACTGTGTCCAAGTGAAGCAACTGTCCAGGTTCATTAGTCATCACTAGAGTAAGAGGTGGATGAGAAATAAAAATTATCTTACCATGCCTATAAGGTGCGCACATTAGATCTTTAGCACTCTTAAGCCTAGGCAGTCCTTTTATTAAGTTCTTGCTACTAACACTAGTCAAGTAGTTGAAACCTATATGCCCAAGCCTTCAATGCCACAACATTAAGTCATGAGTGTCAGAAGCCACAAGGCATCTAGGGCTAGAAGTAGAAGAAATACTGAAATTAGCATTAAAAATCCTTTCAAATCTAGAGATCATAAAGATATGCTCACTAGAGGAGTTTAGAACTCTACACTCACCACTCTTAAATCTCACTTCTAGACCCTCATCAAATAGCTGGGAGACAGATAGCAAATTATACCTCAGCTTACTTACCAAAGCAACGTCTTTGAACATGAATTTGTCATTGATGTGCATAGTGCCCTTGGCTGTCACGGTACTAGTAAAAGCATCCCTAAACATGATCAACTCGTTGTGGGATGCACGTGTGAGAGAGGAGAACCATCTAGAATCTCCGGTCATGTGTTGAGAACACACGGAGTTAACAAGCCACACATCCTTCTTCCTCGCACGTCGGACCTATAGGGCACGAATAGGAAACATCTATGCCTCAGTACTGGGTTAGTGAGAAATGATTTTTGAATCCAGTACTAAGCCATACGATGCTTGGGAGAAGAAGTAGAAATAAAAACAACATGGTTAGCATGATGATCATGAGCATGCACATGAGACCCACCTAGCCCTTTCCGAATTGGATTTCCAAAAGACCGGAACTTTCCCCGACTAGATGCTACTCGTGGTCTACTCTCATGATATCCTAACCCAAAGTGCTGCCTAGAACCACCAAAAGAGTCAAAGAAACTGTCTAAAAACTTAGGCCTATGTCTAGCAGGAAAGACAGGTTGCCTAGCTCTAGAGACAGTCAAGGGTAAAGAGACTCCTCTAATGGATCTCAAAGCACGCTCCCTCTTTTTTGTCTCGACTTTGGTTCTACGGAAGTAGAACTCAATTATGTGGCCATCCTTCTTGCAGAAGGTGCAATGGTACTTGAACTTTTGAGAGGTCTGACCTGATGAGGAAGAAGCACCTATCTTGCTAGAGGGGGTTTGGGCAAAACCTACAGATCTAGAAACTATCTTAGATGGCTTAGGGGGTTCTACCTCAAACATGCCACTTTCAACAACCCTCACAATCTTAGGTGGGTGATTCTTTTAATACTCTAGGTAATTAAAACCTAGGCCTCTCTTCTTCACACTTACCTTAGATTGGTCAAAAATCATGTTGAGATTTTTCTTCCCACTAGAGAACCTCTCAAGTATCTTTTTGAGGTAGTCATTTTCTTTAGCTAAGTTCTCATATGTTACACACTTTTTTGACTTGGTTATCCTAGTATACTTCTCTTTATGAATGGCTACCTCAAATTTTAGAGCCTCACAAGACACATAGGAGGCATTCTTAATCCTAACCAACTACTCTTAATACTTGACCCTAAAGGCCTCTTGCACTTCAACTATATTATACCCATTCTTAATACAAAATACATAAGAATTAGAAACAATGACCTTTTTAGATGCAATCATGGCTAAGGATTTTTTAATTTTAGCTTTCTCTTCTAGCGTCTTGTTAAGAATATCTATCTCAATTGTGAGTTTATGACAATTTTCACATGATGCAGTTCTAGAATGCATAGCCATCTCAGTCATTTCTTTCATTTTGATTTTGTTATACTTACAATGAGAGCAGTATGATAAGGATTAAACTTTTGCAATTTTTTTACTAGCACTATCCAATTTTATTTCTAGCAAAGTACAATTTGAATAGGAAGATGGAATAACATCTACAGGAACAGCATCAAGAGCAATAGCATCCATGTAAATATGATCATGACTTGACTTGAGAGAATCTAAATCATCTAAAGCATCCTTGAGTTGGTCCACAATAGACAAATGAGTATATTTCAATGTAGACAATTCATCATGCAAGCATAAGCAAGATTTATAATTCTCAGGATTAATTGACTTGAGCCTAACAATCTCTAAGTTCAAATTATCAATCAGTATGTCCTGAATCTTAATCATTTTAGCTTGCTTTTTTAGTTGTTCAGTTACAATGAGAGCTCGTTTCATAGACTTGAAGCAGGGGCATACCTCGTCAATTGCTGTTCAGTTTCAATAAGTGCTCATTTCATAGCCTTGGAGGAGTGACGTACCTCATTAGGGTCACTGTAGGGCTTGTCGGAGTCGGAGGAGTCAATGTTGTGGCTGCCCTTGGCCATGAAGTACATGCCGGTAAAGTCCTAGGTCTCTTGTTGCCGTGGGAGTCATCCTCATCGTACTACGTCCCTAAGTCCACATCACTCATATCCACGGACTCAAGAGCAGTAAAGACCCGGTTGATGAACTTCTGGTAGTTGGGCTTCTTGGCCTTTGCACCTCGAGCTAGAGGATGCCTCTGAAGGTCCTTCTCCTCCTTGTCCTTCAGCCTGGGGCACTTGCTCCAAATGTGGTTCAGCTCACCACACTCAAAGCATGTCATCAGACCACCTCTCCTCATGTTTCTCACCTTGTTATACACTCTAGTAAATTTGGTGGACAGAAGGGCTAAATTTTCCTCAAACAGCCATTCAAGTTGCTCATCACTAATTGCGTGTAAGGCGGACAAAGAAAACCCAACATCCACATAATCTGAAGAAATGCTCCGAGAAGGATCCATCACTAGAACCATCGACTCTATCTTAGAAAGACGCGAGATGAAGTCAATCTCATGTATTTTCAACCTCAAGTAGAGTTTATTCATGGTAAACTCACTCATGATAGTGTTGTCATTGATGGATGTGATTTTCATCTCTTAAACCTTAACATCAAGAGTACCCAAGATTTGACGCGCATTCTGAGACTCTGAGAAGGTCAAGCCAACAGCACAGAGGTCATATAGAATTTTGTTGAATCTTCCCCACAACTCATCCAAAGGCTCACTAGGCTTTTGCTCGATCTTGAGGTATTCTTTATTGAGTTGATTCTGTCTCACTTCCTTGATCGTGGTAGAGCCCACATGGTAGTCAGAGAAGGTCTTCCAGATCTAGTGAGCAGATCTCTCGTTCAAACTCTGATCGACTGAGTCCCTAAATTAGGAATTTGCGTGCCTTGATGTTTGCCTCTACATTAGAAGAGGTTACACTATCATTGGCTGGCACGACATAAGGGTTTTTTAATCTTAAGCCAAATCATTTGCCCTTAGGCCTCATTGTAAGCATGCATGCAAGACTTTCAATACGAGAAATCCACTCCATTGAACACATGAAGCTCAGTTGAATACTTCTCTACTGTCATGGCTCCTAAGACTAGGTAAGATCTATGAGAAGAGCTAACAGGCTCTGATACCACTTATAGAGCCGGATGGCAACAGAGGGGGCAGTGAATGGCGCCAACTCAAATTTTTTCTCCAAGTATTCAAGATTTTATTCTTAAACATCTACAGAGGTGTAGAACACAGAATCCTTAGCTAAAAATCAAATCAACTAGCTCAAGTCAACAAAACTTAGAACCTAGCCCATCCTGTCGGTCTGACCGCTAGTATAAGGGCGGTCTTACTGCTGCTTTAGTAAAATCAGCAAATGAATAGTGATTTTAGCACTATTTCAAACCCAAAAATCAATGAAAATTTTGATCCATAGATACAATTGATATGAAATTTTGCAGAGATCTTCTCTAGACTATCAAGAACCTATTCCAATAAATGATCGTAAAAATCATAGCCAAAGTTGAGACCTAAAGAAAGGTAAACCAAAACTGAGTCAAAGCTAAAATTAGTGAAAACAACTTACTCGTGGGTAGGGGTGAAAATGAGCTGAGCTGAGCCGGCTCGAGCCAAACCCAGCCGAGCTCACACCGAGCCGAGCCATTGCTTGGCTCGGCTCATTTAGAAATCGAGCTAGAATGTAAGCTCAGCTTGGCATGTGGCACCAGTCGGCTCATGAGCCAAGCTGGACAGACCAGGTCATGGACTTATGGTGGCCACTGGCCAACTTCCTACACGATGATGGCATGAAGAACTCCAACTTCCTATACAAGTTCATCATGCCTACACTACAATATGGATCATCAAGTTTCTGGATCAATCCATGTGACTTCTTCCCTACCTTATTTCCTACTTTGTCCAAACAACTAAGTTTCTGGATCATCAAGAGGAAATCAAGAACAAACGAAGCTTACCTTGGCGTGTAGGGCCTCGATTTCCTGGATGAAGAACTCGGTGAGGGATAGGCCATCGGCGGCCGAGTAGGCCGGTGCGTTGCGCGCGTGCTTGGCGCGTTCCATGAGCGCGAAGACGATGGAGTCCTCCTCGCAGATCAGCGCGTCGCACACCACACCCAGGCTTAGCTGCTCGCCGACGGGAGGATAGATCGGCGGCGCGGGCGGGCGGGAGGACAGATCGGCAGCGGGTGGCGGGCGGGAGGACAAATCGACGACGGGGACGGGCCGGAGGACAGATCAGCGGTGGGGGGTGGGCCGAAGGACAGATCGGCGGCAGCGGTATGGGTTGCGAGGGAGCGGGGAGGGAGGTGGCGGCACGGGGGGTGGGGGAGCGAGGAAGGAGGCGACGGCCTGGGGGGCGGAGGAACGGGGAGGGGGTGGTGGCACAGGGGACGAGGGAGCGGGGAGGGGGCAGCAGCACGGGGGGCGAGGGAGCGGGGAGGGCAGCGGCGGCATGGGGGGTGGGGGAGCGGGGAGGGAGGCGGCGGCACGGGGGAGCAGGGAGAGAGGCGGCGTCATGAGGGGCAGGGGAGCGGCGACACGGGGGGTGGGGGAGCGGAGACGCCGAAGAGGGAAGCGGCGGCGAGGGAGGAGGCCGGGGGACGGCGATGGCTGATGGGCGGGCAGGGAATGCGAGCGGGTGAGCGGCTTGTGTAGTGGAACTGGAGACCGAGCGGGCGGGTGGGGAATGACCGAATGAGAGTGGACTAGTTGATCGAGCGTACAGTGCCCACCACCGGCACCCACCCCCTAGCTCATTCAAGCTCCCGAGCTGCTCGCGAGCGGCTCGGGCTCAGCTCGTAAGTAAACCGAGCTGACGTATGGGCTTGGCTCGTTGGGGAAAGCTCCGAGCTCTAGCCAAGCCGAGCTGAGCCGACTACGAGCTCGAGTAGCTCATGAACCTCAAGTTTTTTGTTCAGCCTTACTCGTGGGTGTACAATAACCAAGATGGGTCTAGATATATTCCCATATATCCCAGCAAGTAAGAACATGAAAGAAATCAGTAAAAAACCATTGGATCAAGAAATCACACTTTAAGGTCAACTCAAGCAAAACCAGGTTTTTCTTGATAAACTTGCTATTAAAGTGTCTTCATGAGTGGAGATAGATCTTCAGAGATTGTCTACATCTTTTATTTCAAAAACGGGTCTTGATAAGTTTCATAGCTGAAAATGCTCACTCAGTGGTCACAGTTGACACAGGAAGAGT
This sequence comes from Melocanna baccifera, assembly GCA_036346265.1. NCBI lineage: Eukaryota > Viridiplantae > Streptophyta > Magnoliopsida > Poales > Poaceae > Melocanna > Melocanna baccifera. The sequence continues at coordinate 22,632,190 of CM070686.1, forward strand.
TAGCACTAATCATAGCAATCTGTTAACCATTGGATAAATAGAGGACGCCAAGACCTAGATGGGAATGGAATATAGAACATAGATGAAACGACAACTGAGGAGTTGTGTGTTGCATCAAGGGCAGCTACCAATTATTTATTGTGCATAAGTGTTTTGTGCTTTGTTAGGCTTTTTATTTATCAATTAAGTTAATTGAGATGGCCCACTGCCTACTAAATATTGCATCCTATTTAGAGGTCTGTCAATTCCTTGGCACTGGTGGGCCTAGGAAAAAAATGTAAGATATGTTGAGACTATAATACATAATAACAACATAAATATACACTCTTCAACTTACCAATCACTCTAGTAGCATATTAGAAGCTATAAAAACCTACAATACATGGTAGGATTGAGCAAAATTCCTAGATATTTATGTACTGACCTTCTTGTTTACCATTTGATCTCTATATGCAAATTCAATAGAGTTACAAAATCTCTCCTTCAAAAAAACATAGGTGTTACATAATTTATAGAAGTGCAACAGTTGTCTGTAGGCATATCAATCATGAATTCTATGTATAGTGTTTGATATTTTGATTGCTCAAGAAAAGAAATTATAGATAGAATGCTTTGCCTGACCAACTAATGGTACCCAGTAGCACATTGCAAGTAACGATACTAGGATCAAGCGAAAGATAACTGATTAAGCAGCAAACTTGCATCAAACTGACCTAAAATGAAGTCTACAGGATTAGGTATTAGCCTTGTAGATTGGGACGAACCTGTGCCAAGGAGGTTGTTATCGGAGAAGTTGGTCGTGCCACTCGCATGAGCACATCTATGCCACTGCTGCACGAGAACTAATTAAACATAAGACCTTAGAAAGGGTTCTACATTCTGCATGACTTAAGGTTCTTTAAATTTTAGATGGGCTGTGGGCCTTTACGTACATTCATATGAAGTACATGACTTAGGGAAAGACCCCCGGTCATCCCCCTTCTCTCCGACCCTTAGTACCCCACTTTAGAACAACGACACTGTGGATGGCCTAAGCAGTCATCGGAGGCTTTTGGTCGTGCTTTACAGGGCTCGACTATCCAGGCATCTGGTATTTGTATTCGGCTCACGCTTTGGCAATTTGCAAGCCATTCTGTTGTGGACTCCGTGCCAGCCAGACAGGCAGAGCAACGTTGTTTCTTGTTTGCCCATTTTCTTCCAGTTTACTAGAGGCACCGGATTTTTACTTGTGTCTACTAACGAAAAGTTGGTCTACAGTCCACACAACACAAGTGAAAAACATCCCAATAATTTCCAGTAGGGGCGGACCCTCCATTTTGGCGAGCTCTAGCATAGCCGCAGATTGAGGCATTATAACATCCTAAAAATATAGGAATAGTGCAATTGCTAAAATATAAAATCTTTTGTCAATTTCCAGTATTGTTTAAAAATTTCTAGCATTTATTCGAGTTTCTTGATTCAGTTTCTTGCTAAAATTTCAAATAATGAAAATCAAATTAGAAAGAAATCTTGAAACTCTTTTGTTAAGTCCAAAATTCAATTTCAAAACTGGAATTTGGAATTTCAAAACTGAGAATGCAAATTTAAATCAAAGTTAATATTAAAATTTCCCCCTCTAATTAATTTTAAAAAGAGATCAAATTTTGAAATCCCCAGAATTTTCTAAAAATTCTCTTGGGCTCGGCCCGTTTTTCCTCCTAGCTCAGCTGGTCTTTTCTTTTTCCCCGGTCTTTGGCCCATCTGGTCCAGCCGACCACCTCCTCCTTCCTCCTCCCTCCCCTGTTCGCCTATGCCCTGCCTACGCCTGGCCCGAGCGCCTGGTCACGCCCTCCACGCTGAGCTACTCGCACATAGTCTTGCTATCCTGGCCCCGCCATGTGCCAGCTCGCTCCACACCAACTGCCTCATGCACCACCCTCTCGTGCGCGTGCGCCGTGTCGAGACAATGTCACCCTCGGTTTCTCTCCTCCCTCTGACGCCCATCACTCGGCTTCAATGACGCGCTGCCTAGCACCATCCCATCCCTGGCGTCATCTCCCTCGCCCTGCTCCAGCATTAATGCCACGTGTAGCCTACCCTAGCCCCGTCGCACGTCGCATCTCGCTGTAACCCAACCACTCCTGCCCCTGGTTTGCCCCTCCATCGCATCACAACCCATTAACATTAATGCCACATTGATGCCTCACTGCAGTAACGTCGCCTAGCTCCGCCCCTCCCCTAGCTTCTCCCCTCCGCTAGCCCTGTCGCGCAATCAATGCCGCTACCCAATGTTACTCCTCAGCCACCGAGCGCGCGTCTTCAATTCACCCAATGGCAACCTCCCCTTCCTCGCCTATAAGAAGCCTTGATGCCACCTCTTCTTGTTCCCACAACCTCTCCCCTTCCCCATAAGCCGGGCGCGGCCAAGCCACCTCTGTGCCCGCACCAGTCGGTCCGCGCCTCCACACCATCCCACCTCTCCAGCAAAGCCCCCCAATCCGACCGCGTCACGGCGTGCTCCCAAAAGTCTTCTATCTCCTCCCTTGATTAGTTGGAGTCCCATGACCCGAGCTCAATGGAGCGCCGCCTCACCCCCAAGTCCAGCCGTCGCTCCTCTTTCCGACACTGCTTCCTTCTTGGTTGATGTCTCCCCAATTCCTCTCCGCGGGAGCACCCTCGCGCCGCCCTGAAGCTCCCTCAACCGTCGGCCAAGTCCCTCGTTGGCCCCAACTCACCGGCACCATGAGGCATACCATGCTATTAAAGGAATACACGTAGGCTACGGAAGCAGAAAACAAAACTTTTCTACCGCGCACCCAAGAACATCATGCTAAGGAAGGATCATGGATCGTTACCACTTAGACGCGCAGCGCAGCGGAAGAAGAATTGGAAACTGATCCAATCACGCGCGTCGAGGTAGTAGTGGAAGTAGCCGATCGTCCCGAACAGATCGTCTCCTCCACGCACGCCGATCAGCACTGCAACGAGCAGCGCCTCCACCGGTATCCACACGTCCGGGCTGGGCGCCGATCGCGAGTGTACTAGCACTCGTGAGCAGCTAGGGTTTGGCTCGGGAGGTGGCGGCTAGGGTTTTGCTAGATGTTAACAGGGACGAATCCCCTCCGCCCCTCGCCTCCATATATATATAGACCTCCTCACGTGGGCCTCGTGGACCGAGACCCAATAGGAGTCTATTCGGATCTCTATCCGAATTGAGCCCATATCCGAATCATATTCGAATTAGTGTTCCAACCCGTTAAGCGTGCGACCCTGTAGGTTCACGTATACTTGGTCGTGACCCGGAAACGCCTTTCCGGTTACCATGTTAATAGCAGCCTCTAGTAAGACATATTAACCCCAAAGTATATGTAAAGATCATATCGGCTGAACCTGTAATGTTCTCTCATATACGAATCCCTTTGCCTCACGATATAGATTGAGCTCAAGGCGAAACCTGTGTCATCCTCTTAATAGCTCAATCACTCTCTCGATTCCGTGATGGATTATAAATTCGTGATTGACTCCTCAATCACCTTGGCGTGGCCATGCACTTTCATAATCCATTACATCGAGGGGCCCAGAGATATCTCTCCCATAAGGAGGGGCAAATTCTATCTTGATCATTCACATCCCACTACATGTTTCATGGCAAACCCAAGACTACTTTTATGACTACCCGATTCTGAAGTAGTGTTTAGTAGTCCCAAAATAAGCTACTACTCATGTTGGGAACCATGATGATCTCAAGTCTAAGGACTCTACATAAACACTACTTGAGACCAACTGATGACACATGGAATCTCTGCAGTGTCTCATGGCAGGTCTATCCAACATATGTTCACTAACACATGTCCATATTATTGATTTGGTATCACCATACCATGATCCATGAGACATGATCATCAATCAATACATATGCTGATCTTTGTCTTTGAATCATATTTGTTCCTCATATGATATACGATCAGGGATCATTTAGAAATAGCAACATCTTAGTATTTAAGAGTCTCATGAATAAGTCACATACTCATTGATCAATAATGATGATGTCTATTCCAAGGAACAAAGTAATGTATCATAAACATAGTATGTGATATATACAACATCTCCATGTTGCCTCTAGGGCATATCACTAACAGCTATCCTTGGTCCACATCGACAGCATGCCATGGCATCTCCCCGACTATGCCAACAGCACCAGTACATTGACTTGGCTTCCCTCCATCTCATGCTCATGCCCTCTTCCCCTCCCCTTCCTCCAGCCGCCGCCACCCCCATAGCCTCCCATGCTCAGCCGCTCCCCAATACCACCGGCCATCTTCGGCTCTACCTCGAGTTATGCTCTCGCCTTCCATAGCCTCAACACCCTCCAGGGGACCCATTTTCGCTGTTGCCCTCACCTCCCCGGCCACCCCTCACCGCTAGCATGGCCGCTTGCCTATGCCGCTCATGCTCCAGCCCGAAACAGTGGACCCCCTTGTTTCTCTCTTTCTCTCTCTTCCTTTGACATATGGGCCCAGCAAAATATTTGGTAACTCGTGTTTACACCATAAAAGTTTTACTAAATTTTTTGAAATTTACTATAGATGATTTCTGGAATAGAGACATTACTTCATGCAAATTATTAGATCTAGGTATATAAGTGGAACCAACAAACTTTTATAAAATTTTTTTGAAAAGGTTCGGTATTTGAAATTTATAATTCGCGTTCACACTATAAAAGTTTCACAAAATTATCTAAAATTTACCATAGATGATTTAGAGTATAGAGACACTACTTTGTATAAATTGTTAGGCCTAGACACAAAGGTGGGATCAGTAGGCTTTTATAGGAAACTTTTGAAAAAGTTTGGTATTTAAAATTTATAATTCGTGTTCACACCATAAAAATTTTACGAAAATTCCTAAAATTTATTACAGATAACTTGGGTATAGAGACGCTACTTTGTGCAAATTATTAGGTCTAGGCACATATGTGGAAATAACAGGCTTTTATAGAAATTTTTTGAAAAGTTTTAGTATTTAAAATTTTTAACTCGTGTTCACACTATAAATGTTTTACAAAATTGGATGAAATTTACTATAAATGATTTAGAGTATAGAGACGTTAGTTTGTGCAAATTGTTAGGTTTAGACACATAGGTGGGACCAACAAATTTTTATAGGAAATATTTGAAAAAATTCAGTATTTAAAATTTATAACTCATATTCACACTATAAAAGTTTCACGAAAATTTCTAAAAATTACTACAGATGATTGCGAGCATAAAGATACTATTTTGTGCAAATTATTAGGATTAGATGCTCAGATGGGGCCTATGGTGGAACCAATCTATGGATGAGCCAAATTGCAATACCATATAGGTTGAATTCGTTCTCAATCTAGTTTCAACCCTAATTTTAGAATACATTCTAACCCTGCCCAATCCTTGTATAAGGCAACCCAATGCGACCCAACCTATTCATTCTTTCAACCTATATCCACCCAATCAAAGCCAACCCATTTAACCCATTTGAACCTAACCTATTAGTATCCCTAATTTGATAGGGGGCTTTTTTTTAAAAGATATTTTGGTAAACCTAAACAAATCTAAAAAAACCTGAACGAATTCTCATGTAATGTGAAAGTGAGAGAGAAGAATATCGAAGGGGGATCGTGTGTGTCGCTGCAGGAGTTTCGTAGCAACTAGCAACCGCTGTGCGTTGACCTCGTCGATCGGATTAACTAATTTCATAATCAGTGATAGTACTCCACTAGCATGCGCTGAATTGACCGTTCGTCGATTGTCTTGTACCTCGAGCTTCATGATTCGTGTTGTCCACAGGCAAACAGTATTATGACCTCAGCTGTTCAGCCTATATGCGCGTGAACAATAGCTGCTTAGATCAGCAACCTATAATTAATCGTTCCTTCGTCTATGGTCGCTATTCAACCTTCAAAGATTGCGTCCGTCCTGATCTTCAGTCTTCATATACAGGGGTATTTACAATAACGTTGATTTATAATTTTTTTTCTATAATTAGTTTATTTTTTACTGTAATTGAGTTGTCTTATTTAATATAATTAAATTTAAAAATAAAAAAATATATTAGCTCATCACGAACAATACAAAGAAATACGAAAAAAAGAAAAAGCAAAAAAATCTAAAAATTAAAAAACCAAAAAAAATAAAATTAATAAATAGTAAAAAAACAGAAATCAGAAACTAAATTGAGCGGATATTGCTGGGATGCAGCTTTCACAACGTGAAAGATCCAAACTGGGCTCGAAGCTCACATGCACGCATGCTATGTAGAACCTAAGATATTGCTTCCTAATCGTGATAGATCCAGATTTAGTACATGCACAACTAATAAGAAATGCCATTATCTAGTACGAATGTGTGTGCATAACAAGTTAGTTGCAAGTGTTTAAGATAAAAAAAAAACTCATCGGTAGGGCCTTCATTTCGGATTCGGAAGCTCACTCGACCAAACCTGCTGAAGGGTCACACTTCAGAGCTGTGTACTTACGCAACACTTTATTGTATCCCATGTGATCCCTAAAACTGAATGATCATGTTCATGGCCCTATTTTGTTATCTCACTGCTACAATATGCAAACCTCCCTAGGGTTTAAAATGTTCCCTAATCCTGAGGACATTAAGTAGATCCATAGCGTGGAAATTGCTAACAACAGGGAAACTGAGAAAGCCCATGTGTCATGAAAAATTCCGAACCTACAAAAATTCAACTATTAAACGTCACTTACATTAGGAGAAAGAAAATGACAATATTTAGTGAATAGTATATTTTAGCTTTATCTTTTTTCCTTTTTTATTTTCTGATTTCCTATTCAGCACAATTTGTTCTTTTTTGCTTCTCAACGTCTAGATTGAATTTACATTTGAAATTTTGTGGTGTGATAGATTGATTTCGTTTCAATGCTGTCGAATTTTTTCAGAATTTTTCATAACTATTTGGATCATATTTTGAAGAGAGGGAGTATACCTAAAGGTTGTGAAGTACAGGGTATGTTACCACAAAGCAAAATTTTTCGGGGCATCTATCTAACGAAGATTCATCCATAACTACGATCAAACACACTCTTGTATGCATCCCCCTCCCGACCTTATCCATTCCTACACTAAATCACATTCTCCCTCTCAAGCCACAATAGCAACACCATCACCTAAGCAAACTCTGGCGACCGCCCCGGCCCCCCGCCCCACTGCATCTCCGGCAAACACCCACACTGCTTCCTCTCCGGTGAGCTCCACCCTAGCCCCACTTCTCTTCATCTTCCACTCTGACGCCTCTCTTGCTCCGCCTCCACCACCTTCTTCCTATCTGGCGACCTTTATGAGTCTCCACCACCGCCCCTGTTGGCCACCACCCGCACCCGCCAGTGCCCTCGTTGCATTGCCCCACTGCCACCTCTCCCCTACCCGCACTTCCCTACCCCGCCCAACCTAACTCATCTTGCCCGTTGCCATGCCGTTCGACTCCACTGCCCACTATCTTCCCCTGATCCTACGGCTAGCGTCGGCCTCATCGCCCTTGTTGTACTATCGCCCACAACCAAGCCGCCACCTGCCCCCCTTAGCTTCCTCTAAACCCCGAGTCCCCGGTGAACCCTAACACTAATGCCGGTCAGCTGTGGCTGGAGATCTCGTCGCCGTCATCACTCGTCGTCGTTGGAGAAGGTAGGTGAACTCAAACCCTAACCCTAAATTAATTTGTCTTTCGTTGTCTGAATTTGTAAACTTTCTCAAATTACGAAGTCTCCAATCTATAACTATGGAACTCATATTCGAGACATAGCAATTGCCAAATTTTTTGATACTACTGCTCTCTCCGATCACAAAAGAATATCGCTTTGGATATTGACATTGTCCACAAAACGCAATTTTGACTACTAATATACTATTATAATAAATTTACAAAACCTAAAAAACTATAATATTATGAAAGTTCTTTTCGATATAAATCTATAAGTACCATTTTCTGGTGTTCAATCTACATATTGAGGAAGATATTGAGAGCCAAATTTTAAAAAGTTAACTGCAATACCCAAAATAATATTCTTTTGTGACTAGAGCTGGAGCTTGGAGGGAGTACCATGCATGAACATCTCTATATTCAACTCGTGGCATGAATCCCATAAAATCCAAACACGTGCTTACTCTAGTACCATGGAAATGCTTCATTATATGGATGGTAGTAAAGATTTAAGACTGAAATCAATGTAATATATTGAAAGTTTAACATAATGAAGAACTATGTGATAAAGTCCTATTTAATGTTGTAATAAACCATTACAATGTTTGTAGAGTGATCATTTAATTTTATAAAGATCGCTCTTTAAAAGGATTAGTTTTTTGGTAGAAATCGAGGATTTTGGGATTTGAGTCATGGATTGAGTTGGGGTGACCTGAGTCATTGCATTAAGGTTGCACAATGCATATTTCAGCTAACGTAGGTCAGATTGTGAAGAACTTATACCCGAAAAATATTTCTTTGTCTTTAGATGTGGAGGCTCGCTTGGAGTTAACCGTGATTAATGGCGAGGATCAGGGTTAGGCTCATAGAGGAGTTGAGGCCCAGAACGATCGAGGATGCCGAGTGAGATGGTGAACTCAAACATGATACGAGAAAGACGAAAAATGTTAAAGGCGAATTCAAACGACGGGATTGCACCATGAGGCTTGGAAGGTCTAAGTGAGTCGTGGTTCGGTGGAACCAGGATAGGAGATACTTGGCGATGCATGGCAAGCTAGTGGTGTACGTACCGTGGAGATTGTTTGCAATGGATGGTGATGATCGGATCAACGAGGGGTATTTTGGTAGTTTGGCCAAAATATCGAAAACCATCTTAGATCAAAACCGCGGCATGTGGGCGATGCGTTGGAGAGCGGTTTAGGTCAAGGTGGAGCTGATTTGATTGAGATGGGTTAAGGCAAAAGACTTAATAGATTCGGGCTTATGCGCTTTGAAAAGCGTGCATAAGTGATGTGTGAGTTAAAACCCGTGTGCGTGAGGTTAATAGGTTTTTCCATTATACTAAGTAGATAGTATTCACTAAGAGATGGATGGAACTAACTAGCCCATCTATAGAAGAGAGTTGAGATGAAGACATGTGGTTAACCATCCAACCCACCTCTCTTGTGCTTTGATGTTTTAGAGTTAGGATTTTGAGTATATGGTGTGCTCTCTGTCCTCAAGGTGGAGTGACTGTAAAATCTATCTCTTCAAGTAGAAATACATCAATCTTTGATGATCACTTTGTTTACTTCGTGTTTTGATTGATTTGTTCTTGTTTTAGTTGGTTTTGATCTCTTCTCTTCCCTCTTCTTTATCTTACTGTGCCAAGGACGTGATAGAGATGGAGATAATTTTTGAAAAACAATCTCCTATCATCTAGCTACTTTGATAGTAAGTTTATGAAGCAATCTGTTTTTACTTGATTTTAGCCTCTTCGAGTAATTTCTTGTTTCAAGGTTTTGGATAAATTCTTCGGTGCTCTAGCTTGTTATGACATGTGAAAATATATTTAGAGCTATCTCGGCCATTATCTACCTATGAGCAAGTTGTATTTACCGTTTCGGGTTTTGGCTCAGTTTTGGTGCAACCTTCCAACAAACTAAAAAAATCTCATCTTTGGCTATGATTTACATAATCATTTTTTAAAATAGGTTCATAATAATCTAGAGAAGATCTATGTAAAATTTCATATCATTTGGATCTACGGATTAAAAGTTCTCTCAATTTTTAGATTTAAAATCGGGCTAAAAATACTATTCATCGCCTTGATTTTACTGTAGCAGCGGTCAGACAGCTATTTAGAGGCCAGTTAGACTGCCGGAAAGGGTTAGGTTCCAAGTTTTGTTGATTTGTGTTAGTTGGTTTGATTTTTGTTGGAGATTCTGTGTTCTACACCTCTGTAGTTGTCTGAGTACAGAATCTTGAATATTTAGGGGGGAATCAGAGTTGGCATTATTCTCCCCCTCTATTTCCATATTCGATCTTTCAGATAATTCCCTAATAAAGGAGATGCCATGTCATCTCAAGAAAGAAAAAAGGCGTATGTATACCTAACTGTTCAAGTAGTGGTCGTGTTGCTGACGATCGAACATACACAAAGTATAAATAGACAAAAGATATAGTCCCGATAGTCTCTCAATTTTATTACGCTTTGTCCGTAGATGATAAACATGTATACAATGTAGAGCCCCTCCTCTTTGCATAGTAGAGAGCCTTTCTTTCTAACATCTCAAGTCAAGGGACTAATAATTTATTACAACTCTTCGCTTAGATTAGTGTGCACGTACCATAATATCATAGCGCTAACAACTGCACCAAACCACACGCAGAAAAAATGATACCAGAATTTAGTAACTAGTACTCAATATCACGTTATCTACACCATCCAACCAAATTTAGCACCTAGTTAATCCAATACATATATGCCCACAAAAAAAATCCATACATATACGAATTAGTACGTATACCAGTGGTCTTCTCAGAAAACATGCATGAAATTTTTTGCATCATTTGCCCAAGTCAACATGAGGTTGTCTAGACAGAATTTGCCACATGGAGAGCTGCCACAGATTCCTCAGACACAGTTGCCTGGAAGGTCCATGTCCGAACTAAGCTGTTGACCGCAGATGTCAAAAGTTGCCAAATCACCCTGGATGGCGATATTTTTATAGGATTGCTAAACAATAGTTCAGTATTTGTTTTTAGTTCGAAACGCTTAGTTTTTTTTCTATATATACAACCTATCTAAAAAATATAAGTGTTTTGAACCATAAAAAACATTTAGATTTTTTTCCATATATACAACCCCTCTGAAAAATTATGAGTGCTTCGAACCATAAAAAATACTTAAATTCTTCTAGACATGTCTAAAAAATTAGAGTGCTTCGAATCACAGAAAATACTTAAGTGCCTTAGACACCGCCATATTTTATCCGTTTGTGTGGACAAAGGGTTGGAGATAAAACCCAAAAGATAGCATTTAGCCAATCAACCTTGTGTTACGCGGATCGATTCTTGCAGTGTTTCCAAACGACGCCATCGATCCCGCGTTGAATCCATAACCGGCAAACTCACGTTGTTGATTTGTCTACGTCGTGACACGTTTTCAAAGTACTGATAAAATATTTGTCTACGGCGATATCTTTTTACCCGGAAGTACTGATAAAATAGCTTTTTTTTTTTCCATGGAGTGCTTCCGTGCTCTGCCGAAATGAAATAGCCGGATCCTAAGGAAGCTCTTTTTCTAGGTAGCACTGGTGAGTTATGTATGCACGAAGGAATTAACCGAGCGCTGCTCACTTGGTAGCAGACGTCGTCCGCCCACATAGATTTGAAATCAGGTGCCTTCTTTTAAGTGAATGTCAGAGCTGCTGACGAATTTGTTTTAAAAAATTTCTCTACACAAATCTATAATTTTTTTTTGGTGATTATAAACAAGACATGCAAGCGCAAACACCACTATGCACACACACCATACTTCAAGGCACTCTCTTAGCATACGCCTAAATGACACAGACGGAGATAAATCCGTGATCTGGACAATAGGCGTCAAAATCTAAACTCTTTCCACGGACAATAGCTCTGACATGGCACAGGCGTCGAAACCGAACCAAAACCCGAAACGTTTCCAAAAAAGAACTGGCACAGCCGGCGCAAGCTCGCATGTCAATCAATTTTTCGTTTAGACGGACAAGGTCGCGTATCAGCCAAACAGGAACCCACTGATTGGCATTTAAGCCGAGCACACAGAAAGATACACGAAGCCCCCGGTGGCTTGCTTGATTTGGACAACAGGAAAATCGAGCTGCCAATAACGCTCTGCATCCAAAAACGACCACCAAAATAAGTTTGAACGCTTCTTCCATCGCGTAGCTGTCGTCATTATTAAGGAAAAGGTTGTCTAGCCGCTGTTTTGTTTTCTAATCATGAAGTTTTTGGCATTTTAATTTCCCATCGGTTTCAGCTTCATCTTTTAACCTTTGTCTTCTAGTTCGCATTACTTAATTTCGTTTTTTCTAGCTTTTTAGTTTTTAGAGCTTTTTTACCTTTTCTTTTTTCATGTTTCTTTATATTATCTATAATGAAATAACTTTTTTATTTTTTAAATTTAATTAAATTAAAAAACTATAAGTTGTTATAATATAAAATAAGATAATTATAGTAAAAAAATTAAAAATCATAAACAAACCATCTAAGCACAGCCAAGTAATAAAATGGTGCCTCTAAGAACGAACCTTCCGTGTCAATGTGTCAGCCGTATCTATATCGATACAATTGGTCCCCCTAGCTGAATTTTCTCTTCTGTCAGCGCGTCACATCATCACAATTTATCTTCGCCATTGGATTGAATAACTGTAAAAGTATGGTTATACCTATTCTAAGGTCCTGATCATTTCAGTTTTTTAGTTTTAACTTTTAATTTCAATTTTTTTTTACTATTTACTACACTGTCCACTAACTCAGTTATAATAAAATTTCAGTCAGTTACAGTAAAATTTCAGCCAAAAGCCATCGCTAAAACAATCACCACCTAAAACAATATCTATTTTAGAACGGAAGTACCATCTCTAACCACGAATACGTGCCGTTTTGGATGCCTGCAGTTCAACTTTTGAAACGTGTCGTTTTGGATGCCTGCAGTTCAACTTTTGAAAATTTGATTATCATTATCTTCTTAAATATTTAAATTAGATGCACAAAAATTATATATATATATATATATTTGTCTCGAGAAGTACTTTTATAATATTATAAATTTATTAGATTTTCTAAATATATTATAATATAAATTAGTGATTAAAATTAAGTTTAAGAAATTATATTAATGTCTAAAACAATATGTATTCGTGAATAGAAGAGGTACTATATACCAAAGGACCAAAATAGAATATGAACTGAAGGTCCAGTGGCTAAAATAACCTATCCAAGAGCCTCTTTAAACTGAAAATCGAGAACAATACTTATTCAACTCAGAGAAGTATATGCAGTGTGTCCCACAAGTACAAGAAACAGTCCATCGATCTAAAAACATGAAAGGTATGCAGCCCGGCTCTCACCAACCACGCCAAACTATATACTGCAACGTGCTCTGTCTCCCTCTCACCGTTCCCTCCCTCTCTTACCTAAAGCTCCAGCTTCTCCTCCTCTGCCTCGGAATGCGCGATGCGAAGCCCTTGCAGCGGCGGCGGGACGCGCGTGTTGTCCTCCTCCCCGCGCTGCTGCTGGTTCTCGCTCTCCTCGCTGGCGTCGCCGTCGGACAGCAGGGCCCGTTGCGGCCGCTCCCGCCGGAGGTGCGGAACGTGCAGGCGCAGCTCGACGACTTGACCAACGACGTCGCCAGAACCATCTCCGACCGCTTCAGCTTCTGCGTCGCCGACCCGTAAGTTGGTTTCGTTCCCCCCCTCCGAGTCCGAGCTTTCTCGTTCTTGGCCAACGGCGCCATCGGTGAAAGAAAGGCCGGAGGCTCTGCTATGCCGATGGTACCGTCGGGTTTGCTCTGTTCTTTTTTCCTTCCAGAAAATTTGCTGATGATTTGGGTTGTTTTTGGTGTTCAGGGTGGAGGATTGGAACGAGGCTTTCAATTACACCTCCAACCTCGGCTTCGTGCAGCAGTGCCTCACCGAGACCAGAGGTAAATGCATTTGATTTCGTGTCCTCTTGTTGCTTGATTGATTGATTCATGCTGTTCTTGTGCTTGTTATTTCTTCTTTGATCTGGGTTTAGTTGATTTGTACCCTTTAGATTATTTGCTTCCTCTTCTTCTTCTTTTGAGGGAAAGATTATTTGCTTCTTCTTTATTTGTTTATTCTGAATTGAAGAATCTTGTTGGTTAAGGACTGTTGAATAGATTAGTAGTAGTTGGTGACGGCAAACTATACTTACTAATCTTTGGAATGGAATGTGTCCAAATGCTCCAGTCCAATGCACTCTGCTAACTTGACTTTGTTTTATTATTTGTTCTGGACGCAGATCTCCTGTTTTTATCTATTTCCTACTTCTAGATAATGGCACTTCAGATTATTATATGAGAATTCGTTGGTAGGATGATCATGCTTGAAATTCTCAGCTATGGTTTTCTATTCGGAGATAATTCACAATGCAAAACTGAAAAGTTTTACTCTATTATGTTTTTTACCTGTTCTGTAAGCATCTTCACTTTCTAATTTTCATCTCTTAGAAAATTCATATTTGTGTCCTGGAAGCAACGGTTGATTGAGATGCTGTTCTTTTGAATTGTTCTCCTGCTCATTTTCTCAACATTGGTTAGGACTTAGGATAAGGCGAAACGGTCAGACATACATCATAGACTTTGTATCATGCACTCCTAACAAGTGGAGTTTGCAAGCTCATAGTAACCATTTATTCCATTATTCAAATAACCAAAAATAAAAATTATTTGTTAATGGTATCTGAATATGACTTTAACACCATGGAGTTTGACATGCTCAACTCTAACTAATGCTATCTGGTCATTTGTATAATCTTCAGGAGTTAGACCCTTTGACTCATTCCCATATACGATAAATATGCCCTTATTATTTTTTACATGTCACATTAATCCAATTCAATACTTAGGTTCATTTCTGCAGCAGCTACAAGCTTCAAATTGGCAACTCCCTTGACTGCGAGAAAACCATTGCTATGATCATGTCATGTTGTTTTTAGGTCTAGAGTCACATCCTTCATTTTCACATTGTATCATACAAAAGTGCCTAGCTTCAGATTGTAAATGAGGCTTCTAATGTGCACAAGATGATTCATTCAGATGATCTGGCGGGCCGTCTGTGCACACCGGATGAAGCGAAATTCTACTTCTCAAGCCTGTACGACAGGAAAGGCGAGAAAAATCTCTACCTGAAGACGAACATAAACTGCAACCGGTCCTCTTGGGTGCAGGGGTGTGAGCCTGGATGGGCTTGCTCTGTAGGTTCAGCCCCTGTCCCCGGCAACAGAGATAACTACAATATTCCACTGAGAACTAGCAATTGCCAAGAGTGTTGTGAGGGCTTCTTCTGTCCCCGTGGTCTTACTTGCATGCTGCGTGAGTTATTTCAACAATTCCCACAGAACTGTCCTCATTGTCAAATAATTTGTGCTGGGAAACCAGATATAACCTTCTGAAATGACTTGATTTTGTGTTTCATTTTACTGTAGCTTGTCCATTGGGCTCATACTGTCCCCGTGCCAAAGTGAACGAAACCACTGGTCTCTGTGATCCGTAAGATGTTTTCTGATATAGTTGTTTTGCATTTGGTTTCTTGATAAACACATGCAGAATGCCAGTAGCTAAATTTCTGTACTTTAATCAGATACAAGTATCAGATAACTCCAAACTCAACCAACGGTTGTGGTGGTGCTGACATGTGGGCTGATTTCGGGAGCACTGAAGAGATGTTCTGTCCGGCGGGTTACTACTGTCCAACCACAACTTCAAAAGTTTCTTGTAGCAGCGGGTACTGATTTAATCTTAGGCCGTCTCTATCTTACATCACAAATTATATGATTCTTTAGGAGCTAGTTTGATTTAGACATTTGGTGATTGTTGCTTCATGTTTGTTTATTCTGCAGGCACTTTTGCAAATTGGGTTCCACCACTGAAAAGAGTAAGCGTCATCAGAATAACTTTTAATCATGCAGTGTTATTAGTTATCCTTCAGTAAGCTGAATTTAGATTAAATCCTCAGAATGCATGATAAAGGGATTCTGTGGGGAAAAAGCAGAGAATCAAAACCTCGTCATTTTTGGCGCTAGCTTAGTGGTAACTCCTACTATCCAAATTTATCATTTCACTGGCTTGCTAGCTTACCTCCTTTCTGTAACATTTTATACATATTTTAAGAGTAATTTGCTCATTGCAAGCCTCCGATCCAATGAACCTAGTGGATTGCAGACGTGCAGTTCACCAAGCACTGTGCTAGCAAAGCAAGGTGCCTTTGCATCTATGAGTACAGAATTCAGGTTTGACATTTGATGCAGGGTGCATTGGGTGTGTTGCTTCTGATCATATACAACTGCTCAGGCCAGTTCCTAACTATCCGTGAACGGAGGAAAGCGAGATCAAGGGAGAACGCCATTGAGCTGGCTCGGCAGCAGCTCAAAGCACACGAGGGATGGAAGGCGGCGAGACAGCTCGCAAGGAGGCATGTAAACGGCACCTTCTCACGCAGGAGGTCCTTTCGTCAGCAGCCAGACCCGGAGAATTCCAGCCGTAGGGTGCAGGAGGCGCCACTGATGGGTCCGGTCAAGGCTCAGGAACTGTCAGACTCTCCCGTGTTTGCAGCTGAGAGCAGAAGCGAGCTATCTGAAGTCATGCCTTCGGTTGTCGTGGACGTAAGCGATGATGGAGAAATTGTAGCTGCCAAGGACAAACCCGCACCAAAAGGCAAGCACAGGTCAACCCACACTCAGATATTCAAGTATGCGTATGGTGAGATCGAGAAGGAGAAGGTCAGGCAGCAAGAGAACAACAACCTGACCTTCAGCGGAGTGGTTGCCATGGTAAAGGAGCAGCAGAAGGAGATAACTAGGCCTTTGCTCGAGGTTGAGTTCAAGGACCTGACCCTGACACTTGGAGACAGGAAGCTGTTAAGGTCAATCACAGGCGAACTACGGCCTGGCCGTGTCACCGCCGTCATGGGCCCTTCAGGGGCCGGCAAGACCACATTCCTCAACGCTGTTGCCGGCAAGGTAACTGGTTATAAGATGACCGGTTCAGTCCTTGTTAACGGGAAGCATGGCAATATCCGTTCTTACAAGAGGATCATTGGCTTTGTGCCTCAAGATGACGTTGTTCATGGGAACCTAACAGTGGAGGAGAACCTTTGGTTCAGTGCAAAGTGCAGGTAATGATTTCATACCATGTACACTTTCAGCGATTAGCTCATCAGTTACTGAACTTTCTATTGGAAACTTTCAGGCTCTCCGCGAGAATGCCGCATCGTGACAAGGTGCTGATTGTGGAGAGGGTAATAGATTCCCTGGACCTTCAGGGAGTCAGAAATTCGCTGGTCGGGACGGTGGAGAAGCGTGGGATCTCTGGCGGGCAGAGGAAGCGTGTCAATGTGGGGATTGAGATGGTGATGGAGCCATCCCTTCTAATCCTGGATGAACCAACCTCCGGCCTGGACAGCTCCTCGTCACAACTGCTCCTCAGAGCTCTTCGACACGAAGCGCTTGAAGGGGTGAACATTTGCGCCGTTGTTCACCAACCAAGGTTGCTCCCAAATCAGTCATATTTTCTGGAGATAATACTGGCTTTCTGAAAGATTTCTTATATTTTCTTGCTTTTGTTCTTCAGCTACACATTGTACAACATGTTTGATGATTTGATACTCCTAGCAAAAGGAGGCCTGATTGTTTACAATGGTCCGGTCAAGACCATAGAGGAGTACTTCACAACTCTCGGAATCCATGTCCCTGACCGCGTGAACCCGCCGGACCACTACATCGACATTCTGGAGGGCATTGTGAAGCCTGAGTCGGCTATCAACGTGAAGCATCTGCCCATGCACTGGATGCTGTACAATGGCTACGAAGTGCCAGACGACATGAAAGATGATCTCAAGGCAATGGGTGAACAAAGCCCACATGTCGGACCCAGCCCTTCGATGTCTGGATCAACCCCTCATTGTGTCCCCCATGTCAGGAACGCGTTTGCAGAAGAGCGAAACCGTCTCGAGCACCATCTGTCCAAACCAAAGGATCTGTCCAGCAGAAGAACACCAGGGATCCTTAGACAGTACAAGTATTACCTAGGAAGGTAGGCTCAACTCAACATTTACAATCTTCTTAAAATTCTGAACGGCTATCTGACCGGTTCTCTACTGTGTATACTCCATTGCAGGGTCACAAAACAGCGGTTGCGTGAGGCTAGGTTGCTTGCGGTTGATTTTCTGATACTTGGGCTTGCTGGGATCTGCCTGGGGACAATTGCGAAGCTCAGTGATCCGACATTCGGGATGCCTGGCTACATTTACACCATAATTGCAGTTTGTAAGTATAAATATTCAGACTCCACTGTCCTTGCACTACGACACATGATAAATTCGCTGACATAAGTTACTATCATGCAGCTCTCCTGTGCAAGATCGCAGCATTGAGGTCGTTTTCGCTTGAACGATTGCAGTACTGGAGGGAGAGAGAATCAGGGATGAGCTCGTTGGCATACTTCCTTGCGAGGGACACAATTGATCATTTCAGCACGGCTGTGAAACCGATCATTTACCTCTCCATGTTCTACTACTTCAACAGCCCGAGATCATCAATTGGTGACAACTACATAGTGCTTCTCGCGCTTGTGTACTGTGTGACCGGGATAGGATACACCTTCGCCATCTGCTTCAGTCCTGGTGCTGCGCAGCTGGTATGTATCATGCTGATTAGTGGTCTACTGCAGCTTCTCTACGATTGGTTACATATGTAGTCTCTAACCCTGAATTTTATTTTTTGGCAGTGTTCCGCACTGATACCAGTTGTTCTGACCTTGCTATCCACTCAAAAGAATACCCCGATGTTTCTGAAGAGAATGTGTTATTCAAATTGGGCACTCCAGGGCTTCATAATTGTAAACGCCAAGAAGTTAGTGCTTGCAAATCACTCTTTCTTGTTAAATACAGAGCTTTCACTTTATAAAAATTGCTATTGTAAATTTATACAGAGCTTAACAAATGTGTTTTTTGGTTTTCTTACAGGTATCCTGGAGTTTGGTTGATAACTCGCTGCGGCTTGTTGTTCAGGAGTGGATTCGATATTCACAACTACATGCTTTGCATTTTGGTTCTGTTTATGTATGGTCTGTTCTTCAGGATCGTCGCATTTGCAGCCATGATTTTACTGAAGAAGAGATGAGCGGAGTCTAATTGCACCATTTTTTTTCCATATTTAATGCCTTTATTCTTTTGTACATTTGTAAATCAGTTTTGATGTTCTCTCAATGAACGAATACTCACTGATATATGCAGACGAGAAAAGGAAATACAAATCAGAAATTTTTGTTGAGTTGTTTTACAGTGCTTGCATATAAGGTACTAGCATCGAGGTATATCCACTCTAAAAACTATCGACAGTTAATTAGTATGAGGTTATATTAGAAATAAGGTTCTTTTAAAAAATGTGGGCAATTTAGTAATTGTTCCATCCCACGTTCTTGTTCCCTGCCGACCGCTGCCGTACGCTGCCTATTTGCCACTTCCCAGTTCCCACCCATGGTCTCCATCTGCAAGTCTCTGATCGACTGCATGCTTTTCTCCCTCGGTTGACCAGTGACCACGAAGGCACACATCCTTATACGACTGTGTTAAAGTACATGGCTCATCTTTCCACGCTCAGTTAGGTTTAATAAGCAGATTCATAGCGGAAATTTTCACGCTTAGTTAGGTTTAATAAGCAGATTCCTAGCGAAAATTTTACAGTAACTAATTTATTTTATACTGAACTGATAGTAGTTTATTTGGTATAATTAAATTTAAAAAAATAAAAAAACCGGTTAGTCTATCGTAGACATTACAAACAAACGAATACGAGAAAAAAAGAAAAAAACAAAATATCTTAAAAAAGCGAAAAAAACTAAAAAAAGATGAAATTTTATGAATAATGAAAAATAAGCTGAAACTAAGAAATTGAAGCTGAAATGAGCGGGGTCAAGCTTTTTGAGTGTACTAGTTAGTGCATGCAATTATCAAAGCTTAAATGTTCTGAGTTCAAGGTATGGCTAACATAGTATTTTTTTTAAAAAAATAATATTGTTATATTTTCTTATCAACTTAAAATTTTAAGATGAACTGAATAGTATGTCAATACGTCATTATCTATTCCTCGTCTCTATCACCGCCACATGTCACCTATGAGTACACGAAAAACTAAGTAGATTGAATTCAAACTACTAGGTCTCAATCCAATTTACCAAATGTATAGTTGGTTTTGTAGCCAGGATTAGCATCTGGTTATCGTAAACCCCATGTGTGAGCTTCAGAAATCCCAATGGAGTCTATGAGTAATTGACACATACACCTCAAGTTGAGAGAAAATCGAATTTGAGTTTGCGTTGAAATATTGCGAAGTTTCGATTTCTGGGTGGCCAGACTAGCCAGACCTAAAGGTAGAAGCCCCCTCCAGTCCAGTGTTGCGTGAGCGTGGCTAAGTTATTTTGTTGCACTGAACCACCATGAGTTTCCTCCATCTAAAAATACCCCTATCTTTCCATCAATATTAACGTAATTACCTTCAATTTTAACTTCGGCTTGGTATACATTTGCAGATATTTGGATGCAAGGAAAAATTTAGATGTGTTTCAAAGTATAATAAACATACCGATTGTAATGCTACTAGGAATGGCAATTTCCTGTGGGGCACGAGCCACGAGGAAAATCGGATAGGGCCCACAAGGAAAATCTGACATGAGCAGGGAAAATTCTCCCCTCCTTGCGGGACAACGGAGATGGATTCCACTATATTAACGGGGCAGGGGTGAATAGGTCATTTTAGAGGTGAAAACGAATTGAGGGAAACCGGCTCAAACTAGGCTCGTCCAAGCTTGATTGGTCATGTGGCTCAGTTCAACTCGGTAAGTGATGAGCAAGAAATCATGCTTGACTCGACTTGCAAGGAGGCTCGAGCCAGCTGTGAGCTGCACTTGTTTTACGGGAATGGGTAATATGCAAAACTGGTTTGACTTTGGCCCCGCTCGTTTCGGCTTTTTTTCGATTTCAACTTCTAGTTTTAGTTTTTTTTACTATTCATTAATTCGTCTTTTTCTAAAATTTTTTAGATTTTTTAGGCTTTTTTGTATTTTTCTTTTTTTCCCGTGTTCCTTTGCATTATCCGTGATGGGCTAACATATTTTTTCTATTTTTATATTTTTTTTAAAATTTAATTATGCTAAAAAAGTCAAATCAGTTATAGTAAAAAAGCCAACTACAGTAAAATTTCAATCAAAAACTAAAAACTATCGCTAAAACGAGCGCCCCTTTGCCTTTGCAACTCTCTTTCCTGCTATTGCTATCATTTTGGTATGACAGGCCGAAAGAAAGAAAAAGAATCAAGGAACCACATTGGTAGCAACAATCAAAATCACAAAACTAATTGGTTGAGCCAACGAGCTTGCAACCTATGTGTTGAACTGTCATACACCAAGTCCAGATTTTCTGCCATATATGCTACTACCATTTTCAGTAAATCGTAAATACTTGAATAAAGCCGATTTGTACATTGAATATAACAGGAATCATCATTTCAAGGCCAAATCGGCTGAGAAATCTATATGTTGTTCCAGAGAGAAATGTAGCTGCCTACCAGCAGCGCAGGATGGAGAACAACCTCAAAAGATATTCACAACTTTGGCTTTTTCAGGTGGAATGGAGCTTGGAAAAAACGAGGATGCTCTACATGTTCCAGATTGAATTCGTCAGATACAAGCTAAGATAATTTGAACATTTGCAGTCAGCAGCATGAAGCCATGAATGGTACGTTGTTCCAAAATTTAAAGGAAATGAGACAAATGATTGCCAATATTCGATACTGACAATAACATTATTTAAATTGCAGAGTGTGAAATACACGGAAAAAGACGGCAAGGTATATCCCTACATGTATCGCGATAAGCAATCGTTACTGAAGATATCCTAGACGGCGTACGGAGAGGAAACGAGCGCTCGGCCGCTCGCACAAAAGCAGTGGCGGCGCTGAACTGGTGCCGTGCTGCGAGCTGAACCGAACTAGGGTTAAGGGAGTTCTATTGAGGGTTGTAGACTTGTAATGATGGGCTCTCTGGGCCACTCCTTGTGCCAACGAGCCGGCTCGGGCTCGGCTTGGAACTGAAGCGAGCTGAAAATATAGCTTGGCTCGGCTTATGTAAGTCGAACTGGTTCAAACCTATTGCAAGCCAAGCTGGCTTGTGGACCTCGAGTTTTTTTTTCAATTCTAGGTCATTCTTCCTCGTGGGCCCCTGGGTAATAATTAAAAGTACTTTAGTTTGCTTATAGATTATATTTTTTTAATACATGAGATGTATTCTTTTCTGATATATTTATACTAAAACTTGAATATATATATTACAATATATATTTTGAAGCTTTAATTACTTATAAATTAATAAATAAAAGTCCTATTATTTATTTTAAAAACTTATTTTACTTATGTTTTATTCCCCTGTGGAGATCCTTGTGGTCCGATGCCTACGGGAGCAGGAGCCCATCTCCCCTCAAGAGGACCCTTCGCCTCCATTGTCATCCCTAAATGCAAAACAATTTCTTAGGAAGGTCTCCCTCGGTTATTTTTATGGAGCATGTTTGTTTTGCAATTTTGTTGAAATTTGTAAGGCCTACATGCATAATTAATGGTATTTTTCTCTGTTTTGTTCTTATTTTTTTATTATCTTTTTTAAATATTTATACATAACTACTCACACAAACTATTCTCTCACATCTTTTCAAGGCACTTTCAAGGTTGTCAAGCCGGTACAAGGACAAGGCGGCCTGGTGGTACGGCTCTAGCACACTAAAGGGTAGAAGTACCAAGTCTAGCACACTAAAAGGTAGAGGTACCAAGACAAAAAAAAGTAGGCAATGGTGCTAGAAGCCCAGAACTTCCTCCTGTACCAACCCAAGGAAAAAAAAATCATGGACCCACTTACAATATAAACAAGAAGAGAGCACTTGTGTGGGGTGACTGGTGAGAGTAAAGTTGTGATATCTACCGCATATCAATTTGGGGGGACTTCGCGGCCTCCGAGCGCGTCCACGTCGGCCTCCTGCTCCCTTGCCACGACGCGTGCGCGCGCCGTACGAGCGATCGCACGAGCGCTCCCCTCGACCCGATAGCAAGGCGCGGTTTCCTCTCTTCGTGTTCGCGCGTTCGTCCGATGTCCCAGCGCCAACATCCGGCCGTTCGCTCCGCGCCTGGCGCCCGCGTCGTCTTCGCGCGAGGCGAAGCTTTGCGTACCTTTCCTCGTGGGGCAACCCCCTTTTCCGCATTGCATCCAACCCACTCTCGGCTCCCCCTCCCCCCCGTTGTCGCCTCACCAGCTGGCCCCCCCGTAGCTCCCTCCACCACCTGCCTCAGCGCCGCTCCCTCCCCTTTAGATCCGGCGCCAGCCGAAGTCCCCGTTCCAACCTCGGCTTCCCTCCCCCCCCCCCGCCGCCGCCTCACCGACTGGCCCCTCCGCAGCTTCCTCCACCGCCCTCCCCTTTAGATCCGCCATCCCTCCACTCTCGGCCCCTCCCCCCGCTACCGCTCACCGGTTGGTCCTTCCGTGCTTCCCTCCACCACCTCCCTCAGCGCCGCTCCCTCCCCTTTAGATCCGGTGCAGGCCGAAGTCGCCACTCCGAGGAAGATCTCATCCGGTCATGTGGGCTGCCGACCCCACGCGGTAGATGGTGAGCGCAACTGATCTCCTCCTTCCGCCGCTCTGTTGCCCCGATTATTACTAGATTCGCATGCTGCTTATATGAAGCCGCCTACGTTTCTTAGATTCTTTCCCCTCTCCAATTTTTGTGGAGGCTCGTGGATTCACCGGTATTCATTGCCTGATTTTCTCTTTCCGCTGCTAGGAAATTTCTCGCTGCTGCTGCTATGTGTACGCGTGCAGGATCTTTACTTTTCGGTTTGCGTTTACTGGCTGCGTAGGGGTCTGTTTATACTCCTAATCCGTGCGATTGTGGGTGAATTGTTGGTGCCCCAGCGGTCGAATCTGAATGAGATGAACAAAATTGTTGACCTTTTCTTCATTTTTTATACATTTGTTAACTGAATCCTTTACCTTAAATGTCATATTATTCTTTCATGTAGTATCTGCAGCAGTGAGATTAATGTTCTGAGGAAGCTCCAACCTCGGAGTACCTGGTATCTAACTGGTCTTGGTTCTCTTGCAACAACACAAAGGGAATATGTTGCGTTGCATGCATTCCGCTGTCTTAATTTCCAGGTAATGTGTATTATACTTATGTTATCAAGTTTTCTTGGTTAATATTTTTCAGTTGATTTTGATAAAAAAAACTTTCTATCAGATGCAAAATGCAATCCTTCAGCCAAGTCCAGAGCACTTCCCCAGAGTTGGAAAGTTGTTGCAAGCTGCAGGCTTGACTATCTATGGCAAGCTCAATTATTGCGAATATTTTTCCTGGGCCTGGCAGAAATATATCATGGGGTTTGTGCAGTAAGAGGGTCTCTAAAATCATGAGTATATAATAAACGATTTGATGTGTTGTTTTAATTTAAGTAGACAACAAGTTCTAATTACTGTGTTGTCCCTTTAAAGCATAAAATAGTAGTTTATTTGAGTCCGTTTGACACCGTCTCCATAATTTGCTGATGAACTTCTCTTTTCGTAGCTGCCTCTTTCATTCCACTGTGCGTCAACAAGTTTGAATAGACGATTTGATGTGTTGTTTTAATTTAGGTAGACAACAAGTTCTAATTACTGTATTGTCCCTTTAAAGCATAAAATAGTAGTTTATTTGAGTCCGTCTGACACCGTCTCCATAATTTGCTGATGAACTTCTCTTTTCGTAGATGCAGGCTTACAAGGACTCTACCATGTACTATGGCATGTACCTGGCTTATGTCTATGGAGGTGATGAACTTCTCAGTTCTTTTATTGTTCCATGCTTGAATTTGTAGTGGAATGTTATGCTGCAGAAAAATTTTATAGAGTTTCAAACGTTCTGTTTTTGTGTCAATCTGTAGCCTATGGAATCTAGGGGGAGTGCCTCACATACTTGAGCCATTATGGTGTAGGGACACCGATTCTTGTGAGTGTTTCTTCTTGTGTTCTAAGTCCATCAGTAATATTTTTACCTTTAGTTGGATATATTGTTCAAGATGTTGAGATAAGAGTGTTCCTGGTTTCTAGATGTTTTGAGTGTATTAGGATAGAGAATAATGTTATATTCTTTTTTTTATGTAGGGTGCTTATAGTGAGATGTACTATGTCTATTCTCTATATGATTGTTCAACTTTGAGGCATAATGATCAGATGTATGGACCTCAGACTTCTCAGCAATACCAGAACCCGTCATCGTCAGCATACAATAAGCAACAGACTACCGCTGGCAAGCCTTCGTACAATGGTAAAACTGAAAATCAGGCTCCATATATTTACAGGCTAGACAAACATGCATACAAGAAGTGCCATCCCTACACAGCATGAATTCCTAGCATGTGCGTCTACAGATGTGCTATCAAAACTGATATGGGATGCATAATTTGTTATTATATTTTACGATGTTAACATTAACACTATTTTCTATCCAGTGTTTATATCTCCCTATGCAGTTGCACTCAGCAACTTAGGAATGCCTCTTTGACTCTTTTCGTGTATGGGATGCATAATTTGTTATTATATTTTACGATGTTAACATTAACACTATTTTCCATCCAGTGTTTATATCTCCCTATGCAGTTGCACTCAGCAGCTTAGGAATGCCTCTTTGACTCTTTTCGTGTAAGTCTTTTTCTCAATAATGGTTTAGATGTTTTATTTCCTATGCTCTTGATATTTCTATTCTATTATTACATTTCGTATATTGCTATGAATATTGTGTTCGTTAATATGAGGCCCAAAAGGATATATATATATATATATATATACATATATATATATATATGTATGTATATGTGTGTGTGTGTGTGTATATATATATATATATATATATATATATATATATATATATATATGTACACACACACACACACACACACACACACACACACATATATATATATATATATATATATATATATATATATATATATATATGCTATATAGAAATAATGCATACATGGAATATTTTAACCTAATCTTCTCTTGCAATCTTTTAGTGATCTTACTATTCTGCTCCGCCACTACATTAGATGTATCGTAGCGTTGATCTTCTCTTATAGTTTTTCCATGTTTGTTCATGCTTACGCTTATCTTTTCTTAGAGCTTTCCTATGTCCTTAGTATTTCTATTATGTTATTCCATTACGTATATTGCTATGAATAATATATATATATATATATATATATATATATATATATATATATATATATATATAAAAATAAGAATACAGACATATATGCTACATAGAAATAAGTCATACATAGAATAGTTTAGCCTTATCTTCTCTTGCAACCTTTCAGTGATCTTACTATTCCTGCTCTGCTACTATATTAGATGTATCATAGTATTGTTCCCCTCTTTATGTCTCTCTTCCCTTCTTTTTGTATACCTATCTTTTATTAGAAGCTTTTTCATCTTTATTCGTGCTTACACTTACCTTTTATTAAAGTATTCATCTACCCTTGGCATTCCTATTCTATTGCTACATTACATATATCGTTATCAATATTATATGTAATGATGCAACGCTCAAAGGGCCACATACACACACACACACACACACACACACACACACATATATATAATACAAAGAGATATGGCATATACAAATAGACACATATAGAATATTTTAGCCTTATCTTCTCTTGTTGCCCTCCCATAGTCTTACCATTCTTATTCTGCTATTACATTATGTATATCGTAATGTTATCCCTCTCTTTATTCCTCTCTTACTTCCCTTCTACATACTTGCACTTATCTTTTCTTAGGATCTTTCTGTGACTTTACCATTTCAATTCTGCTATTATATTATATATATCAATATACAGACAAATAATAGTTTAACCTTATCTTCTCTTGCAGCCCTCCCATAGTCTTAATATTCTTATTCTGCTATTGCATTATGTATATCATAATATTACCTCTCCCTTTATGCCTCTCTTAATTCTCTTTTACATGCTTGCACTTATCTTTTTTTAGAATCTTTTTTTTATTTTTTGTGGAAAAACCCATACGCTTTCCTTTTGCTGTAAATTTTGCCTTTTTTACTTCGGCCCACACGGTGGCTGACGCGGCGTGGCGCCGCGCCTATGAGTCTAGTTTTATTTAGGTGCCGCACAAGTTGGGTGCTAAACGCCGGAGGAAAAGGCGAACTATGCCATTTCTTAGCCCTTGTCAAGGTTCTCTACACTGCGGATGCCCGAATGGAAGGGTACTGCAGTCATTCTCTTTGGTAACCTTTTCAATCTTAAACTTTCGCAATATATGTGTTCGGTCAAAACACACTTATAAAACTTAATGAAGAGAAATATCTTTTTTATTTTTTTGCTTTCATTTTACAAAAGAGATAAACATCGAAGCTAAATAATAAATAATAGGGAGTGGCTATATACCACTCAACTAAAAATTTTATACGTAGATCAAGTCTCAAGGATGTTAAAATGATGCAGATGAGTATGGTCAATGATTAATCTTTATCTCTTTACTTCATCAGCTTGAATGTGCTTCATAACCAATAGCAAAAACATGAATAAATATTTACAAACACAAAACATTAGCATAGCATAAATTTTTTTCCACATTTGTTACTGACTACTTGTACATGCCTCAACCGTGTGACGGAGGGTGACGAGTACAGGTTCCAGCCCACTGATGCACACCACCACCTGAAAATTTATAAAACACACAAAAAAACAATTCAAGAGCAACGCAACATACAAAAAAATAATAAAAAACGCTGCTAATCACCAAAAAAAAAACAATCATCCTCTAACAGCGCCCGTTACCTGCAACGCAGCTGTTCAAATAGCCAAAACTCTAGGCTTGGGAACCCAAACATATTGAAATATATATTTTCCATTATCTGCACAAAATTTCCAGCTTTTTCTTCAACATCAACATTTTTGAGATTTGAGCATTTACAACCCCCTTTTCTTCCCTGAACTCTGTTTTGTTCAAAACAGAACAACTGTCTTCCAAAATTCGTAACTCAAAATATATGACTCCAAATCTAGCAAACTTTACCACCAAGAATATGTATAGAAAATTACCTACAACATAGTTATGAGGATTAACAGATTCTCAAATTAAGGAACCCTAAATTCCAAATTTCCATGACTGCTGTCAGAGTTAATCTAGATTTGCACAACAAAGATCTAACAGTCATAACTTTTCAACCGTTTATCCAAATCAGGTGTTCAAGCACTCTTCAAACAATAAAAAGTAAAACAAAGATCTACAACTTTTGTTTCTATCAAAACCATAGAATCTCCATGAAAAATATTCTATATGTCAAATTACAAATATCAGCCTTGAATCTCCCCTAATCTTGAACATCAAACATTAACTTGATTTCAATCCAACCTTTACCTCACCGAGTCACCTTGATCTCTCCTATGCAAAACCCAGCCACCACAACAATTTTGCTAAGGCGACCACTCTAACTAGGGCATCATTCTACAGTCGATATGGCTCTGATACCACCTCTGTCGAGATTCGAATATGCAAATCCAGACTCTTTGTGCATACTGTACTAGTCTAGGATCACGCTAGTGCACATAGTATAAATATAGATGAAATATCAACCATATGCATGATTAACAAAGGAAAAGACTCAAATATTAATAATTATCAGAGTACGACCTTATGGCCCAGCTTACAATTAATTAGCCTGAAGGGCTTAAGAACTTAGCAGCGAAAAACAGAAATAAGTATAGTAGCCATTTGACATATCCACAACCAATTGACTGGGAAATGAAATCCTAATCCGCGAAGTCGTCGAAGTATCCTCCTTCTGGTACCTCCTGCTGATATGGCTCTACTTCTTTAATTGAACAACAGTAGATATAAAGCCGTGAGTACATTGGTACTAGCAAGTCATTTGTAATAAAGATGCAATATAATATGCAAGGCTTACCAATGAATAGCTAAAAGGTTATTTTGCAGAAAGCAATAATTGAAGGTAAATATGATAAATAGATTAAAAACAAACTTTAAAGGACAACTTTAAAGGACATGATATGTAATGCTCTGAACATCTTTATGGTGTCCCTAGGAATATTTAACGGAATCGCGGAAGGCGGGAATAAAATTGTGGAATTATCTAAAGTGAAAAAAATAAATAAATCAATTAAAAATCAAGGAGCGGACTACCTAGAGGGGTGGGCTAGCCACTTTGGGCCAGCCAGCCCAAAGGGCCAGCCGCACCCCCTCCCACCCAAAACCCTAGTCGCCCCCCTTAAATATTGCCCTACTTGGCCGCACCCCCTCTCCCCCCTTGGCCACCACCCCTTGAGCACCTTGTGCCTCCACCCCCTCTCCATTGCCCTGCTGCAAAGGAAGAGATCAAAGAAGAGAAGGGAAGAAGAAGAGGAAGAGAAGGGAGAAGAAGGAGGAAAGGAAAGAGGAAGAAGAAGAGAAAAGAGGGGTGATCTTGTGGGAAAACCTAGGTATATTTCCTCACCTCAATTCTCCTCTGTTTTAAGTTTATTTAGAGTTTTTAGCTTGAGATTAGAGGTGATCTTGTGAGGTAATTAACCGATTAACGATTAATTGTCGTCTGCGCGTAGGCTGATTCGAGCAGATCGCCTGTTCGTCTAGATTAGTGTGTCAATATGATTTTTCCTGCAGAAGTAATTAACATGAAAGTTGTAGATAACGTGGAATCTAGCTACTGTAATTAGTGTAGAATTTTTAGCTGTGGAGTTTGGGCGCAGCAGAGATTGGAACTCTGCTGTGTAGCAGAGGAGTAGTCAGAGTCTAGTTTCTAATCGGGTGCAGTTTCAGAGGGGTTAACGAATTTTATGAATTTTTTCACAATAATGAAAGTTGTAGAAAATTACGTGAACTAGCTTTTGTGAAAATTTCATGATTTTTAGATCAATATACAGAGGGTGGGGATCGGTAGAAGCTTGCTGGCCAGATCATCGATGCAGAGTTTGTCCTCTATTTTCCGCAATATTTTACACCCCTGAGGAAGTAGAATAAAAATGGATGTCTACTTGAAAGTTGTAATATTATTTCTGTAGTTTCTAGAAATATTATTGTTTGCTGTGTTTGGCCTAGTGGATTAAAAGATATGAAAAAACAAGCAGCGCTGCTGCAGTAGGCTGGGCGTGGGAACGATGAGCTGAGAGGGAATTGGCGGGTTTTGGGCTTAGTGACACTTTATTTTCTTTAGTTGTGGATGCCATGCTATAGTCTTGTCCTGAGAAGTGGTTTTTGAACAGGTGGCTTCATTTCTGACTGTGCTTGAGCTCTTCGCTCCTTCGGTAGAGGCAAGTAAACGTAGCGGTTGTTGCTACAGTTTAACTTGTTAATTTTACTACGTTCATATTAGTTAATTTCTTTTAATTCAAGATGCTTTGCCATGCTTCATGCTCCTTTTATATCGTGGTCATGTGGTAGCATTCCTATGAATCAATTGTTTATGTTCTCGATGAATCGAATGTGGCTTATGTGGAATTACTTTTAATGAAACAAATGTGGCTTATGAAATAGTAATCTTTATGAATATGTTGTTGGTCTTTGTGGTTAAATTCTTATGAATCAATTATATTTCATCATGCACACCATGACATGTCATTTACATCTTGGATGTCACCGCACATAGCCACGATTGTACCAGTACAAGAACATACATTGCCGTAGTACAATGCACACTCTTATCTTGTTGGGTAATGGTGCAGTAGATCATATGCATACATATGCATTTACTTGTGGATGGAATACTGCATACATATGTTATTTACTTAAATCTTATGTGGTTTTGACTTGTGGGAGTCAACTGTGGTATGGGGATTGTGTTTGAGGATATAAATGTGGTAACTGTAGAAAATAATTATTGATGCTTAAATAATTGTAGTTCAATTAACTTGTTAAACAGTTTGCTTGCTGAGATTTTATCTCACTCTTGTTTTTCTCCCCTTCCAGGTGATCCTTATTTAATATTTTCCATTACCTATTGTATTGTTATGCTTCCGCTTAGTTTTATCATGCTTTAGGAGTTGTTGCTGATTTATTTTCCTTGTATTCTAGCTAGTCGTGGTGTGGTTTAGTGGCATTCCAGGGTAATATGGTTTCTGGGATGTTACAGTTGGTATCTTGCATATAAAAAATTGACACACTTGCATATGTAGAATGGAGAAGGGTTTGCATATCTTGCATATAGCTTGTATGATTCTTTGAATCAGTACTTGTACCCTAATTACTTGAGTTGATGTTTTGCTTGATTGTGGGCTGTGGTGGCTGCCGGAATGCCGCCTAAGGGTAGTGGCCATGGCCATGCAGCTGCGCTGGTGGAGCAGTCGGCAACCGAGGAGGCTGAGTTTACCCAGCTAGAGGGTGGTAGTCAGGAGGAGCTGTTGGCCGCTGTGAGGGCCACGCATCAAGAGCTGAGCACGTTGAAGTAGGGGCAGTCTGTCCCTTGTGCTGGTGCTGCTTCGGTGCCTGAGGCTGTGGCAGCTAGAGCGGTTAGCGGCATCTCTCTTCGAGAGTGGGTGGGGTTGAGGTTGGACAGCTTTGATGGTGCGGCCACTCCTGTTCAGGCCGCTGACTGGCTGTCCTATGTGGAGGACAAGATGGAGGTGTTCAAGGTGGTTATCTCCGATCGTGTGCGATACCTAGCTCAACTTTTGAAGGTGAGGCTAAGATCTAGTGGAAGGGAGTACAGTTGGCTCGCATGGCTGCTCATGGACGGTTGTCGTGGGCGGAGTTTGTTCAGCAGTTTGAGAGGAGGTTCTACCTAGAGACCTTTCTAGACAAGATGAAGATCGACCTGAGTAAGTATGCTCAGGATAAGCAGTCTGTGGCAGAGTATGAGGTGGGTTGCAACCAGATAGTCCGCTTTGTCCCTCATGCGGCACGTGATGATGCGGAGAAGGCCAGACAGTTTCGTCAGGGCTTAAGCCTTCGATCCGCCACTTGCTAGGTGCTTTTTCGATCACGAATTTTTGTACCCTGGTGGAGCAGGCCTTGGGGATCGAGATGCAGCAGGCTTACATAGAGGACATCCGTAAGGCCTCTGGAGGAGATCAGCCTCGAGGCCAGAGCGAGAGGAAGGGCCTTTCTGGTGGCCCTGCGCACAAGAAGGTTAAGAGTCGCTGTCACCAGCCCTACCGTGGCAGTTCGGGTCTGTCCAACTCTTCCAGAGGAAGTTCTCAGCAGTACCGTGCCACGATGAAGCCCGGGCTAGGCTTGGTGTGCTTTCGTTGTGGTAATCCCCACAGGTGGAGTGATTGCCCTTGGAAGGGGTAGTGTACTATCTGTGGTCAGAACCACAAGGACGTGGTGTGTAGGCAGAATCTCAAGGGGAAACTACAGTGGGAGTTAGCGCCTACACCTCCAGCGGGATCTACCCGCCCTGACAACACTGTGCAGATGATGGCTGCAGCTCCTATCTCGCAGTACTTGCCTGCGGTTCCTACACCGCATTACCTACCGGCGCCTTCAGCACCTTCGTCGGCTGTTCCGGTGCCCCTACCTGAAGGATACTGGGTTTAGCAGCCTACTACTCCTTCGACGCCTGCACCTCTGTGGACTTTCTCATCGGCTTACCCAGGTGTGGGAGGTTCTTCTTCTTTAGCTATTCTGACGGCATATTCCATGCCTGCGACTGATGGCAGGGATCATGGAGACGTGGTGATAGGTACCATATCTGTTGATTCTTTTGATGCTTGTGTACTTTTTGATTCGGGAGCTAGTTTCTCTTTTGTCTTGGAGGTTTTCGTCGATCGGGCAGGTCTCTCTGTGTAATTGATCGAGAGTGTAGTGGTTGTTAGTTCTCCTAGTGGGCTTATCTCTAGTTCTCGTGTTTGTCTTGGTTGTGCGGTGGTTCTGGCAGATGAGGCGTTCGTGGCGAATCTGGTAGTTATTCCTTTGGAGGCTTTTGATGTGATCCTTGGCATGGATTGGCTCACTCAGTATCAGGCTGTTATCTCTTGTTTCTGGAAGATGGTCACCCTGCGGTCTCCGTCTGGGCGTGAGATTGTCTTCCAAGGGAGTGCCCCGTGGTACTCTCTCCCGTTGTCGTGCCTGCTGTTTCCTAATCGACGGATGCAGAAGTTGGGTTGCTGTGGGCCATAGTTGATGGTCACGAGGTTGTGCTGTGGATAGAGGACATACCGGTGGTTGGCAGGTACCCGAATGTTTTTCCTGGTGAGCTCCTAGGCTTGCCACTAGAGAGGGAGCCGATTTTTTGCATTGAGCTTGTTTCGGGTACGCAACCTATCTATAAGTCCCCGTATCGGATGGCTCCCGTTCAGCAGGTAGAGTTGAAGATGCAGTTGGATGAACTCCTCGCTAAGGGATTTATTAGACCGAGCACATCGCCTTGGACTGCTCCGGTTTTGTTCGTGGAAAAGAAGAATGGCACCAAGAGGCTCTGTGTGAATTATCGAGCACTTAATCAAGTGATGATCAAGAATAAATACCCTTTGCCTCGTATTGAAGACCTCTTCGATCAGCTGAAGGGGTGCCAAGGATTCTTGAAGATTGATTTGCAGTCTGGATATCATCAACTACGAATCAGGGAGGAGGATATAGAGAAGACAGCTTTCAGCACAAGATACGGGCATTTTGAGTTTATCGTTATGTCTTTTGGACTAACAAATGCCCCTGCTGTCTTTATGGAAGCCATGAATAAGATGCTCCATGAGTACCTGGATTCTTTTGTGGTGACTTTCATCGATGATGTCTTGGTTTATTCCAAGACGAAGGAGGATCACGAGTTACATCTCAGTCTGGTCCTGGATGCCCTTCGAAGGAACAAGTACTATGCAAAGCTGAAGAAATGTGCTTTCTGGCTGTCTGAGATGGGATTTCTTGGTCATACCATCAATCAGCATGGTATCACAGTGGATCCGAAGAATGTGGCTACGGTGGTACAGTAGCAGAGGCCAACCAATGTGTTAGAGATCTGGAGTTTCCTTGGTCTCGCCAGTTATTATCGGTGCTTTGTGTAGGATTTCTCCATCATCGCCAAGCTGATGACCAGACTCACGTAAAAGGGGGTTCCTTTTGTGTGGACGGATGATTGTGAGGCTGACTTTCAGTCTTTGAAGAATAAGTTAGTTAATGCGCCCATCTTATCCTTTCCCGAGAGTGGAAAGCGTTTCACAGTGTACACAGATGCTTCGCGGATTGCTCTTGATTTTGTGTTGATGCACGATGCTGAGTTATTGCTTATGCTTCCAGACAGTTGAAGGCTCATGAGCAGAACTATCCTACTCATGATCTCGAATTGGCAGCGGTTGTCTTTGCTTTGAAGTCTTGGAGGCATTATCTGTATAGGGAGTAATGTGATATCTTTACCAACCATAAGAGCCTTAAGTACATATTCACTCAGCGAGAGCTGAATTTGAGGCAGCGGAGGTGATTGGAGTTGATCAAAGATTATGATATGATGATCCAGTATCATCCTAGCAAGGCTAACGTGGTGGCTAATTCTTTGAGCAGGGCAGGAGTTCCTCAGACAGCAATGTCCTTGATCTCAGAGTTTGAGAGGATGGGTATCTCCTTCTGCTTCACTGGAGTTGCACAGGTAGAGACGTAGTTGATCATTCAGTCTGCCAATACTGAGTATGTTCAAGAGGCTCAGCAGCACGATTGGCTCCTTTCGGAGGTGTGGAAGAGGATCTTGGTGGGTCTTTCTCGAGACTTTAATGTGGATGAGAGCGGTGCGGTTCACTTCAAAGGCCAACTGTGTGTACCACAGAAATCAGAGGTGAAGAATGATATTCTTCGTGAGGCACACTGAACTCCGTATTTTGTACATCCGGGTGAGACCAAGATGTATCATGATCGGAAGCAACTCTTCTGGTGGAAACGGATGAGAGTGGACATTGCTAAATATGTTGCGTCTTATGGCGTATGTCAGCAGGTGAAGGCCGAGCATAAGCGGCCTGCTGGTTTGTTGCAGCCTTTGGAGGTACTAGAGTGGAAGTGGGAGAATATCACTATGGACTTCGTGGTTTGTTTGCCACGCTCGCCTCGAGGGTGGGATGCAGTTTGGGTTGTGGTGGACAGGCTTATCAAGTCTGTACACTTCATTCCAATGAAGTCGACCAACACAACGCAGGATCTGACCCCGTTGTATATCCGAGAGGTGGTGAGATTGCATGGTGTGCCTAAGTCGATTGTTTTTTACCGGGACGCCAACTTCATCTCCAAGTTCTGGCAGAGCCTTCAAGCTACGTTGGGCACAAAAGTTTCCCTTAGTATGGCTTTTCACCCTCAGATGGATGGTCAGTCGGAGCGGACCATTCAGACTTTGGAGGATATGCTTCATGCTTGTGTTCTATCCTAGAAGAGTAGTTGGGAGGACCATTTGGCTTTGGCAGAGTTTGCATATAACAATAGTTATCAGGCGAGTATCAAGATGGCTCCTTTTGAGGCTTTGTATGGTCGGAGGTGTGTTTCCCCTCTTTGTTGGGATGCGGTGGGTGAGAGGTCTTTGCTTGGCCTAGACTTTGTTTAGCAGACTGCGGAGAAGGTGCGGGAGGTTCGTCAGAACCTGTTGGCCGCTCATAGCCAATAGAAAAGTTTTGTGGATATTCGACATCGAGAGTTGGAGTTTGCGGTTGGTGATCTTATGCTCCTCAGGGTGTTGTCGACCAAGGGCATCGTTCGGTTTGGTATCACCGAGAAGCTTAACCCGCGGTACATCGGCCTGTTTCCAGTGGTTGCACGCGTGGGTAGTCTGGCTTATTGATTGGAGTTGTTGGACTCATTAAGTGGAGTGCATAATGTCTTTCATGTGTCTATGCTGAGGAAGTATCTGTGGGACCCCGAGCACAAAATTGACCTAGAGCAAGTCACGGTGGATTAGGACCTCACTGTGGAGAGTCAACCAATATATATCTTGGACTCATTGGAGCAGGTCTTGAGGAGGAAGACCATCAAGTATGTGAAGGTTCTCTGGACGAATCAGTTTGAGAGGGTGGCAACGTGGGAGCTTGAGGATTAGATGCGAAAGAAGTACCCAGAGCTCTTCGAGGCTGGTGAGTACTTGTAGTTGTTGTTTTCTATGGTTGCTCTTTCCTTTGTTGTTCCTTGTTTCGTGGTTTGAGGAGTTATATTCAAGGATGAATCCTTTTTAGGAGGGGAGAATGTAATACCCTGAACGTCTTTACGGTGTCCCTGGGAATACTTAGCAGAATCGTTGAGTTTCTCAGTTTTTCGGTGAATCGCGGAAGGCGGGAATAAAATTGCGAAATTGTTTAAAGTGAAAAAAATAAATAAATCAATTCAAAATCAAGGAGTGGGCAGGCTAGAGGGGTGGGCTAGCCACTTTGGGCCAGCCACACCCTCTCCCACCCAAAACCCTAGCCACACCCACTCCCCCCTTGGCCGCATCCCCTCTCCCCCCATTTGCCGCCACCCCTTGAGCCCCTTGCGCCTTGTAACATCCAAAAATTTCCATTTCCCTTTTTAGTGATGTTCTGGAATTAAATTGGATTTTCTGGATTTTGTTTCAAGCCTGGTTGTGAAAAATTAAATTATTTCAGTTTATAAAAGTCAAATTAAGTGCATTTCTTTTTCCTAAGTCATTTATGTATTTATAATAATATTCAAGAATTTATAAAAATTAAAAACTCACCTAAACGAATTTATTTGTGCTTTTACAAGAAACTAAATGCTTTTGTAAGTTGGAAATATTTTTTATTAAGTCTAAAATAGTTCCAGATGATTCCCTGAATTTTTTTGGAATTTTTAAAATTTATTTGATATTTTTCTGAGCATTTTAAAGCTTACTAGCATTTCTAAAAATCAAAAAGGACCTTCCCCGCCACCGGACTTAATCTCGGCTGCCCACCCTAACTTACCGCTTCATCCCACCTTCCTTCCCTCTTTGGTCGACACGTGCCTCCATCTGAGCCCTCCGCCGTTGTCAAAACAAATCTCGCACATCCGTGGCCACTTACCCCTTCGTCCGAAATCCCCAACTCCTGGTTTTAGTCTCAGTTGCCGGATGAAATCAGTACCGTCCCCTTCCACTTACCGTTTCGTTCGGATTCCGACGGCCCCACCATCCCCCTCTCGCCACTTGTCATTCATCCAACCAGCGCCGTCACCCTTTCCTTTTTCTCTCTCTCGCCCGCCGCTGCCGCCATTAGTGCCGAAACCGAAGCTTTTAAAACTTCAGTTTCCTTCTCGATTGCTCTCCCGCGTCAACGGGAAATTTAACCCTCCTTTACACCGCATCCGTTCCCAGCGTTACCTCCCCATTTAAACTCCCCCTCGCCGTCGTATTAAGCCTCCACGGCCGTTTCACCTCAGATGAACGTGCGCTGCCGTTACCACCCCTCCCCACCTATAAAAGGCACACCCCGAGCACCCTCTCCTCACACCGCCTCTCCCTCGCCTCTTAATTCAAGCACCAGAGCCCTTTGCGCCTTCCTGTGTTCATTTTCCTCTCCGCCAGCTTCGCCTACTCCGACGAGGAATTGCCGCCGCCCCAGGCCTCCCCGTGACTCGCCGACGGCTCTCCGACCTTCCTCGTGCCCCGGCGATCATCGTCCACCCCTCCTCCGAGATGTTGCACCACTGGAGCACTGCCGCCGCCGTGAACCTCCTCGGATCGCCGCCTCTCTCCGCCGCCAAACCGCATCGGCCGTCCTCAAGATCCGCGGAAGGTACTGACGTGTTCCCCGCCTTCCCCTCTACCTTTCCCGCACCTCGGCCGGCGCCGCCACCCACCGGAACGCCGGCGGCCATCGGGCCCCGTAAGCCACCGTCGGTCGGCGTGCCATGTCAGCTGGCCGCGTCGACGTGGCAGCCGATGTGGGTGCCAGCTGGCCGCCACCTTTGCCCAGACAAGCTACGCCAGTGCCACCACGCCTCCCCGTGCGCTCGCGTGCCACGTCAGTCGACCGGCCCCACCTGTCAGCCTTTTAGCCAAATTTAATAATCCCAGGGCTGACGTCATAAACCCAATTTTTCGTTTAAAAATAATTCAAATGAAAATTTAATTCTGTGCTGACGTCATAATCATGATTTTCCTTCAGTAAAATAATTCGTGTTGACATCATAAATGCTTTTCGGTTTAAAAATAATTCCAAAAAATTGTATTTTTCTTTTTCTTTGTATTTAATCTTTAGAAGGCCATAACTTGTTCATTTTAACTCCAAATTGACCCATTCAAATTTCTAAATTTTTCTAAAATCATGAAGTTTCCATTTTGCACTCTTTTTGAATTTTATTTGAATTTGTGTTTGAATTTCTTTTGAATTTGTTCTTCACGTTTGTAACATCCCAAAAATTTTATTCCTTTATGAAAATCATTCTGGAATTTATTGGATTTTCCTGGAGTTTATTTCAAAGTCCTGATTTAAGGAAAATTAAAAACTTCTGTTATTAAAGGATTAAAATGAGTTCATTGCATTCTTGTAAATCAAACAAGTGTATTTCACCTTCCTAAAGTCAAATATGCAATTATATAAATTTTCAGGATTTTATAAAGAATTAAAACCTTCCCTTTTAAGTCAAATTGTGCTTTTGCAAAATATACTTATCAAATGGGGTGGAAAATATTTTTATTAAGTCTGAAATAGTCCCAGAATTTCTCTGAATTTTTCTAGATTTTTCAAAATTTATTTGGTGTTTTTCTGAGTTTTCTAAAGCTAAATAGCATTTCTGGAAATCAAAAAGCAAATAAAAATCCTAAAACTCCCTCGGGCTACCGCGTGTCAGCCATCGGAGCCCCCTCCGCCCGCCAGATTCCCCCTCAGCCGTCCGATCTAACTTAACCCTCTCTCCCGCCTTCCCTCTCTCCGCGTGCGACGCGTGTCTTGCATCGAGCCGTCCGCTGCCCTGCCCGGTCTGATCTCAGCAGCTCCCCACCACTTACCGCTTCGCCCGCCATCCCCTCCGCACCTGCCGATGCGTGGAGTAATCCGTGCCGTTCGCCGTTGCCGGATTCAATCCCACTCATCCATAGTCACTTAACCTCTCGCCCGAGACCCCAGCGGCCCAGATCTCATCCCCGTTGCCGGATTGAATCCTGACCCTTCCCTCTCACTTAACGGTTCGCTCGGGATCCGGCGGCCCCGATCTACTCCGCTCGCCACGCGTCGCGGATCCGACCATCGCCCCCGCCCTTTCCCGTTTTCTTCTCTCGCTGACATGCGGGCCCCGCCTATCAGATCCATCGTCCCCGCCACCTTCCTTCTTCCCCGCGCGATCTCCGCCGCTGCTGCCGCCATTGACGCTGAAAATCGAAGCTTTTAAAGCTTCGGTTTCCTTCCAAATTGATGCTCGCGCCGACTGCAAATGGTAATTGACCCTTCACCACGTCCATTGCAGGCATAAATTCCCCCAATTACGCCCTCCTTCACCGTCGCATTCATCCTCCCTGTCCGTTTCAAAACCGGCGGGCTATGCGCGGCCGTTACCCCCTCCTCGGCCTATAAAAGGACCTCCCCGAGGTTCCTCTACCCACACCGCCACTCCCCGTGCCCCCAATTCGCAAAAACTGAGCCCGGAGCCCCCCTGCGCTCGCTTTGGTCCGTCGGCCTCCAGCAGCTCCGGCGAGCAATCGCCGCCGCCTCGGACTTCCCCGCTCCTCGCCAGTACTTCTCCGACGCTGCTAGTGCCTCAGCGATCCTCGACGGCCATCTTCCCGAGCCCGTGCGCCGCCGGAACATCTCCGCTGCCGTGAACCCCTCTCCGACCGCCGCCCCTCTCCGCCGACCTTCCCCTCCGGTCACCCTCGGTCTCTGCGCAAGGTACCGATGCACTCCCCGCGTCCTCCTCTTCATTTCGGTACCCTCGGCCGGCGCCGCCGCTCACCGGAGCTCCAGCGACCATCGGGCCCCGAGCGCAGCCGCCGCTGGCCAGGCCACGTCAGCCGTCGAGCCGACCTGGTAGGTGCGTGGTAGCCAGGTGGCGGCCAAATCGGCGCCACGCCAGCGTCGCTCGGACGCCCTCCCCGCCACCTCGCGCGCGCTTGCCACGTCGGCATAAAGCCGTGACGTGGCAGCCACGTAGCGACCATGTGGTGCCAAGTGGCAGCCACGTGGAAGCCACGCCAGCGCCACCTCACTCCCCGCACACCACCTGCCACCTCACCTCTCTCTCGGGTCCATGGACTCAGTCCACCAGATCCGGGCCCCACCTGTCAGCATCTGTCCGAATATATTAACCCTAGCGCTGTCGTCATAATCTGTGTTTTCCTTTAGAAAAATAATTCTTGCTGACGTCATAAATCCTTTTCGGTTTAAAATAAATCCAGAAAATACCCTTTTTCTTTTATTTTGAATTTAAACTTTGGAAGGCTATAACTTTTGCATTTTAACTCCAAATTGACCCATTCAAATTTCTAAATTTTTGTAAAATCATAATCTATCCATTTCTGGAATAATTTTGAAATTTATTTAAATTTTGTTGAATATATTTTGTAATCCCAATATTTAAATTTTAAATTAAAATTTTCAATTCCTTTAAAAGCCTCAATTCCTTTCCAAAAATTGTTAGTCCTCATCCAAAATTCAAGATTCTATCTCCCAATTTATTTTATAATTTTTGGAGGTTATCTGGATTTCATTTCAATTTTGTTTTGAATTTTCTTTGATTTGGCTCTTTATGTTAGATTTCGACGATTCCGGAGACGCTGAATTCGACGATTCCCCGCAGGGCTTCGATCAAGGCAAGTTACACCTTTGACCATGTTGAACCTAATATTTCAAATGTATTTATATTGTTTCACTGTATATGCATGTGTATCTTTACTCAAATATAATTCAAATTTGTTTTAAAGTTAGTTATACCCATAATCCTTTGATTATAGCCCAATTTGAATCTCGAATTCCTATACCTTGTCACCCTAGCTGAAAACTAGTTAGTACCATAGTATTGACTAGAAAATTTTATAGAAATACTTAGCCTGGCTTAGTATAATTTTAGGTGGGATCAATCTTTCACATGAAATGACAGACTTTGAAAGTTGATATCTTGACTTCGGTGAGTCAAGGATGGTTTATGAAAATTGTTTAAAAATAAAAATAGAAACTTATGTTTTGGACTTAGGCTAATGGTTAGGTGGTGGGTACCAGCATGCCTCGTGTTTGGTGACACCTAGTTGATTGTCGTGTACAGGGGAATGTGGATGGGCCTAAACCAACATAAAGACCGTTTCCGTGATTCATTTTACGAAGTCACTTCGTACTACCACAAGTCCGGTATAGGATGGACCTGGCTAAGTAATTTGTGAAGTTCCAAACATAGTCTCGCTATAGGCTGAATGTGAGCGCGGCGTAGGCTGTGGGAAGTCTCACATGGCACCAGAGGGGGCTCCAACTCGTGGATTCGAGTTGTGGTGAAACCTTAGTGGCGGCGTGATTATTTTGGCTACGGATCATCGGAACGGCCTTGTCATGAACTCTCCGCCGCACACCTAAGGCAGTGTGTTTATCGCGTGGCTCAAGTGAGAGGGAATGTCTTGTGGGTAAAGTTGTACACCTCTGCAGAGTTAAGAACCTATCTAGATAGCCATGTCCACGGTCATGGACATGCTGAGTAAAGTTGTCACAGATTAGGCTTGGATTTTATAAACTTGGTTTTTGAGCAAACAAATGGCGGTCATGGTTCTGGTCCGGGTGGATTCCCGTGGATAGGTTAGTGTGGGTCGGAGCCTACACTAACGATATTACTTGTTAAAAACAATGTTTCATATACTGTATTAAAAATTCAGCTCTTCGTTCTTACATTATTGTATTTAAATTCAAGTACGGCTTTTCGCACATTTGCCCTATTAAGCCTTCCTTTGAAATCCATTATGCATGCATCAACTCTGTTATAATTCCTGGTGTAACTTGCGTAAGCATTTACTTGCTTACCTTGGGAGTACTCTCGTACTCACCTTGCTTAATCTGTTGCCAGACTTCGAGGGCGACTACGACGGTGAGGAGTACTTCAGCGAGTAGGATGCGTCTTACAGTCATTCGCCTGTGGGAGGCCGGATGGGCTGTTCTGCTACCTTTAATTGCTTTCCGCTGTTTTATTTCTTTCGTTGGCCTTGTGCCACTATATTGTAAAACTTGGCCTTGCGGCCGTATTTTGTCTTTTTATAATATATTCATTGGTGATTGTTGCATGATATACATCACTGTGAACCTTGTGTGCACTAGCTTTTCCTGGGATAGTGCGATTTACACAAAGGGACTTGGAGTTGTTGTTCCGGGTCCCGACAGAGATGGTATCAGAGCAATAATGACCCTAAGACGTGACCTTAGCTAGAGACCAACCATAAGAATATATTTTCATAAGAAATGCCCCTTTCAAAAACATCTCTTCCTTTGCTCAATCTCTTTGCAAAAACTGATTACTAACTCCTCTCCTCTTCCAAATTTTAGATGGAGCAACCCACCCGCGTCTCCCATGGAACCCTTGCTGGACTCTTCGCCGATGATCTGTACAACCTCATGCAAGAGCTCAACTTCCGCCCGTACCCCCTCTACCAAGGATATGTTGGCATGTATGGAGACGAGGAACGCTGGAGGGTGGAAGTGAAGATCTTCAAAGATTTCGGAGCAAATGGGGCCATTCACGTGTTCGACGCCCCCCTACCTCGAGATACCTTCTTCGACGGA
Organism: Melocanna baccifera; assembly: GCA_036346265.1. Lineage (NCBI taxonomy): Eukaryota > Viridiplantae > Streptophyta > Magnoliopsida > Poales > Poaceae > Melocanna > Melocanna baccifera. The sequence goes on from CM070686.1 coordinate 22,674,592, forward strand.
GTGCAAGATGCAGTCCGAGAGGCCATTCGCCAGCTGAGGAACATCTACGCTCGGGACCTGCAGCGCACGGACTTCGCTACTTCCCCATGAAGACCCCTCTGTGGGCTGCCAGCGACTTCTCATCTACGGAGTATGAGAGCAACCACCGTCTCGTACGACTGGTGGAATTCACCAAATCCATGGATCACATGTACGGACCACCTCGACGAGCTACACACCGCATGCCAAGCTCGTACGGGAAGAAGAACTTGCCGAACTCTGTGCTGAAGATGCAGGCTCCACTGATTCCGGGCCTTTTCCGAGGAGACTCGAGCGCAGCACTAGTGTCTAAACAACCTTGAGTCTTAGAACGTTATCCGTGAGCTGTAGTCCCTTGTTAACGGCCACGAGACTATTATAATAATAATAAAAAAGTTTCATTTGGCTCTTATTTGCGTTTTCCTTGCTTTTGTGTGTTCTGTTGGTGGGATTGTTACTAGAACCTCTTCTTTAGTTCTCTCTCCTCTCTAAATCTGGAAGCTCCAGTAGATGGTGAACACCAGGAGAAACAGCATGGACAACACCAACCCCGGAGCTCAAGGAAGCCAGTCGGCCCCCATCCCACCGCCTCCACCAGCAGCAGGACCGGATTGGGTGCAGTTAATAGCCAATCAGAATCAGTTGATCCAGCTGTTAGCTCAGATGATCAAAAACCCTCAGGCTCATCACCAACCTGCCCAAGCACCTCCCAATCGTCTTTCCGAGTTCCTAAGGATCAAGCCACCGACCTTCGCCGGCAGTGCTGAACCAATGGACGCCGACGACTGGCTCAGGTCGATTGGCAAGAAGCTGGACATACTACAGTGCACTGATCGGGAGCGAGTCCTGTTCGCCTCCCATTAGCTGAATGGGCCAGCATCCCAATGGTGGGACACTTTCACCGCCTCGCATGCCAATCCGCAGACGGTGATGTGGAAGGAGTTCGAGCAGAGTTTCCACAAGGCTCACATCCCCACCGGCACCATGGCACTGAAAAAGAAGGAGTTCAGATCTCTGCGCCAAGGAAGTCGTACGGTCAATGAGTACGTACAAAAGTTCAACCAACTGGCCCGCTATGCGCCAGAAGATGTGGCTTCGGACGAAGCCAAGCAAGAAAGGTTCATGGAGGGCCTGAATGACAACATATCAGTGCAGCTGATATCGGGTGACTATACTGACTTCCACCAGCTAGTCAGTAAGGCCATCCGTCAGGAGGGCAAGCACATGGAAATGGAAACGCGGAAGAAAAGAATGGCGGACCAGAGGAACAACTCTGGGAGTTCTTTCAAGAGTCGCATCGCCCCTCCGCACTCGAACAAGTTCAGACCTCAAGGCAGCAACTTCAAGAACCCGTTGGGCAGGTTCAAGTCCTCAACCAGTCGCCCGCCGTTTCAGGCCAATCGCCAGCAGTTCCAAAGCAACCGCACCCCAACAACCGGTGGCCAGGTGCAGAAGAGCAGTCCGCCAACTGACAGATTAACTTGTTACTACTGCAAGGAACCAGGCACTTTGCCAAGGCGTGCCCCAAGAAGATCCAAGCGGCAGCAACTCTAGGAGCCTCCGGAAGTCAGAACTAGGGACAGCAAAAGCCGCCAACCCTCATCAAGGGGAGAGTGAACCACGTGACAGCAGAAGAAGCCCAGGCTGCACCGGACGTCGTGCTGGGTATGTTCCTTGTCAATTCAGTACCAGCATCAGTTCTTTTCGATTCCGGAGCATCGCATTCTTTTGTGTCAAAAACTTTTGTGGATAAGCATGGGTTGGGAAGGGTATCTCTTAGCAACCCTATGATAGTTCACTCCCCTGGAGTAGAAATGAGAGCAGGGACCTTGTGCCCTAAAGTGGAATTGCTCATAGATGGGATCCGATTCCTAGCCGATCTTTTGGTTTTGGAATCGCAAGGATTAGATGTCATTCTCGGAATGAACCGGTTAGCCAAGAATCGAGGTCGATCAATTGCGCTACTGATCCATCACCTCACCAATGACCAAGGCGTGGAAGTAATCTTCTCTCCCCAGATCCCGGAAGCAGAAGAATGTGCCCTCTTCCACCTCCGAGTCTTGGAGGAAGTACCGATAGTGCGGGAATACCCAGATGTTTTTCCCAAGGAACTGCCAGGAATGCCGCCGGATAGGGAAATCGAGTTTGTGATTAACCTAGTCCCAGGCACCGCCCCAATTTCTAAAAGGCCATATCGGATGCCCGCTAATGAGTTAGCAGAACTGAAGAATCAGCTCAAGGAACTAGAAGACAAGGGATACATCTGACCCAGTTCGTCACCTTGGGGAGCACCTGTCTTGTTCGTCAAGAAAAAGGATGAAAGTTTGAGGCTATGTGTGGACTACAGAGCACTCAACGAAGTCACCATCAAGAATAAATACCCCCTCCCCATGATCGATGACCTGTTTGATCAGTTGAAAGGAGCCGGTGTCTTCTCCAAAATTGACCTGCGATCAGGCTATCACCAGCTGAAGATTCGTGAGGAAGACATTCCAAAAACTGCCTTCTCCACCAGATACGGACATTTTGAGTTCACGGTCATGTCGTTTGGACTGACCAATGCACCAGCCTACTTCATGAGTATGATGAACAGCGTATTCATGAAGTACTTGGACAAGTTTGTAGTAATCTTCATCGACGACATCCTCATCTACTCCAAGAATGAAGAAGAACATGAGCAGCATCTCAGAATCACCTTGGAGAAACTTCGAGAGCATCAACTCTTCGCCAAGTTCAGTAAATGTGAATTCTGGCTAAAAGAGGTTGCCTTCCTCGGACATATCGTGACAGCCGAAGGAATTGCTGTAGATCCTTCCAAGATAGAAGCAGTAATAGAATGGAAGCAACCAAAGTCCGTAACTGAAGTCAGGAGCTTCCTTGGACTTGCGGGTTATTACCGCCGGTTCATAGCAGGGTTCTCTGAGCTAGCTAAGCCAATGACTCAGTTGTTGAAAAAGGAAAGGAAGTTCGAATGGACGAAGGCTTGTGAGCAAAGTTTTCAAACCCTCAAGACAAGACTGGTCTCAGCACCCGTGCTTGTTTTGCCGGACGTGCATAAAAGCTTCGAGGTTTTCTGCGATGCCTCTCGCCTAGGCTTAGGCTGTGTTCTGATGCAAGAAGGCAAGGTGGTAGCCTACGCATCACGCTAACTCAAGCCTCATGAGTGCAATTATCCTACTCATGACTTGGAGTTAGCCGCAGTAGTGCACGCCTTAAAAATCTGGCGTCACTATCTTATCGGTAACCGTTGTGAAGTATACACGGACCATAAGAGTTTGAAGTATATCTTCACCCAGGCAGAATTCAACCTGCGGCAGCGAAGATGGCTGGAGTTGATAAAGGACTACGACATCGGTATACACTACCACCCCAGAAAAGCAAATGTTGTAGCTGATGCCTTAAGCAGGAAGTCTTATGCAAACATGGTTATATCGGAAGAAGACCAGACCCGACTTTAGGAGGGAGTCGCCTGTCTAAGTCTAAATCAAGTGGGACCAGGCATCCTCACCACCCTGGGGATACAACCAGAATTGCCCGATCAAATTAAGGAAGCCCAGAAGGTTGACGAGGATATTCAGGAAATCAAAAAGAATATGAGAAGGGGCAAGGCCCCAGGATTCAGTGAAGACGAGCATGGCACCGTCTGGTTTGAGAACCGCATCTGTGTGCCAAATAATCAGGAAATCAAAACCATGATTCTGAAAGAAACCCACGACACCCCATACTCAATCCACCCAGGTCGTACCAAGATGTACCAGGACCTAAGAGAAAAATATTGGTGGGTTAGCATGAAGCGAGAAATAGCAGAGTTTATTGAAGCCTGCGATACCTGTCAGCGAGTCAAAGTCGAACATCAGAGGCCAGCTGTGATGAGGTGACGGGGTCCCGATCTTCCGATAGGATGATAACTTCGATTTGGAGGAGAACGACTTTGACGATGCGGCTACTAACCGGTCACGACCAGAACGCTAAGCAATCGCTAAACCACACTCTGAGTCGATATCAACCGTGCCAAGAACGCGGTTGACCTGACCACGAAGGTCTATTCCTACATGTAACCGAAGAACACGCAAGAACAATATAAAAAGCAATCTCAAATTGCAAATAGGATTGAAATACTTGAATTTGGTGGGATTCCGAATAAGGATCTTAACAGGTGGTTGTCCGACACAACTGAAGATACAAGTTGCAACACAGGCAAACTAAACATAAACGAAATTCAAGAAAACTAGAGGGGTGCGACCTCCTTAAATAGGGGAGTGGAAGCCACACAAAACTAAGAAACAAGAGGGTGGTACTATTGGTACTGTTCACGTGAACAGTAGCGCACGTGAATAGTGTAGGTAGCACCCTTCTCTTTGGCCCATGCATTACAAGGCCCAATTTGGCCCAAATAGGTAATATAGTAACTTCTTTTGATGATTGCGGACGCTATAGAAGGAATTTGCAGGCAAGATCAGATCCATTGGAAAGATGACGAGAAAAGCTTTCCATCAAGTACTCATAGACCTCAAACGGACTCCGTATGTGAAAGTTATGCTTGTTTGAAGTTGGCCTTGTCATGCTGAATCCGAACTGATTTGGAGGACGAATTGGATTCCAAAAAGTATCCTACTTGAACTCTTGCTTGAATTGGTCCAAAAGTGATGTGTTGACCATAAGGAAGAGTTGGGGGAGATGTTGACTTGGTCTTGATATGTTGGTTGTATCCACTGGGGCTGTTTCCGTGTATAGGGGAATGTGGATGGGCCTAAACCAACATAAGGACCGTTTCCGTGATTCATTTTACGAAGTCACTTCGTACTACCACAAGTCCGGTATGGGACGAACCTGGCTAAGTAATTTGTGAAGTTCCAAACATAGTCTCGCTATAGGCTGAATGTGAGCGCGGCGTAGGCTGTGGGAAGTCTCACATGGCACCAGAGGGGGCTCCAACTCGTAGATTCAAGTTGTGGTGAAACCTTAGTGGCGGCGTGATTATTTTGGCTATAGATCATCGGAACGGCCTTGTCATGAACTCTCCGCCGCACACCTAAGGCAGTGTGTTTATCGTGTGGCTCAAGTGAGAGGGAATGTCTTGTGGGTAAAGTTGTACACCTCTGCAGAGTTAAGAACCTATCTAGATAGCCGTGTCCACGGTCATGGACATGCTGAGTAAAGTTGTCACAGTTTAGACTTGGATTTTGTAAACTTGGTTTTTGAGCAAACAAATGGCGGTCATGGTTCTAGTCCGGATGGATTCCCGTGGATAGATTAGTGTGGGTCGGAGCCTACACTAACGATATTACTTGTTAAAAACAATGTTTCATATATTGTATTAAAAATTCAGCTCTTCGTTCTTACATTATTGTATTTAAATTCAAGTACGGCTTTTCGCACATTTGCCCTATTAAGCCTTCCTTTGAAATCCATTATGCATGCATCAACTCTGTTATAATTCCTGGTGTAACTTGTGTAAGCATTTACTTGCTTACCTTGGGAGTACTCTCGTACTCACCTTGCTTAATCTGTTGCCAGACTTCGAGGGCGACTACGACGGTGAGGACTACTTCAGCGAGTAGGACGCGTCTTACAGTCATTCGCCTGTGGGAGGCCGGATGGGCTGTTCTGCTACCTTTAATTGCTTTCCGCTGTTTTATTTCTTTCGTTGGCCTTGTGCCCCTATATTGTAAAACTTGGCCTTGAGGCCGTATTTTGTCTTTTTATAATATATTCATTGGTGATTGTTGCATGATATACATCACTGTGAACCCTGTGTGCACTAGCTTTTCCTGGGATAGTGTGATTTACACAGAGGGACTTGGAGTTGTTGTTCCGGGTCCCGACAACGTTAAATTTTGACGATTCGGGAGAGATCGACTTCAACGATTCGCGGCAGGACTTCGAGCAAGGCAAGTTACACCTTCGTCTAGATTAGTGCATCAATATGATTTTTCCTACAGAAGTAATTAACATGAAAGTTGTAGATAACGTGGAATCTAGCTACTGTAATTAGTGTAGAATTTTTGGCCGTGGAGTTTGGGCACAACAGAGATTGGAACTCTGGTGTGTAGCAGAGGAGTAGTCAGAGTCTAGTTTCTAATCAGGTGTAATTTCAGAGGGGTTAATGAATTTTATGAATTTGCTCACAATTTTGATAGTCGTAGAAAATTATGTGAACTAGCTTCTGTGAAAATTTTATGATTTTTAGATCAATATACAGACGGTGGGCTTCGGTAGAAACTTGCTGGCCAGATTGCCGATGTAGAGTCTGTCCTCTGTTTTTCACGATGTTTTACACCCCTTAGGCAGCAGAATAAAAATAGGGTGTCTACTTAAAAGTTATAATATTATTTCTGTAGGTTTTAGAAATATTATTTTTTTTACTGTATTTGGCCTAGTGGATTAAAAGATACGAAAAAAAACTAGTAGCACTGCAGCAGTGGGTCTGGTGTGGGAACGACAAGCTGATAGGGAATTGGCGGGTTTTGGGTTTAGCGGCACTTTATTTTCTTTATTTGTGGATACCATGCTGTAGTCTTGTGCTGAGAGGTGATTTTAGATAGGTGGCTTCGCTCCTGACCGTGCTTGAGCTCTTTGCTCCTTCGGTAGAGGCAAGTAAACGTAGCGGTTGTTGCTACAGTTTAACTTATAAATTTCACTACATTCATATTAGTTATTTTTTGTAATTCAAGATGCTTTGCCATGTTTCATGCTCCTTTTATATCATGGTCTTGTGGTAGCGTTTCTATGAATCAATTGTTTATATTCTTGATGAATCGAATGTGGCTTATGTGGATTTACTTTTAATGAAACAAATGTGGCTTATGCAGTAGTAATCTTTATGAATATGTTGTTGGTCTTTGTGGTTAAATTCTTATGAATCATTTATGGGCCTATTCTTTTTGGCTACGGCTGATGTCTTTTGGCTGCGGCTGATGGCTTTTTGGCTGTTTGCGACAGAGATTACGAAAAGAGTGATTATCGCTTACGATTTTTGATGGTACAGATATTAGTCTTTTAACGTGTATTACAATTAACTTGTAGACCCCGTCTTTCAAAAAATACTCCGATTGAAAGTCAGGTACTGTAGCAGAAGCCAAAAGCGGCTTTTAAAAGCCAAAAGCAAATAGGCCCTCTATCTCATCATGCACATCATGACATGTCATTTGCATCATGGATGTCACCGCACATAGCCGCGACTGTACCGGTACAACATCGTACATTGTCGTAGTACGATGCACACTCTTACCTTGTTGGGTAAGGGTGTAGTGGATCATATGCATACATATGCATTTACTTGTGGATGGAATACTGCATTCATATGTTATTTACTTAAATCTTATGTGGTTTTGACTTGTGGGAGTCAACTGTGGTATGGGGATTGTGTTTGACGATATAAATGTGGTCACTGTGGAAAATAATTATTGATGCTTAAACAATTGTAGTTCAATTAACTTGTTAAATAGTTTGCTTGCTGCGATTTTATCTCACTCTTGTTTTTTCCCCTTCTAGGTAATCCTTAAGCATGCATGGGAAGGTTAGAGCGGCACAACATTATCACACACCATTTCATATTTTGTGCTGTAATAAATATGAGGAGTCTTTAGTTGTTTATCGATTCCCTCTTTGTTGAGCACTATTAATTAATAACGCTAGACTGTGGTTAGCTTTACTTGGTTAAATTCTTAGCGGTTGTTCCTTATTTAATATTGGTTGTTCCTTATTTAATATTTTCCATTTCCTATTGTATTGTTATGCTACCGCTTAGGTTTATCATGCTTTAGGAGTTGTTGCCGGTTTATTTTCCTTGTATTCTGGTTAGTCGTGGTGTGGTTTAGTGGCATTCCAGCTTAATGTGGTTCTTGGAGTGTTACATGATAATAATAACCAAAGGAATTTAAATAGACCATAATGAACCACTCGCGAACTATCCTTTTACGAACTTAACCACTAGTGAACTAACAATACGCCTTTCCAATGCTAACCAAACCAAGTTTTATGAAATATCTACCATTTGTGTGAAATCACTGAGCATTGTCCACAACTAGCGACATGGCTAACCAAATAGTTTTACACTCTGCAGAGGTTGCATAACTGTACCCACACGATGCGATCATCTTCATGTTAAAGAAAATCACAGCAAAACCTTTACAATGCTTAACCTCAACTCAATTTTGCCCGCTATGGTTTCACCGTCAGGTAGGTTAACCACTTAGTCGATAATTGCTCCCTCTTGCGCCTCACGAAAATCAGCAACCATGTTCAACTTAATAGCGAAATTGAAATTAAAATATCACAAATTAATCAGTTAGGTCTATCTCATACTAGATATGTGCTTTGCACGGTAAGGCTCAGATCAATAGCGCATAAAGTGAAGTCCTTTAACATTACACAAGCGAGATATCTATATCCCTCGAAGTGAATCCACACTTCCTCTTTTACTGAACGATCCCTCACTTAAGTGAAAACTAAGTTTGTATAACCATCACCAATGACACACTAATGTCATGGTACACAAATTTTATAATTGTGGCTACAACCACGATTCAATATCTCGTTAAGTCAAATTAATTAATTAATCATATGTGATGATGAGCCGAATGTAACTATAAGAATGGCTAAGCTTAATAAGCATACAACCCATGTGACAACTAGTATTGTATAACTAAATAATTTTCCATCCTATGGTGACAATGGTAACATAGCATTCAAATTATCAAATGGTTAATCAATTAGGACAATAACTACCAAGTACAAGGGTTTGTAATAAAATATCAATACATGATAATTTAAAACAAAATAAATAAATAATAGACTTAAAAATCTGGATTCAATATGATCAAAGAATACGGCTTACCTTAGCCTTACTCAGTTGTGAACTCTTGATCCTCTGGTTGTGCTTCCGCTCCACGATGACATGATCTAACGAGAGAGAAAACCAAATGGACATAAAATAAAATCAAATAAATTTCAAATGAACTCCGAAAACTTCAATACTAGATCCAAAAGATAGAACTTGATTTTAGATGAATTTTTTTTAAAAAAGAAGGGATTAATTAGAGCTAGGATAGAGAAGAATGTGCTCTTGCAAAATTTAATCTAAAGGAAAATATTGAAAAATAGGAAATTCTATTGTGCTGTGAACTCGGTGCATGAAATAGATGGTCTACGGTGGACTCGGCGTATGGAACAGTGAACTGGCGATGGGTTGGTTGACGTGGTAGGATACATGGTAGCTGACGTGGTGCTTGGGATGGCTCAGTTTTGTTGATGTGGCACACACATGTCACGATACGTGGTGATACGTAGACCTTAGGGCTAAGGTGTCAGTGGCTCGACTGCTGACTCGGTCGAGGATGATCGGACTGGCCAAAGGGGTGACGCGATCGGATGATTAATGACGATCGAATGGTCTGGAGGTCAAGTGATGTTCGGACTAGGCCAAAGTGGTGATCCGATCAAACGATTCGATGATGATCGGACAGTCCGGAATGAAGTGATTTTCAGACAGGACGAAGAGGGTGAAGCAATCAGATGGTCGACGATGATCGGATGGCTGAGGGATGATGATGATCGGACTGGTCCGAACGGGACTACGCGTGGCACTCTACGATTGGTTCGACAGCGATGAAGTGTTAGTGGTTGTTCAGGCTACCAAGCAGCACGGCGTGCACACTGTCTGAAGGGCAATGAGGCAGGTTGCTACGGTGGCCAGAGCAAGGTGGCGGCGAACTAACCGACGAGTGGTACCGAATGATGGGGTGTCACAGCCCAGTTTTTTAAAAGAAAACAATAATAAAATAGAATAAATAAAATAATTAATTTAGTTTAAAATAAAATTGGAGTTATTTGGTTACTTGAATTTTACATTTTTAGCTAACCTGATTTTCTGCTTTTAAAAAGGTATTTCTGTTAAAAAAATATTTTATAATGAAAAATATTGAACTTTTAGTTGGAAATATTTTCCTAAGACCAAAATAGTTTCAGAAACCTCTATGATTTTTCTAAAATTTTTAGACTTTATTTGCAATTTATTGGATTAATTTAATGCTACAAAATTAAAAACATTTTAAGTAATTAAAATAAACTTCAATTAAATGTAAAATTATTTTATTTGGTCTTTTCTGGTTTCAAGGATGTTTGTGGAATTTTCTTGAATTTGTTTTTGAATTTTTTCTTCTTTTCTTTTTTTCTTTTCTCTGTCCTCTCTATCTTCTTCCCTAACCGTTCTATCCCGAGCGTGCCGCCTTGAGAGCTTCTCTGAGGCTTTTAAAATCCATGATTTCCATCATAATTTCTCATGCAATCAAAAGCATTCAATCCCTCATAAAGAATCCCCTGTTTCTGGCCTTATCCCTCAATTTCGCGCGTCCATTTTGCCAAAATGAGTCATGCCTCCGGAGGACACACCGCTCGATCTCCATAAAAGCCTCGGGAGCCCCTTGTCATCCTCATCCATCTCCAAAAATCTCAAGTTCTCTCTCCCTTTCTCTTAGCCACAATCAGCATTTTTATTTCGTCGTAAAAACGTCATTCCTCGACCTTTTGTGCCACCTATAGTGGAGTCCCACCACCATTGACCACATCATCGGCTTTGCCTTCACGCATTCTACGTGGTGCTCCCCTCGCCTTCACTAGAGCTTCGCTGGAGCATCAATGCCACCGTGGGTCAAATCATGTCACCGTTTCTCTCGTCGCCGCTGGCCGACCATGCCTATTTTACCCCCACCAAGGTGAGTATTGTGTTTCCCACATTCCCTTCTTCGTTTTGTTGCAAACCCCGCATAATATCTTCTTTTCATTTGCCCAGAACGCCAACGTCAACCAGCTAGTTGCCAAAGGTCTTCTCCATCGTATTCTGCTAGTCCGTTGGCCGAACCGTCTACACCATTGAGTTCATCTCGATGCGTTCTACATCATGCTTCCGTCGCCATCACCTGAAGATCCCCGAGTCCTCGTCGACCTTGTCAAGCCAAGATAGTAAAACCATTTTTTCGCGTACCCTACTTTTTCCGTGAGTTTCCTGATTTTTGTTCACATCATATTATGTGCTAGCCTCTAAGCAATTCATCCACCCGTTTAATTTAATTTTTCATGGAGCTAATCGTCAGAAATTGAGCTTTTTGTGGAAACAGTGATTTTTGACTTCCTGACATCGATTCATTGCTTCTGATGAGTTTTAGCCTATGCAATCACCTCTTTAGGACTTGCCTCATCACGTTCTACACCGTGCCTTCCCTCGTCGATGCCATAGTCAAAACTATGGAGACTACGACTATTCCGGAGAGTATAACTTCGGCGGATCTCAACAAGCTTCAAAGCAAGGCAAGTTGCACCTTTGATCATGTTGCTCCCAATAATTTAAATTATTTGTGTTGTTTTTTTAAAATTATTATGCATGTGTACTTTTATTCAAATCTATTTTAAATTTGATTTAAATTCTAGTTATACCTAAATCTTTTATTTATGGCCAAATTTGATATTGAAATTCCTATGACTTGTCACCATGGAGAAAAACTTAGTTGATACATTAGTATTAACTGGACAATTTTCATAGCAAAGCTTAGCCATACTTATAATAATCATAGATTGGGATACCTCTTTCACGCAAAACAATAAACTTTTGAAATGTATTCTTGACTTCAGTGAGTCAAGAAAATATATGAAATATTTCAAAATAAAATATAAAAATTGGTTATTGGTTTGGACCTAGGCTAATGGTTAGGTGGTGAGTGCTGTCATACATTGTTATTCGGTGACACTATGTTGATTGTCAGGCACAAAGGGTATGTGGTTTGAGCCTAAGTCAAATTAAGGATCAGTCTATGAAGTACTGTTGCAAAGCCATATCGTACTACCACAAGGCTGGTATGAGACAGTCCTGGCTGAATAATTTGTAGGTCTTAACCTGAGTCTCGTTGTAGGTTGAAAGTAAGCATGGCGTAGGCTATGTGAAGTCTTATTCGGCTCATGAAGGGGTCCTGGTCTGGTGGATTCCTTACTAGGGTGAAACCTTAGTATTGTTTTAGCCAAGTTAAAGGCTTTGCATTGTAAAAGCCTTATTATAATTCTCTCAGGTTCACACCTACGGAAGCGTGTAATGGCTAACATTATGAGATAATCATATCTTATGAATAAAGTTGTATAACCTCTGTAGGGTGTATTCTGGATAGCCGTGCCTACGGTCATGAGCAAGCTAAGTAAATTGTTTCATGAATTAGACTTTGGTTTTCAAAATGGTTTCTGAAAAGGCTTATGGATGGATGGAATCCATAGGAAAGTTTAAAAAGCATATGAATTGATGGAATCTGTATGAGATCTTTTGGAAAAGATGGACCAGGTAGTATACCTGTTGATAGGTTAGTTTTCGGTCAGAGCCTACACTAATGATGTTATTTTGTTAAATTGCTATTTCTATCTATTGTATCAAATTTAGCATTTGAATCTATTTGCAATATTTATTTAAATTTTGCTTTACGCTCAATTATCCGTATTATGCCTTTCATTGTCAATCCTTATGCATGCATGAACTCTGTTAAACCTTCTGGTGTAACTAGTGGAGACTTTATGTACTTATGTTGTTTCATTCACTATTTTTAGAGAAGGATTTCATCAACTACGGTAAGGATAACGACGAGTAGATCACGTCTTATAGTTATTTGCATATGGGTAAGCATGATGGGCTGCTACTTTATTGTTCTTCTTCCGCTGCTTATATATATTTTTGATTTGTGAACCATTGATGTAAACTTTGGTCATCAGACCTATATTTAGTTAATGAATAAATGTTATTATGCATGATATGAATCTTTGTTATCCATTGTGTGTACTAGCTTGATCATGGACTAGTGCGATTTACACAAAAGATCCTAGAGTCGTTGCACTGGGGTTCGACATGGGGTGAGGTGACAACTCACTAGACAGTGAGGATGGCGGTGTTAGCTGAAGGCTTGGACCGGGACAGTGGTGACGATGATGGAGGATTACGACGGAGCTTCACGAACGGCGGCGGCTGTGGGGTTGCGAGAATGAGGCGGTGGCATGACTTTTATGTGCGGAGGCCAAGGTGGCTAGTCGGACCAGGACTCTGAGTCCATGGCAATGACAGCACGAATGTTGAGATCTTCGGATCAGAGATGGTGGCAAATGGAGTTCGAGCGAGGATGAAGAATAGTGCATGCACTGTTACGCTTTAAATAATTCCAGAAAAATCTAAATAGTGAATTGTATTTTAAAAAATTCAAAAAAGACTTTGAAAATCAGGATGTTACAAACCTCCCGCCTTAAACGGAATCTCGACCACGAGATTCTGGCTCACTAAGAGAATAGGTTTGGAAACTCAGCTCGGAGATCTTCTTCACACTCCTAGGTGGTTTCCTCTTCGGAATGGTTGCTCCACTGAAGTTTGCAAAAGTAGACAACCTTGCTCCTGGTCACACGCTCGGACACTTCCAAGATTTTGACCTGGTGCTCATTGCAAGATAGATCCTCCTGAAGATCAGTGGCTTCCACTTGCACTACTTTCTCTGGTACACACAGAGACTTCTTCTACTGAGATAAATAGAAGACATTATGTATCCTACTGAAGGACGTAGATAGCTCCAACTAGTAGGCAACCTTTCTCCCACGTTTTAATATCTTGAATGATCCCACATACCTTGGCGTAAGCTTTCTTTTCATTTGAAACCTCTTAACGCCTTTGAATGATGTGATCCTGAGATATACATAATTGTCTGGATCAAAGCTTAACTATCGGTGACGATTATTCGCGTAGCTTTTCTATCCAGCCTAAGTAGTTTTTAACCTCTCCTAGATTAATCAAACTTTTTCCACAACTTTTCTTTTTATTTGATGTTTATTTTAGTCATATTAAATCTTTTTAATTAATAAAAATTTATTTTAATATTTGATTTTTGTACTCAATCGTTGCTTGTTTAATATATTCAGAGGATGTAGAAGATTTTTGCAGGTACTATTATGCCATAGGTTTTGTAGATGAAGACGCCGATTTCTAGGGTTCTACCCCAGTCAGTTGCCTATGGTTTTGGATGAGGCATACTCATTGGTTTTCGCACGTCATTTATTGTTTGCTTCCACAGAACTCAGCTATCATATGTTTTATTTTGGCTTGTTGGCCTTAGTGTTGTAAAAACTGTTGTATAGGCTTATTTGCTACCTAATGCATTACTTTATTCTGAATTTATTATGTATAGATGTGATACAAATGTTGTTGAATGTGTGTGTGAGCCACTAATCATGGGACTAGCGTAGTAAACACATAGGGTTCGGAATGCAAGTTCCAGGTCCTGATAACGTTGGTATCAGTATTGAATGTAGGGTAAACCTTTAGTTAGAAATGATCGATAGATTAAGGATTCTTGTTTTTCAAATCTTAATTTCAAAAGTTATAAAATTATTGTGAAAAATATAGGTTTTATAGCTATCGTTACCTTCCCTTAGCATTTCCATCTTACCTAAATCCTTGCTTTCCTTATCTTCTTATTACTACTCATGCCTTCATTTGATTTTATCAAACCTCATTTTCTAATACTTTCCTCACTATCAACTTAGTAGATGGTTATGCACATTTCCTATAATCTAAGGCCAAGATGCAACTAGTTTAAAGACAAGTGATGACACATGACCACCTTTAGGAGCCAATGTCACAGGGAAGATTAATGTCATCAAGACTAGACCGTTATGACTAAGTTGCTAGAGAGCACTTATAGATATTAGTATATGTGAGCTGAGTACCCTTTTTGTGATGAGTTGGTCAAATAGATGATGCAATGTGGCACAGTAATCCAGGTATATCTCTTTATTCATACTACTCCACCTAAAACAAAATTTGTGCCTTTATGATGCAACTAGGAGTTCATCCATCATCAATCACATAATCTTCACTCTCATTGCCTATTACTCAATAGTACTCCAATTTACATTTTCACACAAAGCTAATTCTCTTTCTAGACTATTTTCATCTTCCCCCAATCAAAACTCTTGTATCGTCAATTTGAAGTTCTCTTGCTTCAATGCTTAATTACAAAGGTATAAATAAATCGCTCAACCTATGAATCAATCATAACTCCTACTAGTTTTCCACCAATATTAATCATTCTCTCCAATGCTACAATCCAATTGACCTCATAATTATGTCTCATAAGGAAGCTCTAGAAATCAAATCCACCAATAAGCTATCAAAATTTTTTGGCACTTCCCATTTGGTCTCTCCATAATTCCAAAAGCAATCTTAAGATAATTTAGATCAAGCCACTCTATTCCAACTAAAATTCAACCTATTCATGATTCAAATCCATGATTCAATCCACATATTTATTCATGATCAAGATCCTATTTTCTTCAACTTTCTCATAGTAAAGATTTCCATAATCTTAATCTACACCTCAATTACACTCCATAAACTTCAATTTATAACTATCTTGAATCAGGTAATCATTCTGCAAAAACATTGTGCAATTTAAAATCAGATTATATGACCTGGACATATCCTCTCCTTCATGTCCAAGAACAGCTTTCAATCCAAACAAGATTGCAATCCAAAATTCTATGCCAAGCCCCAGTGATAGTATGTCACGATTCCATTGATCGAATCAGCATATTAACCTAGTTATCTTTCATAACCACCAAAATTTTAATTCATTCTTCCAAGGCTTACATTTTGGCATCCTAAAGGATTAAATCAATCCATCACACTCAATTTTATAAGGTGAAGATCTACCAACATCTCTTTTGCTAGCTTTCAATAATCATCTTTTATTATAGATCCCATATTGGCATTATTAAAAAAATTGTTACCTCAAACAATAGATACAATACATAATTAATCTCTACTCTTTATGCGTTAACTAGGCACTTTTTAATTAGAAATAGCTTGCTCTAGAACTGGTGGTTCCCAATGGTCAAAACCTTTTTGGGGGAAACAACAGGCACTGGCTTTGATTAGGCACAATTCACTTCCTTATCTGTGTCTGGACTACCATTTAAATTTGCTCCTTGCAAAAAGATTTGCCCTTCAAAGAAGAGGTGAGAGGGAAAATAGCACAAGGTAAGTAAAATGGCGGGGGATATGGTACTTGATTTAAACTTGCAAAAGACAACAACCCACTGAAGATAAACAAATATTAGGTTTTTGCATGGTTGTTGGATTCGAGAACAACACCCTCGGATTCTCTGTGTAAATCACACTAATCTAGGATCAGCTAGTGCCCACAGTGGACAACAAAGATAAATGTCAACCATAACGACATTTGTTACTTATCTAAATATGGGTCTGATGGCTAAAGTTTACATCAATAGCCCATAGGCCAAATTTAAATATAAGCAACAGAAGGAAAAACCAAAGAAGAAGCCCATCCATTCTGCCCATAGGCAAACGACTATGGGATGTGGCCTAGACATTCTGGTCTTCAACGAAGTCGTAGTAGTCCTTCTCTGAGTAACAGAATTAAGAAAGGGTGAAAACATAAAATG
This sequence comes from Melocanna baccifera, assembly GCA_036346265.1. Lineage (NCBI taxonomy): Eukaryota > Viridiplantae > Streptophyta > Magnoliopsida > Poales > Poaceae > Melocanna > Melocanna baccifera. The sequence continues at coordinate 22,691,083 of CM070686.1, forward strand.
TACTCTGCAAAGTTACATGGGAAAATGCAATAATAATGCAAAGCTGACAAGTAAAGGCATATAGGGTTATTTGAGCGTAAAGCAGCATTTAAAAAAATATAATGGATAGATTGGAAATTACTAAATTCAATATAGTAAATAAAATAGTAATTTAAACAAATTAATACCATTGGTGCATGCACCGACTTGACACTAACCTAACCATAGGTATCCCAACCGGACTAGCTTTCTTGAAAAAGATTCTAACTTTTCCATTAAAATCAATTTTTGTAAAACCAAAGTTTAATCTGTGAAAAACCTCACTTAGCATGTCCATAACCGTGGACACAACTATCCAAGATAGATTATTTACTCTACAGAGGTATATAACTTTACCCACAAGACATATCCTTTCATATTGCCACACGATTAGCACACTTCCTTAGGAGTGTGGCAGAGAGTTTATAACAAGGCCTTACAACGTTAAGTTGCTAACTTGGTCACACCATCACTAAGGTTTCACTATAATATGAATCCACAAGTTGGGCCCCACTCTTGGGCCATATGTGACTTCACGCGGCCTACGCGACAGTCACATTCAACCTATAGCGAAACCAAAATTGGAACTTCATAAATTACTTAGCTGGTCTGTCCCATACCAGACTTATGGTGGTATGATGTGGCTTTGTAACAGTAGCTCACAGACTAGTACTTAATTGACTTAAGCGCTTCTCACAAACCCCTTGTGCTAGGTATCAAGTTGTGTCACCGAACATCAATGTGTACCAGCAAGCACCCACCACTATACCAATGCCTAAGTCTAAATCATGTTTTGTATTTTATTTTTTCAAATATTTTATAGACTTTCTTGACTTACCAAAGTCAAGAATATATTTTAGAATTCATCATTTTATGTGAAAAGGTATTTGAAGCCTAGGATTATTTCTATAGATGTCTAAGCATTTGCTACAAGATTCTCTAGCCAAAACTAGTGTACTAACCTGAGTTTTGTTTTTGGGTGACAAGGAATATATGTGATCAATATCAAATGTGGTCTTCACAAGTAGGAGTAACTATGTCATTAAAACTGGAATTTAAAATACATTGAATAAACATATGCATGCAGAATAATTTAAAACAATATAATTTTATTTACAAACTAGAATTAACATGATCAAGGTGTGTAACTTGCTTTGCTCCATGAATGGGTGATAATTGTTGTCGAAATTGCACTCTTGTGGGACATTGCAGTTTATACGTGAAAACTGACCAAAGCAAAATAAATTCAAATAAAATCCAACAATTATCAAATACATATAGGGAGAAAGATTATGAATTTAGATGAATCTAGGAATCTAAATCACCTGATTCAAAGTTCGAACGTGGAGAACAAGTAATTGGAAAATTTAATGGAGTAGAAATTCCAAAACAAGGGAATATTCCCTGGAATGTTATTTTTTCTAGAATTTTGGAATTTTCAAAGTCTGATAGGTGGGGCCTACCTATCATTGGTTAAGACAAATATTTGGTGGCTATGGAAAAATGGGGTTCGAGGGGGATTCAAACAAATGATCTTAGGAGTGTATGCTCTAGCTTCCCTCTCATAACCATCTAAGGAATGGTTCACATGTGATATAAACTCATGGAAATATAGTTGAAGCAAAGAATAGAGGGTTTAGAAAAGTGCAATGTAGTGGCTCTACCATGGATGCTCGTCCGCGAGGCGAGAGGGCAAAATGGAACCGTGGAAGCCCAAGGAAGAGATGGCTGGAGGCGGCGCCAGCCGGTGTGGTCCACGGTGGTGGCTGCTACACAAAAAAAATGGCGATGGTGGTGGCTTCGATTGACTATGCGTAAGGTAGTGTACAAAGCCCAGGGATGGCACGAGGAATAGAACGTAGGGAATGGCTCCTATTTATAGCCTCAGAGAAGGGAAGGAAGGTGATTAGCCAGATGAAATTGAAGGCAACGGTTTTGAGTTAGAGGCTTCAATGTGCATTGGTGTGAATGAAAGCAGCCGAAGTAATGGCTAAGGAATTGATTTCTAGTGGTGGTTGAAGACGTTTTCAAGCATGAAAATTAATTTGGTTATGTGGTTATGATTTTCGTTGCATGCAATGCCTCATGGTTTGAGGAAGAAGCAAAAAGGAGGAGAAAGACAAGCAGGTGGTTTGGCTGGAGAAGAAGCCAAACGGTAAGAAGGAAAGAGATAGAGAAAGAAAAAGGAAAGAAAAGGAAGGAGTGGAAAAGGAAAACAGAAAAAATGAGCCAACAAAATGGGTTCGACCCAAAAAAATGGATTTGGCATTTTTCTGGAGACTTTGAATTTTTTGAGATTTGAATTTAAATTTTAAAATTTAGATTTTTGGAATTTGAATGGGGAAATGCAAATTGGAATTTTAAATTTTAGAATTACACAGAAGAACTAAATAAAATCCAAATTTGAAAATACCTTTTTACAGAAGCCAAATTAATATCTTTTACACATAAAATATTATTTTAACTTCATGAAGAGAAAAGGCCTTTTAAAACGTAGAAAATCAGGGTGAATAAATTTGAAACTCAGGCACACCAAAATAACACTTAAATTTATTTTTTTACTTTAATTAAATTAAAATATTTTTATTTATTTATTTTTAAAATAAAAACCTTGGCTGTGACAATGCTTTGCGAAATATGACCCCTATGGGCAAATAGGCAGACCGTACGGCACATAAGTAGCATAACACGAGTTTTTGGCACTTTTGGCATGTTTTGCTATTGTATTTACAAGAATGGCTATAATTGCATGTCAAATGCAAAAATGTCATTTTTGCTGCACGGTGACTGGGCGGCAGCATCGTGGAGCTAACACGTGGCCAAAGGAGCCCGGTGGCCATGAGGCGAAGAGACTATGAGAGACCATGTGGAGGTATCCCCATGTTTGTGATGAGATATTGACAGTTGGTTTAGTGAGTTAGAGTTTGTTTTGGGTATTCTAGGGTTGAGTACTTTTATCTGTGCAAATATGGATTATACTGTTTTGTGCGGTGCTATGTGAGGGTTTGTTTGTCTGTGTGACTGCAGGACTTCGAAGCTAGGTCATGGTGAGGCGAGGAGGACTGGGACTAGGCACAGGAGGTGTCGAGGTCCAGACGGTCAAAGATGCCGAAGATGATCGAGGCTGCTGAAATGGTTGCGAGCCGGGAGACGAGGAACCGGAGCTACCCGTGACGAACACGACGGGACTAGACTCAGGGAGGAGTCGAGGTCCAGACGGTCAAGGTATCAGATGCGGAGGCTTCCGGGAAGGTGCTTGAGGGCAATTTGGTAATTTGACTCAAGCAAATGAGAGGATGGGTGGTTTCCCTCCAAAAATTCTGGTTGTTGACCTTTGCCCTATTTGGTAGAGAGACATGTAGTGGATGGAGCATGCCACTTCTTGATTTCCCTCTTGAGGAGAGGGGCAGTGGGCTGTGTTTTCCTTTTTGTCTCCTGGACGTGTAGGAGAGTGTGCAGTGTGCTTGAGCTCGGGTGTGTGAGTCTCCTGGGTGTAACAGCTCCTGTGCACTTCCTTCTTGTGATGTGGTAGATGAGTTGTCTGCAGGAGCTCCAATAGTCTGTGTGTAGGAAGCTGGGGTTGTGTCCTTTGGTGGAGAGCTCTCTGTTGATTGTGTGCACAGGAGAGTGCTGTGTGCGTGTGTGTTCTCTCCTGAAGTTGAACCATGTAGTGAGGTGAATGGAACTCTTGTGTAATCATTTCTTTTGTTTTAATGTTCATGTGTATCGGGACTCCTCTGTAATCTTTTTATCTATTGGAAATGAATTCACTTGAGAAGTTCTGAGCTTGAATTCTTTAATTTCTTTGCTTATTTTGCCTGAGAACAGCTCCTCTCTCCTCTGCATATGGTGTTTTGGGTTGGTTCTTTTGCTTGAGGAGATGAATCTTTTTGCTCTGTGCAGGAAATTAGACCAAAGGTCATTTGACCAAATTATTCCTAAGAGCAAATGTCAAAATAATTGTGTATTCATTTGCAGCTCACTTCCCTTGTCTGCAAGAAACTAGGGTTAGAAGCCAGAGCAATATTGTGCTCAAATGTGTGGCATCTAAAGATTATGTTGAGCTTTGGTTTCCTCTTTCTGAGACCATTTCCTAGTTGATTTCAAGGTCTCCTGAGCAAAAGATTTAGGTTTGGCAAGATATCAATTACTTCTCTCTGTGCAAGGTTCAAATTTCTGCTCAAATTTCTTTACCTTGCTCTTTTCTTGTTCTCTGTTGTTTCCTGAGATTCTTCAGCTATTTAGTTTGAGGACCAAGTCGTTTCACCTAAGAAGAGCAACAAGTACTCCTTAATTTCTCTGCTTTTCTTTGGGGAACAGTAATTACTGCTGTCTACATTGCTTCGGCCAGCAGCAGTATTCGGCAGCATATAATCCTTGCTTGTTTTAGGTGCCGAATTGAAAACACTGCAGCTCCTGGTTTATTTGATTTTCCTGTGTCTACCTTCGGCCAGGGTGGTCTTTGGCCTGTGGGCAGTATGGAGCCGAGAGATCTGGCCGTGAAGTGCTGCAGTTTTTATTGATTTGCTCTCAGTTTGCAGCTCCTCCCTCCCTGCCGATCTGCAGTTTAGGGGCTGTCCTTCTGCTGCCCGAATTGTTTCAGCTGCAGATCTGCTTCATCTCTACATATTTCCTTGCCAGCCGACTACACAAGTCTGCAGTACCCTTCTGGGCTTTAGTTTTCGGCTAGCAAACAGTCCTGTGAGCTTTTCTTGTAGTTTGCTGCTCTCAGTTTTCAGTTTAGTGCAGATTTCAGTTTTTCAGCAGCAAATTCCTTTCGGTCTGCAATCTGATTTCTGCAGCTTGTCAAGTGCAGCCACTTTTAAGTGCACGATGGGTCTGCATGTTTGTGTCTGCAAGAAATAGCAGCACTTGAGTTCTTGGTTTGGTCTGTGTGAGGTCAGAGGAGTTAAATTGCAGTTCGGGTGTTCTTCTGAAGAGTATAGAACCTGGGTTTTCAGCTGTGCAGAGAGGACCTGAATGGGAGGGGATGAGCAGAAATGTGTTGCCTGCGTGTGTGACTATCTTGGAGCTGTTTTGGTGTTGATTGGCTGTCCTTTGGCTAGAATAGGCTTTTGACTTCCCTTTGAGCTGTAGCAATTAAATACTTGTTTGGGCCTAGTCTGTGTTTTTCGAGTGATGTGTTTGTGTGAAGCTGCAATCTGAGTCTTTTGCTTGTGGTCTGGGAACAGTAGATTCTCTAGTTTTTGTCTTGGTTAAGTTGAGCAGTAAGTTGAGCTGAATTGGAGAGGTGCAGTTCTAGTTTCCTGTGTATGTACTCTCAGGTGTGAAAATGGATTGAAAAGCGTGTAGCAAAACTCTTGGTAATTGTTCATCTCTCCTAATCTACATGAAAATGACTTTGGCTCTCTGTTCTCCTGACTTTCTTTTGAAATGAGCTGCCAATTTTCGCGTGAATATTTGGGGTGATTTTGAAGGCACCATTCACCCCCCCTCTGTTGCCATTTCCGATCCTACAATTGGTATCAGAGCCGGTTAGCTCTTCTCGATAGATCTTTAACCGGTCTGTGAGCCATGGCAACGGACAAGTATTCCACCAAGCTCCCGATCTTCGATGAGATCTTAATTAGTAGTTTCTATTTACTATTTATTTAAATTTTTAAATATAGAAAATTAGCACAAAAAATTACAAAATTCTACGCGTGGCCTCCTGACACAACTTATTTGATTCTGTAATTTTTTCATAATTTTATTCATTGTAAATGTGGCTTGAAAATTCATACAATTATGTTATTTGTAGGAGTTATTACATATAGCAAACTTGCTCAAACAATTATAAAAATTTATGTGCTGCCTCCTGACATAGTAGAACTAATTATCTTATATTTTTAGAAATTTTATGTGCTCTAAATTTATTTATTAATTCATATTAATTTAATCATAATTAGTGATACGCGATAGTCATTTAAATCACGGTTTAAATTGTAGGCTGCACGGCCATCATGCGTTGGGCATCTTCTGCAGTGCGTGATATCTCTCCTTTACACATTTGTCACCCCCCTGCTGCCATCCCCTTTCCTCCTCCCTCATTCGGACATATGTTAGCTCGTCCATATCGTCCCCCTTTGCCCGCTCTCTCGCTCGCACAATTGTCACTCTATCCATGCTGTCCCCTCTCACCCGCTCCCTCATCCACACAAATGTCACTCTTACCATGCCGTCCCTCCTTGCCCGCGATGCTGCGCATCGACAATGAGTCCGTAATTTTCAGTGGCAATGCATCGGATTCCCTTTTCGCTCAGCCACAAATAAGCAGCTCTCGTAGTTGCTCATCGCTTATCTCAACTACATTTTACTTCTCGTACGAAGAAAAATCCATGGTAGACGCCGAGGGGCTAGTCCAACCGACGTTGCCCGCACAAGACCTTCCCCTCAAATGGAGGGAGGACTTCGGCCCTAACTACCGCTTAGTACTAAACAAGTATGCTCAACTGGTATGGTCGAAATGTAGACACAGGGAGAACACGATCATGCAGATTGTGGACGGCCATTTCGACAGCGGATGATGTTTCTTCTGATGTCCACACTCTGGGGTATAATTAGCCAATAATTTATTTTTTGTTAATGCTAATAGAGCCTCCATATTAACCCTCCTTTCCAGCAGATGGCGACATGTGACTTTGTCCACTGGATCGATCCTCTCCATGAACACTATATTGTGAGATACATGGATACATTGTGGGAGCGAACCTTAGAGTTGGAGACGCGGATTGATGATCTCAAAGAGTGGAACAAGGACATGCGCTAACAGATGCAGTGCGAGAGGGCAACGAGGAGGTCGTTAACATAGGAAGTTCCTATGATCCCACATACTGCCGCATGAACCCTAGCTGCATATATGCATACCACTAATGACAGCCAGCCACGTTTGAGGCACCCCCTTCTGCAATCCTTCGATGCTTCTATGGTGCTAGCCAACTAGACGTGTTCTCGCTCTCCACAATGGCAAATTACATAGTGAAGTGCGTAGTGGAAGGCTACCCTGGAAAGGTCAATGCTCAACGAGCAAAGATTTGTGGCTTACAAGCTATGCAAGCTTAGCAAGCCCTTGCGCTAGCATCAGAACATGACTTCTGCATATGTGGCAAGCCTCATCAGCTACCTAGTTACGGCGAATGTGTCCATCTCCCCCAAGATGCTCATGCCCAAAGTCGCTAATCTGGTAGGCTACTTAGTTAGCTACAACAAGGTCTAATGAGTGAAGCAGAAGGTCATCGAGTCCACGTATGGGACATATGAAGAGATGTACAATCTTGTGCCGAGAGTGCTTCACCAAACAGCCAAATCAAACTCCGATATGTACATAAATAAGCTTGAGCGTGTTGATGCTGATGGAGGGCCCAACTACTTTATACTGGATCGGCTGTTCTAGGCTTTCGCTCAGGCCATTGAGGACTTCAAGTTTTATCATCCCGTGCTCATGATGGATGACACCTTCCTCACGGGGAGGTACAAGGGCACCATTTTCACTATGGTGGTGGCCGATGCAAATGACCAGCTTCTCCCTGTGGCATTTGCCATTGTGGAGAGCGAGAACACGTTTAGTTGGCTAGCACCTCAGACACCTTGGAGTGTAGTAGAGGGGGGCACCTCGGATGTGGCTGGCCGTCATTGTAGTGGCATGCACATATGTAGCTAGGGTTCGTGTAGTAGTATGTGGAATCATATGAACTTTCTATATTGATGACCTCCTCGTTGCCACTCTCGTGCTGTATCTGTTGGTGGATGTCATCATTCTGCTCTTTACGATCACTAATCCACACCTCTATCTCTAATATTCACCCCCCACAACGTATCCACATACCACACAACATAGTGTTTATAGGGAGGATCGATCCAGTGGACGAAATCATATTTCTCCATCTATTAGAAAGGAGAGTTAACATAAAAACTCAATTAGCAGTAACAGAAAAAAAACTATTGGCTAATTGTACCCCAAAGTGTGGGCATCAGAAGAAACATCATCTGTCGTTGAAATGTGAGAGACCATGTGGAGGTAACCCCGGTTGTATGATGAGTAATTGACACGTGCTTTGGAAAGTTTGAGTTTGTTTCGGGCATTTTGTGCTATCTACTGGTGCTAATGTTTAATTATAATATTTTGTGTGGTGCTATGTGATGTGTTTTCTTGTCTGTGATGGCTGCAGGATTTTGAGACAGAGTCGTAGCGAGAACGGGGTGACTAGACTAGGCACAGGCGGTGCTGAGGTCGGAGCGGTCGGGATGTCTCGAAGACGACGAAGACTCGAAGTGGTTGCGAGGCTTACGCGGTAAGAAATGAGGAAACTTCCTGGAAGGTGCAAGAGTGGCGTTTTGGTGAATTCGTAAGGCTGCACAAAAGGAAGTGGATTTGGTTAAAGGATAATGGATATAGTGCTATGAATTGTTGAGAGCTAATGGGTAAAGTGTGTTGTAAACCCATTAGTGGAGGCTATAGATAGAGGGTGCTCTCTAGTGGAGAGAGTTGAGAGAGAAGGGTGTATGGGGGTTTAGGGCAGCACTTGTGCTCTTTCTTTTTGAGTGTTCTTGAGTTGTGTGTTGAGATGAGTTGATGTAAACATTCCTCTGTTATAATCATCCATCTCTCTTTGTCTCAATCTAAGAAATCTTTTTGCTTGAGATGTTTGGCTCTTGTGTTTTGTTTTTTCAGTTCTTGAGAGAGTAAACCTTGTTCGTGCTTGTGGTGAAAATCTGTCCTAAGACCATTTGGTCAGTTAATTTCCATGAGCAAATCGGTTTTCTCTGATTTTGAGTTGATCTTTTGACTACTCCTTCTTTGCTTTGAACTGGGAAACATCTCAAGGCCTCTTAGCTAGTTCATCCCGAAAGCAAGCATTCCAATCTTTGTTGGCACTCTAAAATGTTTGTTAAATTGCAGATTTGCTTGGCTCAGAACTGGATATATTCACAAGGCCCGTTGGCTAGTATTTTCGAGAGCAAAGTATTTGATTCTTGCGATCAGGAAGTAATAGGAGATAAGTTTGTGTGTTCCCTGTTTGCTGTTTTGTTCTGAATTTTCTTCCAGTGCTTTCAGATTGCTCTACCTCTCTTTTTTCTTGTTGTTTCGGCCAGGTTTCTAGGAGCATTTTCTGTGTTCAGTTGTTGCTGTTTTTTGCTATCTATTTCTGGTTGTTTGGCTGCTGCTAGTTGCTGATTTTTTCTTCAGTTTTCAGCAACTTTGAGCTTTTCAGCTTTTACTTTGTGCTTTTCAGCTTTTACTTTGTACTTTTCAGCTTTTACTTTGTGCTTCTTTTACTTTGTGCTTTTCAGCTTTTACTTTGTGCTTTTTAGCTTGTACTTTGTGCTTTTCAGGCTATTTTGGACAGCAATTTATATTACTTTCAGTTGCTATTTTCTTCGCTCTATTTTCTGCCAGTAGTGTTCTTTTAAAGTGTAGTTCTTAGTGCTATTTTAGGGTGAAGTTAAAAAGGGTGAATGACTATTTGGGGTGGATTGAGGGCAACATTCACCCTCCTCTGTTGTCATTTCCGATCCTTCAAAATGGCCATCCACAACCTGCACGATTGTGTCCTCTCAATGTTTGCATTTTGGCCATACCGGTTAAGTGCGCTTGTTTGGCACCAAGCAGTAGTTATGGCCGAAGTCCTTCCTCCTTTCCAGGGGAAGGTCAACGCGGGTGACCCCGGTTGGATTGGCCCCTCGGCGTCTACCATGGGTTCTTCTTCCTACAAGAAGTGAAACACAGTTGAGTTGAGCGATGAGCGACTGCGTGAGCTACATATTTGTGGCCAGGTGTAAAGGGAGCCTGGTGCATTGCCACTAGAAGTTACAGACTCATTGTCAATGCACAATACCACGGGAGAGGAGGGACGGCATGGTAAGAGCGACATTTATGCAGACGAGGGGGTGACGGCATGGACAAAGTGACATTTGTGGGTGCGAGGGAGTGGGAGGATGAAAGGGGGATAGCAGCAAGGGAGTAACAAATATACGAAGGAGGGATGTCACGCACTGCAAAAGATGCCCACCGCAAGGTGTCTGTACGGCCTACGATTTGAACCGTCATTTAAATGAACACCCTATATCGCTAACTATGATTAAATTAATATAAACTAATATGGCAAATTTAGAGTACATAAAATTATTGAAAAACTAGACAATTAGGTCCACTGTGTCGAGAGACTACGCATAAAATTTCATAATTTTTCGAGCTCGTTTGTTATATGTAACAAGTCCTACAAATAGCATAATTGTATAAATTTTTAAGCAATAGTTACAGTGGATAAAATTGCAAAAAATTACATAATCAAGTATTTTGTGTTAAGAGGTTGTACATAAAATTTTGTAATTTTATGATCTTATTTGCTATATTAAAAATTCAAACAAACATTGAATAGAAAATTTTAAGTAAGGTAGGTAATTATGCTAGCTAATTACCTGGCTTAATTACCTGTCACCCCATGGCTGTGCGGTAGGCCTTTAGCCGCACGGTGGCCAGGCGACATGCCCTTGGCCACACGGCCGCCGGGCTCCCCTGTCCACATGTCAGCTCCACGGCGCTGCCAACTGGTCACTGTGCGGCAAAAATGGCCTTTACACATTTGACATGCGACTATGGCCATTATTATAAATACGATGCCAAAACATGCCAAAAGTGCCAAAAACTCGCATAACACAAGAATTTTTTGCTTTTGTGGCCCCCTTGTGCCCTTCTTTTGTTTTTTTGCAAATCTAGCCCCTATGGCAATTTTTTTTACAAACCTGGCTCCCTCCTGAGCATGGAAGAAAAGGTGCACAACATGTGGTGCATCCTTTTGGGTTTTGTGAAAAAATGTTAGGATTTTTTGTTTGGGTTTTTGCAAAAAAGTTAGGGTTTTTCATTACGATTTGTGCAGAAAATGTTAGGGTGTTCCTAGAGCGTGGAAGAACTGGTGTGCAATGCGTGGCTCATACCGCAACCCCAGAATTTTTTTGGTTATGATCTTGTCGTAGCAACCACCAACTCTAATTTTGCTACATATGTTAGAGATTGCAAACGGAATCGACATTTGCAAAGTGATAAATTATTTTGACCATAGCGAAGTTGCGAGGTATGGAACCTAAGAGATATTAGAGTCCCAGAAAAGGCACATGTTACACATGGTTGCATGACATGGTGCTTCGGATAATTGCTTTTGTCAACCTCGTTGGTACTACGGTAAAGAGCGATAGAAGCATTCGGACCATTTTGTGAACACATGGCTTTAGGAGAAAGGAAAAGCTTGGCGGTTAGGATGGGGCCTACTACTGAATAGCCTGATCTATTTGATAGACTAGGCCATTTGCCCTTCCTTGCGAGTTCAGTGTTGTACTCCTCACCAACTGCGTTGACCTTGGTCACGCTTTCATACTTTCTCTCACACTCCTTGCGAGCTTCATGTTCCCTATGCCTACACACCTCTAGATGAGCTTGTGTCTCCTAGTGGATATGCTCGGTATGCTCTTCGTTATGTCACTACTCCTTCCTACTACCACGATTTGTCTCAGCATCCCACTCCTTGCAGGCAAGATGCCACTGGTCATGTGGATGAATCTCTTGGTCTTTCCATTTGCGGAATGCACATAGTGAAAGCAAAGAGTATGGGTAGATTGGATAGGTTGTTAGTGCATGCTTTCAAAGAGAAATGCGAAGGGAATAAGTTGTAACCGGTCCTTACCGGCTGGCGGTAGCGCCCTGTGTCCCAACGTCAGTCGGGGTAATCCCAGGTGTAGTTAGGGCAACCCCAGTAATGCATACCTAGGCTCAGCCACTGCTTGGACTTAAAGAACTTGCATGTTTCCCCGCACCAGTAGAGGTGCGAGGTCTCCCGCCTAGGGCGAGTCTTGCGGCAAATGTTCGGTGGAAATGTCATGGTAGGGGTTGGAGCTACAGGGGGTGTCTTTGTAGGGAGGTGGCCTCTTAACATGGTCCCTTTGCTCATCGTGGGCTATAGTAGCCCTTGTTAGTGGGTGATCTCCTCCCATTGCCTCTCCGTATGAGTGAGGTAGTGTTGTATTGTTGATGCATGAAAAACAGCAATGAAAGGGGTTCTACATGTATGTTGAGTAGGCCCAATGTACACGGATGAAGTCCAATTTAGTTGATGCAAATTCACGTCTGCAAGGTAGTGGCCCTGAGGAGGAATCTTGTTGCAAAGTTGTGTCATGTCGCTATGTGAAGATGCTCATTGGGTCATATCGTTGTGCAAAGTTGCCCCGTTGGGTCACGTCAGTCTGTAAAGCTATCTCATTGGGTCATGTCGCCACACAAAGCTGCCTCATTGGGTCAAGTTGTCACACAAAGATGTCGCCTGTATGGACTAATGCAATGCGAATATGTCAAAGCAGTAATAACAACTAGTAAGCCTGTTTGAAGACATAGGCGTGGATATACATTGGACAGACATACATCATATAGAGGATTACAGGAAAAATGCAATAGTACTAAAGACAAGATACGTAAACTCATGGTGTGTCCACTCGCTGCTTGTCCCAATGATGTAGCTGATCCTCAGGGAAGGTGAGCTTGTCAAGGGAGCACCGTACATCTCTCAAGCTGTACTAGGAGGGCTAGGTGGGAGGAGGCACTGCGAAGAACTTGCTGTAAGTATCCAGGTGAGGGCCAAGCATTTCATCCACTCAGGTGCTAGAAGAGAGGTGCACATCCTGCGGGAAGGGTAAAGCTGTGTTTGGGTAGAAGTTGGGACGTTCGCAATGCGTAGTCGTGCAGGATGGCATTTACCTGGGGAGTCCCAAGTGTGGACGATGGACCCTAACCTTGCTATCTGAATTGTTGTATCCAGACATGCAGATTTTGTGCGATGCATTAGTTCAGTGCAACATGCAATGGAAAAATTGCGTTAAGTATATTATAGTATACCAGTGTACGTGGTTGTGTGGACAATGATCCTCTAGGCCAATCGGTGCTATAATGTTGCATAGTATATCCTTCATACATCTGGGTGAACCACTCATCATGCTCACATAGGTTGAACTAAATGCCATGTGCCAACATGGGCAATGCATCATCTATAGTCGCACCCCATCGACCCAGTGAGGAAGTCTAGTCCTACATCTATCACCATGATGACGATGGCTATAGTAGACTGTTGTCCCCCTATAGGTGCTAGAAGAACAAATGGTCAATTGATCACAACCGCCGTAGTGCTAGCCCGAGGCACGTGGGGGACGAGCGACCGTAGCAACGATAGCTATCAGAGTGTGATGAATGTGCAGATGGAGGTGCGTGAGGAGCCAAGGGCGGTGGGGGTGGAGGCTATCCTCAGTTTCTGCCTCGTAGCACGACAACATTGCTATGCCGACCATAAGTGATGGTTCTCATTGCTGCCCCTCATCTCATCGTAGATGACATGCTTCACATCTAGGAGGCAATTGACAGTGTTACTCCTCCCACATCGTAGAGCATCAATAGCTTCATTGGAGATACGATGAAGACAGTCATACTACAAGCAAAGCAAGAGTAAGTTAGAGACGTGTTGCCATGCAAAAAAGCTAAGAAGAATATTTTACCTTGTTGTCGTGGCATGCTGCTCGGTGATGGTCCGGACCTACTCATACAATAGCATCGTGCGTGGCCTCCACTGGATGTTTCGGTGCTGGTGCAGTTAGCTTGCTCCTGCTGTGCACAATGTAGCACCTCAAGTACGTACTGTACATATCGACATTGTATGCTTGTGCTGTGTGCAGGACGTCCATTGCTGCCCTCTTGCCCCACAGCTGTGCCCACGGTAGTTGTGCTTGCCTTCAGTCGTCACTCTTCCACACTTGTCTTATTTGCTTACATGTGAATTCAGATGTTACACAATCCAAAAAAGAGATGCAGCTAATAGGTTAATCGTTGATATGAAATAACAATGTACCTGTGGTCCATCACTGGAAGAGGTCATCCCGGTGGTTGTGGCACTTGCTGGTGAAGCCCGAACTATCTCATGACCCATTGTAGGGGAGTAAGGCTCAACCATATGGGAGAACACCAAGTGGTAGGTCATCAAATAGTACACATGGTCCTGACTGCACTGAGAGGACAAGCTGTAAGGGGCCGTGTCTACAAAGAACCATTTAGTCCGCGGGAACCACATGACTTCATTCTCATACAGAGTCTAATATAGGTTATGAAACTCTAGGTACACATGCCTTGGTTTCTCCCAACCCACCCTAGATGACCATGTGTCCAACGAGTACCCATTGTGGGCCCCTCAATGGGGTCGGCACCATTGCACTGACCATAAAACTCGAGGATGAGTTGGAAAGGGTGCATGGTGCTCTGGAAGTATGGTCAGCCAACCGAGAAGTATTCCCATGACCACAGCTGCAACAAGGTGTAGCATACCGTGAGGACTGGCTCCCTGGCCGTACTGCACTGTGAGGCATCACATAAGCCTTGGTACATGATGCAAAGCACTGTAGAGCCCCAACTATACTACAACACCTTGTTGGGCTAGGCATTTGCTAATGCCTCAGCAAGATGTATGTAGTCGGGGTGCACCTAATCTCCCTGAATTGTAGGAAACAAGACCCACCTAAATAGGAACAATAGGTACATGAGGTAGTGTGTGCTATTACCTCCTTAGTCGCATCCACGGGACAGGTCATGTACCACCGTAGCCACAAATGTGACACCCATGATATTTTATTAGGGATTAGGTGACTGAACCTATCAACCATACATACCTTCTAGTCTGCTCGCTTGGGATGTGGCACTACTGCAGGACCTCATAGCGGTAGACCTATGAGCATAGCGATGTCCTGGAGAGTAATGGTCATCTTTCCCCATTGAAAGTGGAACATGTGAGTCCCTAGTCACCAACGACTAGTGTGGACAACAATGCTACATCGAACTGAAACATGTGTGATAGGTCCAACATGAGGGCAATGGGTAGGAGCCCAGTGTCCCGTAGCAGTGGGATGTACTGCTGGTCTAGAGGCCAGTGCTCTTTGGGGGCACCTTAGGATGAAGCTTGGATGGCAGACGCTGGACGTTCATGCCTGGCATTGGTGTCACCCATCCTATGTGGGTTGAGCAGCTCGTACGCGATATCATCTTGAGGGTGCGTCATGTCCTGAGGAACATAGAGCAACAAGTTAGTCCGTAATAAAAACAAGTGAAAGTGAAGCATGCGACAGGAATTCACAGCATGCATAGCGTTGCCTAATTTAGTATAATAGAAAAAATTGAAGGCATGAATAGCACCATGTGACTTCTTCCTGATACCATCCATGGTACAAGCAATGTGCAAACAATCCTTCTTGATCTTCTTGTCCATGCTCACCTGCATTACTTCTAATAATTGTTTGCTTTCCTCTAGATGTTTCTTGGCCAACATGGCTCTATTCATGAAGTACCCAATAGTATGGTTCCAGCTCTCCATGATGATTGCAGTGATCGGTAGGGACCAGACACCTTTGAGGACACTGTTGTACACCTCTGATATGTTGGTCATCATAATTCCGTACTTTGCACCACTGGTGTCATGGAGTAGAGACCATTTTTCCAAGTTAGGTGCATGCGAGTTCACCCACCATGTGAACTCCCCAACTCGTGTGGACCCTCCCACGGCTGCCCCTTGTTCGGTGTCATCTGAATTCCTCACATGCTTGCCGATCTCCTCATTAACCTATCTTCACAGCCATGAACTTCCGCCTTTGGTTCTGCATGCATTACTTCTTGTCGATCTTCATGAGGTCCTTGCTTTGAAACTGGGTGTGCAAGTTGGCCGTGAGATTTCAACACTGCTGGACTATGTGTATGTTCTCTCATTCGTTAAATTTGACAGTGGTGTTTGACATCTATTTGTGTTCCATGGTCTGGGTTTGTAGCCGTTGTTCTTCATAGTACAATGGCGGTATTAAGGATTTATCTACATCTTATTTCTTTTTGTATATGCATAATCTTGTTCGATGTGAATAACATTGTCAATGAAAAACTAATAACAAATACAAAGATATTTTGCAATGTCACCACAGCTTTTCTTGTTTTATGCTATGACACTGAGAATTCTGCCGCTCTCACAGTGTCCACATCAACGGTTTTTCAGAAAATCGCTCGCCCTTTTCGAAATCACAGTGAGGTCCCGTCCGAACCGGCTAAGCTGGCCCTTGTAACCTCTACCCACCATGAAAGCAGAAGCCCAAAGCAAGGAGCTTTGAATGGCCTGTGACGGTGGCGGTGGTTTGCTGTCAGTAGAGCGTTGGAGAGTGGCACTGCGTTTCCTCCTCGCACATAGAGAGGCCTCCTTGTCCTCTCTGCATCTGGTGGAGGAGGCGTGGCGGAACAAGGGACTCACGTCGGTAGCACTTGGGTAAGCGTCGGCCGCCTAGTCGCAGGCTCACGCTCCCGTTGTTGCGGTGGAGGCCGTGCGGTCATCGGAGGACTGGCATGGGAGGCGATGGAGGAAGGGGAAGGACAAGTAGAAGGCGAGGGGCAGAGGAGGCATGGGAGGTGCCCTTGCGGAGGGTGGAGGGGTTGCTGGGGACATGTGGTGCATGTGCACATCGGGGACACCGTTCGCTGCTGACGCGTCATCGATGGACTGCGTCGTGGCGCGGCCAAGACAGTGGTGAGTACGGGCCGTTGTAGGGAGGCCAAAAGGCGGCTCAGAGAGGTATTGTGTTACAAATAATACATAGAAAAAATAGAGATAAGAGACACGAATTTTTACGTGATAAACTCTTGCGGGAAAAAAGCCACAGGTGCTCAAAGGCAAATCAATATAATGATGAGAGATTACAATGGAGCGTTTCTCATGAGGCTTGCCTTGTGGAGCTTGCCTCTTTCTATGTGTTGAAGTATAAGTGAATTATCCACCTTTCCTCATCAGCTTAAACTTTTGGGTGAATTAGCTAGTGTATGAAACTCAATATGGTATCAGAGCTTAGGTTAAAACCCTAATCTCAATCTACTTCCGCTGCTGCTGCCACTGAAAGGATCAATCTCCGCTCCCAGGGGCGGCCCTTTGTGGGATCTGATCAAGTCCATTGACGAGGCGCTCCAAGGCGAAGGAGGACCGCATCATCTCGCTCGCCGAGCAGGAGCCCAAGGTCCACCTCCTGGTGTCGGCGCCGCCGGCCAGTTCGCACGTCGTCGCACTCCACGCCGCCTTCACACGTACACGTTGCTGTTGTGCAGCGCCGCACCGGCTTCATCACACAGGACGACGTGCTGCACCCGCACCTCACTGTGCGGGAGACGCTCGTCTTCTGCGCCATGCTCCGGCCACTCGTCCAGCGCATAATGTACCACCAGTCGGAGCCCCTGTCCCGATCGGACCGCCGCCTCCCGGCACCATCCGCCACAGTGCGAGGCGCCTCCCGACGGAGCCGAAGCCGATCCGCAGGCCAGGACCGTCAAGCTGCTCAAGCACATGGAGAACGGCAAGGTCCGCCTCGTCATGCCATCTACGTGCAGGGCATGCATGCATGGCGTGCACATGCGCCACGTGGTCACCATCTGCCTCCGCTTGGGCGCAGAGAGCTGTATCCCCACCGGGGTGGGTTCTCCACAGGCTGCGCACGCACGTCGTGCACGTCCGCGGCTTCTCCGTTTCGTACTCTCGCCTCTTCCGGCAACTACGTGCATTGCCTTCACCTTCTACCTGCGTGCGTCCCCAGCCCCCACCGCCGACGTGCATGGCCACCTCCTACGTGATGGTTGTCGACACGGGGTCGTCCTCATTGGCTCGCTCGGGTCCATGGTCTACCTGCGCTTCGGCATCTGCACGGTGGCCATGCATGTCTACTACGTGCTCTTCGCCGTGCACGTACGCCACGTACGACGTCGTGCACTCCGAAGAGACCACGACAGCCCACAGCGCCTGGTATCATCGGCTTCGCGTGGAACAAGCTGTCGCTACTCTACCAGCGCGCACCGAGGTGGGTTCACGTACGTGCATGTGGCCATGCATGCCATCGATCGCGCGCGCGTCCGAGCCCTTCCTTGCCGACGTCACGCGCCATGCGCTCTCCGGCATCGCCTACCTCCACCGACGCCACATCGTCCACCGTGACATCAAGCCCTCCAACCTTCTCATCAACTCCGGCCACCGCGTCAAGATCGCCGACTTCGACATCAGCCACATCTTGTACCGCAAGCTGCTTCCTTCTACACGCGCTGCATGTGCATGGGCTGGTAGTAGAGCTAAGGACATGCTGCTGCTAGTATATTCTCCTTGTGTTCTTTTTCTTTTATGTCTTCCGTTGCGTCCATTTGAGTCCGTAGTCCCTTTTTTTCCGTTCATCGAAGTCATGCGAGTCCACAAATTTATTGTTAGCTATAGAAGAAGTAGAAATTTTATTTTGCATGACAGCAGCCATCGCTCTTCTCTCTGAGCCGTGTGCAGATCGTAGAAGTTGTTATGATATCGCCGCTATTTTAGCCGCCACACCAAGCTTTTAAGGCTGCCATGCTTCTCCTGCACCTCGTGCAGTGCGCCGCCACCGTCTTGGGTTTTGATCTGCTGCTGCCATGCTTCTATCTATTCCATGGCAGTAGCCGCCGCTCTTCTCTTTGAGCCGCGTGTAGATCGTAGAAGTCGTTATGATGCCGCCGCTTCTGTAGCCGCCGCCCTGAGTTTTTAAGGCCGCCGCGCTTCTTCTGCACCTTGTGCATTACACCGCCGTCGTCTTGGGTTTTGATCTACGCCGTCATGCTTATATCTATTCCTCTTCGGTTTAATTTGATAGTATTTTTCAAGAACTGCATGCTACGACAACATCAAGAATCGGACTTCGGAATTATTTTTTACAATTTTAGTAACAACTCTTTTCAAATGCAATGCTATTGCATACGCCTTGCATTTGAGGGGGGTGTTAAGGATATAGAATTGTATTAGAATATAGAGTTTGTATCATCTTGAGTGTTGAAGTATAAGTGAATTGTCCACCTTTCCTCATCAGCTTAAGCTTTTTGGTGAATTGGTTGGTACATGTAATTCAATATGGTATAAGAACCAAGAGGTCTTGAGTTCGAGACCCGGTTGGTGCAATTAAAAAAAAATAATTGCATCCCACTTCTATTCCACGTCTTAGCCCTGAGGGAGCCTACACGTGAGGGGGAGTGTTGAAGTATAAGTTAATTGTCCACCTTTCCTCATCAGCTTAAACTTTTGGGTGAACTGGCTGATGCATGAAACTCAATACTATGGACTATTAGGGTACATATATAGTGCGAGAGAAAAGAGTCTTATACGGAGAGGAAACTGAATCAGAGTCAGTTGCTATAGATTGATACCACATCTGATACAAATTGTGCATACACCTACTATGCCACATCTGGCATAAGGCGATAAAGTGTCCTACATGGATACGGTAGGAATTCGGATCACCTTTTTAACATATTGCCTAATTAATTTCTTCTCGTTTCTTAGTTCTGTACATGAGAGTACCTTGCGTCTGTCCATACTAAAATTTTGAACTTTTTGTAGGATTCTTTCGTGTGTTAGTGTGGTCAAATTTATTCATGCTTGATTCATGCAATTGACTTAAACCAACCCACATTTATTCCAAAATCATTGCTTCTCCCAACTGATTGATATCAATACTCCAAATTTCATATGCCTCAAAATGGGTTTCGAGAATAGTTGGAAAAGAAATTGAATTTTACAAATTCTTTGAAATGTCGGGTTTGTTAAAATGGGTTTTGGAAATAACCATTGTAATTAGTTTTGATACCCCAAATTTTTGAAAGGTAAATAGACTTTTGAACAAACCTTTTTAAATTGCACAAACTTTTGGCCCAAAATAGGGTTTTAGAAAGAATTCTTGAGAAACGTCCTGAATTCTTAAAATTTTGAATGTCAGGGTAAGAGAGTTCCTAGAATAAAAATCTTGGTCAAATCAAGATATGGACAAGGGGAGATCAAGATATAGGTAAGGAGAGACTTTCTAAGAAGGGTGAGAATAAGCAGTAACACTTATATTTTCACAACTAGGGTTTAAAAGAAGTAATTCTAGCTATGAAGCTGACGGCCATGCTAACTAAGGTTACGACCTACAGTTGATATGCTCTGATACCAGCTCTGTCAGAACCGGATTTAGAAATCCGAATTCCTTTGTGATTTCTGCACTGTTCCCTGGATCAGTAGCCAGTGCTCACAGTTACATCAGTGTATATCAAAAACATATTAAGCGAAAGCATAATTAATACAGTAATAACTTACATGGGCTGATTAGGCCGGGAAAGCGGAGAATGCAGCAGCGGAAAATCTTCACATAAGTGGAACCCACAAGACTTGCCCACAGACAGCCAACTGGGGTTTCGCGACCTATGTCCATGGCCTTCTTGAATACCAGCTCGGTCGGCCTTGCTGGAGCTTTGCAAGACTTTCTTCGGTTCTTGACTAACTAGAGGGTAATTAGCAACAGTGAGTACAAATTGTACTCAACAAGCCACCACACAGAATGCAACGCTAATAACTATTACATGCAAGGCTGTGAAAGGAGGCTTGAGGTTATTTTATTTTCTAAAGCATCATTTCCAAATATTATAAATAAATTCCTGTGACTTAGCAATTTTAACCAAAATGCAAGTTGTAAAGAGAGTGTGCAATAATTATAGTAGCACACGTTACATCCACCTTTTTCAGTGTATTGTTACCCCCACCAATGCTAGATTTGATTACTGTGCTACATCCACCCTAATTACCACTGGAGTACATCTCTCCAGGAAAAATCCAACAAAGTAGAGTACCTCTCTCCACTTAGTTTTCATCCTGTCCGAAAAAGATTTTTAAAATAGAACTAACTCGAGGAAGTTCCCATGTCCGCTCTTGACCGTGAGCACAGCTATTCGAATAGTTTTAGACTCTGCAGAGTTGTACATCTTTACCCACAAGAGATAACCCAATTGTTATATTCCGCATGTTTCCTTAGACATGCAGATCAACCAGATTATCACATGACCTTTACCATGTATCTAGTAAAAGAATGCACTCGCTAAGGTTTCCATCTACAGGAAGGGGCCGGGCCGACTGGGTGGCGCCAGGAGACAGAGGAGGAGGAAGGGAAGCGCAGGGGCAGGGAAGAGCTGGGCCGAGGCGGATCCTGGTGTGGCAAGCAGCTCCGAACGCAGGGGGGAAAGAGGAGGAGCCAGGAGGAATGGGAAGAAGAGGAGGCCTGCCGGCGGCGGCGCTGGAATGAAGGGAGGAAGAGGGAGGCGATGGGAAAAGGGGAGCCGAACGGGCCGAGTGGGCCAGATGCCAGGAAAGAAAAGGGGCTAGCCCAAGAAGATTTTCTGAACTTTGGCATTCCCACAATTTAATTTGCCTTGCTAAAAAGATTAAGTGCCAAATAATTTCAGACTTTTGCGAATAAGTCCTTGATTAATTTTTTTTGGTGAGAAAACTTTAATGATTAACTTCAATCTTACTCTTGATTTAATTTCTTTGATTTTCAGAGTTTAGATTTAGAATTGCCAAGGGTTTTTGAGAATTCCGATTTTTGATTCTTGAAATCTTAATTCTCTCCTTTGAGGTTTTTTTTGCTTCTCTTAATTAAATTTTTGCCGCCAGGAATTTCAAATCAAGAACTCAATTAAACGAAAATTTTAAATACACAAAAAATTAAGAAAAGATTTTTATTAATTTTGCAAATTGCAAATTTGGGATGTTACATTGATGTTCATCCGTTCCCAAATCTTGTTGCTTGCTGTAAACCCAGCATATGCACTTGTTTTCTTCTGAAACCAATTCTCATGAAAGCAGAAATCGCTTATTATGGTCACATAGCACTACAGCAGATTAGACAGACAAGTAGATACTTTGGTAGGACGGATGGAAGAAAGAAAGCAAGAAAGAGATGCTTGCTGTCAGAACCCGTACAAATACGGGGACCTGAGGTGAGGAATACTCAAATCAGTTACGGGTTGGTTGTATTTTACAGCCAAGCCATGTTCCCTCGTCATCTTCATCGCCTCAAACAGAATGAAGAAACTATGCAATCCAACAACAAGCAATGACAGTTGCATATTTCCTGAAAAATTGATTGTTACATGCTTTAGGTTAAATAGAACAGAGAATCAACATAACTAGAGATAAGAGTGACCAAAATCAGGAAAACAGAAGTTCAGGTTCCAAATTCAAATTGTGAACGAACAGAGATAAAAACCATGTTTTGTAATTTAGAAAACATCAATAGAAACATCGAAGAACACAAGCAGTACAGGGAACAACAATGAAATAAAAATTGGCTAGACAGCACAACAATAACATGCCTTAAAGTTTGTCAAGCAAATTCTTTTCAAATATCACATAGCAGCTGTTGCCATCAAAGTTCGAGAAACCAACAGGCATTACCGGTTCCTGGCTAAATTAAATAATCTAAAAGCACTGTTGTATGAACAGGAAAATTTTGGGAGGTGCTCAGTTACCCAAAGATCAATTATGCATCGTTACAGCATGTGCATGCAAAAGCTTCTCTTCCCGTCAAGACCTTTGGCTCATTGAAGAAAGTTGATGCAGCGTACCCAACTCCAACCACACATGCGTGTGCACAGAGAGAGGGGCGGGGGCTGTAGGTTTGCAAGACGCATTTGCCCATCATCAGTGCCTTGTAGATGAACTTAGATAAATCAAGGAAAACAGTGTAAACAAAACAACCACTTGGGGCTCAATCACATGTTAGATATGCAGTAATAATGGGACAAATTTGCAGGTCAGAGAGGTTCTCTACAATCTCATGCGAATTTTCAGTATTTCTGTAATGCATCAAATATAGTAGATAAATTCATGCAGTATTAAAAATTACAACAGAGAAAAGCTACAGAAGATACAGACCGAAGGAACAAAACATAAGATTGATAAGCAAAAAGTATATCAAATCACAACTGCATGTAAAAAGAAGCAGAGCCCTTACTGATTTTCCTTTCCAATCAGGGTCTGTATTTGTATCAGATTTATATAATAAATTCTGGCATTCCAGTTAGGAAGGTCATCTAAAGGATAACAAGCATGCAGCATTCAGTGCACAAGGAAAAACTGAAATATATAAAGTTGCAACTTTTGGTACGAGTTCCCAAAAATCAGGCTGTAAAAGTTATAATGTAATGTGAAGGACCAAAGCTGTAAACTTATAATGTAATGTAAGGACCAAATTCTTGTTATGAACAGTTTTGTCTGGTTTTCAGTAAAATTGGTGATGCAGAAGTTCGAGAATAGTAAAAATTTGTCCATATCTTGGACAAAGAATAAACAGGTTTGTATCCTATCCTCAAACCAGTTAGTTTACCAAATACCGGATGTAGCTGGTCACTGAAGTAAATAGATGAAAGCAAATCCTATCGAGAAAACAATGGAGAAAATGAGAAACATTTCATGCAAACATATAGGATGGTATTTAAATGAAGGCTCAGACAGGGCTTTGCTTGTTTCATTGTGTAGTTATCATGAACCAAAAGTATATCCGGTCTTTGTTGCTGTATTGGGCCCTCGTGCGCTCGGTCTCCTTGTTTGTGTATTGGTCTCCGTGCCCCTCACCGGCCCCACACAATCAGTCACCCACCACAGAACAGCCAACTAGACGGCACTCTGCGCATCAAGGCCCATACGGTGCCTAATTACCTAATCCACGCTGTGCATACCGCTGCCCAGGCATTGCTTATACACATGTACGACAATACACGTATACACGCAGTTACTACGGCCAATCCTAGCCGTATTTACCACAACGATCCTCACCAAGACGGCGTGGCGTAGCGCGCATTCCACCCTAGCTGGTTGTTTCCTATTAAGTGAATTGACGATACGGGCTACCACGTTAGCCTGTCGTCAATTAACTTGGCGATAACCTATTTCCAAATGATTTGATGACATGGTATTATTCTTCTAATCTTGTTCAGCATTATTTTATCTTATTAATAAAATTGGTTATCTTGACAAGGTATTTTATCTCGTAATCTCGTAACCTATTTTCATACATTACAGACTTGCAGTCCTACGGAAGAACCTGTCCCTGCACAAGCAGTTAAAATGTGGATTTTGTCACTCACTCTCATGTTTCTATTCACCTCAGTGACCCGAAATTTGTTTAGTAGATACAGCATATGAGTTTTAGGAGGTGAAGCAGTTGATCACACGTTGCACCTCGTGTAAAGAACACTAGCCTCATAGGCGCGGCGTCACGCCGCGCCAGCTGAAAAGATCACTTGACAACAAATGAAGGCAATGTGTAGAGGCAAAAGGCGAAGATACATTCATACAATTTGAGCTAAAACCATAAGATAAGTAGTTAATTCATGTAATTTCATATAGAAAAGCATCAGTACCCAAGGGATTGCCGCAGCATAATATAGCACACTTGGTTGTTTAGTGACCTGACAAATACATAGAGCAGGAGAAGAAACCACACATAAATATCATTCTGATATCATGGAATGCACAAATAGAATTATAGGATACAACTACCTGCTAGAAGAGCACCAAGCCATATCCAATTATCATTGTTTTGAGACATTTTCCTTGAAAGATCTTACTGATGCTTGGTTGTTTCTCTTGATCAACATATGACAGTTCATCCAGAATCAAATTAATCTGCTCTAAAACCAAATTGGGTGAAGCTTGACCCCTCAATCGACATAAGCAATGTGTGGCATTTTCTGTTGCCTCCAGCAGATTTCTTTTCCCTTGTATGGCACATAACAGAGGCCACCTAGGTGAAGCAGATAAGCAGCGCGTTCCAACTCCCATTATGAGAGATAATGGAGTACTGGTGGCATATATGTAGTGCCAACCAGAAACGACTTCAACATATAGGTTGCTTGCTATATAACCAAGCTGCAAAAAGAAATGTAAATAAGTAGTCTAAAAGATGAGTGAAGGGGAGAGAGAGAGAACAACAAAAAAACTAACATGCTGCACTCACAAGCATCTCAAGAACAATAAAGAACTCCTTGAGAGAAATGAACATGCCTCTTATCTGACTTGGAGCAGCCTCGGCAATATATATTGGAGTGCATTGCCTAAGTAACGAAAGAAGCTCAGATGAGGCTCATAAACGAAACGTGTGTGTTCATGTAGCTTGCAACATCGACTAAAATCCATCCTTCTTTTTCACTAATTCTTTTATATAAGTAATGGCAATGTCGAAAGAAACCGTCCGCTATTATACAATTACTATCCAAAAGCTAACAAACCGCATATGTGATCTCCTCAATCTAAATTAATTTATAAAAGGAACAGAAATGGAGATTTCTTCCCTTCATTGTCTCTTATCAGACCTTACAATAAATCAGATATGTTCAAAGATCATGCCAGAAGGGGCTAACAGAGTAATAGGAGTTGCTTTGTTCTTTCCTCTCGTTAAATGAGAACAGCCCCTCCATGCTCTCTGACCGGCGCTGCACTTCATACAAAGCATGACAGGACAAATTAGTAATCAAATGAACAATTTCTACCACGAAGACAATAAGACGTAGCGATGAGGTCCGCCTCCGCACGCACTCTACGGAGTATAAATAAGACGTAGCGTCGAGGTCCGCCTCCGCACGCACTCTACGGAGTATAAATAAGATGTAGCGTCGAGGTCCGCCTCTGCACGCACTCTAAGGAGTATAAATAAGACGTAGCGACGAGGTCCGCCTCCGCACGCACTCTACGGAGTATAAATAAGACGCAGCGGGGGGACGCCCCCGCGCGCACTCTGCGGAGTATAAATAAGACGTGGATGTTTTCCCTGCGCACTCTACTGAGTCTAAACAAGACGCGGAAGTTCCGCGCACACGAGGGCGTACCCTCTGGAATTTAAGTAAGTCGTGGTTGATAGTCCCACGCATTCTCTGGAGTACAAACAAAGACGCGGATGTTTTCCCTGCGCACTCTACTGAGTCTAAACAAGACGCAGAAGTTCCGCGCACGCGAGGGCGTACCCTCCGGAATTTAAGTAAGTCGTGGTTGATAGTCCCACGCATTCTCCAGAGTATAAACAAAGACGCGGATGTTTTCCCTGCGCACTCTACTGAGTCTAAACAAGACGCGGATGTCCCGCGCACGCGCCGGTGTCCTCACCGCGCGTACTCTCCGAAGTCTAAATAAGACGTGGACGATATTCCCACGCACTTGCCGGAGTCCACACACAACGGCGCACGGACCCCCGGGGCGCCACGCGACCTCGGCAAGCTGTGCGAGCCGCACGAACGGGTGGCCGCGAGTACAGGAGCGAGGCGCCGGAGCTCAACGTGGGGCCCATGCTTCGCGCTTCTGCATGCCGATCAAGCAGGCGGCACAGAAGCTCGGTGGCCCGCGCCTCCACAGTAGGGCCGAGTAACCAAACGCTCCCAGTGAAGGCGCCCGGCGGACCCAGACCCTCAAGACGGAGAGCGCCTAGGGCCGGTGCCCACCCTCGAAGCAGCGTGGCTCCCGGCAGCACCACAAGCCGGCCCCCCTCCCCTCCTTCCCTCACCCCAAGCGTTCACTAGCTAGGGGAGGAGACCGGGGGGGGGGGAGAACGGTGCCTGTGCGGGACAGCAGGACAAGACGAAGCCTCGCCGGCGCGCCATAACAATCTACTCCTGAAGTTAGGAGCGGCCCGGATGAAGTACAAGTGAATTGCCCACCACCCCGCACCACCCGCGGCTCTTTGGCGCGCAGGTGGAGGGAAAACACATCGTGGCGATGCATCCCCCAGCAGAGGCTGGACACCAGACACCGCGATCGCCTAGGCGGCATCAGTCGCCTTCTGGAGTCCCCTACGCTATTGAGCGAAGTTGGAACAAAATGAGTATGGGGTGCGGCGTATGGAAAGCGAGTGCCGCCCCATTTGGCCACCCGCCCCTTTTAAAGAGCCCCAGGGCCAGGACCACGGGCAGTGCGCCGAAGAGTCCCATCGATGCCCCAGGAGCACGTGGTGCGGCAAGGCTGCCCCATTCCACGTGTCCCCCCACCCTACGGGGCCCGGAGCGAGGTACGATGGCCAAGAGACACCTCCATTACAGCTGTACCGCACCATGTGTGGATATCAGGCGATCCTGCCTCAGCTGTCCCATCGGCGCTCGAGAATATAGCGAAATAGCGTCGCCCGTGAGGTCCTCCATTGGCCACCAGGGAGTCGGGGACAGAACCTACGCAGCTAGGCCCCAATCCCTCCTCAGGTGTACCCTGCCCTGCACAGCGCAAGCGTCTAAGTGCCACCACACTAACTAAGGCGCCAGCTCCGCTGCCACCACTTCGGAGGGTAGGGTACGGAGCGCTCGCGTATCTACACCGACTAAGGCGCCAGCTCCGCTGCCACCACTTCGGAGGGTAGGGGACGGAGCGCTCGCGCATCTACATCGACTAAGGCGCCAGCTCTGCTGCCAC
The DNA here is from genome assembly GCA_036346265.1 of Melocanna baccifera. NCBI lineage: Eukaryota > Viridiplantae > Streptophyta > Magnoliopsida > Poales > Poaceae > Melocanna > Melocanna baccifera. The sequence goes on from CM070686.1 coordinate 22,718,403, forward strand.
CACCGGGGGTAGGGGCGGGCGCTCGCGTATCTACATCGACTAAGGCGCTAGCTCGCGCCACCACTTGGAGGGTAGGGGCGGGCGCTCGCGCGTCTACACCGACTAAAGCGCCCAGCTCGCGCCACCACTTGGGTAGGGGACGGAGCGCTCGCGCATCTACATCGACTAAGGCGCCAGCTCTGCTGCCACCACTTCGGAGGGTAGGAGTCGGAGCGCTCGCGCATCTACACCGACTAAGGCGCCAGCTCCGCTGCCACCACTTCGGAGGGTAGGGGACGGAGAGCTCGCGCATCTACACCGACTAAGCGCCACTCTCGCGCGGCGCCGGAGGGTAGGGGACGGAGCGCTCGCGCATCTACATAGACTAAGGCGCCAGCTCCGCTACCACCACTTCGGAGGGTAGGGGACGGAGCGCTCGCGCGTAACAGCAGCCACGCCTTACCTCTACCCCTACCCTAGGCGTCTGCCCCAACCAGCAAACTCCACCACGAAGAAGAAGCAAAGCAGGCGCATCCATAAACAGCAGAACGATGCATTTCCCGATTCGTCCACTACAACGCTGCTATATTCTTACAAAACCGGCCGGGCCGGCACTACTCGTCTGGCTTCGCTGGGACGGCCCTTCGCGCCGAAGTCTCGCCCACCGAGGATCGATTCACCCGAAGTCGAGGAGTCTTGACCCGCCACCGGCGTAAGCGGTGCGAGTTACAACGTCGAAACCAAAGCAGAGTCCCCATCAGCAACCGCTCACAGCAAAGTGGCAAGATCGATCAACAAAGCAAAGCGGTTGGCAATTCATTCCCGGCATGGCGTACGTAAGGTTACAACACACACCAAGTGTACGAGAGCCCGGAGTCACACCTGCTTTGGGCCGTCGGTCCCGCCATCGTCGCGCCGCACAACTTCATCAAGCCACTCACCCAGATTCCCCTCGCCATACATGTTCCGCCGCAGCTCCACCTTCGCTGCGGCCTCCCCAATATACTCCCAGATCCGCTCATGAAAAAACCAAACGGTGGGCCTAACGGCGCGCACGACGTCGGACATTACCCCAGCTCCAGCGGGCATCTCTAGCTAGGGGTCGCCCAATTCATCAAAATGGCGGCAGCCCCGGTGCCAGAGCAGAGCGCATACCAGACAGGCAGTCACGTAGGAGCAGTGGTTGCCAAAGGACGTCGCAGCCGGCTAAGCGAGATCGGCCGCTTCCGCAATCCGTCGGAGAGTTCGGGGAAGCTCTTCGGGTCTGAAGGAGCGGGGCGGCACCTCGGCAACAAGACTCTCAAGGGCACCCTCTAGGGCCAGCATAGCCTCCCATGCCGTTGCTGAAGCGGCACCCACCGCCTCATCCTGCTCCCTCAGGGCTGCGGCGAGGCGGCCGTTCTCTTCTTCCAGGGAGGCAACCTGCTGGAGCAGCCCGTCACGCTCCACCACCGCCGCCTACCGCGTCGATGCCACACGCTCCGCGGCATATGAGACAGCCGCCGCGCGTTCCGCTTCCAACAGCCGCATGCGGTCGTCCTTAGCAGAGTGTGCCTCCTCAGATGCATGAAGGGCCCCTTCGGCAGCGCGCAGCCGGCCTTCAAGGCCTCCCGTTCCCGCGCATGGGCCGCCTGTAGTGCCCGGCTGAGGGCAAAAGTCTACACAAGGAAGCAATCAGCACACCTCCAGGAAGGCCACGGGCTGCTCGGGGCTAGGCACTTACCCTCAGTTGGGAGACCTCGAGCACCCCTTCAAACAAATTAGGCCCGTCGATCTGCAAAGCGTTGTGATCCAAGCTCACGGCCGCATCATCGACGGCCCCCCGCCATGCCGCCAACACCCCTGCTCGAGGAACGAAGTCCGTAGACATCGGGCGGCTTCCGCAGCAACAGCCTCGCTGGCGCCAGGCGCCCCTCCCAACAAGTCACCTTCGGGCTCCGCAGGCCCCCCGTGCTCGAGAAACGACGTGGCTGTCAAGGCACATGAGGGTCAGCTCTGTGAATGTCTACCAAGTCACAGTCAAGGACATTCTACCTTCAGCCCCGCCCGAATCCGTGAGGACCTTCGCGTCCTCGCCCGCCTCGCCAGTTGGGGGAGCTTCGGTGTCGGAGCTCAGCTCCATGAAGCCCTCGCCGATGGCAGCCGCAAACTCGGTCGGGGCCGCGAGGGCACCGACGCACTTGGTCTCGGAGTCGGAGTCCCATAGGGCACCGCCCCAACATCTTCCGCGGGCACTGGCTTCGCTCCAACATCCTCCGGGAGTACTGGTTCCGTCCCAACGCTGGCTGGTGGCGACGCGGCACTCACTCTTACCTCCAGCTCTGCATGCTCCACCAAACGGGAACCCGCCTCCACTACAACCCCCTCCCCCACGGTATTCCGTCGAGATGGGCTGGGGGCTGGAACAACGCGCGCCGGCACCCTAATGCCTAGGGCCTCGCACACGCGGTTCAACCGCCCTAGGCCCGCCTCCGCGGTCGCGGCCACGCGCAGTGTGTGCTCCCTGGCCGTGTACGGTCCAAGGAATGCACTCACCGCACGCTCCGCGTCCTCCAGCGAAATACCAGCGAAGGGCACCGGGGCACATTGTCAAAAAATAGCCTCCACGAGCACCACACAAAAACAAGCTTGAACACAACTTACGCGGACCAGAGGGCCCCGGCAACAAAGACACGGAGGGACAGACGTTGTCACGTCGAAGCCCCCCAGGAGCCAGGCGCCAATCCGCAACAAGCGGCGCTACACCATACATGACGTACTCCTCAGCGAGGTCGCGCATATTGAAGCGGGTGGTGATTCTGACAAGTCTCCGTGCTACCCATTCGTCATCAGCATCTAGAGGCCTACTGGGCATGGCGCTAACTGCCACCGATCGCCCCGAGCACTCAAGGCGCTACGCGCCGCGCCGCGGTGATAAAACCACCGGCTGTGTCAATCGACCCCACTCGGTCCGACCGATTCTGCGGGAAAATCTTACGCACCGCGCGAGCGCGATCGCAGGTCGACGTTACGGCGCGGGCAGCGCCCCGTCTCCCTGATCCTCTGCCGTGCATCGGACATCATGAAGAAACGCGAGCAGTGACGCGGTAGGCCAGCACACCTCCGTACGCGCAGCCCAACTATACGCAGCAAGTCGGGCAATCACATTCGGCGTCACCTGCACCAGCTCAAGTCCAAAAGCCGCAGGACGTCCCCGACAAGCCTGGCGGCCGGGATACACAACCCAGCCTCCAGGTAGGCGACGAACACGATCGCCTCCGAAGTGCCAGGGTGCGGTTCGATCTCGTTGCCCGCGGGCAGCCGCACGTCTCGGCGGTCCGACAACTTCCCCTCTCGAAGAAGGCCGCGGATCGTCTCTTCTGTCACCAGCGTCGAGCCCAGGATGTGGGAGTGCCGCCCCCCTCCTCTCTCCGGTGCCGTCCACCACTCGCTCACCGCCGCGGGGCAGCGCCCCTCGAGGGTGTATGTCACCTCAAGCGGCGATGCCCGCTGGAAGACGGCGCCGTTGTCAGCCGCCCGAGTGCGTGCCCTGCGGTGTGCCGCCATTCTTCTGGAACTCTGGGATGACGTAGGAAGAAAGAACTCAAGAGATAAGAGATGGGGACGCGCGGTTGGGAGATGGAGGACAAGGCGATGAAAAGGCAAGTGGCCTAATGCAAGGGGTACTTAATACCCCTCTGCCCCCCATGCCATTGATAAGCGTAACTGCCGGGAGGTGAACCGTCTACATCCCCACGATCGCGGCTGTACCAGCACACACATGTGCGCACGGAGCCCAGTCAACCGGCGGCCACACTAAGGGCCCCGCCAGGGCACAGCGCGCCAATCGCGCCTCGCTATGTGTCTGCTCGGCAGTTTAGGCAGTATAACCGGTGGCATCTCTGCCTTCGCGGTGCAGTCTCAGCTCCGCCCCCGGCACTGACATGCACCCGCGCGAGACCTCCCGCACGTCCGGAAGCGCAATCGCCGGAGGTCGGCGCGTCGCCCATGCGTCTGGCGGCGCACCCGGAGGAGCCCGCCGCAGCCCGGCCGCTCGCACGCGTACGGCATCCCCACCAAGCCGCACGTGCGCACCTGGCTGCGCCGACCAGGCTTCCACCCACGTAGGCCACATGCGACATCGCCAATTGCCCGCCGACCCGCCTTCCGTGAAGCCTTCGTCTCAGCGGAGCGACTTCGACTCCGCCTTCGACGCCATTTTCGTCGCCACAGCGCAGTCACGCCTACACAAGCCGCGCCACAAGGGCGCCCCTTTTGCTCCAGTGGCTCGGGACAACCCCGGAGCTTCCTGCACTCTATACTTCTTCGATCTTACTACAACCGTTTTGCTATTCTAATGTGTCCCATGCCTTTCCACGGACGCCAGGTTGCGCACAGCACCGACGCGGCAAGTCACTTGGTCCAAGCATGCGCCGGTCACGGCATGGTCAACCGGCGACCGACGAGGCGACACGGGAAAAATGCGCACGCGGCGCACTCACCAGGATGCGGGACAACGCAGGACACGTCGGAGTCGACCCCCCGTGCTGCCACCGCACATCCATGGCCCGACGAAGCACGACCGCCCCAACTTGTGCCGGTACCACGCCCCCACAAACATATTGCTCCAAGCTCGGAGACGATCTTGTTCTCATAAACAGGCGTCGGAATCGACAAAGCCCTATTTATGAGAACACGACCATCGCAGAGCATGGAAGCACGGCGCACAAGTCTGGGAAGCACAGTGCTTCACCACGGCCATCTATATACACTAGCTTTCCCATCGGGAAACGCAACCGACGGGAGTCGGACCGGCGCAATCATCGCGCGTGCGCGCGCCGTTTCAACTTGCCACTCCCGTATATCCCTCCCGCAACGGCAAGATCCTCGCCTTCGTGAAGCAGCCCAGCCCCGTCTTCGGTGAGGTCTTCGCACCCTCGGAGCGGCCCAGCTCCGCCCTCGGCGAGGTTGCAGCAGGCATCGGGGCCGCGCATTGGGAGGCGGGCGTCCACACCGACCACCGCAAGCCCAGCCGCTCGACACGTGCTCAACGATGCGGAACACGGCCCCGAGCTTCGAGGACGTTATACAGCCCGGTGGTCCACCCCCTTCACGCGAAGAGCCGCAAATCTTCTCGCCAGCTCAAGAATATACCTTCTTCCTTCCACAAACATGCAAAGAGCTGCTCAACCGACGCCAGCCCCACCGCATGTTCGTGAGAGGAAGAGGCACATTCTTGAGACAAGCCGCCCGAAAATGGTTCATCAGCCTTCTGCTGCGGTTGTATATATACAGCCGTTTCTGGGAAGTGCAATCGACGGGAGTCCAACCGACGCGGCCGCATCGACGGGAGCCCAACCGACGCGGTCGCATCAACGGAAGCCCAACCGACGCGGTCGCTCACCACAATTGTCGAGCTCTTCGCCTTCGCAGCGCAGATGTGACTCCGCCTGCAGCCGTCCGGCGCAAAACTCCGACAGTGGCTTCGCTGCGAACCTCCGGTTTTGACTCCGCTTCACCCACAAACACACGACATCACAGGCCGCAGGGACGGAGGGGGCCAAAGGGCTCGGCAACATGGCTTCGGCCTGTGAAACCCTTCACCATGAGAGGCTCCTGTCGTAGGAGTGGCCCCCACCTAAACCCAGCTAGCCCGTTGAGAACTATATACTAAGGAAGGCTTCGGTGCGAAGCCACAGTGGTAAAGATGTACGTATATATATATGATGATATCGAGTCTTGGGAAGGACCGAAGAGGTTATTTGTTTACCTAACTCTCCACCATCACACACTCTCTCTGTTTGGTCTGTAGCCACAACACATATTATACCTGACATTTTGCTGGAAGCAGAAGACTAAATTTGCAGGTTGGGTGGCTTTGTCAAGCTAGATCAACAACAACGGCTGCCAAAGATCATATTCTCGTCGTCTCCATTCACACAAATACACCTCGAATGGAGTAGAGATTGAGCAAAGTATCCTGAGAATATGCCAGTCAGATTGAGATTGCTCGATGAATGGAGTAGAGATTGAGCAAAGTACCGTGAGAATATGCCAGTCAGATTGAGATTGCTCGATGCATTCAGTGCATTCCTCTTGAGTGACCCAATGGATAGCCTCCTCCGCTCGTCCTTGGAGTTCTCCACATCTGACCTCCGCTCTTTCCTCTCGTTAAATGAGAACAGCCCCTCCATGCTCTCTGACCGGCGTCACACTTCATACAAAGTATGACAGGACAAATTAGTAATCGAACGGACAATTTCTACCACCAAGACAACAGAAATGCATACGTGAGATAAAGAAACCATATTATACCTGACATTTTGCTAGAAGCAAAAGACTGAATTTGTAGGTTGGGTGGCTCTATCAAGTTAGATCAACTGGGTAGAGGCCAACTACTCATCGCAGAACAAGAACTATAAAATACTCACGGATACAACTAATTTTCTAACCAAAAAGATGTATTTTCTTAGGTAAATATGATCAGCAACCATCAAAGAAATTAAATGAAATGCTGCAAAATGCACTAGAACATATGTACCTATAATGCACTAATTCTAGACTGCAGAAGGCTACCATTGCCATTCATCTAAAACAAAAGAACTTCTGCAATTCCTGACAATTTAGGAACAAGGAAATTGCGCTAAAACTTGCAGGGAAACCCAAACAAATAGTTATTCTGAAATGAGGTGTAGAGAAACAGAGATCCACTAATCAACAACTTTATCTTTCCTTAATCAAATCCGTTGCAGATTGCAAGAGCACCGGGAGCACTAATTGACCAAGAAAAATAAATCAGAATTCAGCTCTGGCTTGATTCAGGCGGCGAAATGAGTCTTCAAAGGTTCAGGAAATCCCATGAAAGCAGCCCAGCCCCTGAATTAGGAAAACAAAAAAGAATCCTACTTATTTGTCTGCCCCCATTTTTATGCATGTAAGGATGAATCACAGAAGCCACATGACCAGATCCAAGAAAAGAACAAGTAGCCAACCAGAACGCACAACAAGATCCGACCAAAACCCGAACTACACGAAAGAAAAAGGACACCTTTAGGTGTAGAAAACAAAAGGAAGAAAATTTCAGCCGCCACAACCTAAAGCGCTAGAAAACAAGACCAAGAAAATTTCAGCGGCCGCAACCTAAAGCGCTAGAAAACAAGACCAAGAAAATTTCAGCCGCTGCAACCTAAAGCGCACCAAATCAGTACAAGAAACCTAGCGCTCACGTTCAGATCCAAGAATCGATCAAGAAACGGGCCAGAGATTTTGAAACAATGGTAGAAGGGAAAACCCACGGGAGCAGGACGCATTCGCGTGCTCGGGTTCGTGCCGCAACGGGGGCGGCGGCGGCAGGTCGTCGTAGCGGTCGGAGGAGGAGCGCTTCTTGCCCGAGCTGGAGGAGCGGTACGGGGAGCGCCGCGACTGCCGGTCAGGGCTGGACAACGGCGGCGGCACGCACTCCGGCCTGGCCAGCTGGGACCTCAACCTCTGCAAAAGAACCAAACATAGAACCACAAGGTAGGCTAACTTCTTGAAGCTTTTCGCAGCGCGGCTTGCTAACCAGCAAGAGAGCCGCGGCTCGCTAACCACAGAAGAAGGAAGCCGCAGCAGGCGGAGCGGTGGCGAGTGCGCGCGCACACGTCGGGCGCACAGGGAGCGAGGGCGACGTGGCATCGGTGAGCGCCCGGGGAGTCCCTCATCTTTACTATACGAAGTATGCCTCGCAAGGCCCTTGACCAACTTAACCCTCTATAGTTCTTATTCATCTTGTGTTTTGGTTTAGTCTAACCATCTCATACGACCTTGATCATTCTGAACCTTGATTATCCCGACAAGTCTCATCCACCCACCATTGATCATAGTTGATTCCAAGTAACCCTGAATCTAAATAGACCAAGTAACTATTTTCGGACACATGTTCTTCTCAGCCTGACTATCAATGAACTTGTCACCAATACCAACGATCTTACGCAGATTTGTGATGGAATGTGATGCAGGGATCAATAAACATAAGACACGGAGATTTTATCCAGATTCAGACCCTCATAACTTGAATAATAGCTCTACTTCCTGTATTTCCTTGATGAAATAGTGTTTACAAGGGGTGTTTACAATGATCTTGATGCTAGAAAGTAAATCTAGTCTGAGATCTAGCCTAGCTACTCAACACCGTAGAAGTGGAATCATCGTGGGTGTGATCTAAGACTTCGTCCAAACCAAAGGTTTTCCTCCAAGTCTTGGGTCTTTTATAGCGTCAACCCCGGCAGTGTTTGTCCTAGTTCAGTCGTGGCTAGTTGAGACTCCGTCTCTCCCATGGACGTGGTTGTGCTCTTGGATCGTGCGTGAGGTGGGCAACGTCACGCTCTACGTGCAGGTAATCGTCTCCTGCATGCATGGAAAGGTATCGTATGGGATGACATGGGCGCCACCTACCGTGCATGTGGAGGTACACTATACACTAAAATTTTTGCTTTTTAGTCCAAATTTTGAAAGTTTTTTACAAATAGACCTCTGGGAAAACGATTTCCAAAAATGGACCCCCCACACGATGCCAAAACACATGGCGCCGAGGGTACATAGCACGGCACCATGATATTTGGCGCCGATATATGCCACGTAGGAGCCAGCGTGGCGTAGCACAGCGCCAAAAGCCATGGCGCCGTGCTATGCAACAACGGTGCTAAAGGGTGTGGCGTCGTGCTTTGGGACTTAAGCCCGAGCACGGCCGCCCACGCGCTCATTCCCTTCTTCAGCCCGAGCAAACACAGCTCCGCCCCCCCCACTCTCTCCCCTCCAAATCCACGCTAATCTGTTGTTTTTTCTCGCGATTTTGCTTCCAAACCGACCAAGGAAGGTAAGCTCCCTCCCCTCCCTTGATTTTTGGCAATAGATATGTTGTGTTTGAGGTATATTTTGTGGGTGGAAGATTTGAAACCCTAGATAAAATTAGTTTGATTTGGCTCGGTTTTAGGTTGGATTAGCGTTGAGTATGCGTAATATAAGAATAGTTGTAGGTGTAGATTCGTTTGTATGGTTTGATTTAGGGTTTGATTTGGGTAACAATGATAGATACTCGTTTGTAGTTGTCTTATTAATTTTATGTTTTAGGTTGTGATGGGCTTCACCCGTTTGCCACCTCCACCCGGTGTTGCCGTGCCGATGTGTTTTTGCAGCGATCCTTGCAAGGTCGAGAGGTCGGACGAACCGGAGACATATATGCAGAGGTACTGGATGTGCGGCAACTGGGAGTTTGATCCGCCACGTGGCGCCATCGTCCTTAGCAAGATGGCATATTGTATTGCCGATTCATCGATTTGGTATTAATCCTGTTGGTTTAACGAATGCGTACATCTGCAGGAGCCTCCACCGCTTTGTGATTTTGAGTAGTGGATCGACACCGAGATAGCTGAGGATGACAAGAAGTACCTTAACTGTAATATCCTAAACGTCGTTTCGGCGTTAGTCTTTAAATTAATCGCGGAGTCGCCGGTTGTTCGGTAAATCGCGGAAAGGAAAAATAAAAATTGTGGAATAGTCTAAAATAGTAAGAAAAAAGGGAATTACAATAATTAATTAAAAGGTTTTGGGCTATCCAGAGGGGTGGGCCAGCCAATTTGGGCCAGCCAGCCCAAACGGGGGCCCGTACCCCATCCAAAACCCTAGCATCCCCTTTTATAAACCCCTTGGGGAGCCCTCCCTCCCCCTTTTCCCACCCCAAGCCGCCACACCCCACCCTCCTTGCACCCTCTCCCTCCCCTTCGGTGCTGCCCTTGTGCAAGGAGAAGAAGGAGAAGAGGAAGGAGAAGGAGAAGGAGAAGGAGAGGAAGAGAAGGAGGAGAAGAAGGGAAGGAGAAGAGGAAGAAGAGGGGTGATCACAAATCCCTAGGTGGTTTTGCTCCTGAATGCACGTGATTGCTTCGCTTCAACGGTAGAGGCAAGTAAACGTAGCGGATGTGCTATCGTTTAACCCGTTATTCTTACTACTTTCAATATGCATCATTTTTATAATGTTAAATGATATGCCATGGTTACATATTTTCTAAGTAAGAATTTGGTAGCAACATATTAATCAATTGTCATGTTTGGATGAGTTTTGGTAGTATTGTGGTAATTTGCTTAATAAGCCAATTGTGGTATATGAAAGTAATGCCTGGTGGATATGATGATATTTCCTTGTTGTTAAATTCATGAGGATCATATTGATGCCCTTGAGTTAGTATTATTGTGGTCTTGGTGGTAGTATTCTTAGTGAATACTTGTGGTTGTGGTGGTAGCAATCTTGATGAATATATTGTGGTCTATATGGTAAGATTCACTATAGATCGATTGATTATGATCTTGGTGAACCGAATGTTGGTTATGTGGTTGACCTTTGTGGTTAAATTATTGTGATTTATGATTATCATATCATTCATAACATGTCATGACATTGCATTGTGGATGTCGCCGCTTATAGCCGCGACCGTACCGGTACAGCATCGTGCATTGCCGTAGCACGATGCACACTTTTACCTTGTTGGGTAAAGGTGCAGTGGAGCATAGCATGCATATGCATTGCATTGTGGAAAGATCATTTGCATACTTATGCAATATATTGTGGTAAAGTTATTTTATAAACAACTGCAACTTTATAGTTGTAATGCGGAATTGGCTCATGAGAGTCACTTGTGGTATGAGGAAAGTGGTTGTGGTCGTGGATTGGGGTTCATCCCTTGTGGTATAGTATGGGCTGTGATTGTGGCATGAGATTCTTTTCTCTTGTGGTAATTATTGATAGCAGTCGTGGATACGAGAAATAATAAAGTTAGTGAGGTAAAACATGTTAATACTTTATTGTCATTGGTAGTGGTAGTGGTGGATGATATGAAGTAGTTAATCAAGATTTATTTGCTAATGTTTTACCATTGTTGGTAGTAGATATGGTTGAGGCTATAATTGTGGTTATTATGAGAAATGGATATTGATGCTTAATATCATTGCAGTTTAATTAGTTTGTTAATGATTGTGGATGCACATTGTGGATGTAGACATGTGGATACTTTAATGATGTTGTATATTTGTTTGTAGTCTGAATAGCCTGTTAAACAGTTTGCTTACTGAGATTTTTATCTCACCCTTATTTTCCCCCTATAGGTGATTCTTGAGCATTCATGGGATGGGTAGAGCGGCACCACAGTAGTGCACTTGGTTCACCAATTCATGCTGTAATAAAGTCGATGGAATTGTAGCCAAATGCCTAGCTATCTGTGGATGATTGTTTTAGTTAATAATGATGAAGTTGTGATCTGCTCTTTGATTAATCTGCTAGAGGTTGTTTCAATTATTGAATTTCTTATCATTATCTTTATTCTCTTAGTTGATTATGCTTCCGCTTAATGCTTCATGTCTAGAAATTGTTGCCGAAATAAATTATCTTGAAATCTTTGGGCTAGCTGTAGAGTGGTTTAGTGGCATTCCGGGGTAATGTGGGTCCTAGGGTGTTACATTAACGTCGCCAAGAAGTGGGATGAAGAAAGAAAGGATAGGTGGGAAAGAGAGATGAAACAGGAGGAGGCCACGAGGGAGCACCACGAGGAGGAGGGTAGGAGGGCCACGGCAAGGCTCAAGGGTGAAAGGAAAAAAAAGATAGAGAGAGCGCGACGTGTCAAGGCAGCCCTTAAGGAGTACCCTGATGCTCAGAGGAAGGGGAAGTGGCCTCAATGTACTCAGTAGGTTATTGATATGTATATTTGATGTGGACGTATATGTATGTTTTGAGAATTTATGAACTATGTATGTGGACCTATTTATGTTTTTAGAAGCTATGAAATATTTTATGATGTTATGTCGTAATGTTATGTATCGCGCCTATTTATTTGATGGAATATCAATTGATGTTGTTCTACGTTATTGAGACTTGAATGTATATGTACATTGTATGTTGTATTGTGTATTGAGAATTTTGTTTGGTAGAGTAGGAACGAATTTTGTGTGAAGTAATGAATGAGCTATTTGTGAATTTCGTACAATGCTGACCGTGAAAAATATGATCAACTGGCAATAACATTTTGCGATCATGTTATGTTGTTTTATTGGAAGAAATTTAATGATATTTTTTTAGGACAACTGTGATAGGAATAATTGGACGAAAGGAAGGAAAGTGATATTGAACACGTGGAAAAAATGAATGCGAAAAGATGAGGAGATCTTATGTTGATAGTTAAAATAGACTTCATCATCAACATGGGAATGGCACGACGCATATACAGAAAATATAGAAAGTACTACAAGCTTAATAACTCTCTCTAGTCCATATCATAGAGACCGTGCATACTGGTAGAAGATACAACCATACATCTCGTTGACTATATGCCAAACGAGCCTCGTGGCACCCACATGGAGTGTTGCTGAGGGGGCCGCCTTGGACGTGGTTGGTCGTCGTGGTAGTGGCACGCACATATGCAACTAGGGTTCGTGCAGCAACATGTGGGATCATACGAGCTTCCTATGTTCACCACCTCCTCGTTGCCCCTCTCGCGTTGTATCTGTTGGCGGAGGTCGTTGTTCTCCCCAGTGAGAGTCTCGATTCACTCCTCGAACTCAAATATCCGATCCCATAATGCATTCACATAAATGATAATGTACAGTTGATGAGGAGGGTCGATCCAGCGGGAGAAGTCGCATTTCGCCATCTGCAGGAAAGGACGGTAAACATGGAGACTCCATAAGCAATAACAAAATATGTACTACTAGCAATTTGTACCCCGGAGCGTGGGCATCTGAAGAAACGTCGTCCGCCTTCCAAAGGGGCATCGATGACCTGCACGATTGTGTCCTCATTGTGTGTGCATTTCGGCCACGCTGGTTGAGCACGCCATTTTGGCATCAAGCGGTACTGTGGACCGAAGTTGTCTCTCCTTTCCAAGGGAAAGTCTTCCTTCGGTGACCCATATCCGATTGGCCTATGAGCTTCCGACATGGTATGTTTTAGAACAAAAGAGAAGGTGCTTCTTTGATGGATTTGCAGGGTTCTCTAGATACAATGGCATGGCACCCCAACCGTGCTATTTATATGAAACGAGATAACGTACTGTAGTTACCACATGACAAAAGAGGGCAGGTTTGTGTAGCGACATGACAAAAGAGGTCAGCTTTGCGCAGTGACATGATAAAAGAGAGCAGCTTTGTGCAGTGACATGACAAAAGAGGGCAGCTCTGCGCACAGATATAACAATAGATGGCTGCTTTGCGCAGAGACATGACAAAAGAGTGCAGGTTTGTACAGTGACATGACAAAAGAGGTCAGCTTTGTGCAGTGCATGACAAAAGAGGGTTGCTGCTCCGCCCAGAGATATGACAACGGAGGGCTGCTCTGCATAGAGAGATGACAAAAGAGGGCTGCTGCTCCGCCCAGAGATATGACAACGGAGGGCTGCTCCGCCCAGAGATATGACAACAGAGGGCTGCTCTGCACAGAGAGATGACAAAAGAGGGCTGTTTTGTGCAGTGACATGACAAAAGAGGGCTGCTGCTCCGCCCAAACATGGCCGGCAAACGCTCATACGCCTCCTCCCAATCACCATAAATCAACTTCAAAGCACGTTGTTGCGCCCTCCATGCTTTCCCATACTTGATTGTGTAGTGCCACTTTAGCTTAACGGCCTCTATCACTGCTGTCACGTGCATCGTCGGCATGTGCTTTATCATAGGATACAAGCGGGTTGCAATAAACCGAGAAGTCAACTGACGATATTTCTCGCCGGGCTCAGAAGACCCACAGCTGTGCGGTCCATCCACATTTGTAATCTTAAACTTCTCCGTACCCTTCACCTTCCTGGCACAGACTTTCCATGCACACCCTACGCTCTCACATTTGATGGTGTACCAACGTTGGGCGTATGAGTTCTTAACCTGGTATGGACGGTTGTGCACGATCGAGTACTCTTTCAACCACATCTTCAATGCCGACATATCCTCAAAGACATGACCCTTCTGAATTATGATACTAGCCCCAGGCCTAGGTATGTCCCTCTGCGTTTGACCTCCATTCGCTACAGCCATATGTGCGTTGCTTAGGTCATTGTAATCGGACACTAGCGGATCACGGCCAGGAAACATTCTTCTCAACAGCTCAATTTCGCTGGACGTCAAACCTGGGACCAGCCTGTCATCATCTGAGTCCACAGCCCTCGCATCCTCATAAGAAGCCTCATCTCCCGCAAGCTCTACATCCACCCTGTTAGATGCTACACAAACCATGGGTTCCTCAAACACTGCCTCCTCGTTGAATCCACCAACAGACTGGTCATCGATATCCTCAGAGTTAGCTTCTACCTGAGTCAATGGAACCTCATATACTTGACCCGAGGGTTCAACTTGCATCTCAACCTCTTCATGACCCGGTGACCCAACCAACGGTGAGTCATTGCGATTGAATGCAGCCCTAGGAGGTGATGGATCTCTCACTACCATGCGCACGAACAAGTCAGGTGCTCTGATCTCTGTGCCCAAAATGACGGCCACATAGTCATCCCATTCACCGTCGCTGCCAATCGGAACCAATCTCTTTATACGCGGCCCCTTTGACGACCCAACATCAATCAATCCTTGCATAACGACGTCACCATGCTCATCTGTCCATCCCAGCCTCTCTTTCAAGCGACAAATGACCTCACCATACAACGGACTTGACCTAAATATCAACGTGGTCTTTTTCATGCCCTCCAAATCTACACCTCCATTGTCACTTCTCTTCACAGTTCCACCATGGTGCAAAGTCACAATCTTATTCATCTATAATCAACAAACAAACATACCTCAGTCCACTCGGCCACGACAACAAAATGCTATGACTTTTAACGAAAATCAAACTCTATTTCTAAACCTATTTCTAAAATCATATCAAACCATATCATACGTACAACATAAAATAAAACACTATTTCTAAATCTATTTCTTAAATCATATCAAACCATATCAAACCCTAAACATAACATTTCAAGAAATGGACCCTAAAATCAAACAATATTTCTAATTTCATATCAAACCATATCATATCTACACTCTAAAATCAAAACCTACCACATAGATTCATATCATATCAAATCAAACCCTAAAATCAAACATATATCATATTTGTAAACCTAGCACATGGATTCATCAATTTCATTCAAATCAAACCCTAAAAATGAATCTACACCCATAACTACTCCTATATTTCGCATATTCAACGCAAATCAAACCTAAAACCGAGCCAAATTTCATCTAGGGTTTCAACTATTCCCCCACAAAATGTAGCTCAAATAAACAATATCTATTCAAAAAAATTAAGGGAGGGGAGGGAGGTAACCTTGCTTTGTCGATTTGGAACAAAAATCACGAGAAAAAACGAGCAAAATCAATGGATTTGGAGGAAAGTCCTGGGGTGGCGCGCTGTTTGGGAAGAATAGAGAAAACAAAGAATGAGAGGGTGAGGGGCCAGGCGGCCGCGCTCGGGCTTATGTCCCAAAGCACGGCGCCACACCCTTTAGCGCCGTTGTTGCATAGCATGGCGCCATGGCTTTTGGCACCGTGCTACGCCACGCTGGCTCCTACGTGGCATATATCGGCACCAAATATCATGGCGTCGTGCTATGTACCCTCGGCGCCATGTGTTTTGGCGCCGTGTGGGGGGTCCATTTTTAGAAATCGTTTCCCTAAGGGTCTATTTGTAAAAAACTTTCAAAATTTGGACTAAAAAGCAAAAATTTCTCCACTATGCAGGGGTCCTAATATTTCTCCCTAGGCCTGGAGTAGTAGACCAGGGGTGCTATGATGAACATGTATGCAACCAGGTGGTGGTCTAGCTCTGTCCTCATCACTAACCCACATTAGTCTATAAAATCATCATGCAACATGTATGCAACGATTTCAAGCCACTTGCGCCAATTCACAACCAAAACACCAAGTTTCGGCTTGCTGAAACTGCTAAACCGGTCAGATCATCAACTAAATACCAGTCTGATCACCCGTAGTCTGACCACCAAAGATTATCATACTGTTACCCCATGCGAGACTTGTGAGCAGAAAAACACTGAATTGTAGTTCTGGAGTAAATCCCTTTGTTACATATTAAAGGGTTCAATTGTTGAAATCAATACCATATTTTTAGTTCCAATAAACAGCAAGGGAGTGTGAGTTAGACAACAAGAAAAGATTGCTATAAACTGGTATGGGAGTGTTTAGTTGCTTGCATCAAGGGTGGCTCGCACCAGCGCATGAAATTTTCCACCATTTGGTTTAGGGATGGCAACGGGGTGGGGGATCACGGGCGAAGCCTCCGCGGCCCCACTCTGCCCCCCGCTAGCCGGCCCCCTGCCCCGCCCCGCTAAGCCTCCCGGGGGGAGATGGCCCCCCGTCCCCAGTTCCCGCGGGGATAAAAAAAGACTAAATTTGTTTTCAAACAAATAATAATTTAATTTAATTTATTAATTTATAATTATTTAAGCATATTTTTAAAAATATAGTTCCAAAATATATATTCTAATATATAAATTCAAGTTTTAGTCTAAATATATAAGAAAAAGAATACGATCTCTTATATTAAAAAACTATAATATATTATCAAAATATTTATTTTTATTTTTACTGGGACCCCGCAGGGCAATGATGACCCCTATCCCCACCCCACTAGCATAGCAGGCCCGTCCTGTTCCTCCCACGGGGGAGATCATCCTCCACCCCCGTCCCGTATGGGAATATTCCCTGTAGAGCCTTGCCCCTATGGAGGAATTGCCATCCCTAATTTGGTTGCCTGCATCAAGCTTCGGACCAGCTGAGCTTGTGCAAGATTCCCTCCCAAGCCTGGCTCTAGGGAAACGTGGGTGGTGAGCTTCTCTCACGAGCCAGGCTCGCGGGATGCAGGCGCATACACCTCGGGTGCATCCACACCGCCCAATAGATACAACTAACCAAACAAGTATCCTGCATCCACCCAGCCAGGCTAGGGCCAGCCTGAATGCCTCGTACGGGCCAAGCTAAGGAGATGCAGGCAATGAGAAAAGATTGATGTAAACAAGTATGTTGTACTAGATCGAGTACTAAAGTAGCGTACAAGCAATGGTTCCTCTCTATTGTATGGTTCATGTAATGGCCATAGACTCATAGTAGCCTTGATCCAAGACTACTCCACTAAATTATACAGATAATGTCAGGCTTCACTACTACAGAAACCATTATCACAGACGGTTTTCTGAACTGTCCGACTTTATGGGTCAGTGATAATCGAAGGTTATCACAGACGGTTTTCAAACCGTCTGTGGAGTATATATCACAGACGGTTTGTAACTACAAACCATCTGTGGAGTATATATCACAGACGGTTGGTAACTACAAACCGTCTGTGATATCTAGCATCACAGACGGTTTGTAAGAAACAACCGTCTGTGATATAGGCATATCACAGACGGTTTTTAACAAAAAAACCGTCTGTGATATATCAATATCACAGACGGTTTGTAACCACCCCTCTCCCTCTTCCTCCTCCCTCGCCTCTCTCTGTCGGCGGCCAAACCACCCGCACGCCCCTGGTTTTGCCTCTCCTGCGCGTGCGATGAGCGGCGCCAACACCACCACCCGCCTCCCCTCCCCTACCTCGGGCTCTAGCTCCCCCTCCGTGGCTCCTCCCCGCCTAGCTTCGCTGGCCGGAGCTTCTCGCCGTACTGGGTCGCCATCGCCCGTCGCCGTCTCGCCTCGAGCTCCCTCCGGCATTGAAGCCCTGCGCCGAGCTACCCCCTTCCCCCCACTGTAGCTCCTCCGTGGCAGTGCCCGGGCTTCCCCGTACGCACACTCGCGCGGACGCTACCCATTACTCCTCACCCGAGTCTTCTACCGCGCAATGAAGGCCGAGGAGACGCGCTGCGTCACTTCCCCGCCCCTCTTCGCCTACGCGCGGTAGCGCACTCGAGAGCCCGCACTCGCACCCGACTTCAATTAGCGATTGAATGCTTCTCAGCGCTCCCCACTCACTTGCACGCTATAAATTGCCACTCTTCCACCTCTTTGTAGTTTGCAGCACACTCCTCCATCGTTTTCCCCACTTTCCTGAGCCATTTTTCGCGTTGTGAATCGCCGCCGCCGAAGCTTTTCGGTCGCCGTCGACGCCAGCCGCCACCGAGCCTCCGCAAGATCCTGCGACCCCCTACTCCTGTTCCTTGACCCCTCCCAGTGCTGCCCTAGCATCTAATTGTTCTCTAGTGCTTCGCAGCCCGCCGGTTGACCCGTCTTCTTCAACTCCAGCCGCATGACGCCGTCGCCGCCTCCGGCCACTTGAGCTCGATTCCACCCCGCCCGAGCTTCACTAGGACCCGCTGAGCTCAACCCCGGCACCAATTTGAGGTCTTCCCCACTCGTTGTCTCCCGCACCGATCACCCTTCCTCCCCCGCCGCCATTGCCGACGCCAGCCCCAGCTGCGCCACCCCGAGCTGATTTGAGCTCCTTGGTGAGTCTTGTTTGGTCCCAGATGCTCCCCTCCGCTCTAATTGTAAATTTGTCGCCGTTTTGGTCGTTGCCCCTTTCTCCCTGCCCCGCCACTGCCATGCTCACCGCCGATGCGACTCGACGCCGCTCGGGTCCTCACCGCCCCGGCCGATGCCTCGCCGAGCCGCTGCGGACTCCTTTGTACTATCTGCAGCCGCCGCTCCGGTCTCCCCTCGCTGCCGACGAAGTCACCGCGCCGCCGCCTCTCGGCCGAAGCCGCCACCCCTGTTTCGGCCGTTTAAAACTAACCCCATTCATTAAATACTAATGATTTATCTTAATGGTGTTTTAAAATGGCTAATAAGTCACTGACCCGTGGGCCCCTCAACCGTTTAAAGAAATTGTGAGAATGACATGTGGACCCCACCCGTTTTAATTAAAGTTAACCGGTTTTAAAAACCACCAGTCACTGACAAGCGGGCCCCACAGAACAGTACCCGAGCCGCGAGACCCACTTGTCAGCCACTGTGAAATTATTGATTTTTCAGAATTTTATTAACTTGTGGGCCCCACCTGTCATACACTCATCCAATTAAAAAACCAGAAAATCCAATTTTCAAAATAATAAATCGCGGGACCCACCTGTCAGTGAGAGTAAATCTCTCTCTCTTTTTAATTTTGTGATTTTCTCTGAAATTTAACTTTGAGAGGCTATAACTTTTTAACCGTAACTCCGATTTGGGTGAACTTGTTTCTAAAATTTTCTAAATTCATAATCTTGTTATTTAGCTAAGTTTGGTTCAGTTTGAAGTTCATTTGAACTATGTTTTGGTATTTATTGTCTTTTGCCTATTTGCTTTTCCGGTTTTATCATGTGAGTAGATTACGAGGAAAATCCCGATCAAGCATTCGACGCCTCGCGAGATCAACCAAATTTACCAGCACAAGATCCAGGCGAGTCAACACTTTGACCATGTTGAATTCCCATGTTTAAATTAATTATGTTGCTTAAAATTATTCAAATTGCATGCGGTATTTTATGTACAATAGTTTACTGTTTTATTAGCTAGTCACCCACCGTGCTTATTAGCACTACATAGCTAAAACCATTCCTTGGAACTATTGTTATCCTTACCATTGTCGCCCTAGGTAATAAATAATAAAAGAAACTTCAAAACAAATTATATTAGTAACTGCCGAGCTCGTCCAGTACAATATCAGGACATTAGCATGTCCTGACATACATCATCAACAACTGAGTTAGTTTTGGGCAATCATGAGAAGTACGTGATTGATAGTTTGGATAAAGGCTATATTTATGCTTCCAAAATCCTACAAAATTTCTCACCTGTCCGGGCGGATAGTAGGAGTGGTTGGTGGATGTAACTTTGGGCTGTGGACGCCCGTCTAGACAAATTAAGGACTTAATCCTGTGATAACCTCTCCATGTAAAACAATACAACCACAAGCTGGCCAAGGGTAGGCATGACTAAATAATCTGTACTCGTCAGTAACTGAATGCATTTCGGGGGAAACCACGGTTTTTCTCGCTGGACGCAATGCGTCTTGGAGATGGTCGTGTCACCGGATAGAGGTGGGCGCAAGAGGGGGTCTAGCTGGCGCCTAAATGGCCTTCCTGTAGATGAAAACCTTAGCGAGTGCATTCTTTTACTAGATACATTGTAAAGGTCATGTGATAATCCGGTTGATCCGCATGTCCAAGGAAATGTGTGGAATATAACAATTGGGTTATCTCTTGTGGGTAAAGATGTACAACTCTGCAGAGTCTAAACTATTCGAATAGCCGTGCTCACGGTCAAGAGCAGACATGGGAACTTCCTCGAGTTAGTTCTATTTATAAAAACTTTCGTGGGTGGGAAACAATAAAACTTAGTAGGGAGATGTACCCTACTCTGTTGGATTTTTCCTGGGGAGATGTACTCCAGCGATTAATTAGGGTGGACGTAGCCCAGTATTCAAAACTTAGCATTGGTGGATGAAGCCATGTAATTGGTGGATGGAACCGTCTACAATATATCTATTTGCACAATTTTAACAGTTTTGCATTATCACAAATCTGCTAAGTCATAGGATTTTAAATATGTATTTGAAAAGCTTGCCTTACGCAACTAAAATAAACCCCAGCCGTCCGTTGACAAGCCATGCATGTTATATCATTGCATTCATTGTGTTGGCTTGCGGGGCACAGTTGCAAGTGCTCACTCTCGCTCTCACCCCCCTTCCAGAATTGGAGCAGCAGGGACACTATGAGTATTTTGAAGATCAGGACCAAGGAGGTGAAGAAGACCATGGCGATGAGTAGTTTTCGTAGATTTGAATAGTCCCATTCCCCATGGGTCAGTCGACCATTCTAGATACCGGGTGAATCCCACTTAGTAGCCTCGGCTTAGAGTTGCATTCACCTTGGGCTATCCCCAGTCGCTGCCTATCGGAAAATGTGCCTTCCGCTTTTGTTGATCTTCTGCTGTCTTTTGGATTGTAATAGACTCCTTTGAATGTAATGAACTATTCAGCCTGACGGCCTAATGTCAGGAGTTACTCTACTCTAGTTATTATATTGATAATGACTCGTGTATGAGATGATCCAGTAATGTAATTGTGAAGCATTATCTAATGATCCAGGGAATAATGCAGGTACAATCACAGAGATTTGGGTTTTAAAATCTGGGTCTGATATCCCTCCACCGGCCTAGCTCCCTCCTTCCACTGGCCATCCCATCCGGTGTCAATGACCGCACCAGGCGCTGCACATCACCTCGTTGGGGCTAGCCACCGCCCGGCATTACTTCCCCCTCGAGTGTGACTTCAATTCGCCCAGTGACCGGCCCATTTCCCTGCTTATGGAGGACCCCAGGCTCGCCTCCTATTGCTCATTCTTTCCCCCTTACTCCTCTCTCTTTCCCGGTGCCTTGCACACGCCACCAGAAAACACCACCAGTTCGCCCTCGTTGTTCCACCTCTCCGGCACACCATGCGGCAAGCTATTCGCCTCACTGTGCGCCCCTGAGAGTCCTCGGTGTTTCCCCCAAGATTAATCAAAGTTCGGCTGACCGGATTCACCGCGGTGGCCATTTCCCCTCCGGTTTGACCGACGTTGCCTCTACCGTGGTCGTCTCCTCTACGGCCAATTCTGCTACGATTCCCCGCTCCGAGAGCAGCACCTCAATGTCCCGAAGCCTTCCCCGTAGCCGGCCGGCCTTCTTCCCCGCAGGTGAGACTCCCATGTCACTCTCCTGCTCCTACCATCCCTAATTTTCCTCTCCCACTACTCCCCGGTCGCCGATGCCTCGGAACCACCTTGCTCCAGCCTCTCCAAGACGACCCGAGCTGCTTGCACCCGAGGAAAGCAGTGCCGCTGCACTACCTTGATCGCTTGGCGTCCCGTGGTTTTATTTTGTTGGTTACCAACGCCTCCCCGGGACTCTCCACCAGCGGCGCTGCCACCACCGTGCGCCGAGCCCCTGTTTCTGCTGCTGTCTCCACCGACGCCCCTTTCTCCCCTTCGCTCCCTGCCGTGGCTCTCTCTTCTCTCTGTCCATGACAGGTGGGCCCAGCTGAGTAGAAAGGTATAACTGGCATTGCATGACTCTTGTATCCTCTCATGTTCAAGGATTGTGCAAGTGAGCTCAGTAGTAATTAAAGCATGTTATGTAAATGATGTCAGTTGTAGTAGAAACTTTAACAAAGGTTTGTGCAAAATAAATTGAATTCTAAACTTGGTTAATCTCACTCTGGTGAAGATTGTTATATTAACCCTCTTGTAAAATCTATAAAGCAATAGTTGTATCATTAATTGTGAACTATTAGTAAACATCGTAATTTCCAATAAGATCTTTGCAACGACAAATCTAAATTTCAAAGTTTTGTGCGAAATCAATTTTGCTTAAAGAATTATCGGCGACCAAAGAACTAGCTTGATAACGAGATTAAGTAACAAGGCTTCGCAATTGCAAAACTTATCTCCAACCACTACCCCCAAAGAAATCCAATATCCAACCTGCTAAAAGTTCAAGCAATCCACCTAATGTACATTATATCTTCCTCCTAGAATTTAAGTTCACTAATACAAATAAAGCTCATTAACTTACAATCTGATGCATAAAATATCAATACACGACATTAATTCACCTGCTAAAACCAATAAGGTTTCTTCTTGTATGTAAATAAAATATTTGTAAATCCAGTTTTCAATCTCATCTATATAGTGCAAAGAGTCAGATATTCCTTTGGCTTAAGAGACTAGTAAACCTAAATAAAGGATTACTACTCTCTACCGCAACTAAATTATTTTGGAGTAATTCGAATAATCACTCTAAGTCCACTTCTTGCAATATTAAAGCATAGGTGTCATTCATTAAACTAACCCCCATGACTAAAGATATGGCAAACATAAGTCCTATTTAACTCATGGAACTTCCTTGATAAATATAAAATATTATAAAAGAAGTCATAAAGAAAGGGATCAAGCCTTTATCCTGAACCCGATAGAATAATCCTGCGGGTGATCCATCATTCAACTTCTTTCTCTTTTATATAAAATTTTCCCTCATGGTAAAGCTATTCCATCAACTCCTTTCTATCAAATAATCCATTCCAATCGCTCCCTCTCTACTCTCAATTTATGAATAACATTAAATAAAACTCAATTAATTTAAACTAAGCTTTTGCCGCTGTTTGGATTTATTTGGTTTTTCCTTTGTTGCCACGTAATTAGAAGCTGCAGCCTGAAGACAACGAGATCAAGCGGATTCGGACTACAATGAAGGTTCAGGATTTATTGCGACGGACTGGTTAAGCAAGCTTTGATTTAAAACAAAGCTGTGGTAAATAAGCGAGGCAAGTGATCACTTTGATCATATTGATCCCACGTTTTATAAAAGATATGTTCTTTTAAATTATCGAAATGCATGCTTACTTGTTATGCAAATTTATGTCAAATATAAGGTAGATATTGCCCTTTTATGCTGCCAGTATTATTAATGTGACACCCTTTACCAGTTGATTTAACCAATCCTTGTCGCCCTAGATAATATTGCTATTAACATTAGCTAAGTCATATTTACTGCCAAGTGAGTCTAGAGCTAGGGCATTCAATTGTCCGGCTCATCATTATTCTTCAAACAATCAAATTGATTTTGGGCAGTCATGGGATGTAGATGACTGATAGTTTTGGTACAGATTATGTTGTGCTTCTTGAAACCCTAAAACTTGCTTACCTGTCTGGGCGGATGGTAGGAGTGGTTGGTGGATGTAACATTGGGCTATGGACGCCCGTCTGACAAATTAAGGATTTAATCCTGTGTTGACCTCTTCATGTAAAACAGTACAACCACAAGCTGGCAAAGTGTAGGCATGACTAAATAATTTGTACTTGCCAGTAAATGAATGCACTTCGGGGGAAAGCACGATTTTTCTCGCTGGACGCAAAGCGTCCTGGAGATAGTCGTGTCACTGGATAGAGGTGGGCGCAAGAGGGGGTCTAGCTGGCGCCTAAATGGCCTTCCTGTAGACGGAAACCTTAGCGAGTGCATTCTTTTACTAGATATATTGTAAAGGTCATGTGATAATCTGGTTGATCTACATGTCCAAGGAAACATGTGGAATATACAAATTGGGTTATCTCTTATGGGTAAAGATGTGCAAACTCTGTAGAGTCTAAAACTATTCGAATAGTCGTGCTCACGTTCAAGAGCGGACATGGGAACTTCCTCGAGTTAGTTTTATTTCAAAAACATTTTTCGGGCAGGATGAAACTAAGTAGAGAGTTGTACTCTACTTTGTTGGATTTTTTCTGGAGAGATGTACTCCAGCGATAATTAGAGTGGATGTAGCCCAGTAATGAAAATTTGCATTGGTGGAGGTAACCATACACTGTAAAAGGTGGATGTAACTTGCGCTACTATAAATATTGCACTCTCTCTTTACAACTTGCACTTGGTTAAAATTGCTAAGTCACAGAAATTTTATTATGATATTTGGAAATGCTGCTTTAGCAAATAAAATAACCTCGAGCCTCCTTTCACAGCCTTGCATATAATAGTTATTAGTGTTGCATTCTGTGTGGTGGCTTGTTGAGTACAATTTGTACTCACTGTTGCTTATTACCCTCCAGTCAGTCAAGAACAGAAGAAGGCCCTGGAATACTTCAAAAGGGTCGACAGAGATTGTATTTAAGAAGGCCATGAACATAGGTCGTGAAACCCCAGTTGGCTGCCTGTGGGCAAGTCGTGAGGGTTCCACTTGTGTGAAGATTTCCGCTGCTGCATTCTCTGCTTTCTCGGCCTAACCGGCCCATGTAAGTTATTACGGTATAAATTATGCTTCCGCTTAATATATTTTTGATATCTGATGGCGTAACCGTGAGCAGCTCACGATCCAGAGCGAACACGAGAAATCTCGAAATTCGGATTGATAAAATCCGGTTCTAACAGAGCTGGTATCAGAGCATATCGACTGTAGGTCGTGACCTTAGTTAGCATGGCCGTTAGTTTGAAAGCTAGAACTATTTCTTTAAAACCTATTTGCGAAAATATAAGCATCACTGCTTCACCTTACCCTGATCGTGATCTCTTCTTACCTAAATCGTGATCTCCCCTTGTCTATATCTTGTTTTGACCAAAATTTTAATTCTGGGAGCACTCTTACCCCGAAATTCAAAATCTTAAGATTTTAGGACGCTTCTCGAGAGCTCTTCTGAAGACCTCACCTTGGATTCTTAAGTGCAAATGAAGGATGGTGGATTGAAAAGCCATCGGTTGGAAGAGGCAAAGGTGCAAATTTCTGGATAAGTATTGGGATGATTAAGTCAATTGCTAGGAACGGAATTTTCAAGAAAGAAGAGATTGCACTAATTTAATGTTCGGATTAACCAGATATGGGATTGGCCAAATCAAAGAGAGGAAGGAAAAGACCTGTGCCACACCCTCTGAGATGATTATAAACCTTGGTGGATTTATGTGGATTCTAAAGAGGGAATGATATAAATTTTTGGGTGGAAAATGGAAAGACCACTTAAAAGCTTAGATTAATTAAACATCAGCGGAGCTAAGTAAAGTGAATCAAACTTGTTTTGGATTTCTAGCCAATGAATGAACCAATCATGGTGGATTTATATTAATTCTTATCAGGTCCAAATAAAAGGAAATGATTGGACTCAAATAATTGGAGTGATTATGGAAATCAGCTAAATATTTGGAGTGGAGCAAAAGATAAATTGGATTGGATAAATAAGAAAGCTGATAAAATTCCAGAAGGAAAGGAAGTATAATCATGATTGATAGAAGATAATGCTTTCAGAGTCATACATAAATGTTGGAATACTAGGATAAGGCTGAATATCAAAAGGGCTATCAGAATTACAAAGGATAGCACTAATTTTGGATTATGAGTTGCCCAAAGCCTTATTTTCGGTGGATAATGATTTGATTAACAATACTCGGATTTATGAAGGAAGTGGATCAATTCAATTAAGTAAAGTGGATAATTGGTGGACTTATTCATGTATTGAATTGATTAATTGAATAGATAGACTAATTTAATTCCGGAGAAAGATTTAAGGGTGGTCTTTGACTCCTTATTGGAGAAGGTGAAATTTGGATAAGTGCATACACGAGGGATATTGGAATGAAGTTGACCACTGAAAGGATTAATGGAGTGTGAAGAATAAAGCAATAACCCTCGGATTATCATCTTGACCTACAACCTTGTCTCTGGTGGATAGTTACCAATCACAAGGTAACCCGGGAGAAAATTTTTTTTGGATAATATTGGATTACCTAGTGAACTAATCATAATTATACAAGAACTACAGAGAAGCTTGGATTGGTTGCATAAGTAGACCAATTGGATTCCATCACTAAAGAAGGATATAATTAGGGATATCACCTTGCAACCTCAGTAAGTAGGATGAAATTCGGATGGATACCTACATGAGGGAATAATGGTATATAATGGATTACTGAAGAAATGTTGGATTATCTAGATAATTAGAAAGAATGATTAATAACCTCAGGATTTTAGGTTGATTTGATAATCTTGTTATCGGTGGATAATTAATACCAAGGCAGTAGCTGGGAAAGAAATTTTGGATGATAAGATTTGAATACTTAAGGAATCAATCAAGATTATGCATCAGTGGTGGATGAACTTGGATTATTAAGGACCCATGATGTAAATGATGGATTGATATAATATCATTAAGAGATACGAAGCTGACTAAAATGACCACCAGCGGAATTCTAATGTTTGACGAAACTTGGATTTATAGGTGAAAGGTAATCATAAATTAATGGAGTTGAGTGGATTGATCACTAGCAAAAATTTGGAATTGTAGACTTTGGTAGAACTTGGATTTATAAGAGCTAGCTGATCATGAATTAATAAGGTTGGAAGTTCTTACCGATAAATAACCTTGATAGATTATTGAAACCTTGGATCATGCAATTTTTATAATTGATGGATCAGATACATGATGATACCTACTGATTGATGATTTATAACAGCAGTAATACAAATTGGAGCTAGAAAAGAAAAAGCCTGGATTTAATCAAGGAGGGATAAAGCCATGGATTACAAGCCTAAAACCAAGGACTATGGATTCATGGAGTGGTTTAAAACAAAAGTGGAGTACCCTTGCAAAATGAGATGTTGTTTTCTCCAGTCCCAATAGGATCTAGTGCTCAGAACCCTGCGCTCTCTTTTTTGTGCTGTCTCGCTTAAACGTTGCTTCTTTTATTTGGCCCTATGTATTGCCTTCTTACCCTCAGGCATTGTATTTTGCAATCACAGGAAAAGCTTGTTTTTAAAATTCGGTTGTTCTGTGTGGCTGGTGTGTTGCCCCAATTCTCTGGGTGCGCTATCCTTAATTGCAGTAGAATCTCTTATCTGTGCGAATCTCTTCGTACCTCATGCTGCTTCCCTCTCGTCCTATTGCTGGAACCTCGTCGGGCTTCAAGCAAGAAATGGCTGATGACCAAGACAAGGCAATCAAGGCTCGGAAGCTCGAAGCCAACAATATCTCGGGAAAAGACAACAGATCAAAAGACTTGACCTACAAGAGGATCAAGACCCAGTACCCACTTCATGATGGATGCACCACTCAATTCAAGCATGCAATTGCAAAGAGCAAGATAGCTACCATTGGCCAAAGTAAGAGAAAGAGACAAGTAATTGATGCTTGCCAAGGATATACCCCGGCACGTGAGCTGAAGTCAAAAGAAAACCATTCCAATGGGAATCTTTGCAGCTCAAAACCTGGCAAACCTCAAAAGGACATCAGTTGCTTTAATTACGAAAATATCGGACATTACGCCAACAAATGCCCTCAAAGGAAGTCAAACAGGACAATTAAGTATTCTTCCCCTTATGGCATAAAAGACCCAGCAAATGAATACTCCCAACCGGAAGTGAAAGAAGCAGATAAAGGATGTCACTATTACCAAACTCGACATCAACACGAAGAAAATATTCAGCAACATCGAGTGCCCTCTTAAAAAGTTTGGAAAGAATGCTAAGTGTTTCTACTGTGAATCCATAGGACACTATGCAAATGAATGTCCCAAAAGGAAGAAAAACATGCAAGCTATGGAAACCATCATCTCTAACCTTTACCCTAGTATCATGAATGGTTTTAGCACCAAGGACACTACCCTAGGACAAGCTAAGCTTGCCCCAAAATTAACTTCGGATCCAAGAGCTCTACCAACTACGGATTGCTGTGAGTGTGGCAAGAAAGGACATAGCGCCGAATCATGTCCTCCACTACGACAGGATAAAAAAAGGGGATTATGTTTTACTTGTGGACAAAAAGGACATTATTACTATAATTGCCCAAACACCTATTGTCCCTATTGTACGAGGTATCATTCACCAAGAGATTGCCTCAGGTACTTAGTGGCATGCACCCGGTGCGAAGAAAAAAAGAACATCAGGACGATCAATGCACCGTTAATTGCCCCAACTATGACAAGGATCACCGAATCAGAGAATGTCCAATGAGTAAAGTCACATGTTTTCTTTGGGAAGGACAAGACCACTGCCCAAGGATTGCTCCATGAGCATATTATTGACCAGGGCAGCTGAGATACAACGGATGAGCTTGCAAGTTGCCATCAAGCTCACTATGACAGGAGCAGATAACAAGAATGAGTGTTAAGGACCTCATTTTAAGGGGGGTAGCCAAGGATAACATAAGAATAATGAAGCACCATAGATTATGGACAACTACCCTTCCAGTTTAAAAAGGATTTTGAACTAGGCACTTATGGACAACAAGAATACCTGGAAAAGTGAATTCAGTGCCTGAATAAGCGACCGCTACAAAGTCTACATGAAAGAACAAGGTTTCCTCTACATCCTCTCTCCAAGTGTTAACACTTTTTTGTGCAGATTTCTTCTCACCCCAACTGCTCCAAGGAAGGGACAACTCGCCAAGCAAATCTTTGTAACCTAGTGCTAGCCAGTTGTTTCCCGCCTTTTCTTTCTACTCTGCCCAAATGTCGGGGACGAGATTCCTTTTAAGGGGGGTAGGATCTATAACATCCCAAATTTAAGGGACTAGTGTAATTGGCATAATAATAAAAATCTTTGTTGACTTTCTGTGTATTTCAAAATCTCGTTTATCGAAGTTCTTGATTAGGAATTTCTGGCGGCAAAAATTTAATTAAGAAAGAGCAAAACTTTGAAAGTGAGGTTCAAGATTTCAAAAATTAAATCTGAATTCTCAAAACTCCAGGTAAACCCTAAATCCAAATTGTCCTAAGGACCAAATGTTTTTAAACCAAGTTCTCAAATTATCATTCAAATGTTAACTTTCTAATTCTTGGACACTTCATTGGATCACCAAGAAATAAATTGTGAAAATCTTTAAATTCTTAAATCTCAAAGTTTCCTTGGGCCTCAGCCCCTTCCTCCTTGCGACCCGCTTGGCCCATCCAGGCAATCCCCTTATCCCTTGCCTCTTCCCTCACTTCTATCCGACGCCGCCGCCAGGACTTTCTCCTCCTCGCCTCTTTCTCAGTCACCCAGCCTGGCTCCTCCTCCTCTTCCCCTTGCTCAGCTCCCGGCCACCCAGCTTCAGCCCAGCTCTTCCCCCTTGCCTCCACCCCAACTCGGTGACCTCCGGCCCTCCTCCGTCCTGGCGCTCGTGGTCAGCCCGACCCTCATCTCCGCGCCCGGCCCACAAGCCGCGCTCAGTACCACCTACCTGTGCCGTGCCCTCCTCCGTCCTGGCGCTCGTGGTCAGCCCGACCCTCATCTCCGCGCCCGGCCCACAAGCCGCGCTTAGTACCACCTACCTGTGCCGTGCCCTAGCACCTAGCGTTGCTCCTTCGATGTCGGCATCGCATCCGAGCCCTGCGCCTACGCGCCCCTCTCCTACATCGCTTTCATTGCCGGACCTTGCCTTCACGCCATCGCCTACCACCGGCCTCCCCTCTTCAAGCAGCGCATCGCGCCGATGAAGCTAGCTGCCGCCCTCCCTCCACCGGCGTAGCTCCCTCCTTCCACTGGCCATCCCATCCGGTGTCAATGACCGTACCAGGTGCTGCACATCACCTCGTTGGGGCTAGCCACCGCCCGACATTACTTCCCCCTCGAGTGCGACTTCAATTCGCCCAGCGACCGGCCCCTTTCCCTGCTTATGGAGGACCCCAGGTTCTCCTCCTATTGCTCATTCATTCCCCCTTACTCCTCTCTCTTTCCTGGTGCCTTGCACACGCCACCTGAAAACACCACCAGTTCGCCCTCGTTGTTCCACCTCTCCGGCACACCACGCGGCAAGCTATTCGCCTCACCGTGCGCCCCTGAGAGTCCTCGGCGTTTCCCCCAAGATTAATCGAAGTTCGGCTGCCCGGATTCGCCGCGGTGGCCATTTCCCCTCCGGTTTGACCGACGTTGCCTCTACCGTGGCCATCTCCTCTACGGCCAATTCCGCTACGATTCCCCGCTCCGAGAGCAGCACCTCAACGTCCCGAAGCCTTCCCCGTAGCCGGTCGGCCTTCTTCCCCGCAGGTGAGACTCCCATGTCACTCTCCTACTCCTGCCATCCCTAATTTTCCTCTCCCACTACTCCCCAGTCGCCGACGCCTCAGAACCACGTTGCTCCGGCCTCTCCAAGACAACCCGAGCTGCTTGCACCCGAGGGATGCAGTGCCACTGCCCTACCTTGATCGCTTGGCGTCCCGTGGTTTGATTTTGTTGGTTACCAACGCCTCCCCAGGACTCTCCGCCAGCGGCGCTGCCACCACCGTGCGCCGAGCCCCTGTTTCTGTTGCTATCTCCACCGACGCCCCTTTCTCCCCTTCGCTTCCTGCTGTGGCTCTCTCTTCTCTCTGTCCATGACAGGTGGGCCCAGCTGAGCAAAATGGTGTAACTGGCATTGCATGACTCTTGTATCCTCTCATGTTTAAGGATTGTGCAAGTGAGCTCAGTAGTAATTAAAGCATGTTGTGTAAATGATGTCAGTTGTAGTAGAAACTTTAACAAAGGTTTGTGCAAAAGAAATTGAATTCTGAACTTGGTTAATCTCACTCTGGTGAAGATTGTTATATTGACCCTCTTGTAAAATCTATAAAGCAAGAGTTGTATCATTAATTGTGACCTATTAGTAAACATCATAATTTCCAATAAGATCTTTGCAACGACAAATCTAAATTTCAAAGCTTTGTGCGAAATCAATTTTGCTTAAAGAATTATCGGTGACCAAAGAATTAGCTTCATAACAAGATTAAGCAACAAGGCTTCGCAATTGCAAAACTTATCTCCAACCACTGCCCCCAAAGAAATCCAATATCCAACCTGCCAAAAGTTCAAGCAATCCACCTAATGTACATTATATCTTCCTCCTAGAATTTAAGTTCACTAATACAAATAAAGCTCATTAACTTACAATCTGATGCATAAAATATCAATATACGAGATTAATTCACTTCTAAAACCAATAAGGTTTCTTCTTGTATGTAAATAAAATATTTGTAAATCCAGTTTTCAATATCATCTATATAGTGCAAAGAGTCAGATATTCTTTTGGCTTAAGAGACTAGTAAACCTAAATAAAGGATTACTACTCTCTACCGCAACAAAATTATTTTGGAGTAATTCCAATAATCACTCTAAGTCCACTTCTTGCAATATTAAAGCATAAGTGTCATTCATTAAACTAACCCCCATGATTAAAGATATGGTAAAAATACAACTTTGCATTCCAATTAATCTAATCATTCTCCAGTACTTAAAAATAAATTAAATTTGTGCAATCTTGTCAACCTAAACCTTGTCAAGTCCTAGCTCTCACCTTAATTAAATAAAACCTTCAATCATCTCAAATGGAGTTATTATTCATCTCAGTAAACAACCCAATTCCTAAATCTTAATCGGATAAATAGCTAATTCCACACTATAATTAAATTTGGAAAATGCCTAATTGCAAGTATCTGACAAATCACCTTCCCAGGCAATCTTTCTAAAGACACATAAGTCCTGTTTAACTCATGGAACTTCCTTGGTAAATATAAAATATTATAAAAGAAGTCATAAAGAAAGGGATCAAGCCTTTATCCTGAACCCAGCAGAATAATGCTGCGGGTGATCCTTCATTCAACTTCTTTCTCTTTTATATAAAATTTTCCCTCACGGTAAAGCTATTCCAGCAACTCCTTTCTATCAAATACATCCATTCCAATCGCTCCCTCTCTACTCTCAATTTATGAATAACATTAAATAAAACTCAATTAAATTAAACTAAGCTTTTGCCGCTGTTTGGATTTATTTGGTTTTTCCTTTGTTGCCACGTAATTAGAAGCTGCAGCCTGAAGACAACGAGATCAAGCGGATTCGGACTACAGTGAAGGTTCAGGATTTATTGCGACGGACTGGTTAAGCAAGCTTTGATTTAAAACAAAGCTGCGGTAAATAAGCGAGGCAAGTCATCACTTTGATCATATTGATCCCACGTTTTATAAAAGATATGTTCTTTTAAATTATCAAAATGCATGCTTACTTGTTATGCAAATTTATGTCAAATATAAGGTAGATATTGCCCTTTTATGCTACCAGTATTATTAATGTGACACCCTTTACCAGTTGATTTAACCAATCCTTGTCGCCCTAGATAATATTGCTATTAACATTAGCTAAGTCATATTTACTGCCAAGTGAGTCCAGAGCTAGGGCATTCAATTGTCCGGCTTATCATTATTCTTCAAACAATCAAATTGATTTTGGGCAGTCATGGGATGTAGATGACTGATAGTTTTGGTACAGATTATCTTGTGCTTCTCGAAACCCTAAAACTTGCTTACCTGTCTGGGCGGATGGTAGGAGTGGTCGGTGGATGTAACATTGGGCTATGGACGCCCGTTTGGACAAATTAAGGACTTAATCCTGTGTTGACCTTTTCATGTAAAACAATACAACCACAAGCTGGCAAAGTGTAGGCATGACTAAATAATTTGTACTCGCCAGTAAATGAATGCACTTCGGGGGAAAGCACGATTTTTCTCGCTGGACACAAAGTGTCCTGGAGATGGTCGTGTCACTGGATAGAGGTGGGCGCAAGAGGGAGTCTAGCTGGCGCCTAAATGGCCTTCCTGTAGACGAAAACCTTAGCAAGTGCATTCTTTTACTAGATACATTGTAAAGGTCATGTGATAATCCGGTTGATCTACATGTCCAAGGAAACATGTGGAATATACAAATTAGGTTATCTCTTGTGGGTAAAGATGTGCAAACTCTGTAGAGTCTAAAACTATTCTAATAGCCGTGCTCATGGTCAAGAGCGGACATGGGAACTTCCTCGAGTTAGTTCTATTTCAAAAACCTTTTTCGGGCGGGATGAAAATTAAGTAGAGAGATGTACTTTACTTTGTTGGATTTTCCTGGAGAGATGTACTCTAGAGATAATTGGGGTGGATGTAGCCCAGTAATCAAAATTAGCATTGGTGGAGGTAACCATACACTGTAAAAGGTGGATATAACCTGCGCTACTATAAATATTGCACTCTCTCTTTACAACTTGTACTTTGGTTAAAATTGCTAAGTGACAGGAATTTTATTATGATATTTGGAAATGCTGCTTTAGCAAATAAAATAACCTCGAGCCTCCTTTCACAGCCTTGCATATAATAGTTATTAGTGTTGCATTCTGTGTGGTGGCTTGTTAAGTACAATTTGTACTCACTGTTGCTTATTACCCTCCAGTCAGTCAAGAACAGAAGAAGGCCCTGCAATACTTCAAAAGGGTCGACAGAGATGGTATTTAAGAAGGCCGTGGACATAGGTCGCGAAACCCCAGTTGGCTGCCTGTGAGCAAGTCGTGAGGGTTCCACTTGTGTGAAGATTTCCGCTGCTGCATTATCTGCTTTCTTGGCCTAACCGGCCCATGTAAGTTATTACTATATAAATTATGCTTCCGCTTAATATGTTTTTGATATACAGTGATGTAACTGTGAGCACTGGCTATTGATCTAGGGAACAGTGCAGAAATCACAGGGGAATTCGGATTGATAAAATCCGGTTCTGACAAAGATCTCCTAAAAAAATTTATAGTTGCAAGGCAGACAGGCTTTCTCTAGCTTGTACATTACTTGATGATTTAGCTCCTGCAGATATACCTCATATGCTTCATATACTTTAACTATGGCTATATTTTTCTGCATATATACCTCATTTGCTCACCATAAAATACTTTGAAATGCATGATGATCACCATGCTGCTCTCATGTATAGACCGAATGACCGTGATATGTAAGTAACATCGAAATTTCAGTTCGGCATTTTATTCTGTCAAATGGCAATTCACGTTGGAGATTGTTATCACATTGTAAATGTAAATGATAATGCCTGAAACAAAACATGTTCTTCTGAAGCACCAAACCTCGAAGATGAAATGAAATCAAAGGACACTAAAGCCAAAGCTTAGCTCCCTGCTCAACATAACATAAATGAAACAAAAAGACCTGATCCAGCAACCCTTGTAGTTCTTCCTCAAAGAAAAGAATAAATTGTAGTTGTTTCAATCGAAGTCTCATGCTTCCAGCCCAGCTCATTGTTGCATTGTTGTTGATATTAGCATACTTCCTTGTTGCAGTTCTCTAATATATGAATGCTGAGAGGTTCATGCTTAGTTGAAAGTATATCACTGATAAGCATGCTGTGGAAATGTTGTTTGCGGAGCATATAGGCTTTCTAGCCAATGAATCACTTGATGATTTGGTCCTTGTTTATTTTGTGCATATTAACTCATGGGGCCATATGTGGAGAAAATGGCTAAGATGTGCAAATTCCATGAAACTTTGGTGTAGAAATTTCAAAAAATTCTCAGTATTGTAATAAACTCTAAGGGAGTGTAAGTTAGACAATAAATGATAATGGTTGAAAAAAGTCTCATATTTTTAGTTCCAATAAACTGAAAGGGAAGGTAAGTTATACAATAAGAAAAGATTGCTATAAACAAGTATACTAGATCGAGTAGAGTTGTAGACTACTCGTACAAGCAATGGTTCCTCTGTATTGTATGGTTTATGTAATAGCCATAGACTCATACACTACTACAGAAATCAACATCACAGATGGTTCAAAGACGTCATCACAGACGGTTTTCTGAACTGTTTGAATTTATGTATCAGTGATAATCTAAGGTTACCACAGACGGTTCGTGAGCCGTCTATGATAAATACAATATAGACGGTTTGTAATTAGAACTAGCTGTGAAAAAT
The DNA here is from genome assembly GCA_036346265.1 of Melocanna baccifera. Lineage (NCBI taxonomy): Eukaryota > Viridiplantae > Streptophyta > Magnoliopsida > Poales > Poaceae > Melocanna > Melocanna baccifera. The sequence goes on from CM070686.1 coordinate 22,753,530, forward strand.
ACTATCACAGACAGTTCTAAACAAAAACCGTCTGTGATACTCACACATCACAGACGGTTCTATTTACCAACCGTCTGTGATACTTTCCCATCACAGACGGTTTATAATGTGTGAGTATCACAGACAGTTTTTGTTTAGAATCGTCTGTGATAGTGAATCACAGACGGTTTATACTACAAAATCATCTATGATAGTTCATTCTATATCTATTTTTTTCTATTTTTCTGTTAGCCTCAGCAAATGTTAGCTATGCCTTTTGAAAAAACCGAAAACAAGCAAATACAATATCAAACATAGCAGAGAATATTCTATTTCCATTACAACCCACCATTACAACATCATAAGATTACAATCCATCATTACAACATCATAAGATTACAATCCACAATTATAATATCACAAGAAAATATAGCAAAGAATATTTCATTTACATTACAAACCGAGCAGCCCTAAACCCCACAAAGTAGCTCGGGTAGGCCTTCTTGACGACCGCCTCACTGTAAGCTCCCGGACAGCTCTAAACGCCACAAAGTAGCAACACAAAGTTACAAAATAAAATACTAGAAGAAACAATGGAGGGATCCCTAACTACAAAGAGGTTGATCGAGGAGGAGGACAGTGAGGAGAGATTTTGAGCACATAAAGGGTAGGGAATGGGTTCAGATGAGTATTTATAGATGAGAGAGAGGTGGGACGATCTATGGGGTGTAGGTTGGTTGGTTTCTATTGGTTGGAATTAGGTTGAGGAGAATTGACGGGCCCAGCGGTCAGAGACCAATTTATCACAGATAGTTCTTGGTAAGAACCATCTGTAAAAATATCACAGATGGTTTGAACCATGAACCGTCTGTGATATTGGTTATATATATACCGATACAATATAAACAACTAGTCTCAAAATATGAAATAACAAACTTCTGTATGACTTATATATACTCGTTTGAAAGGTTTCGACGAGATCTACAACTTTGCAGTTGAGACAAACCCCAAATTTTGAAGGGAAGATCGAAAATTTTGGCAAAAACAAAAATAAAAAACTTACGATGCAAATTTGAGGCTAAAGATGACCGATTTTGTGGGTCTTAGAGGGCAACTAGCACAAGCTGGTAATTTTTTTGGATCAGATTCATCGTTAGCTTTCTAACGAGTACAAGAATGTCAAAAATGGACACTGTATGCAAAACATTGTGCCCGTTTTACTGAAAGTGTGTCGGAACGGAATTCTACTCAAACTCAGGCAAAAAATTATGAAACTTTAGGAATGTGTGAGGCGGGAAATATATCACAGACGGTTTGTAATACAAACCGTCTATGATAACTTCATTGTCACAGATGGTTTGTATTACAAACCGTCTGTGAAGTATCAAATATCACAGACGGTTTTTATTAAGAACTGTCTGTAATAGTCTGTGATTGCATTTAACACTGGCGGTTTTTGTGAACCGTCTGTAATGAGACGTCTAATATAAATTTTTTTATAGTAGTGATAGTAGCCTTGATCCAAGACTACTACATTATACAGATAATATCAAGACTTTCGTAGTCCAATAGATCCCCATATTGGTTGGTCTGATATGTTGCAACAAAATTCTTCCCCAGAGATTATAGATCGATACCTATGCAGATGGCCTTAACTGCAACAAGTATATGATCTGGAATAGGAAGGAACAACCGAACAAAGAAAAAATTACATGGGAAATATTTCTTCTAGTAATATTAGACATTGTTCCATTTGTATAACTAGTATTCCCTTGACATGCAAGGTCAGTACACATGCAGGTTCCACGTGTTACAAGCAAACATACCACTAGAGTGTACATCCGTATGCATATAGAGAATGTCCTAGAAATTTATTTCTTTTAATTTTATAATAGCAGCACACGGCCAGAAAGACGATGTTACTCTAGGACATCCATAGCCATATGTTCTCTAAGGACACTGTTTTCCCATGTACTTGCAGTAGTCTCGATAGGATATCCAGCGGGGTCCAGCATCGAGAACGACATCTGTTGTGCCGGTGAGTTGAGTTTCAAGGCCAGTGATGGAATTCTTTCCTTCCTTCGTGTCACCAGACTTTGTGCGAGTATTATCACGAAAACCATGATTTTTACCACGAGGAGCAAAATTCATTTCAGCTTCTCCATGCACATCAGCAACCGCAAATCCTACCAACAGGATAACCAAGATGGCTACTGCAACAATATTTGCTCGAGGGATGCTCATGGTTGTACCTACATATTTAAAAAGGAACATGACATAAGGAAATATTTTTTGGAGGGGTCATTCGTATCAAAACAATCTAAACAATTGTTTCTATGGTTTAAAAGATGCCAAAGTAGAAACTCACCTTTGGGGTTTTCTTTCGTTGAGGAAGACGAGTTTGGATTGCTGTTATCGCTTGGGCTGTATTTATAGCTTCGAACTATATGTATTTTAATAAAAAATTATTTGTCACTAAACGGTACCACTATGCGCGGTTTTAAGCCACGATCACCAGTGGTAAGAGTTCATGAGCCATTATGTGCTGAAAACGACGGACACTAATAATTTTGAAACAACAAATTAAGTATATTAAGAAACTACACAAAATTCCTAATATTGACAGTAAAAGGCCAGAAGGTTCCGTTACAAAATACCAGGCATATTTTTCCGTTACAAAATTCCTAATATCGTGGCAATTCAGGATTATTCAACTGACAACGCTCTGCTTCACTGATGTAAAACATGTCCACTTGGCAAGCAAGCCAGGCCGTGCCTACTTGGCATAAAACATGTCGTTTGGTCGTCATTATTTACATGTACAGGTGATGCAGAAAGCTACCTGTGCTAACAGCATGCATGCCAAACAAGAGATACTGCTGGGAGATCAGTGTTAATGCAATAGTACCATTGCAGCTAGTTCGAGATCATAGTTCTATGAGATTTTTCATGTTTTTCAACTGGCTTGTCTTGTAGGATTATTTCTCTGAGATTCTTGAGAGAATAAGGGATCCTACTCTAGAATGATTGCAACATATATACAGGTAAAGTAAACCTATATATTGACTACATTCATTTTTCCTAGTTAGACTATATTGACAAATAATGATGTCAAGTTCTATGGTGTGCAGATGTAGAATCATTCCTCAGGTTTTTAAAAGTATTCCTACGCACACAGTACGAATGTGAGCTGTTTGAAATTTATCATTTAACAAGTGACAAGCAACTTCATTTGATGAAGTAATCCAACTGTCAATCATGAACAAACAGATATTTTTCTTGGTACCATTCGACTGAAGGAGTGTGTCAGTAAAAGTGCCATTCAGTAATATTACATGCTATTGGTGACAAAATCAATATCGTTCGTGTTATTATGTGTATGATGTGTAAAAAATCATTCATTGTGTTTACTGCCATAATTGTGTCATTCAGAAATATTATATACTATCTCAAGTCGATTTTATATGTCATACTTGTTTTCCATATTTGTTTCATTTTATAATATGTGCTTTTTGCACATTTAATTCTAGTTTTTATCTTATGCCCCTATCTATTAAAGTCTCTCTGCAATCTTTCAGGCGTGACCACTGTGGCACCACCCAGGGAAAAAATTATAATGAAAGCATATGTGTATTAGTGATGTACCCTAGAGACAATCATAAATATAATTGTATCACTTGTATGTTTACGATCTTTTGAATAATTGTTATTATGTTCCTAGAATGAATTATTATTTATAAAGGTTAGCAAGTATGTGACTATTTGGTAAAGCCCTTTATTTGTTGTAGATGCCCTTTGGTAAAGATTCCTGGTTAGATGTCACTAGTCGGGACAGTAGTGATTAATTGATGACCACATATCACCGGTCATAAATATGAGCATGTCAAATCAATAATGCGGACACATGTTAGAGAACATGGTGTTAGATTTGTCCATCTTGAGATAATGTTGAGATTGTTATTTTTTATGTGTCATCAGTTGGTCTCAAGCAATAATGACGTATAAACCTTATACATGAGATTATCATAATTTCCAACATTTGTAATAGTCACTTAGGGGTTACTAAATACTACTATGTAACTAGGTAGTTATAAAAGTAGCTTTCCGGTATACTATAAAACATGCTGAAGACTGTGTCTGGTCGGATATGGGATTTGCCCCTCCCTATATGACAGGAAAGATATCACTAGCCCCTCAATGTGGTTGGATAAAAAAAGTATATGGCCATGCCACGAGTGGTCAAAGAGTTGTCCATATGAAGTTATCTATCATTACATCGAGAAAAAATTGAACAGTCCAAGGATGACACGTTTCTCACTTCGTGTTCGATCGGATATCATGAGGCAAAAAGAAAATACACAGACAGGTTGATAGGTCCGATCAGATACAGTCGAAAATATTATAAACTAGTCATATGGGGTTACGAACTGGCCATAACCATATACGATCTGGTTGTAAGAAGTTATAAGCTGATCGTGAGTGATTAAGATCTGATTGCAGATCATATTGTATAAGATTCATACATATTGATCTTTGTGTATATTTAGGGGGTTGATATGTCCTATTAGGGATTGTTACCGACCAGTGATCAGAAAATATGTTTTCAAGTTACAACCAAGTATACATAAATCTATAGGGTGACATACTTAATGGATTGGATTAATAAAGATTCAGATGATAGACTCCTAATGGGATACGATCTCTAAAATGTATTGAATAAGTATCTGATTGGAGGCTATATATTAAGAGAGGCGCGGAGCTTAGGGTGGATCATAGAAAATCTAGAGATACACCCATCGAAACTCTAGTCACCACCTCTCAAAACCCTTGCCATGCACGTTGGTTCTAGCACACTGATGCACGGTATTCCATCTTTAAATATGTGGATTTCGGTAGAGGCGCTACTATGATTGCGGCACTGATCAGGACAATCACGAGGAGGAGACAATTGGCTTATGAAGATTGACTACTGCTCCTGGATGATCGACTACTTCCACTACATCAACGTGTACTACGTTGAACCATACTGCTTCAAATCTTCTTTCGCTGCACTGTGTGTCTAGTGGTAATGATCTAAGATCTCTTACTTGCAGGACTTTCTAGTTTATCTGGTAAAAATTTTAATTTGTGCTAGTGTAGCCTACTCCGTATCCCAATGCCAGCTAGCAATTTTGAGGAAATCCATGTAATTATTCTACTGAGGTCTGGCTGGGCTCAAACAGGGGTAAAAATATACTATGATGAAAACAAGTGAACTTACTCTTCTTATGGCAACCACAGTGATAGAAATTGCATAAACTGCAAGTTTGCAGTACAAAGAGGATAAACTTTGTGGCACATCCCTCGTGCGCTAAATTTTTAGTAGCACAGTGGAAAATTTCCCTTTCCTTCGAATGTACCATTCAAAAAAATCTGTTTTGCCGACAAACAATAAGTTAATGTTTTATCTGCACAACGAGATGACCCGGAAAGAGGGTCAAAAGAAATAGGTCTTGTGCAGTATATGTACAAAAAAGAAATGCAGTCGGCCAGGCGTAATGAGATGATTTTGTCCCAATGGCTCTGGCCTTTCTAGCTAGCCAGGCATGCTGAACATTCTTTTATGTATGATGTTGATCTGCTAATGTTTCATTTCCTTATCAACAAAATCAGTATGTGAGAATTTATGTGCATGCAAAAAATTTATCAACATGAAACTTCAAGATTGTATATATCTCTACTACTTAAAAATATGAGTTGATAGTTGTACGTTCTCCTAACATCTCCCCTCCAACCAAACAGAAGTCGAGCACCCGCTCATAGTTCCTTCAATGCCAAGAAACCCTCTCATGTCCCACCGACGAATTGCTCCACTCCTTTCCCCTTCCTATGTTGCCACGCCTCCCCTACCCCTCAGCGTCAGTACAGATGTGCTTCTGCCACCACCATCCTCCCTCCTCCCCGCCTCCAACTTCGACCACATGGCTCACTTCCCTCCCTCCCTCTCTTCCATAAAAATTTCCCCTGCTGCTCTCTCATCCAACTACCACCGCCATGAGTGAACCGCTCTGTCGCCATTCCCAACCTGAATCTGATCGGGTCCATCCAGATTCGACGGTGCCCCGAGTTATCTCAGGCCCTAGATATCCTCTTACTAAGGCACCGATCTATCCTTCCTCACTTCCCGACGGATCTAGAGCCTATGCCATCAAGCCCAAGTGGTCCGAGAGCTCCCTTCTCGACGCCTCTACTGGCATGCAGCTCTCTATGCCATTGCGCCCTAGTGCCACTATTACCATCTCTATCGTGCTATGCGTCGCTCTTGCCATTCCTAGTGCTGATCGAAGGGCTCCCTCCTCATCACCTCCGCCGGCCCTCGTAGCCAGTCTACTGCCGTCACTCCCATGGTGGGCATCACCCCTTGTACATCCCAAAATTCTAATTACTAAATTAAATTATGTTTAAATCATCATTCTATGCATTTTGATGAATTTTCAAAAAAATTCAGCATTTATTAAAGTTTTCCCTAATTTTTAGCAGCTAAAAATGAATTTTAGAAATTAAGTAAACTTGAACAAAGTCTGCAAATAGTTTAATTGGGTTGTAAATATTGTAAGGTGTCTCTCCAAAAATTTTCATAAATTTGTTGGAATTGGGTTGCTAATTTTAAACTTCAAACTCAATTTATATAATCAAATCAATTAGAAAATGATAAAAAAAATCCGACTCCGTCCATGGGCTGAATGCTTCCCTCGTGGCCTAGCTCATTACTATTTTAGCCCAGCTGTGGCCTATGAGCCATCCTCTAGCCAGCTACCTCCACTTTCTGTTTCCTCTAGGTGAAAGTGCCTTTCCAAGGAATACGCTTTCTCTCGCACTGCCATCTTTGTCTTTGTCCTATGCCTAGGGCCCATACGTCAGACCCCTTCGCCCACTTCTCGCTACCCCGATGCAGGCACCATGATGAAGAGCCCGGGGTATTGTGCTCGCACACATGCCTACAAAAGCCACTATCTCCAACACGCTGAGCTCGTTGCTGACACCGCTGCATCATGTCCCGGCATCATCGCAAAGCTATTGGCCCGAAGGAGCCTATCAAGCTGGCTTCATTTTGAACCGTCATGTCCATGTTAGTGTAGACACAGGTCCTACCCATTGAGTTCTCACCGCAACATGCATTTCCTCACGTCATCATCCTCATCGCTTTGTCCACTTTCCATTTCTTCTACAACTTCAGCCTACTGCTGGCACCACACCATTGCCCTCCTCCTCAGTAAGTTGTAGGTCAATCCCTCTCCCTAAGAGCATGCCTGACCTCTCCTTCAGCTAAGCCACCCCTCATCCACAGCTACCTATCATCATAGAAATCCATCACCATGAACATCCTCACCACCGCCGCTACTCTTCATTGCCTAGCAACCTCGGTGCACCTCCCTTCCCAAGATTAGCACTGGTGACTTCCTAGAAAGGTCATGGAGCTCATGCGCTAGCTAGTTGCTCATCTCATTGATGTATGTGCCAATGCCACCGTAGGTCTGTTCTGCGCCGTCATAGGCATGGCCACCGACCCACCTCTGGTGATCATTGGTCCTTTGCCACCGTCGTTTACACCATGCTATATCCAAGAAGCTATCCTAGTGTGCCTTCACCCCACTCTTTCACCATTTTTTTATTCACCAGACTTCACCGATGCTTCACATCACCAAGAGCCCACTTCGATCACCTCTCCAGCCACCATCACCATCGATGGACTCTCTATGAGCCCTCTACCTATCCCCGACCTCACCATAGCCTTTTCGGCCCTCCCTTCACCATCGGTAGGTTTGCCAACAAGCTCGGCCGAGAGCACCATGTAACAACCCAAAATTCCTAAAACCTATATAATTATTTTAAAATAATTATTTATGCATTTTTGGAATTTTTTTGGAACTGTTCAGCATTTACTAAAATGATTTTGTATTTTTAGTACCCGAAAATGAATTTCTAAAGATTGACCAGAGCCTAGAAATAATCTATTTGTGCTCTGCATATTCTAAATCGCCTCTCCAAAAATTTCATGAATTTTGATGTTGATTTGCTAATTCCAAAAATTCAAACCTGAATTCTACAATTAAATCAATTAGAAAACCAAATTTAAATTCCTTCTTGCCCATGGGCCAAATTTCTTTCTGGTGGCTGGCCCATCATTGTTTTGGCCTAGTGCAGCCCATGCACCATCTCCAGCTTCACTTTTTTGCTTTCTCCACACGAATGCGTCTTCCACCGAAGCCATTTTCTCTTTCACCGTTGCCCTGACTCTCTCTGACCTACGGGCCATGACCCACCCGACAGGCTTTGTTTTCTACCTCAAACTTCACCATAGTACTCCTGTGTTAGCGTCACACTGAGCACACTGACAAGCCCCTACCAAGGTAGTTGTCCATGTCGCTGCACCGATAGCATCTCTGTTGCACCCTTATTGCCTAACATGGTAGCCCAAGCTGTCCTATTGACTGTAGTGCTCATGAGCATCATGCCTATGTCACCGCTCCAAAGCACCTCCGAGTGAATCAGCACATTTTGCCTATTTAAGCCCTGTCCAAGCTTAGCATTCTCTTCATCTCACAACACTGTCTCCATTTTTGTAATAATCATTGTATTGGTAAGGTTGATTGTTATACCCAATTGTTGCATTAAACCCCACCTTGATAAATTGTTACCCTCACTACTATCACCTTAGCAATAATATCCAATGTTGGTAAGTAGTTGATGCTTAGCCATGCTCATAATAGTACTAGATGTGCAGGATTGGAAATAGGTCAAAATGTTCAAAAATGGAAGATACAGAAGAATTGGTTCAAAGATTTTTACCTCTGTTCTTTTGGTTAGCGAATAAAATAGAAAACATGTTTTGGACTTGGGTGAGTGGTTACAAAGATCGGTCTAGGTACCACGAGATTATGGTTTGTGGATGTCTCACGAGGGTCACTAAGGAGTGAACCATATTGTGCCATACAACCATACATGCCTTTATGGGAAGGCTTTAGCGTAATAAGTTACCATGTGGTAGATTGTCGGTGATTTTTTGGCTAGTGCGGGCATAGAAGGTATCCATGTTTAGAGGGACCTTACCAGGAAATAAGGTTTACCCATCATACCGTATGTGTCTTGGGACGATGGAGGGAACTCCCCATCCTAATAAGGCAATCATAGCGTGGTGATTGTTAGGACTGGTAATATAAAAGCTTCATCATGAACTCTCAAATCAGGTACCAGTGGTGTCACATGACATGTATAACATGGTGGGATGTTTATATCGTATTGGTAAAGAGTACAACCTCTGTAGAGTGTAAATCTGTTTGAATAGCTGTGTCTCCAGTTATGGACAATGCTTGGTGAAATCTCACAATAATTAGCTTTATGTTTTATAAAATGGATCTAAGAAGGTATGTATGAGAAATCCATGCCTAGCATATTCAGCAAGGTTACTATGATTGTTTCGAAATCTTGGGACAGCAAGCCTCTTGTTCTAACTTATGCTATTTATGCTTTACCATTGTTTGCTTATCAAATCCAAATGCTCTTACAACTTCTGTTTGAAATCTACTATTTGTGATTTCAATTTAAAGCATGTTTCTGCCAATTGAACTTGGTTAGACAACTACCATTGACTCAGCCTTTATACTATATAACCTTGCTATAAAGTCTTACGGAGTATGTTTTTCATAGTCAGAGGATGCAGAAGAAGATCTATCTTGTGGATATTATTAAGTAGTAGGTTTTGGCGATGAAGACGCCAATTTCCAGGGTTTTACCCCAGTCAGTTGCTTGCGGATTGGGTTGAGGCATACTCGTTGGTGGTGCCTCTTTTATCTTTGCTTTCACTGAACTATTTTTATTGTATGTGCAATTTGGCCAGTCAAACCATGTGTTGTAAACTTCACGGTGTAGGCTTATGTTTGATCGCTACCTATATACACTACCTTGTTTAAAATTTATCATGTATGGATGTGATATAAATGTTGTTGAATATGTGTGCTAGCCACTGAGCATGTGACTAGCTGTAATATCCTGAACGTCGTTTCGGCGTTGTTTTTTAAATTAATCGCGGAGTCACCTGGATTTTCGGTAAATCACGGGAGGTGAAAATAAATTCTTTGAAATAGTCTAAAATAATAAAAAAGAAATAAAAAAATTAATTTAGAGATTTGGGCTGTCCAGAGAGGTGGGCCAGCCACTTTGGGCCAGTCAGCCCAAACAGGGGCCCGTACCCCCTCCCAAACCCTAGCCACCTCCTTTATAAACCTTGTGGGCGCCTCCCCCTCCCTTTTCCCACCCCCAGCCGCCACCCCCACCCTCCTTGCACCCCATCCCCACCTCCCAAGCTGCTGCCCTGTTCTTTGGAGCAAAGGAGAAAGGCAAGGAGAAGAAGAAGAGGAGGAGGAAGGGAGGAAGAGGAAAAGGAGAAAAGGTGTGACCCCAAGGCTAGGTAATTTTTCCCATTCCAAAACCCTCTGTTTTTACTGTAATTAGGGTTCATAGCACGGGATTTGATGGGGATTAGCAATTAGATTCTCCAATGAGAGAGTTTCTGCTGTTTGTCTGTAGATCGATTCGCGCAGTGCAGCTGTTCGTGCAGTTTAGACCCCAAAGACGATTTTTCCTGAGGGTCGTCCCAAAAGGAAAAACGTAGAGGATGACGATATACATCTACTATATTTTGTTCAGAGTTTTTTCCTGCGTCATTTAGACGTACCAAGGTCTGGAACGCTGCTGTCTGTCAGGGGTGCAGACTGGGGCTGTTTGCTGTTCAGAGGGGAATTAGGGGTAGAAGATGATTTTTAAATTTTTGGTCATAATTGAGAAAAAGATAGGTAATTCAGTAATCTAGCTGCTGTAAAATAAACAGAATTTTTAGAGTCTTGATCTGTTCTGGGGACGCGTTTCAAGTCGGCTGTCCGAACAGACAGAACAGAGGCTGTTCTCTGTTTTGAGCATTTTGTAACACCTTGCTAAGAACAAAATAAAAATATGTGATTTACATGAAAAATGTAGGTATTTAAGTGAGGAATCCAGATATATATCTTTTGCTGTGATTAGTGTTATATTTTTAAAGATAGGAAAATATTAAGCCGCGCCGCTGCAGTGGGAAGATTGTAGAACCGTTACGCGGGGAAGGATGTTGTGGGATTTTGGGGCTTAGCGATATCTTTTCCTCGAGAGTCGCATTTTCATTGTTGTAATGTGTGCTGAGAGGTACCTTTTTAGACAGGCGGTTTTGCTTCTGAATGCGCGTGATTTCGTCACTTCGTCGGTAGAGGCAAGTAAACGTAGCGGATGTGCTACCATTTAACCTGTTATTCTTACTACTTGCAATATGTATGATTTTTTTTGTAATGTTAAATGATATGCCATGGTTACATGTTTTCTAAGGAAGAATGTGATAGCAAGATATTAATCAATTGCTATGTTTGGATAAGTTTTGTTAGTACTGTGGTAAATTGCTAAATGAGCGAATTGTGGTATACAAAAGTAAATGCATGGTGGATATGATGATATTTCCTTGTTGATAAATTCATGAGGATCATATTGATGCCCTTGAAGTTGGTATTATTGTGGTCTTGGTGGTAGTATTCTTGGTGAATACTTGTGGTTGTGGTGGTAGCAATCTTGATGAATATATTGTGGACGATGTGGTATGATTCATTAGGGATCGATTGATGATGATCTTGGTGAACCGAATGTGGGTTATGTGGTTGACCTTCGTGGTTCAATTCTTGTGGTTTATGATTATCATTTCATTCATATCATGTCATGACATTTGCATTGTGGATGTCGCCGCTTATAGCCGCAATCGTACCGGTACAGCATCGTGCATTGCCGTAGCACGATGCATACTTTTACCTTGTTGGGTAAAGGTGCAGTGGAGCATAGAATGCATATGTATTGCATTGTGAAAAGATCATTTGCATACTTATGCAATATATTATGGTGAAGTTATTTTACAAATAACTGCAACTTTATAGTTGTAATGTGGAATTGGCTCATGAGAGTCACTTGTGGTATGAGGAAAGTGGTTGTGGTCGTGGATTGGGGTTCATCCCTTTTGGTATGGTAGGGGTTGTGACTGTGGTATGAGATTCTTTTCTCTTGTGGTAATTGTTGATAACAGTTGTGGGTGCGAGAAATAATAAAGTTAGTGAGGTAAAATATGTTAATGCTTTATTGTCATTGGTAGTGGTAGTGGTGGATGATATGAAGTAGTTAAACAAGATTCATTTGCTAATATTTTACTATTGTTGGTAGTAAATATGGTTGAGGCTATAATCGTGTTCATTTTGGGAAATAGATATTGATGCTTAATATCATTGTAGATTAATTAGCTTGATAATGAATGTGGATGCACATTGTGGATGTGGACTTGTGGATACTTTAATGATGTTGTATATTTGTTTGTAGTCTGACTAGCCTGTTAAACAGTTTGCTTGCTGAGATTTTTATCTCACCCTTGTTTTCCCCCCTACAGGTGATTTATGAGCATTCATAGGATGGGTAGAGCGGCACCACAATAATGCACTTGGTTCATAAATTTATGCTGTAATAAAGTCGATGGAATTCTAGCCAAATGTCTAGCTATTCGTGGATGATTATCTTATTTAATAATGATGACCTTGTGAACTATTCTTTGATTAATCTGCTAGAGATTGTTTTAGTTATTGAACTTGTTACCGTTATCTTTGTTCCCTTAGTTGATTATGCTTCTGCTTAATGCTTCATGTCTGGAAATTGTTGCCAAAATTAATTATCTTGAAATTTTTGGCTAGCTGTAGAGTGGTTTTGTGGCATCCCAGGGTGATGTGGATCCTAGGGTGTTACACTAGCACGATAAAGACATAGGGTTCGGAATGCAAATTTTGGGTCCTGACACGCCACCGCCCCCTGTCCTTTGTCGCCAACAAATATGCTCGACATCATTTAAATTAGTTTAGAACTAATGACCTTGTTAAGGCTAAGTATTCACTAACATGTGGGCCCATATAAGTTAAATGGTGATTTTATAATTTAAACTTGTCTTAAATAATGAGTCATTGACATGTGGCCGCAACATGATAATCATTTTGGAAAAATAATAAAAACTTGATGAGTAGGCCCCACCTGTCAATCTAATGATGCAATAAATCCAGGTTTCCTTTAGAAAAAAAATACAAATTAAAACTAAAATCATGCACAGTGCTTTCTATCTCTTTTTCTAGGATTTTCTGTCCCGACAAAACTTCGCATACCCATAACTTTTGTGTCTGAAATCTAAATTGAGACTTGTTTATAACTTTTTATAAAATCATGATATTTCATATTATGCAAAACTATTTGATTTTTTTCCATCGTTGGAATTTATTTGTTGTATTTGGCTTTATGTGATATATTTCGAAGTGTTGGAAATTGTAACATCTTGACTTTCAGTGTCTTTTTGAAGTTTTTAAAATAAAAACAACCATTTAAATTTTTCTTGAATTAATTAAAGATTAATTTGAATTTTTAGAAATGTAAAAGATTTAATATGAATAAATTAAACATCAATTTTTTTGTTTGGTTTCTTGTATTTCAAGGAATTGTTGTATTTTCTTAGTTTTTTGGATTTATTTGCTATTTTCTAGAGCTCAATTTAATTTAATTCTTTTCTAGAAATTGGAAATCCCTAAAAATTCAACAAAAATCCCTTGGGCCGAGTTTCCTATTCCCCTACTCATTTTCTTTTCTGCTCAACCTTCTTCCCTTTTTGGCCAGATCCATTTCCTTTGTATTTTCTTAATTTTTTGATTTATTTGCTATTTTCTAGAGCTCAATTTAATTTAATTCTTTTCTGGAAATTGGAAATCCATAAAAATTCAACAAAAATCCCTTGGGCCGAGTTTCCTATTCCCCTACTCATTTTCTTTTCTACCCAACCTTCTTCCCTTTTTGGCCAGATCCATCTCCCTTCGCTTGGCCCAGCTCCTTGTCCCAACTCGCTACATGCAGCCCATTTCCTTCTTGACACTTTCACCAGCGTGGCATTCTTGGCTTGTTGCGTGCGCTTGATGTCTAGCATCCATGCTTACCTAATCACTCACGTGCATCCACGCTCGCCCACTTGCTCGCACGCATCCACGCCGTCCACCTGCTTTCCCTCTCTGTGCCGCCAACGGGTGGGGCCCCTTGTCAGCTTCTTCTCCAAGATGTGTCCAGACCGAGCATGACCTCGCTACCATCTTCACCATGGATGCTACCACCTTATCGTGCCTATGTGGGATTCCGTGCTTCGGCCTCCTATAAAAAGGCATCCCTAGTACCCTCGAGCCACCCCGAGTGGCTCCATTTCCTCTCCTTTGCGCATCATTGTTGGATTCAAGCTTGTCTGCCGTCACCGCCTTCGAGCTTTGATGAGTGATTCTGCCATTGTCGGTGGGTCCCATCCATGCTAACTCCTTCGTAAGGTTCACCACGCTACCCTCTATTCCTTTCATACCTCACTAAGGCTAGCAACCAGCTAGAGCACAATTTTGCCATGCAACCAAAGCCCCCGCCATTCTTTGCTCACCGCCAATCAACTACGCCATCCTTCGATCTTAGAGAGCAAAGAGTTGAGTTCGGTATTGCTTGCACGTTTGATTTTACCAAGCTGAGAAACCATAGGTGCCCCCGAATGCAAACGATGACTTCGCCGAAAAAGCTTAGCTACAATGTTTCTTCATTGATGTGTGAATGCCACCTCAGTGCCTTGTTCTGGACATGCATGCCATTTGGTAGACATGTCCGCGCCAAATAAGCCTCAGTTCCACCTCACCACACCACACCACATAGCCACATCATCTTCCACCTCAACACCAATAGGCATCCACATCAGCACTAAGTCCACATGTCATCCCAGTTAGTGCCAGGTCATGCTGCCACATCAACTCTAGCATATAATCCGGTGCACCAAGTCCACCGTAGACCTAGAGAAATCCATGCACCCAGTCCATGAGCCATGGCCCACATGTTAGCTGATGGGAACGGGATCTCGATCTTCCAACAGGTTCTAGATATGTTCGATTTGGTGGAGGCGCGACACAAATCGATTCGGCTTCCAAACAACACGTTCCGAACCCCGCAATCGCAGCACCATGTCTCCTCAGGTTATCAACCGTGCGCAGCCCGGTTGACCTCGCCAAGAAGGCTAATCCTCGCCTGTGAATCGAAAAACACAAGCAAGAACACAACAGAATTGTAGATGTATTGATTTAGCACTCGAAAGTTGGGGTCTCACAAATCGATGAACGACGAAACTGTTCAAAGACAGAATAATCTAAGCAAAACCCCCAAACCCTAATGGTGGGGGTGGCAGCTGGATATAGAGGAGAGAGGGGCGTGCAAAACCCCTGGACGCGCCCTAATGGGCTCCAACACGATACAAAGCTGAACGGCCCAAAAGACGGTGGCGCAGCACCCGGACAGATTCTGAATGCCCACTTGTTTTGATGATTCCCCTTGACTCAGAAGGCATTTTGACATGGGACTAGATCCATTGGAAAGGTCGTCTTATCAGCTTTCCATACATATGTAGAACGTCCAAAATGGAGCCCGGATGCGATCTGGGCGTCCGTTTTAGTGCGGCCTGGTCCTGGACTTCGAATTGGATTCAAAGTCAGCTTGAGTTGGGCCTTTAACATGATTCGACCATCCTTACTGGACTTGTGCGCCTCGTAGCACTTCTCCAAGTACTTCCAGGTCCTCTCCATGGTTTCTAATCATAATTAAATCATTACGTAGCAATCGATTCTCAAATGAACAAAAAGATGTACTTAGCAACGAGGTCACCTGTAAATTCAATTGTCGGGCGCGAGCTCTAGTGATTGGTCCTTGAATGTCAAGTGGAGGAGTGTTGCGTGTATCCGACGAAGTGATGTCCTCAACAACCTCCCCCTCTTGAAGCGGAGTTGTCCTCAAGTCAGCTTCATCTTCTTCTCTTAAGTATGGCTTCAAATCTGAAATGTTAAAGGTGGGACTAACCCCAAACTCAGGAGGCAACTCAAGTTTATATGCATTATCATTTATCTTCTTAACTATCTTAAAAGGGCCAGCAGCTCTAGGCATCAATTTTGACTTTTGTAACTCAGGAAATCTATCCTTTCTCTAGTGCAACCAAACAAAATCACCCGGTTCAAGTTTAACTTCCTTTCTACCTTTACTACCAACAATCCTATATTTTTCATTCATCTTTTCAATGTTTGCCTTTGTAGTCTCATGTATTTTGACAATAAAATCAGCACGCTCCTTAGCATCATTATGAACTCTCTCACTAGTAGGCAAAGGTAAAATATCAATAGGGGCACAGGGATTGAATCCATACACTACCTGAAAAGGACTTACCTTGGTGGTGGAGTGTTCCGCTCGATTATATACGAACTCAACATGCGGCAAACACTCTTCCCACAGCTTCAAATTGTTCTTCAAAACAGCTCTCAATATGGTAGACAATGTGCGGTTCACCACCTCGGTTTGGCCATCAGTTTGTGGGTGACATGTTGTAGAGAACAACAACTTTGTACCCAACTTGTTCCATAGAGTACGCCAAAAATGACTCAAGAACTTGGCATCACGATTGATCACGAACCCATAGGCGGTTAGCTCTAAACAAGAACCCATCATTGATCATGAATTTATTCTATGCTTGTCCCTCTTTGCAATGCAACAACACATCCTTAAAATCAGCATCAAAAGCATATTGTGCTTTAATGGTTTCAAGACCAAAAATGCAACAATTAAGTTGAGACAACATGGTATAGCCTCGAGACAAAGCATCAACAATCACTTTATCCTTCCCTTTCTTGTGTTTATTGACATAAGGAAAAGATTCATTAAATTCAACCCACTTAGTATGTCTACGATTCAAATTGGTTTGACTACGAATATGCTTAAGTGATTCATGATCGGAATGAATGACAAATTCTTTAGACCATAAATAGTGTTGCCACGTTTCTAAAGAACGAACAAAAGCATACAATTCTTTATTATACGTGGAATAATTAAGAGCAGGACCATTCAATTTTTCACTAAAGTAGGCAACAGGTTTGCCTTCTTGCATCAAAACACCACCAATACCAATTCCGCTAGCATCACATTCCAGCTCAAAAATCTTACCAAAATCCAGAAGTTGGAGCAATGGTGCGTGTGTAAGCTTGTCCTTCAAAAGATTAAAGGACTCCTCTTGTGATGGCCTCCAATGAAACACGACTCCCTTCTTTGTCAACTCAATCAACGGTGTCGCAATGGTGCTGAATTCCTTGACAAAGCGGCGATAAAACCCTGCAAGGCCAAAAAAACTCCGCACTTGGGAGACCGTCGTGGGTATGGGCCAACTCCATATCGCCTCCACCTTGGCTCTATCAACCTCAATTCTTTGTGGAGTCACAACATAGCCAAGAAAAGAGACTCGATCCGTGCAAAAGGTGCACTTCTCAAGGTTACCAAACAAATGTGCATCTCTCAAAGCATTAAAAACAACACGTAAGTGATTCAAATGTTCATCCATGGACTTGCTATAAATCAAGATATCATCAAAGTAAACGACCTCCTCGTAATATTCATAGTGACCTTGTTGCTCGAATTTCGGGGAGGGATTGAGAGCGAGGGTGAGCACTTGCAACTGTGCTCTGCAAGCCAACATACAGAATGCAATAATATAAAATGCATGGCTTATCAAATGAAGGCTTGGGTTTCCTTTAGTTGCAGAAAGCAACTTTTCACAAATACACTAAAAATCCTAAGACTTAGCCATTCTTGATAAACATTAGTATTTGATTGTGCAGTAGGTATATTGTAGACAGTTCCATCCATAGATTACATGGTTTCATCCACCGATGCTAGTTTTTGTCTACTGGGCTACATCCACCCCAATTAGTCATCGCTG
The DNA here is from genome assembly GCA_036346265.1 of Melocanna baccifera. Classification (NCBI taxonomy): domain Eukaryota; kingdom Viridiplantae; phylum Streptophyta; class Magnoliopsida; order Poales; family Poaceae; genus Melocanna; species Melocanna baccifera. Next base: position 22,771,396 of record CM070686.1, read on the forward strand.
GAGTACATCTCTCCAGATAAAATCAAAAGTGAAGTACCTCCCTCCACTTAATTTGTTCCTACCCATAAAAGATTTTTGTAAATAGAACTAACTCGAGGAAGTTCCCATGTATGCCCGTGACCGTGGGCATGGCTGTTTAAATAGTTTATACTTTACAGAGGTTGTACATTTTTACCCACAAGAGATAATCCCACTGCTATATTCCACATGTTTCCTTAGACATACAGATCAAGAGGACTATCACATGACCTTTACAATGCACCTAGCAAAGAGTCACACTCGCTAAGGTTTCGTCTGCGGGATAGATATTTTGCTTCACCCAGACCCCCTCTTGCGCCACACAACGGCTTAAACCCAGTGACATGACCCGCGTCCATGACGGCTTAAACCAGCACCACGACCCATGGGTCACTTCGAAGTGTTTACCTTTACTGACGATGCAAATTATTTGGTCATGCCTACACTTTGCCAGCTTGTGGTTTATACTATTGTACATGAAGAGGTCAACACATGATTAAGTCCTTAATTTATCCAGGCGGTGTCTATCGCAAACACAAGTTCTCGTGTTACATCCACACCATCCTTACCACCCGCCCAGATAGTGAAACACATTTTGAGAGTTTTGAGAAGCATAAGATAAGCTTGTACCAAATTATCAATCATGTACATCCCATGGCTGCCCCAAAAGTCCTTTGTGTTTTTGAGAAAGGATGAACAGGACAATCTAGAGTCCTGAGACTTAGCTAGACTTGCATAGCATTTAGTATAACTTAGCTGATAAAAGTACTATTAGTAAGAACTAGGGTGACAATGGTATGGGATATCAATTTTCAAGGCAAAGGGTAGCTAGGTACTGCTAGTATAGCAACTTGGGTATTTAGCTAATGACTAAATAGTAAACTAGTGTATATAAAATAACGCATGCATGTTGAATATCTTTAAAGAACATAAGTGAATAAATCAAGGTTCAAGATGATTCAAGTGTTAACTCGCCTAGGTCCGAAGCAGGGAGTTCTTGAGGATCTGGAGAGGCGTCGAAATGTTGTTTGGGAGCGTCCTCGTATTCTATTCGCACGAGAAGACCGAAAAGAAAACAAAAGGCAAGAGAGCAATAATTATTCAAATAAAATTTCAAATGAACTCCAAATTGAACAAAACTCATACTAACAGAAACATCTTGAATTTGGAAAATTTTAGAAACAAGTTTCACTCAAATCGGAGTTACGGTGAAGAAGAACGAGCTCTCCAAGGTTTATTTTTAGGAAAATCCCAAAAATAAAAAGAGAAGAGAGAGTTCTCACTCTGAAATGTGGGTCCCACCGGTTTTAATTAAATTTTATTTTAAATTCTGGGTTTTTAATTTATGAGAATATGACATGTGGGGACTGCTGATTTAATTAAGTTTTCAGAAAATCCAAAAATTGTCAGAGACTAACATGTGGGCCTTCGTATGGCTCAACAGTAAAGTGGGGTCCACTTGTCAACGTGACAATTTCTTAAATTCGAGTTTAACAGATTTTCAAATTGTGGTGGGGCCCGATTATCAACAGGACATAATGATTAAACTGTTACGGGGCCCACCTGCCAGCGAGTCATTAGCATTAACTAATCATTTTCATTAGCCATTAATGAGGGATTTGGTTCTTAATGATGTCAAAACAGAGGCGGTTGTGATGGTATGGTGGCGTGGCCTACCGACGGCGAGGGAGGGCTCGGTCTCACCGAAGCGTCTCAAAAACGAGCTCCCCAAGCTCTGGCGCATCTCTCAGAGAGGCGGTGCAGCATTACTTGGCCTAGCTATCGCCGGCGACGACCTCAATGGCGGTGGTACCAGGGCAAAAGGGGCGACAGCGGAGACGGCAATGGAAATCCAATTAAAAGCTAGTGAAGCATCTAGGGATTGGCAGTAGCTCACCGAAAGGGGCAGACGAGCTCGGGATGGCCTGAAGTGGGCTGGCAACGGTGACCATGGATGGCAGAGAAGGGTGCTCGGTGTGGGGGAGGAGTCGGTAGACTTCCGAATTGATGCCGGATTTAGCTTCACCCAACCGAGATGAGGCTGCCGGCGAATGGAATCAGCCTACGATGATCGAATTCATTGGGGAGGAGGGGTGGCTTGAGTTGAAGAAGAAAGTCAGGCCAGCGAGCTACGAGAAAGAAGAGCCCGATTAGACTTCACAGAAGCTTCAGAGGGGTTCAATAAATATAGCAGAGGGTTCACGAAGGCTTGCGGGGTTCTCGGGGTGGCTGGCGTCAAAGATCGCCAAGGACGCTCCGTGTGACGACGAGTTTATGCGCCAGGAGAGGCGATCGTGCGAGGGGTGAGCTAGAAATGGACGAATAGCTATGAATTTATACTGGGAATGGTGAGTGGGGAGCGTTGGCACAATTTAAAGTAGAGGAGGCCAAGGGTGGCACGCTCGATTGCATCTACGGCAGCTAGGCGGGAGGGGTGGAGGCGAGGCGTGCGCGAGAGCACACAGACTTGAATACCAATAGTGGCGGGGTGGCACTGACGCAACGGGCGCTAGTACGGCCGGGCGACAGTGTTGCCACGACACGGAGCTATGAGCGGGGATGGGCGAGGCTGGTGCAGGAGCTTCAATTGCGGGGAAGAGTTCAAGGCATCGCCTCGGGGTGGCAGCTTGGATGCGACGGCGAGCTTTGTAGAAGCTGAGTAACGATGATGATGGGGAAGTATGGCGAAGTGTCCGAGCGGCGAGGCTGGGAAGGGGGAGGAGGCATCTAGCTCGGCGAACTGGTATGGGATGGCTGCGGCGACGCCACGGGGAAGTCTCGACCAGAGTAGGGAGGAGGAGGGTGGTCGGGGGGATGTGATGAGCATGATGACAGCGGCGTGCGTGGCATGGGTGGCTCGCACCGATAGAGAGAAGGAGGAAGGGAGGGGGAGAGAAGAGAGAGGGGAGGCGGGTAGGCCGACCGGGCCATTGGGCCTGGCTGGGCTGCTCGGGTTTTTTTGAAGATAAGAGGAAGAAAATTTTAGCAAAAACAAACTCTAATAACTCCTGGATGGAACTTTGAAAATATGAAAACTTTTAAATTGGGCACAAACAAGAAAATAAGTTAGAGCCAAAATTAGGATGTTACAACTACGCACACACACGTGCTTACAAAAAGCCTCTACCTCCAGCCTGCTAAGCCCGCTGTTGACCCAACATATGGTAGTTGTTGGCAAGAAGGAGCCCGTGAAGCCGCTTTCAATTAGAGCCGTCACGTCCAAGTTAGTGGAGAAGCAGCCCCTGCCCACTTGATCCTTGCCATGCCATCATCCCTTCTTAAGCACACCCGAGTGCATCTTCCTTCTCTACACTCCATGTCATCTCCATTTTGTCCCTTGGTTGAGCCTTTTTTTCTTTGGTTCACCCAAAACGTGCTTGTCACCTTTGGTTCTAGTGCACACCCACCATTGCACCCCACGACTCTCGTATCATTTTGCACCGATGTGTGCCTATTTCTAAACCCCTCACTCTATTTGGTGTTCCATCTTGTGAAGCGCTGAATCATCACCATCTTCTTCAACTTCGGCCACTATCATGAAATTCATCCTTTCTCAGGACTCGGTGAACTCTAGTCTGATTTATGGTGTTCGCACCATCTCTTGTCAACAAGGAAGCTAATGTGCATCTCCTAGTAACCTCTACCTCCTCGTAGCTCACCACCACCATGAGCCCCATTCTGCCATGGTAGCTCGCCTCTAACAAGCTATTTCACTGCTGCTCAATCATCACCAACTCCTCAATCGTGATCATGGTAACCCAGTAATGCTCGTACATTAATTATTTTAGCTCGGATAAGTTGTTTTCACCATCATCACCGTAGCCATCATGGCACCGTCATGGGAGTATGTGAAAGTTGTTGCTCATGGTTATAGAGAGCCAGCTGTTATTTATGCTTACATTACATACTTGTTACTTTGTATCAAATGTCAATTGCTTTTTACAACTTTCGTTTATAATCTATTATTCATTATCACAAATAAAAGCAGGTTTTTACAAAGTAGACTAGATTAGACAGTCATCTTTGTGTTGGCTTGCATACTATATATCTTAGCTCTGAAGTATAGTGGAGTACATTTTTGTACTCACCATTGCCTATTGAACACCATTATAGCAAGAAGAATGAAATATCCAAATCGGTTACCTTTGCCTCATGGGTTTTGGCAAAGACGACACCATTTGCTAAGGTTTAACTCTAGTGTCACCTATGGTGGGCCATGGCATACTTGCTACAAATTTTGTCCCATTTATTGTTATTTCTATTGCTATTTACTTGTTATGCGAATTATTTGTCAGGACAGTCCCTTTTGTCAAAAGTTCAGCTGTAGAAGCATATATTTACATGTATAGTATTACACCACTACTCTATTTATTCATGCATGTATGGATGTGATATAATATTGTAATATATGTGTGCTAGCCACTAATCATGGGTACAGCACAATAAGCACATTGGGTTTGGAAATAAATTTTTTAGGTTTGACAGTGCTGGTATTAGAGCCATATTGATTGTAGGCTAAACCTTTAGTTAGAAATGGCTGATAGATTAAGATCTTTCATTATATGCACAAATATTTGGATTTTTGTTTGTTTGACTTTATTTGGAATTTATTTGTGTTATTTGGCTTGTACACTAGATATCGACATACCGAAGATACTTTGAAATTGATCCAGAGCAAGACACAAGTGTTCAACAATAAGGAAAGCACCCCCTTTGATCATGTTGATCCTATATTTCACTGTTACATATTTTTTTTGCTCAAACTATTATGCATGCATGTATTTTAGTAAAATTGCTATGTTGGTAAGTTGGATAGTTATGCCAATTTGTTGCATTGATATTTCCTTGAAAAATTGGCATACTCACTATTGTCCCCTAGTACTAATATCCATAGTTGGTGTGATTAATTGTGGAATTTTAGAATAAGATAGAGTTGCTTAGCCCTATATAGTTGTTGGTATACTAGACGATCTGTTGGTTAGAATTTTAAACATGGGTAGGTTATGTTGCTGGACTAGTGTGGTTACCCTTGATATTTTACTTAGAAAACAAAATTAAAAATCTATGGTTTTGACTTGGGCGAGATATTTATATAACTTGTGGTGCGAGAGGAAAGTCGCATGTATTGGTTGGATGGTGAAAATTATGTGGATATGACTTGTGGTGAAAAAGGAAATTCGCATTTAGTGGTTGATTGTTGGAGACTCTCGCCTGAGTTGGTTAAGAACCTTGAACTTATATTTTGCTGATCTAAACCTTTTGTACAACCACAAGCGTCTTTATGGGAAGGCCTTGGCTTAATAAGTTGTTTGGGTCTAATCTTACACCCATGGTAGATCAGAGTAGTGCGAGCACTGGTCAAGGCTCTAGGTGGTTCCCGTCATAGTTGTGTATAGGGCCCAAACTATCGACACAACGTGGATTCCTTGGGGTTCAACGTGTTCTAATTCCTGAGAGCTAAAATTCATTAGGCGGGGTAAGGTTTGAATAGAGCAATGTAAAGGTCTTGTTATGATCTAGTGTTGGCCACATGTTCGCATCTTATGGGTGAAGTGTACAACCTATGCAGAGTGTAAAATCTATTCGAATAGCCGTACCCCCAATTATGGGCAAAGCTTAGTGATGTCGCTAAGGTTAGTCTTATATTTTTAAAACTTGGTTGGGAATGGAAGATATCCCATTTAGAAACTTGGACACGAGTACGTGAAAGTCATTGCTCATGGCTATAGAGAGCTAGTGTGATTTATTCTTTCGTCACTTACTTTATATTCTGTATCAAATGTCAACTGCTTTTTACAACTTTCATTTGTAATCTATTATTCGTTATCACAAAAAAGCAGGTTTTCACAAAGTAAACTAGATTGGACAACCATCTTTGTCACAACTTGCATACTATATAACTTTGCGATAAAGACTAGCAGAGTACATTTTTGTACTCACCGTTGCTTGTTGAACACTATTAGAGTAAGAAGAAGGAGATCTCCAGATCAATTACTTATGCGCCATGGGTTTTAGCAAAGACGATGCCATTTGCTAAGGTTTAACTCAAATCAGTTTTTTGTGGTGGGTCATGGCATGCTTGCTGAAATTTTTGTCCAATTTATTGTTATATCTGCTGCTATTTACTTGGTTTGCAAATTATTTGGTCGGTCGACCTTTTTGTCAAAAGTTTAGTTGTATAAGCTTATGTTCACATGTCTAATATTATACACTACTATGTTGTTCATGCGTGTATGGATGTGATATAATGTTGTAATATGTGTATGCTTGTCACTGATCATAGGATTAGCATAGTAAATACATAGGTTTTAGAAACAAAATTTCCACGTCGGACACTTATGCATGACTACATTTACCATTTGTCACTGAATCTCATCCATCCTAGGTGGTCATATATGTCACATCTTGCATTTATACATACAATGACCTATGTGCTGACCACTCTGGCATTCTTGTCTGAAGAATAAAGCTTTCATTATCCATGCATCCAGCACTCTCTTTTCTGCCTTATTCTGCTCGCTTTGACATTCACTTTGTGTGTGTCATTCTACGCTGTTCTCCAGACAAGTCTGTCAGCTGCTTGCTAGCTAGCTGCTCTTGTCTACTTCATTTGTATGTGTTCATCGAGTCCCTGTGAAGACTGAAACAAGTCTTGAAATCATTGTTCGTTAACAGCAAGTGTTGCATTTATTAAACAGAGAATCTCTGCGGTGGTGCATCAACTTTTCTGCTAAGTTTCGGGGTACTGTTTTTACATATTGGTTCCCCCATTCCTAGCAGCTACCCGCGCCCACTGGATGGACGAAAGAGAAGTGCAAGAGTAATCAATAAATTTGTTATGACTGATGAAATAATCAATAAATGCTGAAATAGTTTGGTTTTCCTCCACGAGTTTACACTGAAACTATTACCACACAAAAACATGAGACAGGCAATTAGAAGACTCCCAATGCTCCATTTTGTGCAATGTCTATTACTAAGAATTAACTATACACATAGGATAAAAGATAATATATATAGCAAAGAATTAAAGAAGAGACATGAGAAAGCACTGTCTTGCATGAGACAATGCTCCAGCACACAAACCAATAAAGAAGACATACCTAAAACATACATTGGGGGAGGAGAAAACATACATTGGGGAGGAGGGTTATGTCTACCACATTAAATCTGTGGCACCGGTGAGGGAGGAGAAGGGAGAGAGAGAAAGGTTCGAGATTATGTAAGTTTATTGATTGGGCCTACTGTTAGACACTATGCATTAGAAAAGTTATATATATAGTTATTTCTAAGTGATGTGGAGGGCATAAACATCTACCATTATCCATAGTTATTTCTAAGTTATATCTATAATCATTTTTAAGTTATATCTTGCATTGGGAATACTCTTAATGAGAAGAAGAGTTTCGGAAATCCTACCTATACATCTGCCATTGACTTCCATCAAACTAATCAGTATTGACTGTATTTACAAGTTAGGTGCATCAAAATTGACGATATAAGTGACATAATTTGCACAGAAGTTAACATTGCTGAAAACAATCATAGGAGAATATTAATACGCAAGGAAAACTAGGTTGGTAGTTGTATACAGTTTTTGTATACCCATACGCTTCAATTTTGATATATTATACACTACTAGAAAACAGATCATCCCTCACGGTTCAAAACCGTCAGGAAAATACAAAAAACCGTTAGGTTAAATATCCCTGACGGGTTCCCGTCAGGCAAATCCCGTCAGGGCTGGCTGGTCAGGGAAATTCAATTTGGCTGACGGTTACCCGTCAGGGAATATTAACCTGACGGTGTTACCCGTCAGGGAAATTTAACCTGACGGTCGGTTAACCGACTGTGAGGAAAATTGATTTAACCTGACGGTACTAACCGACCGTGAGGAAAATTGATTTAACCTGACGGTACTAACCGACCGTGAGGAAAATTGAATTAACCTGACGGTACTAACCGACCGTGAGGAAAATTGATTTAACCTGACGGTACTAACCGACCGTGAGGAAAATTGAATTAACCTGACGGTACTAACCGACCGTGAGGAAAATTGATTTAACCTGATGGTACTAACCGTGAGGAAAATTGGCACAAACTAACAAAAAAAATTATAACAGATTTGTTCATATCAACATTGCACATTGATAATGACGCACTAGCTCATATAATTTTTTTATCCGTAGCAATGCACGGGCATTAAACTAATTGTAATTAGTTTATCTTGTTGAAAGTAGTCCAAATTAAATTGGTTGGCGTGGACTACTCAATCAGCTCTAATTCTTCTTTTCACTTTATTATGAATAGGCCTGATATGCTTTTGGACAAATAACATCTACTCTCATAACATCCATTATTCTAGAGCCTAATAGATCTAGCAGTGTACACGAGATTTCACCGCAGGTTTACAAGCCATGCTAGCAGAAAGAAAAGGATATTCTCCTAGTTAGATACATTCACGTAACCAATAAAAATAAGATATTAGAACCCGCTTGAATAGGGCTGATCACTCATTCATTAGATACATTCAGTTAGATATTAGAATTTACATCTATAAGTCCTTTGTTATGATGAAAAACACACCTGCTTGTACCGGAAAGTACTACTGTCCCGACTTAGTAGTTAAAAAACTAAGCTACAAATATGAAATATGTACTCACACAAATCCAATTATTCATAAATTCAAACAATCTTGAATAACTAAATATGTTCACAATATTATAGGCATCATACCGTGTGAAATGGCACATTGTCTTTACCCATGAATTGAAACAATTCTACATTATCAGGATCCTTCCACCACTTCTCCCAATCAGGTGTATAGGATGCTGTGATAGATATGTAGCCAATCGGTGCATCAAACCAAACATAGAACACCTGAAAATAATCAAAAGGGGAAAATAAGATAAATGCATAACAGAAGAATATATTCATATCTGATTTGTTGGGCAGCATGTACTAGTAGCAGCTGCAGAGCAGCACAGTAGCAGCATGTACTATTAGTAGCAGCAGCAGCAGTAGTAGTTCTGAAACCATCTTATGAGGAACATGTGCTTTGCAGATATTTGAGTGAAGATATGTAATAAGATGGACGTTATGTCCTTTGTTTATGTGAGATAAGAGATGTCAGTTGGGTTTGCAGAACTGTATCTTTAACTGTGATAATCCGTCCTTGCCAAAAATAATGGTTGCATGACAGTTACTGTGGTGCTAAACTTGACTGTAGTTCACAGTTAGCAACATTGGACTACAAAGATGTCCAAATTAGCATCTTAAATGATGCATGGCAAAATTGACAAAATAGGAAAAAGTTGGAAGGGAAGAAACTACCGCGAGAGGAAAAACATAACTAATAGAGCTAGGGGTACTAATTAAGTAGGATAAAACAACATAGCTAGCTCTCTCCCAAAAGGCACTTACCAAACTTTCAATAGAATAAAACAATTTTAGGGACATTGATAATTAAAAAGAGATATTTTTTTCAACAGTAAAAGATGACTACGATGACAATGCAAGATACTCCATCAAGATGAGAAGCCACATATTTGTGCAAAATAAATTCACAGAAACAGCAACTTTTTTTCATACGGTCAATTCTTAAACCATACAGGCAACAGTTTGCCAACAGTGGCAACTGAACTTGTACAACTGAGCTACTAATATAAACATCATTTACACCACCCATCTAAGTTGCAGGCTTGCAGCACATGATAGTTCAAACAAAAGAAATGAGTCAAATCCCCATCTACTGCAACATTGGCTAACACAAGCATTTAGATGACTTTGCAAGAGCTCATCTTCAAACATAACATTCTTCCAGCTTCAGACACCAAGAATAATAGGAATCAGAATATCTAATAGGGATAATGATAATCTCAAAGTAATGACAATGTTGTTGCTATGTGATTATTGGCTTCATTTGTTTTTTAAGTCACCTTTAGGGCTGGCTAACCCATTCTTCTTGCCTCTATTTGTAGTTTGTAAATGAAGAATTCCTGCACTTTGGCCTTCTGGTACTGGTTCAGAGCATCTAGGTCTCCAATGTTCATATAAAAGAAAATTTTTCTTTAGCGTCTCAGAATGGGCATCAATTATCGGCTTTTGTGTTGCAACCACAGAGCACCCTTAACATCAGAAATGAATTAATCAGGTTTACCTTTTTAGAGTTTGAATGGGATCATCTGATTCTTTCATCACATCACTACTAGCATGAATGTTTCCCTGGAGTAAACATACATTAGATAAAAGGCTTATAGAAAAATGCTATGCATCCTCAAGTGGTAGTACTTCATCGGCTTGATATTGTTATTCGGCTGCTAATACGCTTCCATTGATGTTATTACTATTTTACCATGTGAATAACCACAAAGCTTATCTTCCAGAACCATCACTCGACAATGAGAATGATCGTTACCATTTTGCTCATGAGGCAGTTATTATACCAATAGCCAACCTAGTGATGAGCAAATTAACACTAATTACTAGAACTATCCATTCTGTACTCTGGTCAATCAAAGCATGTTGCACAGGATGATGTATTCCCAACATCAAAAACATCTAACGATACATATGGCCCTTGAAATAGGGTAGCAATTTACCGCACCACGTAAGACATGATTTTTCTGCATAAAGCACATAGCAAAACAATAAAATTTTATGAGGAACAGCTGGTTTTCTCTACATGCACGATTTAATTTGTGTGCAGGCTCAAATGTGACATTTTTGTGTGAACGGGGCACATAGATGCTTTCATTTTTCGCATAAACTATGCAAATCTACAAAGATACATATATAGCATACACAGGTTGATAAATGAAACTTTCATGTCTAAATTACAAGTCATACGGCAGTTGTCGGAGGCGAGGAGGCGCCAGGTGCGGCAGACGGCGCAGGAGCACGCGGCGTCGGCGGGGCCGAGCAGGTGAAGGATCTGGACGAGCACGTCGATCGGGACGGCGTCGAGCGCGCCCAGCGAGGCGTACTCACCGGCTGCCGCTGGGGCGCGGCGCCGCGGGGAAATCTGCGGAGGGGGAGGAGGGGTCGTTGTCGGCGAGGAGCGACGCCGCCTGGCGCATGGACTCAGAGAGCGCCGACAGCTCCTCCATGGCCTCCATGGTCGGTCCCTCTACCCCTAGCGGCGGCGGATCTCACGGATCGGGGCGGTGGCGACTGGCCCACCCGAGGCGGGAGAGCGAGGGGAGGCGGGGCGGTGGCGACTGGCCCCGACCCGAGGCGGGGAGAGCGAGGGGGGCGGGGCGCGGCGCGGGTGGGAGGGAGGAGGAGGCGGTGGGGCGGCGGGCCCAACCCACCGCCGATCCGAGAGGAAGGGGAGGACGCGAGGCGGGGCGAGTGAGGGGGAGGTGGGGGGATAGTGAGTCGGCGGGGGGCGAGCGAGGGGGAGAGCGAGGGGAGGCGGGGGTGGCGGGGGGAGAGCGAGGCGGCGGGGGACGAGCGAGGGGGAGGCGTGGGGGCGGTGGGGGAGCGTGAGGGGGAGGTGGGAGGGAGGGAGGGAGAGGAGGCGGCGCGTGCGTGCGTGGGTGGGAGGGAGGGGAGCGGCGCGGATTGGGAGGGAGGGAGGGGATGGGGGCGCGCGGCGGCTGCGAAATTGGGAAAAGTTGGGGGTGTTAGGGTTTCCAATTATTCTCGCGGTGATTAGTGGGCCCGACAGGAAAATGAATTATCCTCACGGTGATAAGTGGGCCCGTCAGGAAAATTGATATTCCTCACGGTCTATGCGGGCCCGTCAGGAAAATGAAAATATCCCTCACGGTCTATGCGGGCCCGTCAGGAAAATTAAAGCCCGTAAGGGATGATCCGTTTTCTAGTAGTGATACTACCTACTCAGATATATTTCAATTTTCATGCCGCGATAGATTATATTCTGATAGATGTTTGAGTTTCTCAGGTAGGCAATTCTTTGAACAGACAGGAAAGTGAAGCTATATATTGACTAGATCCATTTTACCAGACTAAGCAAGGAGTCATGATTTCATGTTATACGGAGTAGAGGCGATTCAGAAGGGATCTCTCTAATAAACAATTCCTACTTTGAAACACAAAATAATACTAGATAGGCTTTGTGAAAAAGTGTGTCAATTGAGTTGTTTTTATTTGTGGTACAAAAGTAAATAATCTACGTACACGGTCAATGATTTGTAATTTTTCAGTAAACCATGGTTGCAACTTCATCTAACAACAGAATGCAATAGTCCATCATGAACAAAGATAGCTCTTTTCCATGGCATTGGAGAAAACGAGTGCCTATGGTAAATGTGTCAATTAGTCATTTTCTGTGCTATTGGTGACAAAATTATTATCATTCACTTTATCGTGCATATATATGACATGTCAAAAATTATTCCATGTGCGCCTGCGATTCTTACTCGCTTAATAATGCGCATGATTGAGATTCACTACACTAGTTACGCAATGGTTATCTTTCCTTTGGACAACAACAATGACTCCTTGCAGCTACTCTCTTTTTCATGTATAAATACAAACATTTACTCTTCTTCATAATATTCTTTAACCACTATAGTATAGTAATTATGTTCAAGCAATTTTACTTTCCATGCGTTCTTAATTTTCTGTATGAGATATGTGAGTGCACTATGGCTGATCAAAGGGTGATACATGTTAACCATGTATGAGATATGTGAATGCACCACGGCAAAATCAGAACCAGAAGACATTCTGAGGCAGACAATGCATGCCTCAGGTATCCTTGTCGCAAAAAGACTTAGAATTAAAACCAACCTACTGCTGAGGCAAACCAATCAAGTTGCTCATAAGCCTCCTGATCAAGATGCCTCGAAAGCCTTCTGAGGAAAATAAAGCAATTTGCCTTAGAAACCTTCGTATCAACAAAATAAAAGTAAAAAATGAATACTATTTTAATACATTTCATGTTGTTTGCAATTTTAGATTCGATCAAAGTATATATTTTGCATGTCGCTACAAGAAACCAAAGATTTCGTGACAGTTAAAAACAGTCAGAATATATATTCCTGACAAGGAAACTATTAGGAGTTGACCGACACCAAAATGTAAAGTGCCTGACGGTTTAGTACTGTCTGGAAAATACCGGTGGGGAAATTACCTGTTGTCTTGTTTGGGCTAGGCAATTCCATCATTTTTCCCTTCGGAATAAACTATCACGGATACATTTCTTGTTGGTTAGTTTCGTCCGAAAATGACGATTTCCATACATACTCCACAACCATGAGATCAATCAATCAAGACACAATTCCACCTTCAAGCGGCGGGGAATTTCAGTTTCCACTGCAGAGACGAGCTTGTGTGCTTTCATTCTTCTTTTTGTTGCAATGAAGTTTGAGCCTGCGAACAGGACCATTCAGTTTCTTTTATCTATGCCCTAGATTTCAGTTAATGCTAGCGATAGAAAATGAAGAGGATTCCTGTTCATCTGATCTGGTGCAAGTCAATAAAATATATCCTATTTGTTATATATACGTGCACTGCACTATCAAACAATTAATATCAATTTTTTGACGAGTTCATATATCTTGCTGATAGAAAAAAAATTATTTGGAAGTACAAAAGCACATCTATGTAGATATATATGCTGTTGCATATACTCTGAGATTAAATTTAATTAGGTTTCTGTGAGTTATGATAAAAAAACAACCTAAAACTTGATCTGTCTTTGTAGACGACGCTAGCAAATAATGATTTCATATTGAACGGCTGATCTTTCTTCAGGAGGTATATTTCCCAATAAGAAAGGATTACTTTCTAATATATTATAGCAATAGGTAGGTAGGTTCGTGAAAACCATGATGTATTTTTGATATTAATTAAATAAAATGTGCAACAACATTTATTACATTTATGTTTCTTGCTATAAAAGATTAAACTGGAGTAAAAGATAACGTCTACATAGCTAAGTACAAGTGCAATTGACATACGAAAAGAGATGTTATAAGCTGCTTGTGGCGTGATTAGAGATGATTTTTTCTCATCAGATATGTCCTTTCTAGCTGACAGGCATGCATGGCTAGCTAGCTAGGTTAGCACAAATAGTGATGTTCTTTCCTTCAAACCAATTAGGAAGGGTTGATGTACTTCACAAGCACAATTGATGCCATCGGCCAATTCCATGATATGTACGAAAGTCTGCTGACACCTTGGAACTAGGGGAATACGTATAGGTAAGTTATGATTCCATCTATCTATGTAGCCAACATCCAGTACATGAAATGGAAAATTATTCGATGTGCGCTTGTGATTCTTACTCTCTTAATAATGCGCATGATCGACATCCACTACACTAGTTGCGCAATGGTCATAAATATAAACATTTGGACATCAACAATGATTCCTTGCAGCTACTCTCTTTTTCATTTAGAAATATAAACATTTTACTCTTCCTTCTTGATATTCGTTAACCACTATAGTATAGTAATTATGTTCAAGCGATTTTACTTTCCATGGTTTCTTCTTAATTTTCTGTATTAGATATGTGAGTATAATATGGCTGATCAAAGGTTGATACATGTTAACCATTAATTTTATACGTTAATAATTAGTAGAAAAATAAAATGGGGAAGCAGAATAAGGTATTATTTAGTAATTGCAAATAAGAAAATTTATTAAATGTGTGCAACAATAAAAAGATGAAAACATATAATTAGTTAGAAACATTTTGTCAAAATGTCCAGATTATGGACATAATGATTCCCTCTAGCAGTTAATGGTTTTATATTGTCACTACTTGTCAATTCCCTTTGTTAAATTTATTATTGATTCATATAATTATTAATTGGTTCATCTTAATGGCAATTACTGATTTCTTTATTGCTGAAATTACTGCGTTCATGGCCATGTTGAGGAATTATATTTGATGCCTAGCTATTGGTAATGTCTAATTAACGGTTTAAATTGGTAGCAATTGTAGTGGTGGGTGACATTTAGGCTTTTGTTAAGCTGGGGTGTTAGATAAACAAAGGTCCAGATCAACATTACATGTTTACAAATTCTATGGGTATACCATTTTGTCTTAACATGTTTGGTTCAACATTGACATAATCTAGCACTCATGTCATTGTATATCTGAGATCTGTTGCAATGCACGGGCAGCGTATTAGTTACTGTTAGATGTTTGGGTTCCTTGGTTTGGGGACGCTTTGAACAGACAGGAAAGTGAAGCTAAACTAGATCCATTTTACCAGACTAAGCTAGGAAATTATGACTTCATGTTATATGGAGTAGAGGTGACAATAGGTACTTTTTCAGGAGTGATCTCTCTAATGAACAATTCCTACTTTTCAAAAAAAAAAAAATACTAGATAGGCTTGTGAAAAAGTGTGTCCAGTTGTTTTCATTTGTGGTACAAAAGTAAATAATCAATGTACATGATTAATTATTTTAATTTTTTAGTAAACTATGGTCGTAACTTCATCTGATAACAGAATGCAATTGTCCATCATGAACAAAGATAGCTCTTTTCCACGCCATTCAACAAAACGAGTGCATTCGGTAAACGTGCCATTCAGTCATTTTCTGTGCTATTGGAGACAAAATTATTATCATTCACTTTATCATGCGTATGACATGTCAAAAATTATTCGATGTGTGCCTGCGATTCTTACTCGCTTAAGAATGCGCATGACTGAGATCCACTACACTAGTTGCGCAATGGTTATCTTTGTCTTTGGAAAACAACAATGATTCCTTGCAGCTACTCTCTTTTGCATGTATAAATACAAATGTTTCACTTTTTTCCTGACCTTCTTTAACCACTATAGTATAGTAATTGTGTTCAAGCAATTTTACTTTCCATGGTTCTTTTAATTTTCTATATGAGATAAGTGAGTATACTACGGCTAATCACAGGTTGATACATGTTAACCATGAATTTTATACGTTAATACGTAGTAGAAAAATAAAATGGGCAAGCAGAATAAGGCATTTTTTTAGTAATTACAAATAAGAAAAGTTATTAAATGTGTGGAACAATAAAAAGATGAAAACATATAATTAGTTGGAAACATTTTGTCAAAACGTCTAGATTTTGGACATAGTTTTACTTTGAAAGGGGAGTGAAGTCCGACAAAGTAAAGATAATATGAAATAAAAAGCAATATGAAAACATAATGATAAAAATATGAAAATAAAATATAGACACATTACTTGGATAAGCTAGCTAGCAATGGATAAAGAAGGTGTTGAACAGCAGCAGGGGGCTTTGCGAAGCGATGGATGTCACATGAAGTTTTGCAAGGTTTTGTACCATGATAATTGGCGGAACGAGAACACCAAAGTGTAAAGTACCTGACGGTTGAAATTACCTGTAAAGCCCATTTCCATCGTTATTCTCTTCAGAATAAAACCGCCACAGATATATTTCTTGTTGGTTAGCTTCGTAAGAATATGGCCTGTGACCTGCAACTAAGACTCAGTTTCCACGGCAAAGACAAGCATGTGTGCCCTTGTTGCTTTCATTCTTCTTTTTGTTGCCATAAAGTATGAGCATGAGAACAAGAGCCGTTCATTTTTTATCTATGGCCTAGATTTGAGCTAATGCTACCCCTCCGTGCTGTAGCGATATAAAAAGTAGATTATTCGTGTCATCTGATGTGGTGCTAGTCAACAAATAATAAAATATTCCCTATTTATAATATATACATGCACTGCACTATCCAACAATTAATATCAAAATTTAGATGAGTTCGTATATCTTGTTGATAGAACAAAAAATTATTTCGAAGTACAAAAGCACATCTAAGTATGTATATATGCTGTTGCATATACTCTGAGATTAAATATAATTGGGTTTCCGTGAGATATGCTAAAAAAGAATTAACTACCATAGCGGTCTGATATATCTTATGATGCTTATAATAAGTGGAAAATGGGCAACCTAAAACTTGATCTGTCTTTGTAGACTACGCTAGCAAATCATGATTTCATGTTCAGTGGACTAGTGACAGCGGCTGATCTTTGTTCAGGTGGTATATTTCCCAATAAGAAAGGATTACTTTCTAATATGTCATAGCAATAGGTAGGTAGGTTCGTGAAAACCATGATGTGCTTTTGATGTTAACTAAATAAAATGTGAATTAACATTTACTACATCTATTTTATCTAGGAAGCTGTAAGACGCTGGTTGTCTCATCAGCTATGACCTTTCTTGCTGGCAGGCATGCATGGCTAGATAGCTTAGGTGAATTAGTGACGTACCTTCCTTCAAACCAATTAGGAAGGGTTTATGTACTTCACAAGCACAGTGATGCCATCTGCCAATTCCATGATATGTACAGAAATCTGCCTGACACATTGGAACAAGAAGAATACATATAGGTAAGTTAATTATGATTCCATCTATCTCTGTAGCAAAACTTCCAGTACATGCAATGGAAAATACACCGGCCAGTCTGGAGATGTTGTCTGAAGAATAAAGCGTCCGTTCTGAATCAATTCGCCTCGCTAGGTACTGTTTGGCCCATCAGGTCAGTCAAGTTGCTGCAAAGCCTGCTACTTCTCGACAATGTCTAAAGAATAAAGTCTGCAGACGAATGTCGTTCGAATACACCACATGGACAAGCAATCGACGCAGCGGAAAGCCATGGTCTGCAGGCCTGCTGTTGGTTCATCGACTATAGAGCTGAAAGATAGGGTACGGACGTCGAGCTAGCTATTAATTCGTTGTCTGCTGAATACCATGTGCTTAAAAAAATTGTGCTGCTACGAGTAAATTTTCAGTCTAACTTCTTCTCGACTTTCTTTGTTCCAAAACTAGCTTATGGTTTATTCGTGGAAATAAAAAAATAATATATCTATCATGAAATTGTCTTAATTAAAATGATACCTAGCTACCTGCTTTCTTCATAAATGGACAGCCCGTAGCACCAAGAAAACGAAAGGTGCAGACTACGAATATAGGTCATCCATGAGTAAGCTATCTTGCTCTCGAGAACCGTTCATGACCAGAGCTTCGTGTCTCTGTTAATTAATTATCCCGTAAAGTATAGATATAGATTTAAATCAGCTAGGTAGAATTAAGTAGACTGCTTATTTTAAGCTCTTTCTATGTTTAATTGTGTTCCTAGCTATCACTAAATAACATCTCATATTATTGATAGGTTCTCATTGGAATAAAAAAGCATTTCCTATTTGTTAATTGGTATATGCAACATCGATTTGATACTAGAAAACAATACAAACTTTTTACTGTATCTAGAGTAGCATATAAAAGGTTTTGTTGACATGCACATAGTAATTTTTCATTTGGTACAATTTCAAGATGTCACATACTCTGGTATTAGTTTGGAAGATGCTAGAAACATTAGATTTAAAGAGAGAGAGAGTAGTTTTCTAATATGCAATACAAGTGGCAACTTCCTGCAAAGAGGTCGAAGCAGGGAAAACAATTTCAGCCAAATTTCGGTTTTGTCGGTGGCGTCGGAAAATTGTAAAATCAGTGAATTTCAGTTCGAAATTTGAAGTTTAACTAAATTCCTTAACCAATACAAGGTAATAAGTACTTAGCTAACCTAGCGGTAAAGATGGTGGTTAGTGAGCACTAGGTTTGTGTTCAAGCCCTAAAACCAACACTATCTTTTGTTTTTCCATTTGTACTCAAAAAACCAGATTTAAAATTTACAAATTTTGAACGAATTTTTCTGAGTTTTTTTGAAATTTTCTAAAATTTCCGAATGTCGGATTTATCGGTGGGAGCGAAAAGATATTTTTTCCATAAAAGTTTTCCCTGGGTGGGAGTACAATTCACCCATCACAGTTGTTTTTGAAGTCAATTATATGCGATTTTTACATTTAGTTTTCTTAATTGTACATTTCATAAAAGTACACAGATACAATATTAGTCACATCTAAATTGTTATTCCCACTACTTTGTAGATATATTGCGCCAACAACTATTAGCATTTGGACGTGGGGCTTTCATAAATTGCACATCATGAGTGTCTCCTTCTACATTGATACATATCTCTCTATCATGGCTATGTATAAGTCTTGTTCGTCATTGTTTATTATCAACCCATGCCAGAACTCAAGAAAAAAAAGGTTAGCTTTCCATTAAGGAACTTCAGCATACTTTGCTCAACGTGGTTCAAATTAATTTCCAGTTCTTAATTCTGAACCTTACAATCTGTGCACGTGCATGCAGAATACACAAAAATGAAGGCCACAGTGGCTTCATGGATGTCAACCTAAACTAATAAGTTGTAACCAGTCGAAATGAGGACTCATGTGATCTAAGCATGATTCATTCCCAGGGTTTTCGACAATAGTGTTTCCGGTGACGCTATGTTTCTGGCCAAGGCATTTCTGGCCGCTTGAGATTTCTGGCTGCGCAAGGATTCCGGTGGTTGCTCGAGGTTTCTGGCCACAGTGTTTTCAGCGGCGCAAGGTTTATGGCCGTGGGGTTTCTGGCCACGTGAGGTTTTTGCCTGCTATAGTAAATGGATCTGTGTATTTGTGAGAATCAATCTAATGTACAATTAGATAGATGTTTGTATTTGTAAGGAAAAAATCTAATGCAAAATTAATGAAGAAATACACACACACACACACACACACACACACACACACACACACACACACACACACACACACATATATATATATATATATATATATATATATATATATATATATATATATATATATATATATATGGAGATATGCTATTTTGAGTAAAGAATGGGGAAATAATAGGTTGGGTGGCACATCAGATGTTCTTTTTTATTGTAGTAAATGGCGATGTGTGTATTTGTAAGAATAAATCTAATGTAAAATTAACATGAGATAGATGCATGTATTTGTAAGGATAAAATACAATGTAAAATTAATGAAGAAAATAACATTATAAAATTAATGAATAGTTGGCTAGGGCTAATCTCTGACGTCCAAGGTTAACATCCAATTGCAAAAAAAAAAAGGAAATCCGGGCCGTGTACAACATTGTGTATTTCTAGACAATATGCAGCACGTTGCTACCGGAATCTACAGCTACCCACGCCCTAGATGCCGCTGGATATACTTTTAGATCGGCAAGCAGAGATACAATGGGCACCTGCTTAGATGCTTGCTAAAAAAGGAAAATTTACTGCAAGAAACTCACTTAGAATTTCTCCAGTATTTTGAATTTTTTATTGACAGTCTAATTACCAAGTTTACTGCATCATGTCAAAACTACAAGGAGAATATATCAATAAGCTGGCTTATGCATGATTACATTTACCATTTGCCAGTGAGTCCGATGCATGCTAGGTAGTCATATATGTTACATTTTGAAATTATACATACAATGACCTATGTGCCATTCTTGTCTGAAGAATAAAGCTTTCATTCTCCATGCATTCATCAATCATTTTTCTCTGCCCTATTCTGCTCACTTCAATGTTCACTTTGTGTTTGTCATTCTATGCTGTGCTCCTAGCAAGTCTATTAGCTGCTTGGTAGCTTGCTGCACTTGTCTACTTCATTTGTATGTGTTCAACACGTACCTAGATCAACTCAATCACAAATCATTGTGTAAGGAAAACAGAATAGAGGGAGAGAGGTGGGGGGTTTGGTCGGTTGCTGATTGAGTCGTGTGATAGGGGGAACTAGGCCAAGCTTATAAGGAGAGGATGGGTTGGGGCAAAGCTGGAAGCCCTAGCCACCACCAGTTGCTGCATTGTTGCCTTGTGTTGTTGTTGCTGCTAGTTGCCGCGCTGCTACCCTACACCGTCGCCGCTGCCGGCTACCTCTACCACCTACTATGTCACCACTCTACTATGCCCTACCGCTGTGGCAGTTGTAGCTGTCACGTCGGCAGGAAGAAGGAGGATGGCATGGAAAGGAGGCACTGGCTAGAGGAAAGGAGAGAAGAAAAGATGAGAAGGAAAGAAGAAGAACGAAGGAAATAAAGAGGGGAGTCGGCCAGGGAAACAGAAGGAATGAAAGAGGAGGAGAGAAGGAAGGGATTCCATGTGCATATTGATTTGGTCTTTCAACGATTCTTTGGGTTGTAGGTTAAATTGTCCTAGACTTATTTCAATATTTTAGGCCATTATAGATTTGTTTTGAGGTTGTCCTAGTTCTAGACGGGGAAGATGGGTGGTGTTGGATGTGAGTTTTGGGTGCCATTGTTCGCAAGGTTTGCTATCCTGTATTGTGGGCGAGTTTTTGGATAACTACATCCTGTTTCATAACTTTGCCATATTATGACTATTGTAGATAATTGTCCAAGAACACGAGATTTAGTTGAGCGGTTTATAAGTTATGGCCTTGGGATTATGCACAATATGTTCTATTTTTTAGGATTTTCTCTCGATAAAACTTTAGATGTTCATAACTTTTGCGTATTAACTCCAAATTGAGGGAAACTTCTTTCTAAATTATTCCAAAATCATGATCTTTCATAATCTACAAAAATAATTGAATTCTCTCTATGTTTGAATTTATTTGCTATTTATTTGTTTTTCTGGGCTTTTCTCATTCGATACCAACATGTCGAAAATGCTTCGAGATTGATAGCCATTGTCACATTAGGAATATTTACCCACTGGTTTAGGATATGTTTTAGTAGTGATTTTGTTAGCAAATACATAGCCATGCTCATTGCAAATGTTATACAAATTGATAAGGAATTGTCTAGAATAATTATGTAAACTCTTGGGCAACTATATGTAATATCACTAAAATTCTAATTATGAATTAATTAAATTAATAATAATAGTAAAATTGGTAATAATAATAACAACAAAAATAATAATTAATTTGAAGGTGAGGGAGTCAGATGGGCATATTTGCCCAACTCATCAAAAGCCTGGCCCCATAAGAAAGAGTTGTACTCGGATTGCCCTAGGGCTGCCCCTCTCTCCATAAAGGATAGCTACCACGTTTTCTAGGAGGGCGCCCCTATCTCTAGGGTTGCTTCCTTCTTTTCCCTAGGGCTATGCCATGGCTAACCTAGGAGGTGGACAGATAAGCAAGGGAGAGATTGTAGTATTATGAAAATAACCCTCTTGAGAAACTATACATAATTAGAGGAAAGGGAATACATGAAAATGGGATGTTGGAAACTAGGAGAGAAAGAATTCGTTCCTGGACTGATTCCAGTGAATGAAGATACAAAACCAACCCAACGCATGTCGTGATAAAAGGATATCATGGGTTGGGGGGAAGTTGGACTCAAACAAGCCCTAGCTGCCTCCATCTCCAGGCGCCACCACTCCAGCCCCTAGAATGCTACCTCCTGGCCATCTACTCTCCCACCGTCTTGCCTCTCAGTCATCTCGCTTCGGCATGCTACCTCCTTCCTAGCACCCTCCCTCTCCAGGCTGTTGCCTCCTCCCAACTGTCCACCTGCTGCTTGGCGCTGCCACCTGGCCTAGCGCTACCTAGCAAATGCCATTGCTAAAGGCCGGGGAGCTACAGCAAGAAGTGGGTGCTGGCCAGGTGAACAGGGGAGAATAAATAAAAGAGGAAGGTGGAAGGAGGAAGAAGAGGAAAACCGTGTTGGGAAAGTCTTGTCCTAGACCATGATCTCTCTATTTCATGATAGATGGTTTAAAAATATCATCCCATACGGTTTCGTGAGCCGTCTGAGTTTATGGGTCAGAAAAACCATGTGGTCATCACATGTGGTTTTTGAACCGTCTATGATACATACTATCATAAATGGTTATTAAATCATTACCGTCTGTGATAGTTGACTATCACAGACGGCTTGTAGTAGAAACTGTTTGTGGTATTTGATGTATCACAAACGGTTTTAACTACAAACCGTATATGACAGTCAATTATCATAGCCGATTTGTAGTAGAATCCATATGTGATTTATGAGATAGCAGAGACGGTTTTGACTATAAACTGTCTGTGATAGTCAACTATCACATACAGTTATTAGTTAATAACCGTCTTGATACTCTTTTCTATTCCTAAATATATTTTTATCCATTGGCTAGTCTCAGAAACTGCTAGCCATGCCCTCTAAAATAAGCAAAAATACAAGTACATGTATATATCCAATTAACATACATGTATACATCCAATTAACATACATGTATATGTCCAATTCGTGGAAATAAAAAATGTAATATATCTATCACAAAATTGTCTTAATTAAAATGATACCTACCTGCTTTCTTCATACACGGACAGCCAGTAGCACCAAGAAAACGAAAGGTGCAGACTACGAATATAGGTCTTCCATGGAGTAAGCTATCTCGCTCTCGAGATGTAACACCCCGACCTAGCTCCTGAGCCCAGAATGCTACCACGGCCCTAAAACTGTACAACTTACATCTACTATTACTAGAATTCGGTAATAATTCCTCTGTCCCACTCAATGACACGATAAGCACACAAATTTAATGCTAACTACCAAAGTAGCTATTAAAGTTAGATCACAACTATTAGAGATGATATGTGAATTACTGTTGCATGTGGGAATATACGTGTACTACTCCTGCCCATGCATGTTGTCTTCACCATACACCTAAAAATAACAACAAAACAAGGGTGAGTTTAAAGACTCAACAAGTATACAATAGAATAATGGCGACAACATAGCAAATCAGCAAACCCTCATATCTAGGAGCTATAAGAACAGCCCTGTAACCATCCGTAAGCCACATATCTGCAAAACTGTAATATAAACTCTACAACTGTTCCACTGCCTCCTATTTCTTTCATGCAGTGCAATACAATGCAATGCCATGCATCTACAATGAATCTTATACCGGTATAGTGGAGTTGTTTCACTCACTGGAGAAACCCCTCTACCTCCATCCCTGGAGGTGCCTACCTTAGTAGGTCTTGATCTTCCCACCGTTGTGGGATACCTACCATCATAGGTCCTTCAGATGAGTGCAATGCATGATGGATCTATAGATATATCTTATACCAATATAGTAGAGTTGTTTCACCCATCGTTAAAACCCCTCTACCTCCATCCCTGAAGGTGCCATACCAAAAG
Source organism: Melocanna baccifera (assembly GCA_036346265.1). Taxonomy (NCBI): domain Eukaryota; kingdom Viridiplantae; phylum Streptophyta; class Magnoliopsida; order Poales; family Poaceae; genus Melocanna; species Melocanna baccifera. Next base: position 22,795,367 of record CM070686.1, read on the forward strand.
GAGCTTCTCATAGAAGCTATGGTTCACCCTTTAGGTTGGCTCCATCCTTGGAGGTGTCTCACCAAAGGGAGCTTCTCGTAGAAGCTATGGTTCACCATTTAGGTAAGACTTTCTATATGTACATGTTCTTGCCTATCTCTGTAGGGGACATTCATGATGCTCATGGTGTAATGCAAAAAGCAACATTCTTCAATTGTTGATATTCAATCACAAGCATCATTTTGTAATATACGGTAAAACACGGTATAAGGGAATAAGCAACGATCATGCATTCTCAAAACACTATTCTATCATGTACTTGTCTAGTTACTCCTATGGATGATGCGTGAAGGGCGTCAAACCAAAACCTCCACCTGTAAGCATCATCTAAACTCTCAACTCAACATAGTAATTCACACAAGCATGCAAACGACATCGGTTCTACGCAAACAGACAACCAACAACGTTCCTACGTGCAAACCCGATACCAATAATCTCTCTCACCAGCCATGTAACACCCTAGGACCCACATTACCTTGGGATGCCACTAAACCACTCCACAAGCTAGCCAATTTACAAGACAACATAAACTGGCAATAATTCTTAAATCATGATAAGTTAAGAGGAAGCATACTAAAACAAAGATAATTGAACACTATTAATTAAAGAACAACCGCTAATATTTTTAACCAATTAAAGCAAACCACAACCTAATATTATTAATTAAAAATGATCAACAATGAGAGAAAAAGATGAATAACTAGAGACTCTACTTATTTATTACAGTATGAAACATGATATAGTATGTGATAGTGATGTGCTGCTCTATCCTTCCCTTGCATGCTCGAGAATCACCTGAAAGAGGGGGACAACAAGAGTGAGATAAAAATCTCAGCAAACAAACTGTTTAACAAGCTAATTAAACTACAATGGTTAAAGCATCAACAATTATTTTCCACAAGTACCACATTTATAACCTCAACCCAAATCACTACCAACAACGATAAAAGTTTAGCAAATAAATCTCGTTTGACTATTTCAAATTCTCAACCACTAATACTACTAATATCAGTTTAGAATTAACATAATTTTTTCCACTGACTTTATTAATTCCTACACCCACAACCACAAACAACAGTTACCACAAAAGAACCCCTCATGCCACTACCACAACTCCTACCACAACACAAGGGGTGGGTGAACCCCATTCCACGTCCATATCCACATTCCTCATACCACAAGTGACTCTCATGAGCCAATCCCACATGAAGTTGAATTTGTTTGCAAATAATTCAACCACAATACATTGCATAAGTATGCAAATGATTTATCCACAATATAAATGCATATGATCCATTACACCGTTACCCAATAAGGTAAGAGTGTGCATCGTACTACGGTAATGTACGATCTTGTACTGGTACGGTCGCGGCTATAAGCGGCGATATCCACATGGCAAATGCCATGACATGTTATGAATGATAAGATAATCTTAATTCACAAGAATTTAACCTCAAAGAACAACATCATATTCATCATGAATTTAACCACAAAGGACAACAACATATTCAACATAAATACCACCTCATAATCCACATATGATTCAATAAGGATATTACCGCGTAATCCACATTCGGTTCACCAAGATCAAAATCAATCTATCCAAAGGTAGTACTACCACATAGGCCACAATTTATTCATTAATAATACCACCAATTAGCCCACAATATGATCATTAAGAGTACTACCACCTAGATCACAATATCCTCGTAAGAAATGCTACCCCACAATCACTTTTGTTTTATTAAGAACTATACCACATAACTACAAATATTTCATCAAGACATAACCAATTGATTGCTAAATTGCTAGCACATAGACCGCATTAAGGAAGCATGTAACCATGGCATAACATCTCAAATTAAGGAATTAACCAGTGTGAACGTAGAATGATTAACGAGTTAAATTGTAGCACATCCGCTATGTTTACTTGCCTCTACCGTTGAAGCGAAGCGCTCAAGCCCGGTCAAGAGCGACGCCACCTGTCCAAAATTACCTGTCAGTACAAAACTACAGCAAGGTATTCGCGACTTAAGAAAATGAAGATGCCGCTATACCCCAAACTCGACAATCCCCACTCCGCTCGATAATCCTACGCCCAGCCCACTGCAGCAGTGCTGCTTGTTTTTTTTGTATCTTTAAAACTATTAAGCTAATTATAGCAAATGAAATATCTCTATAAACTACACTGAAATATCTTCAATTTTCAAGTAGACTATTTATTTTTATTCTGCTGCTAACATGGTGTAATTTAACGCACAAGACAGAGGACATACCCTGTTTTGGCAATCTAGCCAGTCGTCTTCTAATGCACCTCACCTTCTGTACAAAGCTCTAAAATTCATGATTTGTTTACAGCAACTAGATCACAAGATTTTCTATAACTTTTGTTATTGTGAAAAAAATCATAAAAATCATCTACTACTCTGAAACTACTAAAAATTCATTTGTATGTGTTCAACACATACCTATATCACCTCAATCACAAATCATAGTGTAAGGAAAACAGAATAGAGGGAGAGGTGGGGGGTTTTGATGAGGGCTTCCCTATTATATATACATTTTCCACTCCAAGCACGCATGAGAATGTTCAAGAACATGTGGGCCTAATGACAAGGGCAAGAGCCAAGCTTTTGAACAAATAGGTGCTTTTGTTTCTTAAGGAGTTTCCTTTAGTTGATGATGAGCTTGTGATATTACCTTATGCTAGTATTTTATGTATTCTTAGGTATGATTAATGCCAGAAGACCCCGAGTACCTCGCTGAGCATAACCAAGGCAAGTCATAACCTTTGATCATGTTAAACCCAATTTGCAATCTATTATTTAATTATTTTGTTTTACTTTATCCTGCATCGCTATTTTAGTACAAACCTTTGTACTAGTAGTTATAGTCCCAAATTGAATATTTCCTTCTTGTTATTTCGAATGCTATGATGCCATTGTCACCATAGGTTGGGAAATTTATTTGTGACGCTATGCTAGATATCACAAGGGTGTACGATTAGAATGCTTAGCCTGCTTAATTTACGAATGGGTTTATCATCACCTGTGAATATTTAACTTGACTTAATGAAATATGGAACCATGATTGGTGCCACATTTATTAAAATTTGTATCATGACATTGGTGTGTCATTGGCGTAGTTATACAAACTTGATTTTTCACTCGGATGAGTGATCGTGCAGTAAAGGGGGAAGTGCAGGTTCACTTCGTGGGATGTGGTAGATTCGCTCGAGTATCATTAAGGACTTAACTTTGTGCGCCATTGATCTGAGTTTTATCGTGCAAATCACATGTCTAGTATGGGATAGACCTAGCTGATTAATTTGGGATATGACAACTTCAATCTCGCCATTGTGATGAACATGGTTGCTGATTTCCATGTGGTGCAAGGGGGGTGTGATGCGAAACCCTAGCGGGCGAGATTGAGTTGGAATTGAACTTTGTAAATGTCTTGTTGTGATTTTCTTAGGCCAAGGTTAATCACATCGTGTGGGTACAGTTGTGCAACCTCTGCAGAGTGTAAAACTATTTGAATAGCCGTGTACCCGGTTATGGATAATACTCAATGATTTCACACGAAGTATAGTGACTTCATATAAACTTGTGGTTTATGGTTTGGAAAGTGAACGGGTAGTTCACGGTTGGTTTAGTTTGTGGATGGGAGGTTCACAAGTGGTTTAATTTTAATTTCGTTGATTATTTATTTATTATTGTCTTTCTTTAAAGTTTGTTTTCAATCTATTTATCATATTTATCTTGAAATGTTATTTTATGCAAATTAACCTTTCAGCCATCCATTGGTAAGCCTTGCATACTATATTGCATTTATTTGTTACAAACGACTTGCTGAGTACCAATATACTCACGGCTTTATACCTATATTGCTCAGTTGAGGATAAGGATTATTATCAGCAGGAGGTTACAGAGGGAGAGTACTTCAGCGACTTCACGGATTAGGACTTCGTTCTCCACTCGATAGCCTGTGGGCGTATGGATTGGCTGCTACGCTTTGTTTTGGTTTTCTGCTGCTAGATTTTGAGCCCTTCGGGCTAGTGCTATTGTAAGCTTGACCATAAGGTCGTACCTTTGGATACTTATTGATATTTAAGGTTTCCCTTTATTTTATTGTGTGTATGATTGTGATTACATCTATGTTTGACTGTGTGCACTAGTGTGATCCTAGACTAGTGCAGTTTACACAGAGGGTCCGAATTTGCATATTCGGGTCTCGACAGCTATGGTCATGGGAGCTCATTCCCTAACTGCTTTGCTGCCCCATCTTGGTGACATTCTTTGCTGCAAGATGGTTCCCATTTCCATGGCACAACAGTAAGTGGTTCTAATTCTAGAGTTGTTGCTTCCACTCCAGCAACCCCTACTGGCCACAGATCAGCATCGTCGACCTCTTCGATAGCGCTCCATGCTGGTGATAGGCACCCCAACCCTTCCCATGGAGTGCCTTCTACCACATCAGTAGCGGCTTCATCTTCTCATAGCTGTGATATCGAGTGCTTTAAGTGCAAGGGAAGAGCGCATATGTCTTCTTAGTGCCCTAGTCGAAGAACCTTATTCGTTGATGATCAAGGTGAGTTGGAATCAGATAGTGACCCCGGGGAGGATACTGAAGCTATCAATACGATCATAGTGGATGACACACTAATTTCTTTTGATGATGGAGAGGCACAAACTGTATGTCATACTCTTAGTGTTCATATCATGGAGGTTGAAAAGATGCAGTGGCACAACCTTTTCCACGCTCGCTACATAGTGAATTCAAAGGTATGCAACATCATTATTAATAGTGGTACCTGCAATAATATTGTTTGCACAGAGATGGCACAAAAGTTGGGTTTACAAGTTAAGAGACATCCTCATCCATATCATATGCATTGTGGATCGATGCAAGTAACAAGCATGGTAAAGGTACCTTTTTCTATTAGGAAGTACAAGGACGTTGTGGAGTGTGACACGTAGTTCCGATGCATGCTTGTCATGTAATATCCTGAACGTCGTTTCGGTGTCAGTTTTTAAATTAATCGCGGAGTCGCCCGGATTTTCAGTAAATCACAGGAGGTGAAAATAAATTCTTCGGAATAATCAAAAATAATAAAAAGAGAATTAAAATCATTAATTAAGAGATTTTGGGTTGTCTGGAGGGGTGGGTCAGCCACTTTGGGCCCGCTAGCCCAAACGGGGGCCCGTACCCCCTCCCAAACCCTAGCACCCTCTTTATAAACCCCTTGGGGAGCCCTCCCTCCCCTTTTTCCCACCCCAAGCCGCCACCCCCTGCCTCCTTGCACCTCCCCTCTGCTCAAGTGCTGCTGCAAGGAGATGAAGGAGAATGATGAGGACATCCCCATTACATACACATCTTCCACTCCAAGCAAGCATGAGAATGTCCAAGAACCTGTGGGCCCAATGACGAGGGCAAGAGCCAAGCTTTTAAACAAACAGGTGCTTTTGTTTCTTAAAGAGTTTCCTTTAATTGATAATGAACTTGGGATACTACCTCATGCTAGTATTTTATGTATTCTTAGGTATGACTCCTGTGAAGACTTGGGAGAGCTAAAGGGAGGAGCCCAAGGACTTAAACTACAAGTTTTGGATAAGATTATTCAGCCAAATTCGTACCTCCCACAAGCTCAATTGGATTCAAACTCGGATTCAACTCAGAATTCAATTCGGACTCGGTTTGAGACAGCCTGACAGGCAGTCACTAAAAAGGTCATAACTTTCACAAACGTTGTCCGATTCAGGAGTTCTTGTACTCGTTGGAAAGATAATTTCAAGGGCTACGCAATGGATCTGGCCCCATCATCAAATTCATCTCGGATCAAATGTTATGACTGAAACAATATGATGGCTGTAAAATCTAGTTTCCTTTTTGAGAGAGTTCGTATCTAAAACCATATAGGGTTGAGTTGTACTAGGTTTGTGGACTCTATGGACGTCCCAAGATCCTATATAAGCCATGTATTGGCAGCCTAAGGGCTCAGACCACCTTTGAGAATAATCAATCTATTAAGCTTTGTTCGAGTTTATCAGTGCTGCTGAAATTCCGTGAGGGAATTAGGAGTGTTCTTCAATCAAGATCGTTCAACCTTTTCGCTGGGAATTGGGTGCATGATAGATCTTCGCTTGGTGGTCGGCGAAATCGACGTGAGTGTGTTTTGGCGGATTAAAGAGTGTTCGTCCCTTGCATTGGCATTGGAGGATCATTGCGATTCATCAAGACTCCCGCGAGTATCCATCCTACGTCGAGAAGATCGGGCGACCCCGTATCATCTGGTATCAGAGCGCGGTTTACTCGGTAGGATCTTATCCCTTTACTTTTAGATTGATTTATTTCTGTCCTATAGTACAATAAACCGAAAATTGCAACAAAAAAATCCAAACCCTAGTTTCGCATCTGTTATTTTCGTGAGTTTTATTAAGTTTTGATCCATTAGAAATTTTGTTTACGTGTTGATCTTAGTGTCCTTTTGCGTTGCTTAATCGTTGTTATTTTGAACCCTTAAAAATCCGCTAGTTGATCTTTCAATTAGCATCCAAAAAAAAGTAGATTCAATTTACTTTTTTTGAAACCTTGTTCTTGCTGTCCACATAAGATCTTTGTGCATCTTGAAAGAATATCACATCCGAATATATCTGGGTTTCCTTTTTCTTGATTGATTTGGCCACAAGAATCTTAGTTGCACATATTCAGATCTTTACTTAAATCCTTTGAACCTTGAGACTAGTCTTTGATAATTGCTTTAGGGCTGTTCTAGAATTATCTACGCATTCCTGAACAACTTTGGACTTACTAACAATTAAACCTAGTTCGGCCTTGAGTATAAAAAAAAGAGAGAGCCAAAAAAAAAGAGAAGAAAACAGCCAATTAAAAAAAAAGAGCCACATCTTGAGCAAAAATAAAAGAAAGAAAGAAAGAAAAAGAAAGCAAGAAAAGAAAGCATTGGCCGAATTTGGGTGAGTTAATCTTAGTCCATAAATTCAGATTGTGTATTTAATTTCTTTGGACAATCTTGTGCCCTCAAATTCATATTATTGCAATTGGCTAGCGTCTCTCCTAGTACTTGGTGCAAAACGAGCTAATATTCCCGATTGTTTCCTTTAGCTCATTCCTTTTGTTTGCATTGAGTCACATTGATCATTGTGTGTGCGTTCATATACTTCACTTATATCATTTGGATCGGCACATAGGCAATACTTTCTAGCTTGGATTATTACTTAATTTTACAATATCGTGAAATTCAGATTGTGTAGGATAAATACTTCCTAACCAAACTCCACAAAATATCCTTTGTCGTGCAATTGTGAGTCACTTTTAAATCCGCTTGATCATCACTTGCTATTGTAGCCACCACCAAGTGTAAGTTTCTTTTTGACCTCAATTCACTTCGGAAAGGTAAGAACTTTACTTGGGAGAGGAAAGAGTGAGATTGAGTGAATTCCACATATCATACATATCTTGGTGTTGTTTCCTGTTTCTTTGCGTAATCTAACCATGTCAGCTGGAGATGATAATATGGACGAGGAGCATGATTTGAATGTGCCGGTGACTCGACTCCACTTCCAAGCCTTGAGGGGAACTTTGCGCAATGAGATCGCCGCCACTACTAACATCTTGGAAGGGTAATTCAAGGAGCAGATCAACAACTCTGTGCAAGATATGCGCATTGAGATGAACCAGCAAATGATTGTACTACGTACAAACATTGTTAATGACATTGTGCGCACGCTTCGTCCACAACAAGAGGAGGGAAGCGTTCATTGTGGGGGAGCCAATCCTCCACGAGATGAGGGAACAACTGCTCCTCGAGGTGGCCAAGAGGCTCAACAAAGGCGAGATCGCGTGATGGCAAATACCATTCGCCCACCCCTACTTGGGAGAGGTGAAGGGGGTGGCTTCCATGGTCCAGGGAGGGGCCATGGACATGGAGGCCGTGGTGGGAGAGCAACACACTTCGATGATGACGACTTTCTGCACTACGACGATGGCTACCATCGTCGTAATCGTTACGGCGATGAACGACCAAATGAGGAGAAATTTGGTAAGCTTAAATTTACAATGCCATCATTCTCAGGTACACATGAGCCCGAAGAATATCTCACTTGGGAGCTCAAGGTGGACAAGGTGTTCCGTTTGCACAATTATTCTGAGGAGAAGAAAATTCATATGGCGGCACTTGAATTCGTTGATTATGCGTTGATTTGGTGGGAACAAGTGCAAAATCAAAGGAGAGAGAACAATGAACCACCCATTACTACATGGAAGGAGATGAAGTACCACATGAGAGCAAGGTTTGTTCCTAAACATTATAAACGTGATTTATTTGACAAATTGCAGCAGATGAAGCAAGGCACCTTCACGGAGAGGAATACTATAAAAAGATGGAAATGGCCATGATTCAAGCTAATGTTTATGAGCAAGAAGAGCAAACAATGGCACGATTTCTTGCTGGTTTACACCCTCCTATCAAGCGCATCACTGAATTTCAGCCTTACAACAACATGGTGGAGTTGGTACATCAAGCAACTAAGGCTGAAAGACAAGTGCAACAAGACATGCGAGCAACAAAAACATCATCCTTCATGCCTCGAACAGCACCTACAGGAGGTAAATCCACATCTCATGCCAATTCATTTAAAACTAATCCCTCTAGTGGAAGTTTTGCTCCTAGTACACGTGCTGCCCCAAGTACAAAGAATGCCACTCCTTCCTTCTCAAAGAAAGGACCAAACCCTTCTTCATCATCTTCTATTGGTTCTACGGCCAAGAGTAGCTCCATCCAATGCTTCAAGTGTCTTGGTCGCGGACATATGCAAAATGATTGTCCAAATAACAAGGTAATGTTAATAACTGAGAATGGAGACTATGATTCTACTAGTGATGAAGATGGAGAGTGCCTAGCTGATTTCGAGGTAAATGAGGATGGCCATGGGGGAGAAAGAGGCGAGGACACGCTTGTGGATGGGTATTGTGACCCCGAGTCCGGACCTATCCTTGTGTGCACTCCTTCGGTATTGAGCGTTCAAGCCAAATCCAACCATGAACAGCGCTGCAACCTCTTCCAAACAAGAGCTCAGGTAAGCAAAGATGGTAAGTGTTGCAAGGTTATTATTGATGGAGGTAGTTGTCATAACCTAGCTAGTAAAGAACTTTGCAACAAACTTGGATTGAAATATAAGAAACATCCACATCCATATCAAATTCAATGGTTGAATAATGATGGTTCTATGAATGTTGGATACACTGTTGATGTTAGCTTTCAGATTGGAAATTACCAAGATACAGTAGAGTGTGATGTGGTCTCTATGGATGTTTGTCATTTACTTTTGGGGAGGCCATGGCAATATGATAGGTCTGTGATTCATGATGGTAGAACAAATCAATATAAATTCATGTGGAATAGCAAAGAAATAATATTACGGCCTATGACTCCTTCTCAAATTATCATTGAAAATGCTCAAAAGAAAGAAGTGCAAATAGGGGGTGAGAGAGGGAAGGAACAAAAGAATGAAATTCCACATAAGGCAAGCGCGAGAGAAAAATTGAAATTGAGTGGGAAAGCTAATATTGAGGGAGAGAAAAAGTTAGTGATGATGGCAACAAAATCTGAGTTGAGGGAGATGAGGGAAGACCCCACTATGTTTCACTTTGTGATGTTATATAAAGAAGCTTTGATGACTACTAATGACTTAACCTCTCTTCCTAGTGTTGTCTCCCAAGTTTTGCAGGTTTATGGCGACGTGTTTCCGGAGGATATACCCGCTGGACTACCACCCATTCGAGGTATTGAGCATCAGATTGACTTGGTTCCGGGAGCCCCTCTTCCAAACCGTCCGCCCTACCGCACCAACCCCGAGGAGATAAAGGAGATTCAGCGGCAAGTGCAAGCACTTTTGGACAAAGGGTACGTACGTGAGAGTCTTAGCCCTTGTGCCGTTCCTGTTATTCTTGTTCCTAAGAAAGATGGTACCTGGCGAATGTGCGTAGACTGTAGAGCTATAAACAACATAACTGTTCGCTATCGTCATCCTATTCCTAGACTAGATGATATGCTTGATGAATTAAGTGGTTCCACTATTTTTTCTAAGATTGACTTGCGTAGTGGATACCATCAAATAAGAATGAAACAGGGAGATGAATGGAAAACTGCTTTTAAAACGAAGTTTGGCTTGTATGAATGGTTAGTGATGCCTTTTGGGTTGTCCAATGCTCCTAGTACTTTCATGCGCCTAATGAACCATGTTTTAAGGCATTTTATTGGAAAATTTGTGGTAGTTTATTTTGATGATATCTTGATATATAGCCGCTCTTTGGATGATCATGTTGAACACATCAAACAAGTTTTAGAGGTGCTTAGGCGAGAACAATTGTATGCTAATCTTGAGAAGTGTACCTTTTGCACTAGTAAGGTTGTGTTCCTAGGCTATGTTGTTTCAGCTCATGGCATTGAAGTAGATGAATCTAAAATTGAAACTATTCAAAATTGGCCTACACCTGTGAATGTTAGTCAAATTCGTAGCTTCCATGGACTTGCTAGCTTTTATCGACGATTTGTGAAAGACTTTAGCACTATTGCTGCCCCATTAAATGAATTAACTAAAAAGGGAGTCACTTTTGAGTGGGGAGAAAAACAAGACAAAGCTTTTGCTGAGTTGAAGAAATGTTTGACTGAAGCACCATTGCTTGTTTTACCTGATTTCACCAAAACCTTTGAGATTGAAAGTGATGCTAGTGGAATAGGTATTGGTGGTGTTTTGATGCAAGAAAGAAAACCTGTTGCATATTTCAGTGAGAAACTTCATGGTGCACAATTGAATTATCCAGTTTATGATAAAGAATTATATGCTCTTGTGCATGTGCTAGAAATTTGGCAACATTATCTTTGGCCTAAGGAATTTATCATACATTCTGATTATGAAGCTTTGAAATATTTGAAGGGCCAAGCAAAATTGAATCGTAGACATGCTAAGTGGGTAGAATTCATTAAAACTTTTCCTTACATTGTCAAATACAAGAAAGGTAAAGAAAATGTGGTAGCTGATGCATTGTCTAGAAAACATGTGCTTTTCACTCAATTGGAAGTAAAAGTTCCAGGATTAGAAAGCTTGAAAGAGTTATATGCTTCCGATCATGAATTTTCAACACCGTATTATAATTGTAAAGATGGCAAAGGATGGGATAAGTTTCATGTTCATGATGGTTTTCTCTTTCGCATGAACAAGCTATGCGTTCCAGAATCGTCCGTGCGTTTGCTACTATTGCAGGAGTCTCATGCAGGAGGACTTATGGGACATTTTGGAAGAGAGAAGACGTACATGATGTTAAGCGATCACTTCTATTGGCCGAAGATGAGGCGAGATGTCGAGAGGTTTGTTCAACGATGCATCACGTGCCATAAGGCGAAGTCGAAACTCAATCCACATGGTTTGTATACTCCACTTCCAGTTCCTAGTACTCCTTGGGAAGACATTAGCATGGATTTTGTGTTGGGATTGCCTAGAACTAAGAGGGGGAGGGATTCTGTTTTTGTTGTTGTGGATAGGTTTTCTAAAATGGCACATTTCATTCCCTGTCATAAGAGCGATGATGCGTCGCACGTAGCTGACCTATTTTTCAGGGAGATTGTGAGATTGCATGGTATGCTCAGGACTATTGTTTCAGATCGCGATGTCAAGTTTATGAGCTACTTTTGGAAGACTTTGTGGGCCAAGCTTGGGACAAAGTTGTTGTTTTCAACAACCTGCCACCCACAAATAGATGGACAAACGGAGGTGGTGAATCGTACACTCTCAATGCTGCTACGGACAATGATCAAAAAGAATTTGAAAGAGTGGGAAGATTGTCTACCACATGTTGAATTTGCATATAATAGGGCAGTGCATTCTACAACTCAACTATGCCCATTTGAGGTGGTGTATGGTTTCAAACCAATCACGCCACTTGATTTAATGCCACTTCCCTTACAAGAACGTACTAATATGGAGGCTTCGAAGCGTACTGATTTTGTGAAGAAGCTCCATGAAAAGACTAAAGAGGTCATTGAAAAGAAGGTACGTGCTTACGCTTCTAAGGCTAACAAATCTCGCAAGAAAATGCTTTTTGAACTAGGTGACTTAGTGTGGGTCCACCTTCGCAAAGACCGCTTTCCGGAGAAGCGAAAATCCAAATTAATGCCCCGTGGTGATGGTCTTTTTAAAGTCCTTGCAAAGATCAATGATAATGCATACAAGATAGAGCTTCCAGGAGATGACTATGGGGTGAGCACTACTTTTAATGTTGCTGATTTATCACCATTCTTTGGGCAAGAAGACATAGAGTCGAGGACGACTCCTTTTCAAGAGGGGGAGGATGATGAGGACATCCCCATTACATACACATCTTCCACTCCAAGCAAGCATGAGAATGTCCAAGAACCTGTGGGCCCAATGACGAGGGCAAGAGCCAAGCTTTTAAACAAACAGGTGCTTTTGTTTCTTAAAGAGTTTCCTTTAATTGATAATGAACTTGGGATACTACCTCATGCTAGTATTTTATGTATTCTTAGGTATGACTCCTGTGAAGACTTGGGAGAGCTAAAGGGAGGAGCCCAAGGACTTAAACTACAAGTTTTGGATAAGATTATTCAGCCAAATTCGTACCTCCCACAAGCCCAATTGGATTCAAACTCGGATTCAACTCAGAATTCAATTCGGACTCGGTTTGAGACAGCCTGACTAGCAGTCACTAAAAAGGTCACAACTTTCACAAACGGAGTCCGATTCAGGAGTTCTTGTACTCGTTGGAAAGATAATTTCAAGTGCTACACAATGGATCTGGCCCCAGCATCAAATTCGTCTCGGATCAAAAGTTATGACCGAAACAATATGATGGCTGTAAAATCTAGTTTCCTTTTTGAGAGAGTTCGTATCTAAAACCATATAGGGTTGAGTTGTACTAGGTTTGTGGACTCTACGGACGTCCCAAGGTCCTATATAAGCCATGTATTGGCAGCCTAAGGGCTCAGACCACCTTTGAGAATAATCAATCTATTAAGCTTTGTTCGAGTTTATTAGTGCTGCTGAAATTCTGTGAGGGAATTAGGAGTGTTCTTCAATCAAGATCGTTCAACCTTTTCGCTGAGAATTGGGTGCACGATAGATCTTCGCTTGGTGGTCGGCGAAATCGACGTGAGTGTGTTTTGGCGGATTAAAGAGTGTTCGTCCCTTGCATTGGCATTGGAGTATCATTGCAATTCATCAAGACTCCCGCGAGTATCCATCCTACGTCGAGAAGATCGGGCGACCCCGTATCAGAGAAGAAGGAAGAAGGGAAGAGGAAGGAGAGGAAGAGAGGGAAGGAGAAGAAGGGAAGGAGAAGGAGAGGAAGAAGAGGGTGATCCCAATCCCCTAGGTAATTCTTCCTCATCTCAATCTCTCTGTTTTATGCTGAATTTAGGGTTCTTAGCCCCAGTTTTGAAGGGATTAGCAATTTAGAGAACCCCGATTGGCTGTCTGTAGATCATATCGCGTGATGTTACTGTTCATGAAGTTTTGACCACTAAAAAGATTTTCTCCAAGGGTCTCCCCAAAAGGAAAAACGTAGAGGACGATGATACACATATACTGTATTTTTTTCAGATTTTTTGGCCACGTAATTTAGGCGTACCAGGGTCTGGAATTGCGCTGTCCGTCAGGGGTGCAGTCAGGGACAGACTGCTGTTCAGATGGGAATTAGGGGTAGAAGATGAATTTTAAATTTTTAGCCACCATTGAGAAAGTTGTAGGGAATTCAGCAATCTAGCTGCTATAAAAGAACCAGAATTGTTAGAGCCTTGATCTGTTCTGGGGACGCATTTCAAATCGGCTGTCCAGACTTTCAGAACAGAGGACGTCCTCTATTTTGTGCATTAGATATCACCTTGTTAATGACAAGATAAAAATATGTGATCTACATGAAAAGTGTAGATATTTAAGTGAGGAATCCAGATATATATCTTTTGCTGTGATTAGTTTTATATTTTTAAAGATAAGAAAATGTTAAGCAGCACCGCTGCAGCGGGAATATTGTAGAACCGTTACGCGGGGAAGGATGTTGTGCGGTTTAGGGTTTTGGCGACACTTTTCTTTGAGAGTCGTGATTGTATTGCTGTGTATTGTGCTGAGAGGTACCTTTTTGGACAGGCGGATTTGCTTCTGATCGAGCGTGATCTCGTCGCCTCGTCGATAGAGGCAAGTAAACGTAGCGGATGTGCTACCGTTTAACTCGTTATTCTTACTACTTGCAATATGCATGATTTTTCGTAATGATAAACGATATGCCATGATTACATGTTTTCTGAGTAAAAATGTGGTAGCAAGATATTAATCAATTGCCATGTTTGGATGAGTTTTGGTAGTATTGTGGTAATTTGCTTAATAAGCTATTTGTGGTATATGAAAGTAAATGCATAGTTGTTATGATGATATTTCCATATTGTTAAATTTATGAGAATCATATTGATGCCTTTGAAGTGGGTATTATTGTGGCTTTAGTGGTAGTATTCTTAATGAATACTTGTGGTCGTATTGTGGTCTTTGTGGTAGAATACACTATAGATCAATTGATTTTGATCTTGGTGAACCGATGGTGGAATATGTGGTTGACCTTCGTGGTTAAATTCTTGTGGTTTATGATTATCATATCATTCATAACATGTCATGACATTGCATTGTGGATGTCGCCGCTTATAGCCGCGACCGTACCGGTACAGCATCGTGCATTGCCGTAGCACGATGCACACTTTTACCTTGTTGGGTAAAGGTGCAGTGGAGCATAGCATGCATATGCATTGCATTTATGGAAAGTTCATTTGCATACTTATGCAATATATTACGGAGAAGTTATTTTACAAATAACTACAACTTCATAGTTGTATGGTGGAATTGGCTCATGAGGGCCTCTTGTGGTATGAGGAATGTGGCTGTGGTCGTGGAAAGGGGTTCATCCCTTGTGGTATGGTAGGGGTTGTGTTTGTGGCATGAGATTCTTTTCTCTTGTAGTAATTGTTGATAGCAGTTGTGGATGTGTGAAATAATAAAGTTAGTGAGGTAAAATATATTGATACTTTATTATCGTTGGTAGTGGTAGTGGTGGATGATATGGAGTAGTTAATCAAGATTTATTTGCTAATGTTTTATCATTGTTGGTAGTAGATATGGTTGAGGCTATAATTGTAGTCGTTATGGAAAATAGATATTGATGCTTAATATCATTGTAGTTTAATTAGTTTGATAATGAATGTGGATGTACGTTGTGGATATGGACATGTGGATACTTTAATGATGTATAGTATTACACCACTACTCTATTTATTCATGCATGTATGGATGTGACATAATATTGTAATATATGTGTGCTAGCCACTAATCATGGGTATAGCACAATAAGCACATTGGGTTTGGAAATAAATTTTTTAGGTTTGACAGTGCTGGTATTAGAGCCATATTGATTGTAGGCTAAACCTTTAGTTAGAAATGGCCGATAGATTAAGATCTTTCATTATATGCACAAATATTTGGATTTTTGTTTGTTTGACTTTATTTGGAATTTATTTGTGTTATTTGGCTTGTACACTAGATATCGACATACCGAAGATACTTTGAAATTGATCCAGAGCAAGACACAAGTGTTCAACAATAAGGAAAGCACCCCCTTTGATCATGTTGATCCTATATTTCACTGTTACATATTTTTTTTGCTCAAACTATTATGCATGCATGTATTTTAGTAAAATTGCTATGTTGGTAAGTTGGATAGTTATGCCAATTTGTTGCATTGATATTTCCTTGAAAAATTGGCATACTCACTATTGTCCCCTAGTACTAATATCCATAGTTGGTGTGATTAATTGTGGAATTTTAGAATAAGATAAAGTTGCTTAGCCCTATATAGTTGTTGGTATACTAGACGATCTGTTGGTTAGAATTTTAAACATGGGTAGGTTATGTTGCTGGACTAGTGTGGTTACCCTTGATATTTTACTTAGAAAACAAAATTAAAAATCTATGGTTTTGACTTGGGCGAGATATTTATATAACTTGTGGTGCGAGAGGAAAGTCGCATGTATTGGTTGGATGGTGAAAATTATGTGGATATGACTTGTGGTGAAAAAGGAAATTCGCATGTAGTGGTTGATTGTTGGAGACTCTCGCCTGAGTTGGTTAAGAACCTTGAACTTATATTTTGCTGATCTAAACCTTTTGTACAACCACAAGCGTCTTTATGGGAAGGCCTTGGCTTAATAAGTTGTTTGGGTCTAATCTTACACCCATGGTAGATCAGAGTAGTGCGAGCACTGGTCAAGGCTCTAGGTGGTTCCCGTCATAGTTGTGTATAGGGCCCAAACTATCGACACAACGTGGATTCCTTGGGGTTCAACGTGTTCTAATTCCTGAGAGCTAAAATTCATTAGGCGGGGTAAGGTTTGAATAGAGCAATGTAAAGGTCTTGTTATGATCTAGTGTTGGCCACATGTTCGCATCTTATGGGTGAAGTGTACAACCTATGCAGAGTGTAAAATCTATTCGAATAGCCGTACCCCCAATTATGGGCAAAGCTTAGTGATGTCGCTAAGGTTAGTCTTATATTTTTAAAACTTGGTTGGGAATGGAAGATATCCCATTTAGAAACTTGGACACGAGTACGTGAAAGTCATTGCTCATGGCTATAGAGAGCTAGTGTGATTTATTCTTTCGTCACTTACTTTATATTCTGTATCAAATGTCAACTGCTTTTTACAACTTTCATTTGTAATCTATTATTCGTTATCACAAAAAAGCAGGTTTTCACAAAGTAAACTAGATTGGACAACCATCTTTGTCACAACTTGCATACTATATAACTTTGCGATAAAGACTAGCAGAGTACATTTTTGTACTCACCGTTGCTTGTTGAACACTATTAGAGTAAGAAGAAGGAGATCTCCAGATCAATTACTTATGCGCCATGGGTTTTAGCAAAGACGATGCCATTTGCTAAGGTTTAACTCAAATCAGTTTTTTGTGGTGGGTCATGGCATGCTTGCTGAAATTTTTGTCCAATTTATTGTTATATCTGCTGCTATTTACTTGGTTTGCAAATTATTTGGTCGGTCGACCTTTTTGTCAAAAGTTTAGTTGTATAAGCTTTATGTTCACATGTCTAATATTATACACTACTATGTTGTTCATGCGTGTATGGATGTGATATAATGTTGTAATATGTGTATGCTTGTCACTGATCATAGGATTAGCACAGTAAATACATAGGTTTTAGAAACAAAATTTCCACGTCGGACACTTATGCATGACTACATTTACCATTTGTCACTGAATCTCATCCATCCTAGGTGGTCATATATGTCACATCTTGCATTTATACATACAATGACCTATGTGCTGACCACTCTGGCATTCTTGTCTGAAGAATAAAGCTTTCATTATCCATGCATCCAGCACTCTCTTTTCTGCCTTATTCTGCTCGCTTTGACATTCACTTTGTGTGTGTCATTCTACGCTGTTCTCCAGACAAGTCTGTCAGCTGCTTGCTAGCTAGCTGCTCTTGTCTACTTCATTTGTATGTGTTCATCGAGTCCCTGTGAAGACTGAAACAAGTCTTGAAATCATTGTTCGTTAACGGCAAGTGTTGCATTTATTAAACACAGAATCTCTGCGGTGGTGCATCAACTTTTCTGCTAAGTTTCGGGGTACTGTTTTTACATATTGGTTCCCCCATTCCTAGCAGCTACCCGCGCCCACTGGATGGACGAAAGAGAAGTGCAAGAGTAATCAATAAATTTGTTATGACTGATGAAATAATCAATAAATGCTGAAATAGTTTGGTTTTCCTCCACGAGTTTACACTGAAACTATTACCACACAAAAACATGAGACATAGGCAATTAGAAGACTCCCAATGCTCCATTTTGTGCAATGTCTATTACTAAGAATTAACTATACACATAGGATAAAAGATAATATATATAGCATAGAATTAAAGAAGAGACATGAGAAAGCACTGTCTTGCATGAGACAATGCTCCAGCACACAAACCAATAAAGAAGACATACCTAAAACATACATTGGGGGAGGAGAAAACATACATTGGGGAGGAGGGTTATGTCTACCACATTAAATCTGTGGCACCGGTGAGGGAGGAGAAGGGAGAGAGAGAAAGGTTCGAGATTATGTAAATTTATTGATTGGGCCTACTGTTAGACACTATGCATTAGAAAAGTTATATCTATAGTTATTTCTAAGTGATGTGGAGGGCATAAACATCTACCATTATCCATAGTTATTTCTAAGTTATATCTATAATCATTTTTAAGTTATATCTTGCATTGGGAATACTCTTAATGAGAAGAAGAGTTTTGGAAATCCTACCTATACATCTGCCATTGAATTCCATCAAACTAATCAGTATTGACTGTATTTACAAGTTAGGTGCATCAAAATTGATGATATAAGTGACATAATTTGCACAGAAGTTAACATTGCTGAAAACAAACATAGGAGAATATTAATACGCAAGGAAAACTAGGTTGGTAGTTGTATACAGTTTCTGTATACCCATACGCTTCAATTTTGATATATTATACTACCTACTCAGATATATTTCAATTTTCATGCCGCGATAGATTATATTCTGATAGATGTTTGAGTTCCTCAGGTAGGCAATTCTTTGAACAGACAGGAAAGTGAAGCTATATATTGACTAGATCCATTTTACCAGACTAAGCAAGGAGTCATGATTTCATGTTATTCGGAGTAGAGGCGATTCAGAAGGGATCTCTCTAATAAACAATTCCTACTTTGAAACACAAAATAATACTAGATAGGCTTGTGAAAAAGTGTGTTAATTGAGTTGTTTTTATTTGTGGTACAAAAGTAAATAATCTACGTACACGGTCAATGATTTGTAATTTTTCAGTAAACCATGGTTGCAACTTCATCTAACAACAGAATGCAATAGTCCATCATGAACAAAGATAGCTCTTTTCCATGGCATTGGAGAAAACGAGTGCCTATGGTAAATGTGTCAATTAGTCATTTTCTGTGCTATTGGTGACAAAATTATTATCATTCACTTTATTGTGCATATATATGACATGTCAAAAATTATTCCATGTGCGCCTGCGATTCTTACTCGCTTAATAATGCGTATGATTGAGATTCACTACACTAGTTACGCAATGGTTATCTTTCCTTTGGACAACAACAATGACTCCTTGCAGCTACTCTCTTTTTCATGTATAAATACAAACATTTACTCTTCTTCATAATATTCTTTAACCACTATAGTATAGTAATTATGTTCAAGCAATTTTACTTTCCATGCGTTCTTCTTAATTTTCTGTATGAGATATGTGAGTGCACTATGGCTGATCAAAGGGTGATACATGTTAACCATGTATGAGATATGTGAATGCACCACGGCAAAATCAGAACCAGAAGACATTCTGAGGCAGACAATGCATGCCTCAGGTATCCTTGTCGCAAAAAGACTTAGAATTAAAACCAACCTACTGCTGAGGCAAACCAATCAAGTTGCTCATAAGCCTCCTGATCAAGATGCCTCGAAAGCCTTCTGAGGAAAATAAAGCAATTTGCCTTAGAAACCTTCGTATCAACAAAATAAAAGTAAAAAATGAATACTATTTTAATACATTTCATGTTGTTTGCAAATTTAGATTTGATCAAAGTATATATTTTGCATGTCGCTACAAGAAACCAAAGATTTCGTGACAGTTAAAAACAGTCAGAATATATATTCCTGACAAGGAAACTATTAGGAGTTGACCGACACCAAAATGTAAAGTGCCTGACGGTTTAGTACTGTCTGGAAAATACCGGTGGGGAAATTACCTGTTGTCTTGTTTGGGCTAGGCAATTCCATCATTTTTCCCTTCGGAATAAACTATCACGGATACATTTCTTGTTGGTTAGTTTCGTCCGAAAATGACGATTTCCAAACATACTCCACAACCATGAGATCAATCAATCAAGACACAATTCCACCTTCAAGCGGCGGGGAATTTCAGTTTCCACCGCAGAGACGAGCTTGTGTGCTTTCATTCTTCTTTTTGTTGCAATGAAGTTTGAGCCTGCGAACAGGAGCCATTCAGTTTCTTTTATCTATGCCCTAGATTTCAGTTAATGCTAGCGATAGAAAATGAAGAGGATTCCTGTTCATCTGATCTGGTGCAAGTCAATAAAATATACCCTATTTGTTATATATACGTGCACTGCACTATCAAACAATTAATATCAATTTTTTGACGAGTTCATATATCTTGCTGATAGAAAAAAAATTATTTGGAAGTACAAAAGCACATCTATGTAGATATATATGCTGTTGCATATACTCTGAGATTAAATTTAATTAGGTTTCTGTGAGTTATGATAAAAAGACAACCTAAAACTTGATCTGTCTTTGTAGACGACGCTAGCAAATCATGATTTCATATTGAACGGCTGATCTTTCTTCAGGAGGTATATTTCCCAATAAGAAAGGATTACCTTCTAATATATTATAGCAATAGGTAGGTAGGTTCGTGAAAACCATGATGTGTTTTTGATATTAATTAAATAAAATGTGCAACAACATTTATTACATTTATGTTTCTTGCTATAAAAGATTAAACTGGAGTAAAAGATAACGTCTACATAGCTAAGTACAAGTGCAATTGACATACGAAAAGAGATGTTACAAGCTGCTTGTGGCGTGATTAGAGATGATTTTGTCTCATCAGCTATGTCCTTTCTAGCTGGCAGGCATGCATGGCTAGCTAGGTTAGCACAAATAGGGATGTTCTTTCCTTCAAACCAATTAGGAAGGGTTGATGTACTTCACAAGCACAATTGATGCCATCGGCCAATTCCATGATATGTACGAAAGTCTGCTGACACCTTGGAACATGGGGAATACGTATAGGTAAGTTATGATTCCATCTATCTATGTAGCCAACATCCAGTACATGAAATGGAAAATTATTCGATGTGCACTTGTGATTCTTACTCTCTTAATAATGCGCATGATTGACATCCACTACACTAGTTGCGCAATGGTCATAAATATAAACATTTGGACATCAACAATGATTCCTTGCAGCTACTCTCTTTTTCATTTAGAAATATAAACATTTTACTCTTCCTTCTTGATTTTCGTTAACCACTATAGTATAGTAATTATGTTCAAGCAATTTTACTTTCCATGGTTTCTTCTTAATTTTCTGTATTAGATATGTGAGTATAATATGGCTGATCAAAGGTTGATACATGTTAACCATTAATTTTATACGTTAATAATTAGTAGAAAAATAAAATGGGGAAGCAGAATAAAGTATTATTTAGTAATTACAAATAAGAAAATTTATTAAATGTGTGCAACAATAAAAAGATGAAAACATATAATTAGTTAGAAACATTTTGTCAAAATGTCCAGATTATGGACATAATGATTCCCTCTAGCAGTTAATGGTTTTATATTGTCACTACTTGTCAATTCCCTTTGTTAAATTTATTATTGATTCATATAATTATTAATTGGTTCATCTTAATGGCAATTACTGATTTCTTTATTGCTGAAATTACTGCGTTCATGGCCATGTTGAGGAATTATATTTGATGCCTAGCTATTGGTAATGTCTAATTAATGGTTTAAATTGGTAGCAATTGTAGTGGTGGGTGACATTTAGGCTTTTGTTAAGCTGGGGTGTTAGATAAACAAAGGTCCAGATCAACATTACATGTTTACAAATTCTATGGGTATACCATTTTGTCTTAACATGTTTGGTTCAACATTGACATAATCTAGCACTCATGTCATTGTATATCTGAGATCTGTTGCGATGCACGGGCAGCGTATTAGTTCTGTTAGATGTTTGGGTTCCTTGGTTTGGGGACGCTTGGAACAGACAGGAAAGTGAAGCTAATGACTAGATCCATTTTACCAGACTAAGCTAGGAAATTATGACTTCATGTTATATGGAGTAGAGGTGACAATAGGTACTTTTTTAGGAATGAACAATTCCTACTTTTGAAAAAAAAAATACTAGATAGCCTTGTGAAAAAGTGTGTCCAGTTGTTTTCATTTGTGGTACAAAAGTAAATAATCAATGTACATGATTAATTATTTTAATTTTTCAGTAAACTATGGTCGTAACTTCATCTGACAACAGAATGCAATTGTCCATCATGAACAAAGATAGCTCTTTTCCACGCCATTCGACAAAACGAGTGCATTCGGTAAACGTGCCATTCGGTCATTTTCTGTGCTATTGGAGACAAAATTATTATCATTCACTTTATCATGCGTATGACATGTCAAAAATTATTCGATGTGCGCCTGCGATTCTTACTCGCTTAAGAATGCACATGACTGAGATCCACTACACTAGTTGCGCAATGGTTATCTTTGTCTTTGGAAAACAACAATGATTCCTTGCAGCTACTCTCTTTTGCATGTATAAATACAAATGTTTCACTTTTTTCCTGACCTTCTTTAACCACTATACTATAGTAATTATGTTCAAGCAATTTTACTTTCCATGGTTCTTTTAATTTTCTATATGAGATAAGTGAGTATACTACGGCTAATCACAGGCTGATACAAGTTAACCATGAATTTTATACGTTAATACGTAGTAGAAAAATAAAATGGGCAAGCAGAATAAGGTATTTTTTTTAGTAATTACAAATAAGAAAAGTTATTAAATGTGTGGAACAATAAAAAGATGAAAACATATAATTAGTTGGAAACATTTTGTCAAAACGTCTAGATTTTGGACATAGTTTTACTTTGAAAGGGGAGTGAAGTCTGACAAAGTAATGATAATATGAAATAAAAAGCAATATGAAAACATAATGATAAAAATATGAAAATAAAATATAGACACATTACTTGGATAAGCTAGCTAGCAATGGATAAAGAAGGTGTTGTCCAGCAGCAGGGGGCTTTGCGAAGCAATGGATGTCACATGAAGTTTTGCAAGGTTTTGTACCATGATAATTGGCGGAATGAGAACACCAAAGTGTAAAGTACCTGACGGTTGAAATTACCTGTAAAGCCCATTTCCATCGTTTTTCTCTTCAGAATAAAACCGTCACAGATATATTTCTTGTAGGTTAGCTTCGTCAGAATATGGCCTGTGACCTGCAACTAAGACTCAGTTTCCACGGCAAAGACAAGCATGTGTGCCCTTGTTGCTTTCATTCTTCTTTTTGTTGCCATAAAGTATGAGCATGAGAACAAGAGCCATTCATTTTTTATCTATGGCCTAGATTTGAGCTAATGCTACCCCTCCGTGCTGTAGCGATATAAAAAGTAGATTATTCGTGTCATCTGATGTGGTGCTAGTCAACAAATAATAAAATATTCCCTATTTATAATATATACATGCACTGCACTATCCAACAATTAATATCAAAATTTAGATGAGTTCGTATATCTTGTTGATAGAACAAAAAATTATTTCGAAGTACAAAAGCACATCTAAGTATGTATATATGCTGTTGCATATACTCTGAGATTAAATATAATTGGGTTTCCGTGAGATATGCTAAAAAAGAATTAACTACCATAGCGGTCTGATATATCTTATGATGCTTATAATAAGTGAAAAATGGGCAACCTAAAACTTGATCTGTCTTTGTAGACTACGCTAGCAAATCATGATTTCATGTTCAGTGGACTAGTGACAGCGGCTGATCTTTGTTCAGGTGGTATATTTCCCAATAAGAAAGGATTACTTTCTAATATGTCATAGCGCGCAATAGGTAGGTAGGTTCGTGAAAACCATGATGTGCATTTGATGTTAACTAAATAAAATGTGAATCAACATTTACTACATCTATTTTATCTAGGAAGCTGTAAGACGCTGGTTGTGGCATGATTAGAGATAATTTTGTCTCATCGGCTATGACCTTTCTTGCTGGCAGGCATGCATGGCTAGCTAGCTTCGGTGAATTAGTGACGTACCTTCCTTCAAACCAATTAGGAAGGGTTTATGTACTTCACAAGCACAGTGATGCCATCTGCCAATTCCACGATATGTACAAAAATCTGCCTGACACATTGGAACAAGAGGAATACATATAGGTAAGTTATGATTCCATCTATCTCTGTAGCAAAACTTCCAGTACATGCAATGGAAAATACACCGGCCAGTCTGGAGATGTTGTCTGAAGAATAAAGCGTCCGTTCTGAATCAATTCGCCTCGCTAGGTACTGTTTGGCCCATCAGGTCAGTCAAGTTGCTGCAAAGCCTGCTACTTCTCGACAATGTCTAAAGAATAAAGTCTGCAGACGAATGTCGTTCGAATACACCACATGGACAAGCAATCGACGCAGCAGAAAGCCATGGTCTGCAGCCCTGCTGTTGGTTCATCGACTATAGAGCTGAAAGATAGGGTACGGACGTCTAGCTAGCTATTAATTCGTTGTCTGCTGAATACCATGTGCTTAAAAAAATTCTGCTGCTACGAGTAAATTTTCAGTCTAACTTCTTCTCGACTTTCTTTGTTCCGAAACTAGCTTGTGGTTTATTCGTGGAAATAAAAAAATAATATATCTATCATGAAATTGTCTTAATTAAAATGATACCTAGCTACCTGCTTTCTTCATAAATGGACAGCCCGTAGCACCAAGAAAACGAAAGGTGCAGACTACGAATATAGGTCATCCATGAGTAAGCTATCTTGCTCTCGAGAACCGTTCATGACCAGAGCTTCGTGTCTCTGTTAATTAATTATCCCGTAAAGTATAGATATAGATTTAAATCAGCTATGTAGAATTAAGATAGACTGCTTATTTTAAGCTCTTTCTATGTTTAATTATGTTCCTAGCTATCACTTAATAACATCTCATATTATTGATAGGTTCTCATTGGAATAAAAAAGCATTTCCTATTTGTTAATTGGTATATGCAACATCGATTTGATACTAGAAAACAATACAAACTTTTTACTGTATCTAGAGTAGCATATAAAAGGTTTTGTTGACATGCACATAGTAATTTTTCATTTGGTACAATTTCAAGATGTCACATACTCTGGTATTAGTTTGGAAGATGATAGAAACATTAGATTTAAAGAGAGAGAGAGAGAGAGTAGTTGTCGGTGGCAACTTCCTGCAAAGAGGTCGAAGCAGGGAAAACAATTTCGGCCAAATTTCGCCAAATTTTGGTTTTGTCGGTGGCGTCGGAAAATTGTAAAATCGGTGAATTTCAGTTCGAAATTTGAAGTTTAACTAAATTCCTTAACCAATACAAGGTAGTAAGTACTTAGCTAACCTAGTGGTAAAGATGGTGGTTAGTGAGCACTAGGTTTGTGTTCAAGCCCTAAACCAACACTATTTTTTGTTTTTCCATTTGTACTAAAAAAAACCAGATTTAAAATTTACAAATTTTGAACGAATTTTTCTGAGTTTTTTGAAATTTTCTAAAATTTCCGAATGTTGTATTTATCGGTGGGAGCGAAAAGATATTTTTTCCATAAAAGTTTTCCCTGGGTGGGAGTACAATTCCACCCATCACAGTTGTTTTAGAAGTCAATTATATGCGATTTTTACTTTTAGTTTTCTTAATTGTACATTTCATAAAAGTACACAGATACAGTATTAGTCACATCTACATTGTTATTCCCACTACTTTGTAGATATATTGCGCCAACAACTATTAGCATTTGGACGTGGGGCTTTCATATATTGCACATCATGAGTGTCTCCTTCTAAATTGATACATATCTCTCTATCATGGCTATGTATAAGTCTTGTTCGTCATTGTTTATTATCAACACATGCCAGAACTCAAGAAAAAAAGGTTAGCTTTCCATTAAGGAACTTCAGCATACTTTGCTCAACGTGGTTCAAATTAATTTCCAGTTCTTAATTCTGAACCTTACAATCTGTGCACGCGCATGCAGAATACACAAAGATGAAAGCCACAGTGGCTTCATGGATGTCGACCTAGACTAATAAGTTGTAACCAGTCGAAATGAGGACTCATGTGATCTAAGCACAATTCATCCCCAGGGTTTTCGACAATAGTGTTTCCGGTGACGCTATGTTTCTGGCCAAGGCATTTCTGGCCGCTTGAGATTTCTGGCTGCGCAAGGATTCTGGTGGTTGCTCGAGGTTTCTGGCCACAGTGTTTTCAGCGGCGCAAGGTTTATGGCCGTGGGGTTTCTAGCCACGTGAGGTTTTTGCCTGCTATAGTAAATGGATCTGTGTATTTGTGAGAATCAATCTAATGTACAATTAGATAGATGTTTGTATTTGTGAGGAAAAAATCTAATGCAAAATTAATGAAGAAATACACACACACACACATATATATATGGAGATATGCTATTTTGAGTAAAGAATGGGGAAATAATGGGTGGCTCATCAGATGTTCTTTTTTATTGTAGTAAATGGCGATGTGTGTATTTGTAAGAATAAATCTAATGTAAAATTAACATGAGATAGATGCATGTATTTGTAAGGATAAAATACAATGTAAAATTAATGAAGAAAATAACAGTATAAAATTAATGAATAGTTGGCTAGGGCTAATCTCTGACGTCCAAGGTTAATCCAATTGCAAAAAAAGGAAATCCGGGCCGTGTACAACATTGTGTATTTCTAGACAATACGCAACACATTGCTACCGGAATCTACAGCTACCCACGCCCTAGATGCCGCTGGATATACTTTTAGATCGGCAAGCAGAGATACAATGGGCACCTGCTTAGATGCTTGCTAAAAAAGGAAAATTTACAGCAAGAAACTCACTTAGAATTTCTCCATGAAATTGAAATTTCTCCAGTATTTTGAATTTTTTATTGACAGTCTAATTACCAAGTTTACTGCATCATGTCAGAACTACAAGGAGAATATATCAATTGCCAGTGAGTCCCATGCATGCTAGGTAGTCATATATGTTACATTTTGCAATTATACATACAATGACCTATGTGCCATTCTTGTCTGAAGAATAAAGCTTTCATTCTCCATGCATTCATCAATCATTTTTCTCTGCCCTATTCTGCTCACTTCAATGTTCACTTTGTGTATGTCATGCTATGCTGTGCTCCTAGCAAGTCTATTAGCTGCTTGGTAGCTTGCTGCACTTGTCTACTTCATTTGTATGTGTTCAACACGTACCTAGATCAACTCAATCACAAATCATTGTGTAAGGAAAACAGAATAGAGGGAGAGAGGTGGGGGGTTTGGTCGGTTGCTGATCGAGTCGTGCGGTAGGGGGAACTAGGCCAAGCTTATAAGGAGAGGATGGGTTGGGGCAAAGCTAGAAGCCCTAGCCACCACCAGTTGCTGCATTGTTGCCTTGTGTTGTTGTTGCTGCTAGTTGCCGCACTGCTACCCTACACCGTCGCCGCTGCCGGCTACCTCTACCACCTACTATGTCACCACTCTACCATGCCCTACCGCTGTGGCAGTTGTAGCTGTCACGTCGGCAGGAAGAAAGAGGATGGCATGGAAAGGAGGCACTGGCTAGAGGAAAGGACAGAAGGAAAGATGAGAAGGAAAGAAGAAGAACAAAGGAAATAAAGAGGGGAGTCGGCCAGGGAAACAGAAGGAATGAAAGAGGAGGAGAGAAGGAAGGGATTCCATGTGCATATTGATTTGGTCCTTTCAACGATTCTTTGGGTTGTAGGTTAAATTGTCCTAGACTTTGTTTCAATATTTTAGGCCATTATAGATTTGTTTTGAGGTTGTCCTAGTTCTAGACGGGGAAGATGGGTGGTGTTGGATGTGAGTTTTGGGTGCCATTGTTCGCAAGGTTTGCTATCCTGTATTGTGGGCGAGTTTTTGGATAACTACATCCTATTTCATAACTTTGCCATGTTATGACTATTGTAGATAATTGTCCAAGAACACGAGATTTAGTTGAGTGGTTTATAAGTTATGGCCTTGGGATTATGCACAATATGTTCTATTTTTTAGGATTTGCTCTCGATAAAACTTTAGATGCTCATAACTTTTGCGTATGAACTCCAAATTGAGGAAAACTTCTTTCTAAATTATTCCAAAATCATGATCTTTCATAATCTACAAAAATAATTGAATTTTCTCTATGTTTGAATTTATTTGCTATTTATTTGTTTTTCTGGGCTTTTCTCATTGGATACCAACATGTCGAAAATGCTTCGAGATTGATAGCCATTGTCACATTAGGAATATTTACCCACTGGTTTAGGATATGTTTTAGTAGTGATTTTGTTAGCAAATACATAGCCATGCTCATTGCAAATGTTATACAAATTGATAAGGAATTGTCTAGAATAATTATGTAAACTCTTGGGAAACTATATGTAATATCACTAAAATTCTAATTATGAATTAATTAAATTAATAATAATAGTAAAATTGGTAATAATAATAACAACAACAATAATAATTAATTTGAAGGTGAGGGAGTCAGATGGGCATATTTGCCCAACTCATCAAAAGCCTGGCCCCATAAGAAAGAGTTGTACTCAGATTGCCCTAGGGCTGCCCCTCTCTCCATAAAGGATAGCTACCACATTTTCTAGGAGGGCACCCATATCTCTAGGGCTGCTTCCTTCTTTTCCCTAGGGCTATACCATGGCTAACCTAGGAGGTGGACAGAGAGGCAAGGGAGAGATTGTAATATTATGAAAATAACCCTCTTGAGAAACTATACATAATTAGAGGAAAGGGAATACATGAAAATGGGATGTTGGAAACTAGGAGAGAAAGATTTCGTTCCTAGACTGATTCCAGTGAACAAAGATACAAAACCAACCCAAGGCATGTCGTGATAAAAGGATATCATGGGTTGGGGGGGAGGTTGGACTCAAACAAGCCCTAGCTGCCTCCATCTCCAGGCGCCACCACTCCAGCCCCTAGAATACTGCCTCCTGGCCATCTACTGTCCCAGCCGTGCTGCCTTCTGGTCATCTGCTTCTTGGCATGCTACCTCCTTCCTAGCACCCTCCCTCTCCAGGCTGTTGCCTCCTCCCAACTGTCCACCTGCTGCTTGGCGCTGCCACCTGGCCTAGCGCTACCTAGCAAATGCCATTGCTAAAGGCCGGGGAGCTACAGCAAGAAGTGGGTGCTGGCCAGGTGAACAGGGGAGAATAAATAAAAGAGGAAGGTGGAAGGAGGAAGAAGAGGAAAACCGTGTTGGGAAAGTCTTGTCCTAGACCATGATCTCTCTATTTCATGATAGATGGTTTAAAAATATCATCCCATACGGTTTCGTGAGCCGTCTGAGTTTATGGGTCAGAAAAACCATGTGGTCATCACATGTGGTTTTTGAACCGTCTATGATACATACTATCATAAATGGTTATTAAATCATTACCGTCTGTGATAGTTGACTATCACAGACGGCTTGTAGTAGAAACTGTTTGTGGTATTTGATGTATCACAAACGGTTTTAACTACAAACCGTATATGACAGTCAATTATCATAGCCGATTTGTAGTAGAATCCATATGTGATTTATGAGATAGCAGAGACGGTTTTGACTATAAACTGTCTGTGATAGTCAACTATCACATACAGTTATGAGTTAATAACCGTCTTGATACTCTTTTCTATTCCTAAATATATTTTTATTCATTGGTTAGTCTCAGAAACTGCTAGCCATACCCTCTAAAACAAGCAAAAATACAAGTACATGTATGTATCCAATTAACATACATGTATACATCCAATTAAGACGTCTAGCTAGCTATTAATTCGTTGTCTACTGAATACCATGTGCTTAACAAAATTATGCTGCTACGAGTAAATTTTCAGGCTAACTTCTTCTCGACTATGTTTTGTTCCAAAACTAGCTTGTGGTTTATTCGTGGAAATAAAAAATGTAATATATCTATCACAAAATTGTCTTAATTAAAATGATACCTACCTGCTTTCTTCATGCATGGACAGCCAGTAGCACCAAGAAAATGAAAGGTGCAGACTATGAATATAGGTCTTCCATGGAGTAAGCTATCTTGCTCTCGAGATGTAACACCCCGACCTAGCTACTGAGCCCAGAATGCTACCACGACCCTAAAACTATACCACTTACATATACTATTACTAGAATTCGGCAATAATTCCTCTGTCCCACTCAATGACATGATAAGCACATAAATTTAATGCTAACTACCAAAGTAGCTATTAAAGTTGGATCACAACTATTAGAGATGATATGTGAATTACTGTTGCATGTGGGAATATACGTGTACTACTCCTGCCCATGCATGTTGTCTTCACCATACACCTAAAAACAACAACAAAACAAGGGTGAGTTTAAAGACTCAGCAAGTATACAATAGAATAATGGCGACAACATAGCAAATCAGCAAACCCCCATATCTAGGAGCTATAAGAACAGCCCTGTAACCATCCGTAAGCCACATATCTGCAAAACTGTAATATAAACTCTGCAACTGTTCCACTACCTCCTATTTCTTTCATGCAGTGCAATGCCATGCATCTGCAATGAATCTTATACCAGTATAGTGGAGTTGTTTCACTCACTGGTGAAACCCCTCTACCTCCATCCCTGGAGGTGCCTACCTTAGTAGGTCTTGATCTTCCCACCGTCATGGGATACCTACCACCATAGGTCCTTCAGATGAGTGCAATGCGTGATGGATCTATAGATATATCTTATACCAATATAGTAGAGTTGTTTCACCCATCGTTCAAACCCCTCTACCTCCATCCCTGAAGGTGCCTTACCAAAAGGAGCTTCTCGTAGAAGCTATGGTTCACCCTTTAGGTTGGCTCCATCCTTGGAGGTGTCTCACTGAAGGGAGCTTCTCGTAGAAGCTATGGTTCACCATTTAGGTAAGACTTTCTGTATGTACATGTTCTTGCCTACCTCTGTAGGACTTTCATGATGCTCATAGTGCAATGCAAAAGCAACATTCTTCAATTGTTGATATTCAATCACAAGCATCATTTTGTAATATACGGTAAAACACGGTATAAGGGAATAAGCACCGATCTTGCATTCTCAAAACACTATTCCATCATGTACTTGTCTAGTTACTCCTGTGGATGATGCGTGAAGGGCGTCAAACCAAAACCTCCACCTGTAAGCATCATATAAACTCTCAACTCAACATAGTAATTCACACAAGCATGCAAACTGCATCAGTTCTACGCAAACAGAAAACCAACAACGTTCCTACGTGCAAACCCGATACCAATAATCTCTCTCACCAGCCATGTAACACCCTAGGACCCACATTACCCTGGGATGCCACTAAACCACTCCACAAGCTAGCCAATTTACAAGATAACATAAACTGGCAATAATTCTTAAATCATGATAAGTTAAGCGGAAGTATATTAAAACAAAGATAATTGAACACTATTAATTAAAGAACAACCGCTAATATTTTTAACCAATTAAAGCAAACCACAGCCTAATATTATTAATTAAAAATGATCAACAATGAGAAAAAAAGATGAATAACTAGAGACTCTACTTATTTATTACAGTATGAAACATGATATGGTATGTGACAGTGATGTGCTGCTCTATCCTTCTCTTGCATGCTCGAGAATCACCTGGAAGAGGGAGACATCAAGAGTGAGATAAAAATCTCAGCAAACAAACTGTTTAACAAGCTAATTAAACTACAATGGTTAAAGCATCAACAATTATTTTCCACAAGTACCACATTTATAACCTCAACCCAAATCACTACCAACAACGGTAAAAGTTTAGCAAATAAATCTCGTTTAACTATTTCAAATTCTCAACCACTAATACTACCAATATCAGTTTAGCATTAACATAATTTTTTTCTACTGACTTTATTAATTCCTACACCCACAACCGCAAAAAACAGTTACCACAATAGAACACCTCATGCCACTACCACAACTCCTACCACAACACAAGGGGTGGGTGAACCCCATTCCACGTCCACATCCACATTCCTCATACCACAAGTGACTCTCATGAGCCAATCCCACATGAAATTGCATTTGTTTGCAAATAATTCAACCACAATACATTGCATAAGTACACAAATATTTATCCACAATATAAATGCATATGATCCACTACACCGTTACCCAACAAGATAAGAGTGTGCATCGTACTACGGCAATGTACGATCTTGTACCGGTACAGTCGCGGCTATAAGCGGTGACATCCACAAGGCAAATGTTATGACATGTTATGAATGATATGATAATCTTAATTCACAAGAATTTAACCTCAAAGAACAACATCATATTTATCATGAATTTAACCACAAAGGATAACAACATATTCAACATAAATACCACCTCATAATCCACATATGATTCAATAAGGATATTACCGCGTAATCCATATTCGGTTCACCAAGATCAAAATCAATCTATCCAAAGGTAGTACTACCACATAGGCAACAATTTATTCATTAATAATACCACCAATTAGCCCACAATATGATCATTAAGAGTACTACCACCTAGATCACAATATCCTCGTAACAAATACTACCCCACAATCACTTTTGTTTTATTAAGAACTATACCACATAACTACAAATATTTCATCAAGACATAACCAATTGATTGCTAAATTTCTAGAACATAGACCGCATTAAGGAAGCATGTAATCATGGCATAACATCTCAAATTAAGAGAATTAACCAATGTGAACGTAGAATGATTAACGAGTTAAATAGTAGCACATCCGCTATGTCTACTTGCCTCTACCATTGAAGCGAAGCACTTAAGCCCGGTCTAGAGCGATGCCACCTATCCAAAATTACCTCTCAGTACAAAACTACAGCAAGGTATTCGCGACTTAAGAAAATGAAGATGCCGCCATACCCCAAACCCGACAATCCCCACTCCGCTCGACAATCCTATGCCCAGCCCACAGTAGTAGTGCTGCTTGTTTTTTTTTGTATCTTTAAAGCTATTAAGCCAATTATAACAAATGAATATCTCTAGAAACTACACTGGAATATTTTCAATTTTCAAGTAGACCACTTATTTTTATTCTGCTGCTAACATGGTGTAATTTAATGCGCAAGACAGAGGACATACCCTTTTTTGGCAATCTGGCCAGTCGTCTTCTAACGCACCCCACCTTCTATACAAAGCTCTAAAATTCATGGTTTGTTTACAAAAACTAGATCATAATATTTTCTACAACTTTTGTTATTGTGAGAAAAATCATAAAAATTATCTACTACTCTGAAACTACACCCAAACAGCAATTTGTCTTGGACTACACCTCTGTCAAATAGCAAAGCTCCCAACTCTGCTGCACCCAAACCCCGCAGGCAAAAAATCTAGAAAAATTACAGTAGATAGGTCTCGTCGTCCTATACAACTTTCCTTCTGGCCAGATCCCTAGGAAAAATCGTTTCGATACCCTAATCTACACAAATAGCCGTGCTGCGCGAATCAGCCTATGTGAAGACAAAAGAAAACTCTAATCGGTTAATTCCTCCATTAGAACTCTACTAATCCCGTGCCAAGAACATTAAAAACTCATAAAACAGAGAGAATTGAGGTGAGAAAAATTACCTTGGTGATCCCTCAAGTTCACCCCTCTTCTCTCTTCTTCTTCCTCTTTCCTTCCCTCCTTCTCCCTTCTCTTCCTCCTCTTCTTCCCTTCTTCCTTTTCTCCCTTTCTTTTCAGCCATGGCAGCCATGGGGGAGAGAGAGATAGTAGGGAGGGGCGACACAAGGGGTGGGGGTGGCCTAGGGGTGGGGGAGGGGTGACAGTTAGGGTTTGAGGGGGTGGGAGGGGGAATATAACAGGAAGGGGGCTGCTGGGCCTGGTGGGTTGCTCTGGGTCCAAAAGTGGGAGGCCTCCCTCCCTCTAAAATAGCCCACAACTTTTTTTATTATTATTAATAATATTATTTTCTCTTTAGATAATTACCGTCTCTCGTGATTCACCAAAACACCAAGAAACTATGCGATTCCGCTAAATACTCCTAGGGATGCCTTAAAGACGTTTAGGGCATTACATTCTCCCATCTTAAAAAGGATTCGTCCTCGAATCTAACTCCTTAACCCATGAGACAGAAGAACAACCAAAAGGAAACAACAGCTACGAGTACTCTCCTACCTCGAAGTGCTCGGGTTTGTCATTTTCGCAAAATTTCCCCATGACAACTATTAAACCACTTTCTAAATCCATCATTCTTCTTAAAACACTCTCCTCTATTAAATATAATCGGGATAATACATTATACCCCTTTAAAAGAATTTGATTGTAGATTCCAGTCACACTGTTCTACTCGAAGAATGTCTAGAAATCTTTTATAAATAGAACCCAACTAAAAATGAAGGATTCTCAAGCAACCCACTCGCAACCAACTTTCCTTCAAAGAACCACGATTCAAAATTAAAGGATCCACTTTCCAAGTAGACAATTGAAGATAAAAACACCACATAGCTAAGAGTTAAAATCACTCGAAAGACCAAAACAATCATTTTCTTTTCCCAACTGGAAAAGACAACACCTCAACATAAAACAACTCAATTTGCAGGTGACCTCTGCCATAAACACACAACTTAAACAAGAATCAAGAGAGTATTTCACTACTCGAGAAGATAATAATTTTTGAATCCATTTCTTTAATAATTTAGTTTCCTTGAACCAAAAATTTTCAAATCATCGCCCAACACAGCAACTCATTTATCTTAAGTTGGCAACCTCAACAATGTGCTCAAACTGAGTACATCGTCTACACCCTTCTAGAGAGACTCTACTGTCCCCACAAAACATACTCTAGCCAAGACCTCGACCAATAGAATTACTTTGACAGATAATTCCTAAAGCACCTCAATCCCTTAAAGATAACAACTCCAAGAATTCACTTCGCACCCGTACATACCCATTTACTACACCCCAAGGGTGCTATCCATGATCATCACACTATTTGGAATCCACTCTGATCCACTATTCCTACACAGAAACACTGGGTCTCTAAGATTCTAGCATAACAAAAGGTAAAGCCCAGACTCAACTTTCAAGACTCCTACAACAAACTCCCCGTATAAAGATAGAGAAATCCTCATGTGAAATCCCTACAATTCCCACAATTTACATACACTCAATCCTTAATATCAACAAATCATTCGGCTCCAAGACAAACATTCTATTTAAATCAAATCCTTCCCAAGGATAATTCTACGAAAACAATATATCATCCAATTTACCTCAAACATTGTGATATTTAAGGCTTTCACAAAAACATCTACTAGACCACCACTATCCAGTTGCCATCATGCAATAAAGAAAATTTTGCAACTCAAATCGATTACCCCTTTCTTAGAAGAAGAAGTAAGAAGAAATAAATTTCCGCACATAGGAAACCACTACCATTCACAGCAGTCACAAGACCAAGGAAAAAAATGAATGTCAAAGAGGTTGGAAAAACACAAGATGGGATCACCTGTACCTCAAATACTTCTAGTACACTCTTTCTTTTAACAAGAAATAATTTTCTTTGATTACAACACCCCGCCAATTCCAACAAAAGATGTTTGAAGACCACAACACATGATTTAGATAAAAACCACTAAAATCATTCAATACGTCGCTTTACTCAAAGCAACCTCGACTACCACACAAGTCATAAGGTCTAGAAAAATATCTCAACCGTAAATCTCAAATCCGTTAGTTCGATTAGTATCACCGAACTAACAAATTCCTTTATTTAGAACATTCAACACCATAATCACAACTACGTACTGTCAATTGCATTAACATAATTTTTTCCACTAACTTTATTAATTCATACACCTACAACCGCTAACAACAGTTACCACAAGAGAACCCCTCATGCCACTACCATAACTCCTACCACAACACAAGAGGTGAGTGAACCCTATTCCACGACCACATCCACATTCCTCATACCATAAGTGACTCTCATGAGCCAATCCCACATAAAAACTAAGAAGTTGCATTTGTTTACAAATAATTCAACCACAATACATTGCATAAGTATGCAAATGATCTATCCACAATGTAAATGCGTATGGATGCATATGATCCATTGCGCCCTTACCCAACAAGGTAAGAGTGTGCATCGTACTACGACAATGCACGATGCTGTACCGTATGGTCGCGGCTATAAGCGGTGACATCCACAATGCAAATGTCGTAACATGTTATAAATGATATGATAATTATAATCCACAATAATTTAACTTCAAAGAACAACATCATATTTATCATGAATTTAACGACAAAGGACAACAACATATTCAGCATAAATACCACCTCATAATCCACATATGATTCAATAAGGACATTACCACATAATCCACATTCGGTTCACCAAGATCAAAATCAATCTATCCAAAGATAGTACTATCACATAGGCCACAATTTATTCATTAATAATACCGCCAATTAGCCCACAATATGATCATTAAGAGTACTACCACCTAGATCACAATATCCTCGTAAGGAATACTACCCCACAACCACTTTTGTTTTATTAAGAACTATACCACATAACCATAAATATTTCATCAAGACATAGTCAATTGATTGCTAAATTGCTACCACATAGACCACATTAAGGAAGCACGTAACCACGGCATAACATCTCAAATTAAGATAATTAACTAGTGTGAATGTAGAATGATTAACGAGTTAAACAGTAGTACATCCGCTATGTTTACTTGCCTCTATCGTTGAAGCGAAGCACTCACGCCTGGTCAGGAGCGACGCTACCTGTCCAAAATTACCTCTTAGCACAAAACTATAGCAAGGTATTCACAGCTTAAGAAAATGAAGATGCCGCTATACCCCAAACTCGACAATCCCCACTCCGC
Source organism: Melocanna baccifera (assembly GCA_036346265.1). Classification (NCBI taxonomy): domain Eukaryota; kingdom Viridiplantae; phylum Streptophyta; class Magnoliopsida; order Poales; family Poaceae; genus Melocanna; species Melocanna baccifera. The sequence continues at coordinate 22,832,207 of CM070686.1, forward strand.
TCGAGAATCCTATGCCCAGCCCACTGCAGCAGCGCTGCTTGTTTTTTTTGTATCTTTAAAACTATTAAGCTAATTACAGCAAATGAGATACCTCTATAAACTACACTGAAATATCTTCAATTTTCAAGTAGACTATTTATTTTTATTCTGCTGCTAACATGGTGTAATTTAACGCACAAGACAGAGGACATACCCTGTTTCGGCAATCTAGCCAGTCGTCTTCTAATGCACCCCACCTTCTGTACAAAGCTCCAAAATTCATGAGTTGTTTACAGCAACTAGATCACAAGATTTTCTACAACTTTTGTTATTGTGAGAAAAATCATCTACTACTCTGAAACTACTAAAAATTCATTTGTATGTGTTCAACACATACCTAGATCACCTCAATCACAAATCATAGTGTAAGGAAAACAGAATAGAGGGAGAGGTGGGGGGTTTTGATGAGGGCTTCCCTATTATATATATATTTTCCACTCCAAGCACACATGAGAATGTCCAAGAACATGTGGGCCTAATGACAAGGGTAAGAGCCAAGCTTTTGAACAAATAGGTGCTTTTGTTTCTTAAGGAGTTTCCTTTAGTTGATGATGAGCTTGTGATATTACCTTATGCTAGTATTTTATGTATTCTTAGGTATGATTAATGTGAAGACTTAGGAAGCAAAGCTTTGGGGGGAATCTAGAGGAAGGAGTTCATCAGATTGCCATGCGGCCAGAGGAGTTCAAAACCAAGCAGCCACGTGATCGTAAATTTCATGGCGTGAGAAAGATGTGGCCTGCGTGCCAAAACGTGAACTCATCTAAAGTTTTGCTCTTGTAATCAGATAGGGGCTTAGCCCGAAATTAAAGGAGACCAAATAGCTAAATTTGAGTAATTGGATTAGAAAATCTTAACCAAATAAGAGATTGGCTCGGTCAAGGCTTTCCTTACGTGTGATAGGAAAGACACTATAAACACTTTTGTACTCTCCCATTGCTGGGCAGACCACCTTTGATAGAAATCAATCTACTAAAAGTTTTTGTTCGAGTTCTTTGTGATTACCAAAATTCTAAGGCTGAGCGAAATCGACACAAGTCGGTTTTGGCGGATTAAAGAGTGTTCATCCCTTGCACTGACTTAGAGGATCATTACGTACGATTCATCAAAACTCCCGTGAGTATCCATCCTGCGTCAAGAAGATTGGATGACCCCGTATCATCTTGGTATCAGAGCATGGTTTACTTTGTAGGTTCTTATCCCTTTAAATTTTGTTTCGTTATTTCATGTCCTATATTCCATTATAGCTTAAAATTGCCTCACAAAAATAAAAAAATTGAAGTTTAGATTAATTTGTTATTTCATGAAAGTTTTATTAAGTTTTGATCTATTAGAATTCTTGTTTACGTGCTGATCATCGTGTCTTTTGTGTAGCTTAATCTTTGCATATCAATTTCCTTGAAAATTTGCTAGTTGATCTTTAAATTAGCATCCAAAAAGAAAAGATTCAACTCACCATTAGAATTCTTGATATGGCTATCCACGTAAGATCTTTGTGCATCTTAAAAAAAATATCATATCTGAATATATCTAGGTTTTCTTTTTCTTGTTTGATTCGACCGCAAGAAACCCTAACTATCACAAGTTTGCGCCGCAATGAATCCTGCTAAGTCACATTCGGATCGTCCTTAATATCCCCGTTGCACTTGTGGACCGTCCGATCCCGGTCGGCCCATCCGAAGCCCACACGAGGATGTTCGGACCATCAAACCATCAGACCGTCCAAAGCAGATCGGACCATCCAGAGAGAACAGTGCATGTTTGGACCATCCGAAGGGGCGCAGCAAATTTGTTCATTCAAGGTTGATCGAACCGTCCGAAGCGCGTGATGCAAGTTCGGACCGTCCAAAGGGCATGACAAATCGAGCTGTCAGCAGCCGATCGGACCGTCCAAATTGAAGAAGACCTTTTCCAAGAGGGCTCCAATAGTTGTTTGAATTTCCAGTGAGCATTTTTTTGAATACTTTGAGACTAGTCTTTGATAATTGCATTTGGGCTACTCTTAAGTTAATTATTTCAACTAAATATTATTTTGAGTTCATGCATCACTTGTTCGGCTGACACCAAAAAAATATTAGAGAGAGAGACTATCTTTTAATTACCTTTGAAAAAAGTTTGTGACTCATATGCCTCATTAGACTTAGAATAAGATTTTGAGTCTATTTGAGTCAGTTGCCGAGTAGCAAAAAAAAAACAGAGAGCAAAAAAAAGGTGAGAAAAAGGCTTAACTTGGGAGAGTGTTTTATGCTATAAATTTAGTTGGAATATTTAATTTCTTGAGCAATCTTGTGCCCTTATTTTTATAATATTGCAATTGGCTAGCGTCTCTTCTAGTACTTGGTGCAAAACGAGTTAATATTTCTTGATTGTTTCTTTTAACTAATTCCTTTGTTTGCATTGAGTCACATTGATCATTGTGTGTACATTCATACACTTTACTTATATCTTTTGGACCAGCACATAGGCAAGAGTTTTCTAGCTTAGATTATTACTTAATTTTACAACACCTTGAAAATCAGATTATGTTGGATACACACTTCCATACGAAGCCCTATTAAATATCCTTTGCCATGCAATTGTGGATCACTTTTAAATCCACTTGATCATCATTTGCTGTTGTAGTCATGACCATGTGTAAGTTTTTTTGGCCTTAATTCACTTTGGAAAGGTAAGAACTTTACTTGATGAGTAAAATGTGAGATTGAGAGAACTCCACGCATCATATATATATTTGTGGTATTTGTACTTTCTTTGTGCCACTAACCATGTCAAGTGGAGAAGATAGTATTTGAGAAGAGTATGATCTGAATGCCCCGGTGACTCATTTCCAATTCCAAGCTTTAAGGGGAACTTTGCATAACGAGTTCGCCGCCACTACTTCCACCATGAAAGAGCAACTCAAAGCGGCGATCAACAATTCCGTGCAAGATATACGCGTTGAGGTGAATCAACAAATGCATGTACTACGTACAAACATTGTGAATGATGTTGTGTGCGCGCTTCGACTACAACAACATGAAGGAAGTGTTCATCGTGGCGGTGCCATTCCTTCACAAGATGAAGGAGCAACCACTGTCCAAGGCAGACAAGAAGCTCAACAAAGGCGACACCATGTGGTGGCAAATGCCATTCCTCCACCCCCACCTGGGAAGAGAGATGCGAACTTAGCATGAAGGAGGATCCTGACGCTTCCATTTAGTGGGAAGAGATATGCAATCAGACATTCTATATCCATGGTTTCTCTTATCCCAAACAGGTAAACCTATCCTCTCTTGAGTTTGTCGATTATGCACTAACATGGTGGAATCAGTTACAAGAAGATAGAGTCTTTGCAGCTAATGGCTATATCCGCACTTGGGATGCTATGAAGCGGGTTATGTGGCATCATTTTGTTCCAGCACGATATGAGAATCATCTTATTAGCTGGTTGTAGCAGCTAGTTTAGGGATCCAAGTCTGTTGATGAGTATTGTACGGATGTGGAGGGGCTTCTACTCTGCACTAATATGCAGGAGAGAGGCTGCAAACATGGCGAGGTTTTTGCATGGTTTGAATGATGACCTCAAAGATGAGGTGGAGATGTATCAGTATAATACTTTGTAGGAACTATTGCACCAAGCTTTGCGAGTGGACTAGTGTTTGCAGTGTAATTGTAAAATCCTGATTTTCAGTAGAATTTAAAGCCCTGTTTTAAAAAATAAAATTTTCAAATTTTTCTGGAATTTAATCAGTTTAATTTGAATTTTTAGAAATTAAAATGAACCCGGTTCATAGCACAGTACTTTTTTGATTTTTCAACATTTTTTTAGGGTTGATTTTCCGAGAGCCCGTTCTCCTCCATCCTAGCTCTGATTGACCCCGTTCTTTTTTCTAAATTTATCTAAAATCGAGCTCTAGCTTTAGGTTCTAGTTTCAAGGTTTTTGGAGTTCATTTGCTTATTATTTTATGTGATTTTATTGTTTTGGTCGTTTTTTCTCTCGTTAGATTCTGATTCCAGAGGAGCAGGAGCGACGCCAGAAGACCCCGAGTACCTCGCTGAGCATAACCAAGACAAGTCGTAACATTTGATCATGTTAAACCCAGTTTGTAATCTATTATTTAATTGTTTCATTTTACTTTATCCTGCATCGCTATTTTAATACAAACCTTTGTACTATTAGTTATAGTCCCAAATTGAATATTTCCTCCTTGTTATTTCGAACGTTATGATGCCATTGTCACCATAGGTTGGGAAAATTATTAGTGATGCTATGCTAGATATCACAAGGGTGTACAATTAGAATGCTTAGCCTGCTTAATTTACGAATGGGTTTATCATCACCTGTGAATATTTAACTTGACTTAATGAAATATAGAACCATGGTTGGTGCCACATTTATTAAAATTTGTACCATGACATTGGTGTGTCATTGGCTTAGTTATACAAACTTGGTCTTTCACTCGGATGAGTGATCGTGCAGTAAAGGGGGAAGTGTAGGTTCACTTCGTGGGATGTGGTAGATTCACCCGAGTATCTTTAAGGACTTAACTTTGTGCGCCATTGATCTGAGTTTTATCGTACAAATCACATGTCTAGTATGGGATAGACCTAGCTGATTAATTTGGGATATGACAACTTCAATCTCGCTATTGTGATGAACATGGTTGCTGATTTCTATGTGGTGCAGGGGGTGTGATGTGAAACCCTAGCGGGCGAGATTGAGTTGGAATTGAACTTTGTAAAGGTTTTGTTGTGATTTTCTTAGGCCAAGGTTAGAAAATGATAATGAGTAAATAATCAAAAGAATTGAATAAACTATAAGTGAACTAAACATTCACCCAATTAATCACCCGTGAACAAACTATTTACGTAATGAACCACAGTGAATTAACCATTCACTTTTCAGACTTAACCCAACCAAGTTTTTATGAAAACTCTAATGCTCGTGTGAAATCACTTAGAATTATCCATGACTAGGGACATGGCTATTTGAATAGTTTTACACTCTACAGAGGTTGTACTACTTTACCCATATGATATGATCATCTCATATAGTGACACTAGATCAGCACGCTTCCTTGGGCATGCTAACCAAGAAGATCATAACAAGACTATTGGAAAGTTTCATCTCAACTTAGTTTCACCCACTAAGATTTCACGATTGAGTAGGTTAACCACCTAGTCGAACAGATCTCTCTTATTCCCCATGGAAATGTCTAACTGACACCCACTAACATACTAATGGTGAAACCAAAATTAAAACATCACAAATTAATTAGCTAGGTCCATCCCATACTGGACATGTGATTGTACGATAAGACTCAAATCAATGGCACACAAAGTTAAGTCTTTAGACATTACCTAGGCGAGATATCCACACCCTCAAAGTGCTAACCACACTTTCTCCTTTATGGCATGATCACTCACTCAAGTGAAAACCATTTTGTATAAACAACACCAATGACACTACCCATGCCATGGCACTCAAATTTTATAACTGTGGCTAACCACCATGATTCAATATTTCATTAAGTTAAAATTAATTAATTAATTGACATATGATGATAATCCCAACATACTACAAGCATGGTTAAGCATATTAAATGTACAACCCATGTGATAACCAGTATTTCATTATTAGATAATTAGCAAGCCATCCTAAGGTGATAATAGAATCATGTCATTTAAATTATGAATGCAGAAGTAATCAAGTTGGACCATAGCTTCCAGGTACAAAGGTTTGTAGTAAAATGGCAATGCATGATAATTTAAAACAAAATGATAAATATATAGATTTGAAAATTAAGTTCAACATGATCGAAAGACATGACTTGCCTGGCCTTTGCTTGGTTACCAACTCTTCGTCTTTAGATCCCGCTTCAGCTCCTTTGAAGACGTTATATAACGAAACACAAATAAAATTCAAATGAACTCCACAAACTTTAAAACTAGAACCAAAAGGTAGAGCTCAATTTTTGATGAATTTGGGAAAAAGAATAAGGTCAATCGGAGCTAGGACGAGAAGAATAGGCTCTCAGAAGATTAAAATCTAAAGAAAAAAAGGAAAATTGGATTTACTGGAATTATTTTTCTAAAGAAAAGTCCTAATTATGATGTTAGCATCTATTTTCTTTTTTGGATGAATTATTTTTCTAATGGAAAATAGGATTTATGACATCATTACTGATGTGGTGGATGACTGAGCTGCTAGGGCTGATGTGGCATTGAGGTCTGAGGTGGTAGGGTGATGTGGTTGACAAGTGGAATGGTGATGTGGCACTGACACATGGCTCGGGTAGCTAACATGGTGGACATGTGAATTGACACATAGGATATAGGGCTAAGGTGGCTCTGATGTGGCATGGTGATCTAGGGCCCTACTTGTTAGTGGCTTGGTTCACCGTGGACTGGGTTCACCGAGGGCGTGGGTGCATGCTGATATCGGCGCTGTCGTTAGTGGGGCACGTGACACAAGGCGTTGGCTCGGCTAGTAAAGGAGCAGCGTGGGTCATGAGGCAGCGAGCTACATAGGCGGCTGCAGTGTGGTCATAGACCAGGGCACGATAGCAGACGTGGCTGGCAGCGGCTGACCAGAGTGTGGCCGAGCGATGGAGCAGGTGTAGGACGATGACGGCGACTTACCGGTGATGATGGCGAAGGCGGTGGTGGAAAAGTTGACCTACACACATGGAAGACGAAGCGAAGATGATAACGATGATGGTGACGGCGCATGGGCTAGGTTCGGTGAGGGCTTCAGATGCGAAGAACGAGGGGATAGCTTAGGGTTTTATACCAAAAAATCGAGGAGTCCACAGGGAGCACGGACGTTGAGTCCGGGGTAAAGATGCGCAAGGTGACAGTGACATCTCAGACATGGATGTTGAGAGTCCCAATCGAAGACGCGAGGGGAAGACGCACAAGCGGCTGACACATGGAGGATCGCGATGCACGCTGTTGAGCGACGGATGGCCCACACTCGTCGGTCGTAGGGAGAGATAGGCCAGGCAGGCTGGCAAGTCGGATTGGGCCGAGAAGAAGATGGGCAAGCTGGGCTTCAGCCCAAAGGCTAATTAGGGATTTTTGAATGGTTTTCTAATTTCAGAAATTAGAGAAAATTCAATTGAGCTCTAGAAAATAGTAAAGAAACTTGATAAATTTGTAGAAAATACAAAAAAATTCCCTGAAGCATAAGTAAGCCAAATAAAATATTTTTGACAATAATTAAAGTTTAGATTACTTACAGTAAACACTTTTAATTTGCAAAAATGAAATTTAAGCTTTAATTAATTCCAGAAAAATCCAAATGGTGAACGTTATTTTAAAAGCTTTAAGAAAACTCTGAAAAACAGGATGTTACCGATTTTTCTTTTTTCAAACAAATGCAGAGAAGTTCAAAAGTAAGCCAAAATGTTTTTCATACATTTGCAATAGAAAACTCAATTAAATTATATCCAAACACTGCTAATAATTTAATTATTTTTAGAAGATTATTTTTAGCTGTCAAAAATTAGAAAAGCTTTTAATAAATCCTCAAAAAATTTAAAATCTATCAAAATGCAGGAAATAACGATTTGAACATAATTTAATGAGTAATTAGAATTTTGGAATGTTACATAGATATGGTAAGAAATTTCAAATTTCACAATACGAAGTTAAAATAATATGATCTGTACAATTGATGAACGCTATAATAGTTGTTAGATCATAATGTTATATAGTAATCAAGTTAATGAAAAACATAAATTAAACATGCAACCTGTGCAAATACATGGGGTGATGACTAGTTAAACCTTAATCGACATAGCTCGGTGTTATTGGATGAGGACTGCTCTGCATGCTATTTGTTATTGTGCCTAATAATTAGCATTCAAAAACAAAAGCAGAAACTAACTTGAGGATATGTAATTAAGAAAAATTTATTGCAAGAAACTCAGAATTTCTCCATGAAATTGAGAAACTTTATGCAAGGAGGTTTACATCATCGACAGTCACATCCCAAATTATCAAAGGTACATTTAGTATTTCAAATTTTTGATTCACTCTCTTATTACCTAGTTTACATCATCGTCTCAGAAATAGAAGCAGGGGCGAATCCACCATGGGTGCTTGTGGGGGCTCAAGCACCCCCTCCTCCCACCGTAACTTGCGGAGGGGGAGGCCGAAGGCCGTCGGCGTGGAGGCAGAGGGGGAGACCGGAGGCCAGAGGCCGGAGGGGAGGCGCTGAGGCGGTCGACGCAAAGGGGGAGGGGGAGCCGCAAAGGCTGGAGCATGGAGGCCGGAGGGGGAGGATAGATCCGGTCGGCGCAGAGGTGGAGGGGGAGCCCGGAGCCCGAAGGCCGGAGGGGGAGGCGCCAAGGCGGTCGGCGAGGAGGTGGAGGGGGAGGGGGAGGGGGAGGGGGAGGGGGAGGCCAGAGGGGGAGGCGCCGAGGCGGTTGGCGCGGAGGTGGAGGGGGAGCCGCGGAGGCTAGAGCTCGGAGGTCTCCGTCTTCTGCTGCGTCGATGGGGCCTCGCTGTGCGACACGTGCGACTGCCGCGTCCACCGGGCCAACAAGCTCACAGGGAAGCACCACCGCTTCTTCCTCCACCCCTCGACCGTGTTGGCCCAGAAGCCGCCTCTCTACAACATCTGCCAGGTGAGAGATATGCAAACGCCAAATGGAAAAAGGCTACCTTTTGCACTGTTGTTGCTTCTTACAGCTAGCCAACTATGAATTCTGAAGCGTGATGAACGTGGTGTCAAACCTTGAACTGCAGGAGAAGAGAGGGTTATTGTTCTGCAAGGAGGACAGGGCGATCCTGTGCCGGACAGACGTGCGTGTCTGTAGAACCAGATACTTCTCGATTAATTGGTGGCATTCAGTTTATGAAGGCTTAGTGAATCATAGTAAAGTCCCACAATACAAATGGTCAGCAATTGAACCACAAGTTGGGTTTCATTGATTAGATAATAAGAAGGGTGTTTGCATATAGTTATAGCAGATTGCATTCAAATCACATCGTTATCTTGTGTTGTTGTTAATGTACTTGTTTTCGTCTGACAGGTTCGATTAATCAGGAGGACATCCACAAGTTCTTCCACACCAATGTTGACATATGAACAAATTCACTTGGGTAGGGGGCACTTCCAAATGGTCAGGTAATAGCAGTGAAGAGGCTCTCACAGAGCTCACAACAGGGGATAGGAGAGTTGAAAAATGAGATAGTTTTGGTTGGGAAAATTCAACACAAGAATCTTGTGAGACTTGTGGGTGTTTGCTTAGAAAACCAGGAGAAGTTGCTTGTGTATGAATACATGCCCAAGAGAAGTTTGGACACAATTCTTTTCGGTATGAATTTCTCTTTATCAGTACAAGTTGGTTGGTCTTCATTGCTCCAGTTGACATAAATATTTTGTTTGGGTGACAGATCCAGTTAAAAGCAAGGTATTAGACTGGGAGAAGAGATTCAAGATCATAAATGAAATTGCTCGAGGTTTACTATACTTGCATGAAGAATCTCAGTTGAAAATCATTCACCGGAATCTCGTTGAATATTTGGGGGGCACATTGTCTATTAGCAAGGTACTAAATTTATTGTATTGTACATTTCAATTTGTTCTCTTCCTATTTTCATATGAATTTGATATTCTAATGGTAAAAGACTAGTAGATGTACCTTTCGTATGTTTATATTGTGCTATAGCCTTAACAGTAGAGCTCCCCTCTATTTTCATCCTGGATTCGCCACTGACTAGAAGGACAATACATCAGTAAGCTCATTTATGCATGATTACATTTACCATTTGTCACTGAATCCCATGCATGCTAGGTAGTCATATATGTCACATTTCGCAATTATACATACAATGACCAATGTGCTACCACCCTGGCATTCTAGTCTCGAGTGTAAAGCTTTCATTCTCCATGCATTCAGCAATCGCTTTTCTACCCTATTCTGCTCGCTTTGAACAATCACTTTGTGTATGTCATGCTACACTGTGCTCCTAGCAAGTCTGTCAGCTGCTTGCCAGCTAGCTGCTCTTGTCTACTTCATTTGTATGTGTTTAACACGTACCTAGATCACCTCAATCACAAATCATTGAGTCCCTATGAAGACTGAAACAAGTCTTGCAGTCATTGTTCATTAACGGCAAGTGGTGCATGCAGAAAGCACAGCATCTCTGCGGTGGTGCATCAACTTTTCTGCTAAGTTCTGGGGTACTGTTTTTACATATTCTTTTCCCCATTCCTACCAGCTACTCGTGCGCACTGGATGCATGGAAAGAGAAGTGAGAGAAACATTAGTGCAAGAGTAATTGAATTATCTTGTATTACACGAAAGTTTAATTTGCGATGTTTGATGAGATAATCAATAAATGCTGAAATAATTGGGTTTTCCTCCATGAGTTTACACTAAAACCATTACCACACAGAAACATGGGACACAGGCAATTAATCAGAACACGAGTTTTGAAAACCCTACCTATATATCTGCCTCTGAATTCCATCGAACTGATCGGTATTGGCTACATTTACAAGTTAGGTGCATCAAGATTGACGATATAAGTGACATACATTTGCACGAAGTTAACATTAATGAAAAACATATATGACAATATTAATACGAAAGCAAAACTAGGTTGGCGATTATAGGTTACGTATACTCATATGCTTCAATTTTGATATCTTATACGAGATACTCAGATATATTTCAATTTTCAAGCCACGATAGATTATATTCAGTTAGATGTTTGAGTTCCTCAGGCTGGCAATGCTTTGAACAGACAGAAAAGTGAAGCTATTTGCTAGATCCATTTTACCAGACTAAGGAAATCACGATTTCATGTTATATGGAGTAGAGGCAACAATTGGTTCTTTTTCAGGAAGAATCTCTCTAATAAACAATTCCTATTTTTGAAACACAAAGTAATACTAGATAAGCTTGTCAAAAAGTTTGTCGAGTTGTTTTCATCAATGATTTGTATTTTTTCAGTAAACTATGGTTGCAACTTCATCTGACAACAGCATGAGCCCATCACGAACAAAGATAGCTCTTTTCCATGACATTCCAGAAAACGAGAGCATTTGGTAAACATGCCATTGAGTCATTTTCTGTGCTATCGGTGAAAAAATTATTGTCATTCACTTTATCTTGCGTATGACATGTCAAAAATTACTTGATGTGCACTTGCGATTCTTACTCGCTTAATAATGTCCACGATCGGGATCCACTCACTACTACAGAAAGCCTAATACTAGACGCCAAATCACAGACGGTTTGACAAAACCATCTATGACCGATATTAACACAGACGGTTTTTATTTGGACACCGTCTATGTTGATGGCGTCGGAGAAAACGAATATCACAGACCGTTCTTACCAATGAACCGTCTGTGATATTTCCTTATTACAGACGGTTCATTGTTAAGAACAGTCTGTGATAATCGGGAATATGACAGACGGTTTTTAACCAAAACCCATCTGTGATAGTCAATTATCACAGACGGTTTTGTAGTAAAACCATCGTGATATCACGACGGTTTTACTACAAAACCGTCTGTGATAATTGACTATCACAGATGGGTTTTGTTTAAAAACCGTCTGTGATAATGCTGCTATGTATTTATTGCGTTGCTCAGACCGCATCTGTCTTCATTTTGATCCAGATCTAGCCGGTGCTGCAGCTGGAGGCGGCAAGGCTTTCTGGCCATTTTTTGGTGGAATGATACTTATTTGGCAGGAGATTCATTGAGTTCGTGTGGATGCCCTAGATATGGTTAGTAATGAAATTTGTTTTTGGTTGCATATCAAAATAAGTTTGATCTAGCTAGCTAATTAATTTTAGTGAATCTATTATATATATACTTTGAAGATCTAGCTAATTTAGATGTAGCTAGCCTCAATGCATGTGGTATATATGTAGTAATAATTAATTAAATTAATTTTAATACTAAGTTGTTTTATATATATGTGCATAATATAGGACCGAAGCTGGATGTATACATAAACCGTGTGAGTGAAGAGTACATTAATGGCGTGTGCCTTTTACAAGAGCTGCGAGGAGGATATGTTGAATAAGGGGGTGGAATATATGTATTGTCCATGCACTGACTGCAAGAATTTAAAGATGTTTAAGAATCGAGAGCAGATTGAAGCGCACTTGATTCGAAGGGGTTTCAAAAGGGGGTATCATGTTGGACCAGTTATGGCGAAGTCAATGATATGCCGCCGGATGACATCGCTGGTGAAGTCAATGATATGCCGCCGGATGACATCGCTGATGAAGTCAATGATATGCTGCCAGATGATGATTGTGGTAATTCGGATTCGGATAGGCTGCACGATGACAATCTGGATCAAATGCTTCGTGATGTAGAAGAGAACTATGATGAGAGAGAGTATATTAAATTCTGAGGCTTGATGGAGGACTCAGAGAAACCTTTGTTCACGTCTTTGCGCAGTCAAAGTACACGGTTGTCACCGTGCTTGAACTGTTGAAATTGAAGGCAAGCAACGGTTGGTCCGACAAGAGTTTCACGGCGCTGCTAGGTCTTTTAGCGGACATGCTTCTGAAGGGAAATGAGTTGCCTAAAACCACGTATAAAGCCAAGAAGGTTCTTTGTCCATTGGGAATGAAAGTAGAAAGAATACATGCATGTCCGAATGACTGTATCCTCTACCGTAAAGAGTATGCAAACATGCATGTTTGTCCGGTGTGCAACGCATCCCGATACATACGTAACAATCAATCAGATGATGATGGCAAGGGAACAGAGGTGAAGAGAGGACCTCCTGGAAAGGTGGCATGGTATCTTCCTATAATTCCCCGTTTGAAGTGGTTATTTGCGAATCCAAAGGAGGCAAAACTGCTGCGATGGCACTCGGAGGAGCGCAAGAAGGATGGAATGCTGAGACACCTTGCTGATTCCACCCAGTGGAGAAACATCGATAGGTGCTTTGCAGAATTCGGTGCAGAACTGAGAAATATAAGGTTTGGATTAAGTACAGATGGAATGAATCCTTTCAGTAGCATGAGCAGCCGACATAGCACTTGGCCTGTGACTCTTTGCATCTATAACCTTCCTCCTTGGTTGTGTATGAAGTGAAAGTATATTTTGCTGTCGATACTTATCCAAGGGCCAAAGCAACCTGGGAATGATATTGATGTATACCTAGCGCCGTTGGTTGAAGATCTAAAAGTACTGTGGGACGAAGGGGTACAGGTATGGGATGCATACAAACGAGAGAACTTCACTTTGCGCTCCTTATTGTTCTACACCATAAATGATTATCCTGCCCTTGCTAACCTGTCGGGCTAGAGTACAAAAGGTGCCAAAGCTTGTACTCACTGCTTAGATGGTACCGAGAGTGTGTGGCTGAAACACTCACGCAAAACCGTGTACATGCGTCACCGCTGATTCCTTCGGAGGGCTCACCCATACCGTAAGATGAAGAAACAATTTGACGGAGAGAAGGCAGACGGTTCAGCTCCAAGGCATTTAAGCGGAAAAGAGGCTTATAATATGGTTAAGGATTTAGATGTTGTCCTCGGAAAGGGACGTAAATTGAGGGGTTGTGAGAAGAACATCTGGAAGAAGAGATCTATATTTTGGGACTTACCTTATTGGGAGTACCTAGATGTTCAACACTGCATCGACGTCATGCACGTAGAAAAGAATGTGTGTGACAGCTTGATTGGTCTCTTACTGAACATTCGTGATAAAACAAAGGACGGCGTCAACGCACGGCTTGACTTGGCTGATATGGACATCAGGCGTGAGTTAGCATCGAGAACAACAGATAATGGATGAACGTACCTTCCCCCTGCGTGTTACACTCTGTCCAAGGTTGAGAAAACAGAACTGTGCCTGTGCTTGCATGGTGTCAAAGTTCCGTCTGGTTACTCCGGCAATGTGAAGAAACTTGTTTCGATGCAAGATTTGAAGTTAAATGGAATGAAGTCTCATGATTGTCATGTGCTGATGACACAGATGCTCCCTATTGTAATTCAGAATATTTTGCCGATCAAAGTCCGAGAGACAATCATGAGGCTATGTTATTTCTTTAACACAATTGCTCAGAAGGTCATCGATCCCGAAGGACTAGATGCTCTGCAGGACGAGGTGGTGATGACTCTATGTCATCTTGAGATGTATTTTCCTCCTTCATTTTTTTGATATCATGGTCCATCTCATTGTTCACGTTGTGTGGGAGATAAAAATGTGTGGGCCTGTATTCCTATGTAGCATGTACCCGTTTGAGAGGTTCATGGGAATTCTCAAATCCTATGTACGGAATCGATCTCGGCCGAAGGGCAGTATCGTCGAAGGTTATGCAAGCGAAGAGGTCATTGAGTTTTGTGTCGATTATATGGCTCAGATTCAACCGATAGGTGTTCCTCAATCTCGTCATGAGGGGAGGCTCAAGGGTATCGGAACTATAGGAAGAAAAGCAATCACTCCAGATATGGATGCGTATGCACAAGCCCATTTCACAGTCTTGCAACACATGACTGAAGTGGCCCCTTATGTCGACCAGCACAAGTATGTGCTTCGGCAACAGAATCCGGAGCGGCCGGATGTTTGGATCATGAGACAACACAACAGTCGGTTCAACTAATGGTTGAAGGAGCAAATCGCTAGGAGCTCGTCAAGTGAGATGCTGACATGGTTGGCAAAAGGGCCAATATTTACAGTTGTGACATGGCAAGGATATGACATAAATGGGTACACATTCTACACACAGGCTCAGGATGTACAGAGCACTAACTAGAACAGCGGTGTCCACATAGATGCATTCAGTACAGATGGGGTGAGAAACTCGTATTATGGGTTCATAGAAGAGATTTGGGAGCTCGACTACGTGGTTTTCAAGATCCCCTTATTTCTCTGTCGTTGGGTGCATCTCCCACAGGTGAAGGTTGACAAGTACGGTGTTACTACTGTGGACCTCCAACGTGTCGGGTACAAAGACGAACCATTCGTACTCGCCAACCAAGTTATTCAAGTTTTCTATGTAACCGACCCGGCAAATAAGAAGCGCCATGTAGTTCTTCATGGAAAAAGGAGAATTGTCGGAGTAGAGAATGTAGTGGACAAGGAAGAATACAATCAATTTGACGAGTTACCTCCTATTGGAAATGGCATAAATTCGACGACGAACAACGTGTGAAACTAGTTACGCATTTAATTGATCATCATGAAGGGTTAATTTTTAAAGGAAATAAGCAAGTGGACTGAGAATGGCGACATATATGTGGGCATTTGCATTAATGTATATAACAATGCACGTATGGGATGTATATGTGAATTGGCAATTTAACAATGCACGTATGGGATGTATATGTGAATTGGCAATTATGTATATAACAATGCATACATGTGTGTGATATATTAGTGAATTTGCATTTATGTATAAGTGAAAATGTGTGATATATGCATTTATGTATATGTGAATTTTGAGAATGAGTCATACAAATACAAATGTATCTCTATGTTCATTGGGCTGTTGTAAAGAAATATACTGGGTTGTTGTAAAGAAATAACTACAGTTGGGCAAAGGCTTACTGAATGCTGGTTGGTACAGTTATTAACTACAGCCGGGTAAAGGCTTATTACAGACGGTTGTAAAGTTTAAGACCGTCTGTGATTACTATCAAAGACGGTTCTAAACTCAGAACCGTCTGTGATACTAAATAACACAGACGGTTCTAAACTCAGAACCATCTGTGATATCTATTATATCACAGACGGTTCCGAGATAAGAACCGTCTGTGATAACATAGATATCACAGACGGTTCTTATCTCGAGAACCGCTCATGATATTTATTATCACAGACGGTTCTATTATTAGAACCGTCTGTAATAAGCCTACATATAAAACCCCCCCGCTAGGGTTTTGCGCGTACACTGCCAGTTATTATCACAGACTTAGTCGCAGATCTCCCGATCCCCTGAGCCCGTCGCTGCCGCCGTCCCCCAAGCCCGTCGCCAGCCGCCTCCGGTCCCTGAGCCCGTCACCGTCCCCGGAGCCGGTCGCCCTCCTCCTCCTTCGGGCCCGTCGCCGGCCGCCTCCGTCCCCCCGAGCCCATCGCGGGCCGCCTCCGGTCCCCGAGCCCGTCACCGTCCTCGGAGCCGGTCGCCCTCCTCCTTCTTCGGGCCCGTCGCCGGCCGCCTCCGTCCCCCCGAGCCCGTCGCCGGCCGCCTCCGTCGAGCCCCCGAGCCCGTCGCCGTCCCCAGAGCCGGTCGCCCTCCTCGTCCTTCTGTTAGTTTCTTTTCTTTTAGTTTCTTTTATTGTGCATTTGCATATGTATATGTATATATATGTTGCTTGTTAAATCTTACTGTTATGCATATGTATAGGTATTTATATGTTGCTAATGAACTTATTGTTGTTAAATCTTACTGTTATGCATATGCATATGTGTATATATATGTTGCTTGTTAAATCTTACTTGTATATGCATATGCTTAAGATCTTATTGTTGTTAAATCTTACTGTTATGCATATGTATATGTATATATATATTGCTAATGAACTTATTGTTGTTAAATCTTACTGTTATGCATATGCATATGTATATATATATGTTGCTTGTTAAATCTTACTTGTATATGCATATGCTTAAGATCTTATTGTTGTTAAATCTTACTGTTATGCATATGTATATATATATATATGTTGCTAATGAACTTATTGTTGTTAAATCTTACTGTTATGCATATGCATATGTATATATATATATATGTTGCTTGTTAAATCTTACTTGTATATGCATATGCTTAAGATCTTATTGTTGTTAAATCTTACTGTTATGCATATGTATATGTATATATATGTTGCTAATGAACTTGCATATGCTTAATGAACTTACATATGTGTATATATATGCTTATACCGCACTATTTACGTATATATGAGAAGGCCAACATGTCATCCACGCATTCTTCAACATCATCGCCGAAAGCGTCCGCTCCAAAATCAACACGCAAAGCAAGAGGACTATCGAAAAAGCCCGAGGGCCGATTTACCATCACAGAGGTCGATAGATCTGGGACCCCTCTCCTTCCTAACAAAGCAGCAAGGGCATTTCGAAGCACGATCGGAATAGTTGCACGAGAACGAATTGAGATCACAATCGATTCGTGGAAGAGTGTGAGTGAGACTTAGAAACGTGAGCTGCTGACAGAGATTTTAGCATCGTTCGAGATCCCAGAAGAACACCACGACTCCGTGCAACGACATGCGTTGGCAGCGGCGTGCAAAGCATGGAAGAACTACAAGAGCGTGCTTGTCAAGGACTATGTGCAGAAGGATCTAACGCCCTTTCACAGGTATTCATTCCTGGAACCACAATGGGACGAGTTTAAGGCGATGAAGACGACCGAAGCTTTCAGAAGTGCAAGCGCGGCGCACAAGGCCCTCCAGGCAAAAAACACACATCCCCACAGACTCGGCACAGCTGGGTATGCGGGTAAAATCCTGCGGAACAGGCAATCCTGCGGAACACCGCCCCGCCATTTGGCACGATCCCGGATGAGCGCGCTCGAAATTGGATTAGAGTGAGGTTATCTACCATGTCGACGGGGGACATCTCCTTCCGGAACCCTGCAGACCAGGAAGTGTCCCAACGCCTGGTAAGATATCGAACTACGTAGCTTGTAATTACTCCACTACTTCCTTGAAAACTAAATGACATGTCGGTCTCTTGCAGGATGCACTGAGTGTCGAATCTACCCAGGGATCATTCCAGTCAATTAGGGAGAAAGATATACTCTCCGCAGCACTGGGAAACAAGGAGCACCCGGGTCGTACGAGAGGCCTTGGGGTTTATGTTCCTTGGAATCAAGGTTTCTCAGATAACTCCGAATTGTATCGGAGTAGGAAGAGAAACAAAGCCGAGCGTGACGCACGTCTACGAGAGGAGATCAAGGCATCTCTTAGAGAGGAGCTTGCTGATTACGTCAGAGATGAGGTGCAAAGACAAACAGAAGAAAATCAGCAGGCCGCCGCTGCTCCTGTGCTAGCCAGCCCCCCAACCGTCGGAGTAGCTGCGCTGTAATATTCCTTTCATTTTGCTGTTTTAGAGAGGGGATTTTTGGAATTTTTTTCCTCCAACTTGGGCTTGGGCTGTGGCCCAAGAGGGGGAGGCACCCCTCCCCCAAAACCCTAACTCCTTCCCCCTGCCCTGGCAGCCACCCCAGCCCTTCCCCCCTGCGCCCCTTCCTCCTGCGCCTCCCCTGCGCCCCTTCCTCCTGCGCCCTCTCCCCTGCGCCCCCTCTCCCCTGTGTCCCCTGCAGCCACCCCCTCTCCCCTACGCCTCCCTGCAACCGCGCCCTGCTGCCATCCAGAGGAAGGGAGGAAAGAAAGGAAGGGAAGAGAAGGAAAGAAAGGAAGGGAAGAGAAGGAGAGAAAGGAAGGGAAGAGAAGGAGTGGAGGGAAGAGGAAGAGGGAAGGATCTCGCGGGAGATTTGTGGTGTTCTTCGTCGTCAAGGGTAATCCCCGGCCTTCTCCCAAATAGATGCGTATTTTAGTTGGGGTAGTTGTGTTGGTAATCTGAACTGCTAGGACAGGTTCCTTTGAACCGCTGTTTTGGGCTAGTTCCGTGTAGATTCAGGTCTGGGCCTCTCCTAGAGAGTTGTAGGGGTCGTCTTTATCTTTCCGGGAAGTGCTAGAACGCGTCGATCCGACCTTTGTAGCAAAAGTTATGATTTTTCTCGTAGGACTGTTTTGCAGACCAGGAGTTTTCGGTCATGTTTTGGTAAACTGGGTTGGATGATTAGAAAACGGGCAAATCAGGGGATCTTCATATTACGGAAGTTGTAGATAATTGTCTTAGCTTTCCAGAAAGGTCAAGAAATTATTTTTCGGACACTCGGGCTGGAAGTTATGGCCTTTTTAGCGTGCTGTCCAGAGAACCCAACGTGAACGTTGATGTTTTAGAATACCAGGATGGGGCGGGTAGAAAATGGCCGAATCAGGGAGGCTCCCCAAATAGGTTTAGTTAGATAATTTAATTATCTTTCCAAAAAGTCAAAGAACATCCCATTCGGACTCCTGTGCCAATAGTTACGAATTTTTGAAGTTTGCTGTCCGCGGAGGTAGGCAGGGTGACCGGTAGGATTTAGGATTTGAGACTGAGATAGACGATATTTGCTAGTTGTGTTGTTTTCGTTTGGGCGAAGGTTCGCCATTGTTATCTTAGCAACAATTATAATGATGATTCAGGTGGAGGACGGATCCCCGAGGCAGCACCTTCTACACATGCTCCGCTTTCCCGCGGTTAAGGCAAGTATAAAGATATAAATTGAATACATGTGTGCTCATGGTTATGATATAGATGATTTGTTGCTGTTTATGGATGCTTGCAACTTACCTTGTCATGAGAATATTGGATGCATAGATTAAGTGAATGTAATATTTATTTGTTGAGACATTCACGCATATGCATCATGTTGGTTTATTGAAGTCTTGGTCATAGAGTGACTAAGCACCGAGGTCCCCGTCATGTTGAGGACATGACGGGCTAAAGGTCCCCATACCGTTGGGGCATGGGCAATTGGTCCCTGTACCATGTGGTACAGGCATGGGTGTGCATCGACGGATGCACACTTTGCATTACCGGTAAAATGCAAAAGAGAAAGGGATAAAGAGATTTTGACCATCTTGCATAGCATAAACTAATCATATGGTTAATGGTTGGATTTCTGAAATGTTAATTAGAACTATGTTATCGATTATACTTGCTGAGTCAATGGACTCATTCTTGCTGTTGTTGTGTTTCCTTTTAGGTACCATCTTGAAAGCGGCATGTATGGGGAGGGAACCGAATAGCTTTGTGGCACCTTACACAGACTACCCACCCTAGGAGTAAAGAAACTAAAAGTTAACTGCCGAGTTACTTAAGTTTTAAAGAATGTT
This sequence comes from Melocanna baccifera, assembly GCA_036346265.1. Taxonomy (NCBI): domain Eukaryota; kingdom Viridiplantae; phylum Streptophyta; class Magnoliopsida; order Poales; family Poaceae; genus Melocanna; species Melocanna baccifera. The sequence continues at coordinate 22,852,125 of CM070686.1, forward strand.
TAATTGTCAGTTTTGGATTGTAATAAGAGCCTAGGACTCCCGTATGTTATTTCTCTTCTCTACTTAATGGTTATACTTGTGGATGACTGGGAAGTCTTTTATCTTACTGTTTTTATAATACTTGATGTCATTTACTTCTACTATTTCAATGATTGCAACCTCTGTCTGGAATCGAAATACAGGGGAGGTTCTGTCGAAATTTATTTGTGCCTGCCGTAGTTAAATTTCCATTGTTTTATTTCAAGTCGAGTGGCATCCCGGGTCATGGCTTGACGGGGGTGTTACAGTTGGCATCAGAGCGGGCGGTAGGTCCGTGGTTAATGAAATATTAAACTGACACACTAAGCACCGTAGGTGAGAATGGGCTTTGCATTGCATTTATGTTTTTGTTCCTTATTATAGTTGATTGTGTGTAGTGTGTGAATCTGTATTTGTTTGTGTTATAGAGATGGCAAGGGGTAGAGGTCGTGGTCGTGGTCGGCAAGGTGCCGGACGAGGCCCGGCTGTGCCCCCGCCTGAAGTCCAGAACTCTGTAGCCGGGGAGGCCAGTTCTGTGTTATCAGAGGAAGAGGTTGCTTCGGCGGTCCAGGGGAACCAGACTCCACCAGCTGCACCCATTGCTGCGCCTGTGGCGGCACCTGCGGCAGTACCGGCGATGGGTGTGTTGGGGCTGCACCAGTGGAATGCCCTGAGGTTGGACACCTTCGATGGTCTGGGCACGCCAATTGATGCTGCTAACTGGCTGCGGCACATAGAGAGGCATTTGGGAGTGTTGGGCTTGACTTCAGAGCAGAGGGTTCAGTATGTGGCCTTTCAGCTAAAGGGGCAAGCGGACCTTTGGTGGGAGGGAGTCCTGTCAACCAGAACTGCCACCCTTGGGCCAGCTACTTGGGAAGTATTTGTGGAGCAATTCAGGAGGAGGTTTTACCCTGCCTCATTTGTGGAGAGGATGGAGGTGTCATTGAACAGTTACAGGCAGGGTAAGATGTCAGTGTCAGAATACGAAGTGGGTTTCAACAACTTAATCCGCTTTGTTCCATTTGTGGCTACCAATGAGGAGGAGAAAGCCAAGAGATTTCGCAGAGGGCTTAGGCAGGAGTTCCGCCAGGTGCTGGGGGCTTTGGAGCTCCGTGATTATGGTTCCTTGGTGGAGCAAGCTAGAGGCATGGAACTAGAGATGCAGCTTTGAGAAGGAATGCAAGGTGCAGGAGGCATTGTGGTTTCTGAGGGTTCGGAAGGCAGCCAGAAGAAGAGTTTTGGAGGAGGTAGTGGGTCATCGCTGAAGCCAGTTCCCAAGAGGTACAAAGGCCCACAAAAATCATTCAAGCCCAAGTTCACCAAGCCTCAGGCATCCTCTACCTTTCGATCTTCAGCGACTACTCCTATGATGCGTCCGGCCCCAGGCCAGGGAATGAAATGTTTCAAGTGTGGGGAAGGACATCGGGCTTCGGAGTGCTCTTGGGCGGGAGCTTGTCGCTACTGTGGTCAGGAGGGCCACAAGGCTTTGGTTTGTAAGCGGAACCCCGCCAGCATCATTAAGTGGGAACCACCCAAGCAAAGATCTTCGTGCAGCGATCGCCTCGAGGGTCGGTCAGGATGCTAGCACCGCTCTGCTCGACCTTGGGTGCCACCTCCGCCTCACTACCCTTTTCCTGGAGGGATGCCACCCGGGTACTCTTGGCCGCCTCCCCCTGCGGCATTGTTTCCAGCTGTGGCACCCTCGGCACCTCCTGCAGCGGCAGCACCGGCATACCCAGGTGTTGGGGCACCGACCACCCCAGCCCCAGTCCCCTACGCCATGCCGACGGCTGAGTTGGTGGGTCGTCCCGATGTGGTGACAGGTACGCTTTTGGTGGATTCAGCGGAGGCTTTTGTTTTGTTCGACTCTGGGGCTACTTTTTCCTTTGCATCTTTAGACTTTGCTAGCCGGGCAAATTTGGGTATGCAGCAGATAGCTCAATCTATTCTAGTTAATTCGCCTGGGGGAGTTCTTTCCAGTTCCACAGTCTGTCCGGGTTGTGTGCTCACTATAGATGGGGAGAGTTTTATTGCTAACCTGATGGTTTTGAGGATGGAGCCATTTGATGTTATTTTGGGAATGGACTGGTTGCATAGTTACCGTGCGGTCCTATCCTGCTTTTGGAAAACAGTCACTCTGCAAGCACCGTCGGGCCAAGAAATAGTTTTCCAGGGTAGTGCCCCCTCCTTTTCACCTCGTGTGCTGGCTAGTTTGTACCCTGGTAGTAGGACAGCAAAGAGTGGATTTCTCTTGTCTCTAGTAGAAAAGTCGAATTCCTCCTTGGTGGCAGAGAATATTCCGGTGGTTCGGGAATTCCTGGATGTACTCCCAGCAGAGTTGCCAGGGATGCCTCCACCGCGTCCAGTGGCGTTCAAGATTGACCTAGTGCCAGGTGCACGACCAGTTTCTATGATCCCGTACCGTTTGGCCCGTCCGTTTCAGGAAGAACTAAAGAGGCAGTTGGATGATCTGAGAGCGAAGGACCTTATTCGACCCAGTGTGTCCCCGTGGGGAGCTCCTGTGCTATTTACTAAGAAGAAGGATGGAAGTTGGCGCATGTGCATTGATTACCGTGCCCTCAACCAGCTGACCATCAAGAATAAGTGTCCATTACCCCGCATTGAAGATCTGTTTGATCAGTTGAGAGGGGCTACGGTATTTTCAAAGATTGACCTTCAGTCGGGATACAATCAGATTCCGGTCCGAGAGTAGGATATTGAGAAGACGGCATTCTCCACAAGGTATGGGCATTTTGAATTTAAAGTTATGTCTTTTGGGCTAACGAATGCCCCTGCCATCTTCATGGAGACAATGAACAGGATATTGCATGAGTATCTGGATGACTTCGTAGTCGTCTTTATTGACGACATTCTGATTTACTCAAAGAATGAAGCAGATCATGGACGACATTTGAGGTTGGTGTTGGAAACGTTAAGGGAGCATAAGTTCTTTGCTAAGTTAAAAAAATGTGAGTTCTGGGTGTCTCAAGTGGGATTCTTGGGGCATATCATCAGTGATAAAAGGGGTATCAGTTGATCCAAGTAAGGTTTCCACGGTGATAGAATGGGAAAGGCCGACCAATGTCAGAGAGGTGAGAAGTTTCCTGGGGATGGCAGGTTATTATCGGCGGTTTGTACAAGATTTCTCCCTCATTGCCAAGCCTCTATCAAGGCTCACCCAGAAGGATGTGAGGTTTTAGTGGGATGACAATTGTGAGCGTAGCTTTCAGATTTTGAAGGAACGGTTGGTGACCGCTCCTGTTCTCACTGTTCCGGAACCAGGGAAGCGTTTTACGGTTTTCTTCGATGCTTCACGAGCGGGACTGGGATGTGTTCTCATGCAGGATGGTAAGGTTATAGCTTATGCATCAAGGCAACTGAAGAAGCATGAGCAGAATTATCCAACCCATGATCTAGAATTGGCTGCTGTGGTGTTTGCATTGAAACTTTGGAGGCACTATCTTTATGGTGAGTCATGTGATGTGTTCACCGATCATAAGAGTCTTAAGTATATTTTCACCCAGAAGGATCTGAATTTGAGGCAACGCAGATGGCTGGAATTGATTAAGGATTATGATCTCACCATTCAGTACCATCCCGGCAAGGCTAATGTAGTGGCCGATGCTCTTAGTCGCAAGGCGACGCCTGCTATGCCGGATTGCCTTATCGCCGATTTCGACCGTATGGGGATATCTTATTGCTATGCGGGCACGGCACGTGCGGAGACTCAGTTGATCTTAGACTCAGCCATTCCAGAGCGTGTGCGGGAAGCACAACAGCATGACCGGTTACTGCAGAGGGTCAAGAAGCGAGCAGAGATGGGCAAAGAAGGGGATTTCAGTCTGGATGAGTCTGGTGCAGTGCGTTTCAAAGGACGCCTCTGTGTACCACAAAAAGCGGAAGTTAAAGGTGATATACTAAGAGAAGCACACCGCACCCCCTATACTGTTCACCCAGGGGAAACAAAGATGTATTGTGATTTGAAGAAAAATTTCTGGTGGAAGCGAATGAAAGTGGATATAGCGAATTATGTGGCCTCGTGTGGTATCTGTCAGCAAGTAAAGGCGGAACATAAAAGACCAGCAGGGTTGTTGCAACCGTTAGAAATCCCTCTATGGCCTTGGGATGATATTTCTATGGACTTTGTGGTTGCGTTGCCTCGGTCCCCGTGAGGCAAGCATGCGATTTGGGTGATAGTGGATCGATTCAGCAAGTCAGCGCACTTCATTCCCATCCGCACGACTACCTCGGCAAGTGATTTGGCTCCTATTTATGTGCGAGAGATAGTGCGACTTCATGGTGTGCCAAAGACCATAATTTCTGACAGAGACACCAAGTTCGTCTCCAAGTTCTGGGAGAGTTTGCAGAGTGCAATGGGCACCCACTCCGCTTTGAGTATGGCATTTCATCCACGAGCATGATGGACGGTCGGGCGCACTATTCAGACCTTGAAGGATATGTTGCGGTCCTGCGTGTTGTCCTGGAAGGGTAGTTGGGAAGACCAGCTGCCTTTAGCGGAGTTCGCTTATAATAACAGCTATCATTCAAGTATCAAAGCGGCACCATTCGAAGTGTTGTATGGCCGTAAATGCAGGTCGCCCCTCTGCTGGGAAGCAGTGGGCGAGAAGGCTGTCCTAGGTCCGGATTGGGTTCAGAAAACAGTTGAGCGAGTGGCCTTGGTGAGGCAGAATCTGTTAGCCGCCCAGAGCAGGCAGAAAAGCTATGCGGATGTAAGAAGAAGAGATCTGGAATTTGAAGTGGGAGATCAAGTGCTGTTGAGAGTATCTCCCACCAAAGGTGTGGTGAGGTTTGGTACCAAAGGGAAGCTTAGTCCGAGGTACGTCGGGGCTTTCACGATCCTAGCTCGGATTGGGAGGTTGGCGTACCGCTTGGACCTTCCAGAGTCTATGCGCGGGGTGCATAATGTGTTTCATGTATCAATGTTGAGAAAGTACCTACGGGATCCGGAGCTTCATATTACACTGGACCCAGTAATACTTGAACAAGATCTGTCCTTCGAGTCCAAGCCGGTTCGAATTCTGGAAAGATCAGAGAGGGCATTGAGGTATACCACTCTAAAGTTTGTCAGGGTGCTTTGGTTGCAGCAGACTGAAAGGGAAGCTACTTGGGAATTGGAGTCTCGCATGCGTGAGCATTACCCGGAATTATTCACTTCAGGTGCGTGTTCTAAGATTAAGTTTAATTGCGGCTAATCCTTGGCATAAGAGCGGCAAGAATTCGGGGTCGAATTCTGTTTAAGGGGGGTAGAGTGTAATATTCCTTTCATTTTGCTGTTTTAGAGAGGGGATTTTCGGAATTTTTTCCTCCAACTTGGGCCTGGGCTGTGGGCCAAGAGGGGGAGGCACCCCTCCCCCAAAACCCTAACTCCTTCCCCCTGCCCTGGCAGCCACCCCAGCCCTTCCCCCCTGCGCCCCCTTCCTCCTGCGCCCTCCCCCCTGCGCCCCCTTCCTCCTGCGCCCTCTCCCCTGCGCCCCCTCTCCCCTGTGCCCCCTGCAGCCGCCCCCTCTCCCCTGCGCCTCCCTGCAACCGCGCCCTGCTGCCATCCAGAGGAAGGGAGGAAAGAAAGGAAGGGAAGAGAAGGAAAGAAAGGAAGGGAAGAGAAGGAGAGAAAGGAAGGGAAGAGAAGGAGAGGAGGGAAGAGGAAGAGGGAAGGATCTCGCGGGAGATTTGTGGTGTTCTTCGTTGTCAAGGGTAATCCCCGGCCTTCTCCCAAATAGATGCGTATTTTAGTTGGGGTAGTTGTGTCGGTAATCTGAACTGCTAGGACAGGTTCCTTTTAACCGCTGTTTTGGGCTCGTTCCGTGTAGATTCAGGTCTGGGCCTCTCCTAGAGAGTTGTAGAGGTCGTCTTTATCTTTCCGTGAAGTGCTAGAACGCGTCGATCCGACCTTTGTAGCAAAAGTTATGATTTTTCTCGTAGGACTGTTTTGCAGACCGGGAGTTTTCGGTCAGGTTTTGGTAAACTGGGTTGGATGATTAGAAAACAGGCAAATCAGGGGATCTTCATATTACAGAAGTTGTAGATAATTGTCTTAGCTTTCCAGAAAGGTCAAGAAATTATTTTTCGGACACTCGGGCTGGAAGTTATGGCCTTTTTAGCGTGCTGTCCAGAGAACCCGATGTGAACGTTGATGTTTTAGAAAACCTGGATGGGGCGGGTAGAAAATGGCCGAATCAGGGAGGCTCCCCAAATAGGTTTAGTTAGATAATTTAATTATCTTTCCAAAAAGTCAAAGAACATACCATTCGGACTCCTGTGCCAATAGTTACGAATTTTTGAAGTTTGCTGTCCGTGGAGGTAGGCAGGGTGACTGGTATAGGATTTAGGATTTGAGACTGAGATAGACGATATTTGTAGTTGTGTTGCTTTCGTTTGGGCGAAGGTTCGCCATTGTTATCTTAGCAACAATTATAATGATGATTCAGGTGGAGGACGGATCCCCGAGGCAGCACCTTCTACACGTGCTCCGCTTTCCCGCGGTTAAGGCAAGTATAAAGATATAAATTGAATACATGTGTGCTCATGGTTATGATATAGATGATTTGTTGCTGTTTATGGATGCTTGCAACTTACCTTCTCATGAGAATATTGGATGCATAGATTAAGTGAATGTAATATTTATTTGTTGAGACATTCACGCATATGCATCATGTTGGTTTATTGAAGTCTTGGTCATAGAGTGACTAAGCACCGAGATCCCCGTCATGTTGAGGACATGACGGGCTAAAGGTCCCCATACCCTTGGGGTATGGGCAATTGGTCCCTGTACCATGTGGTACAGGCATAGGTGTACATCGACGGATGCACACTTTGCATTACCGGTAAAATGCAAAAGAGAAAGGGATAAAGAGATTTTGACCATCTTGCATAGCATAAACTGATCATATGGTTAATGGTTGGATTTCTGAAATGTTAATTAGAACTATGTTATCGATTATACTTGCTGAGTCAATGGACTCATTCTTGTTGTTGTTGTGTTTCCTTTTAGGTACCATCTTGAAAGCGGCATGTATGGGGAGGGAACCGAATAGCTTTGTGGCACCTTACACAGACTACCCACCCTAGGAGTAAAGAAACTAAAAGTTAACTGCCGAGTTACTTAAGTTTTAAAGAATGTTTAATTGTCAGTTTTGGATTGTAATAAGAGCCTAGGACTCCCGTATGTTATTTCCCTTCTCTACTTAATGGTTATACTTGTGGATGACTGGGCAGTCTTTTATCTTACTGTTTTTATAATACTTGATGTCATTTACTTCTACTATTTCAATGATTGCAACCTCTGTCTGGAACCGAAATACAGGGGAGGTTCTGTCGAAATTTATTTGTGCCTGGCGTAGTTAAATTTCCATTGTTTTATTTCAAGTCGAGTGGCATCCCGGGTCATGGCTTGACGGGGGTGTTACATGCGTGTCCAATCCTACGACGGAATGCGAGAGTAGATTTCCTGTGGACGACTTCTTGCAAGCTCCAAGTGAGATATGCCTCCGTTGCCTTGTGCGCTGCTTGGGGCCTGGCATATCCGTCCGGTGAAGGGGCCTTGGTGCACCGTGCACCTTTAGCTCCAGGCTTCAGAAAAGTGTGTGTGGATGGTGTGCATGCCAATTTCGATGTCGTCCCGCTACCGAAGCCCCCAAACGACGAGATCGTGACTCTAGGGCAAGCCATTGGATCCTTCATCCAGTGGCCCAAAAGTGATATCTGCCTGGAGGCTTCTTCACCGGTGGCAGGTTCCCAAGGGCAAGACGAACCAGAGCGACTTGCACTAGTGCTATCTCCACAAGGTCTACCTCCACCACCGCTACCTGTACTGGTGATGAGTCCACGGGAGCTATTCCCAGTGCAACAACTTTCACCGGTGCTACCTTTACAGTCGACCTACAGCCGAGGTAGCAATTACAGCCGAGGCAGCAAGGGCAAAGCAAAGAAGATCGATGATGATATCCCGTACCTGCCATTGGCCCGCAAATTCGTGCTTGGCGAGCCGATGGTCGACCTGGTGAAGCGCCTCCTATTCCTATCGGTGAGTTGCAGGACATTACACGATTGGTATATGAAACAATCCAATAAGCCAGAGAAAGAACGGTGCATAGGTCTCACTGTCAAATTCATGAATGATCATTTCCAGCACGAATTTCAAGATGGTGTCTTCGTGGTGACCTTCGATGATTTATTTGATCTTTTCACGCTCAACGCTCTCGACGCCTCACTCGTTCGATGCTGGACGCTGTAAGTGTGTACAATCACAGTCTCTTTTCATGTCATACCGATAAATGTCATCTATAATTTATTGCTTTCGTGTGTATATATATAGACACATGGTGACTGAAGTTAGAAAATCCAAATCATCGGTTGGTTTCTTGGACCCACACTTGGTCGCCGGTTATACCATCAACGAGAATGCTGATGTCGTCGAGAGGTACATTACAGCATCACTGTTGGCTTACCGCGAGAAGGAATATGTACTGATACCCTACAATCAGGAGTTTCATTGGATTTTAATAGTAATTGTACCAAAATGGAACAAGATAATATACCTTGATTCCCTAAGTAAGAATAAAACCGACTACACAGTTGTCGGCCAACTCATCGATAGGTAAGTACATTTTCTCCATACATACTTATATTTGTACTCTTTCTTTCCTTCTGAATGACTAAAGTCAACTTTTTAGAGTCACGTAGGGCGTTCGCAACGTACGTTAAAATGGCACAGCTCCCCACGCAACGGGCCAAACCCCTGACACATCATCAAAACTTTAAGGTATTCGCTACTACATATTAATTAATCCTATGCAACAGTTGGTAGTATTAATGCCTCTTGAATTAACACATTCTATTTTTTGCAGTGCCACCAGCAACAGCCGGGCAACACGTGTGGATTCTACGTTTGCCACCATATGAGACTACTCCTCGATTCCTCGAGGATCACCAATCCCAATACTAAGGTTTGTCAATATTCCCATAATTACTTCATACTTATCAAGCTATATTATATACGCACATTGATATTCCTATCGACAGGCTACGTCCATCCAGCGCATTGCAACAACTTCGACTTTGAAGGAATTCTAGGGCGGTCGCGTACTTTTGGTGGCTAAAGTCCTACAACCAACGGAGAGTTCCACAACCCACAATGATTTTTATTGCTCTTATCACTCGGAATCGAGGTCTCGCAAAGAAATAGATCCATAATCAGCGACTTGTCATTGCACAAGCAATACCGGATGGCAATCATGCACCATCCAAGTAATGCTTATGCAGCCTGACAAGTTTGTTGATTATGGATCTGTTTCTTTCGTGAGACCTCGATTCCGGAGTGACAGAGCAATAAAAAAATGCAATGTTACCATCTAAGTGCAAATGCAATGTAGATCTTTTGCAATTGTGTATTGTTAATGGATATTTTACTTCATTTCAATTAATTGATTTGCGAAATGGATGTTTTATGTATGTGAAATGAATTGAGATATGAATTGGATGTTATATGTATGTGAAATGAATTGAGATATGAATTGGGTGTTATATGTTTCTGAAATGAATTGAGATATGAATTGGATGTTATATGTTTCTGAAATGAATTGAGATGTGAATTGTCTGTATGTGTACATGTTGATCTGCTTGTTTTAGAGGGCATGGCTAGTATTTCCTGAGGCTAGACAATAAATAGAAATAGATCTAGGGGTAGGAAAGAATATCACAGACGGTTTGTAACTACAAAC